>OY728139.1:1516716854-1517916854 GCA_963277665.1 Viscum album | reverse complement strand
GAAAAGTTTGAAAACAAACCTTTAAAAAAAAACTTTGTTAAACTAACAATCAAATGTACTCCCCCTATGAAAAGGAGTTTATTGCTGTAAGGAGAATTTTTCAACAGAAATTTATTTAAGAAGGATTACCTTACGGTTATCATTCCTAACTTCTGTTTAATATATTCAAATCTATCAGAAGGAAAAGATTTTGTGAAAATATCAGCAAGTTGATCTTGTGTTCCGATAAATTGAAGAATAATATCTCCTTTGAGTGTGTAATCCCTAAGAAAATGATGCCTAATATCTATGTGTTTTTCACGGGAGTGATGTGCAGGGTTTTTACTGAGGGCAATGGCACTTGTGTTATCACACAAAATTTGAGTTTTAGTAAAACTCAAGCCATAGTATGTGAGTGTGTGTTGCATCCATAACACTTGAGCACAACAACTTCCAGCTGCTACATATTCAGCTTCAGCAGTAGAGAGTGCTACAGAATGTTGCTTCTTGCAGGACCAAGAAACTAGTGAATCTCCTAATAAATGACAAGTTCCAGATGTACTTTTTCTATCCATTATACATCCACCAAAGTCAGCATCATAAAAGATTTTTAGAACAAAATCATTTCTAGAAGTATAAAATAATCCTAGATCCATGGTTCCCTTAAGGTAGCGAAAAAATCTTTTTATTGCCTTTAAGTGAGATTCCTTAGGATTGGATTGATATATTGCACATAAGCATACTGAAAACATTAAGTCTGGTCGACTAGCTATTAAGTAAAGGAAACTTCCTATCATACCTCTAAAAGATGTTTGATCTACTGGTTTCCCAACTTCATCAAGATCTAAAGAATTTGAGGTACCAATGGGAGTACTTATACTCTTAGTATTGTCATAACCATACTTTTTAAGAAGATCTTTAATATACTTATGTTGAGATATGTAGGTTCCTTCTGGTTTTTGAGAAATTTGAAAACCAAGGAAAAAAGTTAACTCACCCATCATACTCATTTCAAACTCAGATTTCATTAGACTTGCAAAAGAGTCGGTCAAAGATTGCTGAGTTGAACCAAATATGATGTCATCAACATAAATTTGAACAATCAAAACATTTTTACTATCTTTATTTATAAAAAGAGTTGGATCTGCATTTCCCTTAACATAGTTATTTTGAAGCAAAAATCTAGTGAGTCTATCATACCATGCTCTTGGGGCTTGTTTAAGGCCATACAAAGCTTTGGTAAGTCTAAAAACATGATCTGGATGTTTTGTATCTTCAAATCCAGGAGGTTGTTCAACAAAAACTTCCTCTTGAACATAACCGTTATGAAAATCACATTTCACATCCATTTGGAAGAGTTTTAAATTAAAGAATGCTGCAAAGGAAAGTAGAATACGGATAGATTCAAGTCTAGCTACTGGAGCATAGGTTTCTTCATAGTCTATTCCCTTTTGTTGATTATAGCCTTTAGCAACAAGTCTAGCTTTATTTCTAACTATGAATCCATTTTCATCACATTTATTTCTGAAGACCCATTTTACTCCAATAACAGAAGTTTCCTTAGGTCTTTCAACCAAGGTCCAGACTTTATTCCTTTCGAATTCATTTAGTTCATCTTGCATGGCTTTGATCCAA
Source organism: Viscum album (assembly GCA_963277665.1). Classification (NCBI taxonomy): domain Eukaryota; kingdom Viridiplantae; phylum Streptophyta; class Magnoliopsida; order Santalales; family Viscaceae; genus Viscum; species Viscum album. Next base: position 1,517,915,240 of record OY728139.1, on the reverse strand, counting down.
TCATCATCACCTAAAGCTTCATCAGTGCTTTTTGGTTCTAATTGGGAATGAAATGCTAGATGTTATACTTCATTTCTTAAGGAACTTCTAGTCCTTACTGGTTGATTTACATCACCAATGATACTATCACTGGGATGATTCTTAAGAAACACCTGATTTGGATTTTGTAAAACCTGTTCATCAACATAATGTAGAAAGTCTTCTGGGGTAAATGTTTCAGAAGTATCTTCTAGAACATTATCCTTATCAGAAGGTTCTTCTATCAAAGGTTGATAATCAGTTTTTGAAAACACATCTGAGGATGTAGGTAGGGATGGTTTAAAAACAAAAGGATCTGACTCATCAAATTTTACATGTACTGTTTCTTCAACAGTGCAAGTATTTTTATTAAAAACTCTATAAGCCTTAGATGTTGTGGAATATCCTAAGAAAATCCCTTCATCAGATTTTGGTGCGAATTTATGTAGGTTATCTTTAGTATTTAGAATGAATACTTTGCAACCAAAAACATTGAAGTAGGATAGTCTTGGTTTTCTACCATTCCATAACTCATAAGGAGTTTTATTAAGAAAAGGTCTAATCAAAACTCAATTTATAGTATAACAAGAAGTACTTACAGCTTCATCCCAGAAATGTCTAGCTATAGAATATTAACTCAACATGGTTCTAGTTATTTATTGAAGAATTCTATTTCTTATTTCAACTACACCATTCTTTTGAGGAGTTCTAGGTGCTGAAAATTGTGAGTAATACCTTTTTTACTACAAAAAGTTTCAAAATCAGAATTTTGAAATTCTCCTCCATGATCACTATGAATAGTTTTCAATGGAAGGTTTTTCTCATTTTTAACTTGAGCTCTAAAACTTTTGAAATATGAAAAAGCTTCAGACTTCTTTGTTAGAAAATAGACCCAAGTAAATCTAGTGTAATCATCAACTAGAACAAACACATAGTATTTGCCTCCAATACTTCCAGTTTGTGTTGGACCAAATAGATCCATGTGCACTAATTGTAATGCATCAGTTGTTGAGACTTCACCGATTGATTTAAAACTGGATTTATGTTTCTTTCCAAATTGGCAAGGATTACAAACTTTATAAGAATCAAATCTAAGCTCCGGTAGATCCTTAACTAGTTTCTTCTTAGAGATTTTAAATAGGTTCCTATGGTTACAGTGACCTAGTCTTCTATGCCATAACCAGGAATGATCTTCCATTGCACTAAGGCAAGGTAAATCTTGGCTTCTAATTTCTTCTAAGTTTAAGGTGTAAACATCCTCTTTCCTATTGGCTGAAAGAATAAATTCTTCCTTGGAATTGTGAACTAAACACTTATCATTCCTAAAATTCACAAGGTAACCTTCATCACATAACTGACTTATGCTGATGAGGTTGTGCTTAAGACCTTTAACAAAAAGAACATTTGAAATCAAGGTTTTACCAAGAAGAACAATATTACCAATACCAACAATCTCTCCCTTAGCATTATCTCCGAAATTTACCTTTCCTCCTTTTGTTTTGATAATCTTTTCAAAATAGCTTTTATTACCAGTCATGTGCCGGGAACATCCACTATCCATGTACCATGTATTGTTGCTGGTACTCTCTTTATTTTCCTGAAATCAAGAAGAAAATTAGACTTTCGGAATCCAAACTTGTTTGGATCCGAGATTTCCAGATAATAAATTTTTAGGAACCCACATCTTCTTAGAGAAGTAAGCTTTGTGAAATCCTAAAGATTGGGTTTTGTTTAAGGAACAATTATTTGCCCAGTGACCACCACATTGACACATGGTACAAAATGGGGCACTTTGAGGAACAAAATAATTGTTACTGAAAACTGGTTTTGCATGGGTAAAACAAAATCCGGATTTATTTCTTAAAGGTCGTATTTGGGAATACATTTTATCAAAATTTTCCTTACCATGGGTAAAGTTTGATAAACACTTCTTTAAGGAAAAAATTTCGGACTTGAGTTTTATAACCAAGTTTTTATCCTCAAAATCATTAGTTTTAGAACTAGAGTTAGGCTCGAAAACATTTTTATTAGAAATTACCTTTTCTAATTCTTTAGAAAGTTTGTTCTTCTCAGAACTTACTTCCTCAAGATTTTTTGAAATACTTACAAAATCAGCATTTTTCTTATCAAGATCTTTAGAAAGATCTGATATTTATTTTGTAAGAATAGAATTCCTAGAGTTTTCCTTATCAAGTTTTTTATTGAGTTTGGAATTCTCAATTTCAAGAAGTTCAGTAAACCTAAAGACTTCTTCAAAAGTAGGTAAAGTATTTTCCTCATCAGAAGATGATTCTTCATCAGACGAATTATAATACTTACTATCATTGGAATTTAAAGAAACATTGGTCAATGATTCAGAATTTCGTACCTTAGCCATAAAACAATGATTATCAATAGGTAATCTGGCTATAAGACCATGATTCTTCTGTCCTGAAGATTCATAATCAGAAGATTCATTTGAAGAGTCACCACCACTGGCACTCCAGGTGTCATTGGATTTCAAAACTTTCTTAGCTTTAGCTTTATAATATTTCTTTCTGTTCCTATCTGAATGCCTTTCTTTCCTTTCTCTCTTTTTGAGAATAGGGCAATCTGGTCTAATATGTCCAGATCTCTTGCATTCATAACAAGTAACTTCTCCATCTTTTCTATCTTTCCTTTCCATTTTCTTATACTTTGATTTGAAACTTCTCTGGCCAGCTATCTTGTTCATCCTTCGAGCAAGATTTGCTAACTCATTTTCCGAGACTTCACTCTCACTAGATTCGGATTGGAAAATAACTTTCTTAGACTTGGATCTGGTTACTCTCTCAGGAGTCTTAACTTTCATCTGATTTGATGTTGTGGTAAAAGCAACAGTACCATTTCCATTTTTGTTTTTGATGTTGTCTGCATCTCTCTTCATTCTGGTTTCATGTTGTAGAAGAGTTCCAAATAATTCATCAAGAGTAATTTCAGTGACCTTCCTGTTTTCATCTATAACTGTTCTCTTGGACTCCCACTCATTGGGCATGATATCAATTATCTTATCCACAAGAGATTCATCATCTAAACCTTTCTCTCCCATAGATTGTAGGCTGTTGACTATAGTCATGAATCTCTGTTGAACTTTACAGATTGGTTCACCATATGGAAAATTGAAGCCATGATATTCAGCTCTAAGCATAGCTCTTCTAGTCTCAATCACTTTAGAAGTTCCAAAGTGTGTAACTTCTAACTTCTTCCAGATACAGTTAGCTGCTTCACAAGAAGAAATTTGGCTATATATATTTCTAGTCATTGAACACAATAGAGTATTGCATACCTTATAGTTGAGTTGATATTCTTGCTTTTCTTGGTTACTAAAAGTTCTAACTTCCTTGTCAAGAATTTTATAATCACCAGTAAGCATAACAAAATTATCCACTCCAGTATTGATAACAAAAGTCTTCATTCGATCTCTCCAGTATTCATAATCATTACCATGAAAGATTGGTGGTCTTGTAGGATTTAGATTATCAATCGAACCAACATTAATTCCTGCCATACTAGAACATCTTTTGGCACACAAATTTGTTAGTAGCAAAAGTTCGGAATCACAAAGTTCGGAATGGGAATGTTTGGAATGGAAAAGTTCGGAACCTTTAAAGTGAGAAAGAAAAACTTATTCGTAAGTATAAGTATTTCAGAGACCTCCTCTGATACCAATTGTAGGATCAAAATAGTGATGTAGATTCTCAATATACAAGAAGGGGGGGGGTGAATTGTATACTTAAAAAATTCCTTTGGAACCTTTAAAGTTAGTTATGAATAACTATATTTTCCTTAAGCAAAGGAAAGGGATAAGTTTAACAAAGTTAAACTAAGCAAATTCACAACACCTCTAACTCCGAATGCAAACTTGGAAAGAGATTCCGAAATTAGGTTCCGGAAATATGGTTCCGGAAATTGAAAATCAACAAAAGATTACAATATGAGATTCTACCTTAAAGCGTATAGAATCTAAATGAAACAGAGTACAAGTAAGGAAGTATAAGAAAGTTATACTTTCCTTATAATACAAAATGCAGCGGAATATAAACAAGTAGTAGAACTACTAGTAACAAGATATAAGTCTTTTAACCCAAAGAGAAGGGTATCCAACAACCTTGGATAAAGGTCCCTTGATTTATACTTTCAAGCAAGTCTGTCTTACCCACACCAGGGTAAGCCCTCGATACGAAGATTAGAGTCTCTGTCTTGCTATCCCTGCAAGCCCTTAACTTCAAGGTAGTTGGCAACCTCTGTCTTCCTCAGCAAGGAATCCCTCGAACTTCAAGGTAGTCGGCACCTCTTACTTCCTACCCCTGGAAGTCCTCGAATGTAATCAACAACATTCGGAGTCGCACGAAGCTTTGAGAGTTAATAAGATCCTATCTCTCTAGAAATCACTTCAAGCATGTAATCACATGAGTCGAAGATCAGTCAGCCTTTCAGCAGTAGCCTGCAGCAGAAGCCTCTTCAAATGAGCTCCTATTTATAGGTAAGGTCGCCTCCTTCTCCAACGGTCATATTTTCCTTAAAGATCGGAGGGACCTGTACACGTGGGTCACTTAGACAACGGTTAGTTTTATAACAAAATAGATGACATCGTTTTATAACAAAACAAGTGTAACAGAATGTACGACATCATTTTAATTCTAACTCAAAATTCCGGAATGAAAGCTTCAGAGTGTAAGAAAAATAATAAAGAGTAGTCAAAATATAAAGGCATAAGAAAAATGAAAGTTCAGAGTCTAACCAAAATAATTTTCGGAGTCTGAATAAATTCAGAGTGTATAAAACAAAGATAATCAGATTCGGTTTAATAGAGAATTCGGAATGAGAGTTCGGAATGGGAGTTGTTCATTATAATTCGTAATGAGAATTCCTCATCAGAATTCGTAATGAGAATTCTTCATCAGAATTCGTAATGAGAATTCATCCTCGAACTTCATAAGAATTCGTATCCTGAATCTGGAGTAAAACTGTATCCGGAATTCAGAATGAAACTTTATCACAGTTCTCATTCTGGGTTTTGGAGTGAAGCTTTATCACGGTTCTTATCCAGAATCCGGATTCCTAAAACAGAATACTTCATACCAAAGTTTCAAGCAATTCCGAGAAAATAGAAATGAATCTGAATATCATACTTAATAAAAATCTAGATGAAAATATGATAAGGATAATTTTTCTTTATAAAATCGAATTTCCTTATAAAAGCAATTTTCCTTAAGAAAGCAATTTTCCTTAAGAAAAAGGTGTTTGTGATTTGAAACAAGAAGGAATGAAAAGTCATAAGGAAAACCTTATTGACTCAACATTATATTGAAATAATCACATAAATATTCAAAGAATTGAAGTCCCCTATTTATAGATGTATTCATTTTCTATGGATTTATATTTTTTAGTGTAGGTCTTTTTATTTTCATCAACTCCCCCACCCTATTTTAGGCCTTCTATTATTTTCATGAATTTTCATATTATGCTAGAATTACGATGAATTTTTTCCAGAATTACAACAAAACCAACAATAGCCGATAAATATCCATCTTTTCTTCTATAGCATAGTCTGTATATATTCATAGTCTATGAAACATTATTATTTTAAGTGGAACCACCACTATTTTGGACAATTATTGAGAAATATATCATCAAGAATTTTTTCTCAACCATATTTATGCAGTGGGTTTATCAAGTATATTTTACCATTTATACTTTCCCATAGTTTGGTTTAAAACCCATACCATCACTTGAAGCCACATAAGTATATAAAATAGTTTCTAGGTTATGGTATACCTTATTATTAAATTATTTTTCCATTTAATTATTGGATGATATCATGCTATTCTAATTGTCATGATCATCAATTCATACTTGTGTGCAGGAATATATTTTTATAGTATTATGGGAAGTTTCATATTATGGTGATTCTTGATTATTTAATATCAACTCCATCTCTAAACATTACATGTTGAGGGATTTAATCTCATCCTCAAAAATTATCATATCATCTTTCTCGATTCTCTTTTAACTTCTTCATTTGTTATTCATTCATTTTTATTGAATATTTCTCAATATCCTTAAATTTATTTACATTATTTTCTAATTGATAATTGTAGAAAACTATAGAAACCCTATGCAATTATCCATGTAAATGGAAATATTCCATAAAGACTATATTAGAAAAAACATCAGATTCATATTTGTGCAATTATTCTTAAATATCAAGAATGGATTGATCACTTTCTTATACTAGGTTTGTGAGAGTGATACACTTTCTCAAAATATTACCTAATGCATCCTCTAGTTCTTTAAATTATTATTCTAGTTATGGTTTATCATAAATAATTTTCTTGAAACATATAATAATACAATTTAGAACTTATTTGGGAAATTTATTATTATATTCTTTGAAATAAAAAAGAAGATCACTAAGTAATTGATCATCATCACATCTTGAGAAGGATTCATCAAAATAATCATAATAAATAGAATTATTACAACTTAATCCACTTTTATTACCATTATTTGGCATTTTATATGCCTTTATTGTAAGATCCTTCTTCAGCTTCCTTTTATGTATTTTATTTCTATTATTTTGAGTCTTGAAAATAATCTCCAAATTAGTATCCTCTGGATTAACTTAATTTTTTTCATCTGAGGCATCTCATTCATTTAATAAATTTTTATTTTTATAAGAACTAATTTGGATCTCTAGAAGGAACACATCCCTATGATATAAATTATAAAACACCATGCTATATTAGGTTCCACTAGGGTGGGTGAATCAGTGGTACACTCATTTTATGAATTATTTTATTTTGAATTCAATATATTGAAATTGTTAAGGTTATAGATCCACTCTATGATATCTCTCAATATACCCTCATGTGAATTAGTAAAAATAGAGAGAACACAAAACTATATTTAAAAGGTTAGGTAAAAATATATTCTCTTTTTCTTATTGGTTAGACCCCCCCATCATGGATTCTCTAATATAATATTATCATCAATTGTAGCAGTTCGTCCAAAAACTAGTTATACACCCCAACTTTCTATACTCCCGTTGATCATAGTTGTAACCCCTAGAAATAAAATTCTCATTCCTTAGTTGGTTATACCCCCAAACATATTCTCTAAATCCAAAATACAACCAAGAGACTTATTATACTTCCATATCAAGTTAAAATACTTCCTATGCTCCCAGATCCAATTGAGAGACTTCTACCTTTATCAAACTATCAATACACTATATATAGATATTTTTATTTTCTTCCATGAGATTTAAAAATCACACTTACTCATGTACACTTAAATTACTTTCAATAGCCACTGATTGAGTCTATTGGTCTTACTCAATCATTTATGATCACCTATGAATGATCAGTTTTCATAGTGAAATAAAATGATCAATAAATTACTCCTATTAATATTTAAGTCTCAACATCAATAAGATGCGTGAAAGGGTTTCACACAAATTCATCCTGTATTATTTTATGCAAAAAATATTTGACAATCTCTATGCAGATTCTTTCAAGTACACTTCATACATCGATAACAACATGCACGGTTATCCATAAACTTTGTTTATTCTAATGCATGAAAGTTTTAAGAATAATAATTTAATAACCCTAGAACATAAAGATACCATTATTTATAATTTTATGTTATTTATTAATATTTATGTCTCAAATAGTTTAGGCATCTCTAGATTCATTTATGTTCTCACATGCATATTATTTTTATATATATATACATGCATTATCTTCTCCCTACCCCATGTTCTCTCCTCCTTCATGAGAACCTCAAACATCCACTCCACTATTTTTGAATCCCTATCCCATACACTACCTCACTATTTCACTTTCACATCATGCATGTTCTTCCCATAATATTTCTATACTTCCTTATTCTTCAAAAAAGAGGAAATATCACATGAGATACCTAATATTCCTTCATGCAAGTATATCACATTATTTTGGAATGATTAAATATGTATCAGTTTATTTAAAAATAACTTTAATTGTGTTTAATTCAAGCCAAAGGCTCAGGGGATTTTCTTATTTTCAAAACAAAAGAGCCTCACAGAACTACTCCTCACAAAATAATGTTTCTTGGGTTTTTTGTTTCTAGGGAAACCAAGATATCGCTCAAATAAGGGTATCAAATTATCCTTGACCATTAACCATTAGTAATTATAGGTGATAAAAAATTACATGAACCACCTTTTACTCCAAAAAAATGACATGGAAATCAATAATTCAACCCCCAAATATCTTGACATTCATATTTTCGAACATAAAATTCCTTTATTTTAATCATCGTGATGCTGAAAATCAAGTATCCTTTTATTATAAGATTTCATGTTTTCTACTCAAGTTGAGTAACTCACATGAAAGTGATGACAATCAAATTCTCATTTAAATATCAAAAACATCCATTCATATCAAATGCATGATCAACCTCTATAACTTGTTTTTCATTTGAAAACATCATGTTCATTGAACTCATAATTGTATATAATGTGTAGCATGCATTAATAAGGGATTTTTGAATCATTATCTCATAATATAAACCTTATAACAATCATGGAAACCTTCTAATTGATCATCAGATATTTGACCATGAAATTCGGTGTATATGAAAACCATGACAAGGTTGAATGAAGAAGATGGTTGCAACACTCATCAGATGGTCAGGAAATATCTCATCTGATTGGTATAATATATCTATACCATTTTAATGATGGATGAATAATAATATCTACCCACTTTCTATATCAAAATTGTTTGTGGTCAAGCTATAATTTATAAAAAATCATATTCCATTAGCACTTAGATCCCACAGTGAGGTTTGACACCCACACCACAATGCACACATGGGATTCATATGGGCCAGGGCTCCCCATGCTGGCCCACTGGTCTATCTCTAGCATGTTCCCAAATACTTTCATTATGTAGGAACTATACACCAATCCACTAAAACTCATGTCACCATGCATAATAATCGGGTTGGATCTTCCTTGTGGTTGATCTAGCTCCCACATATGAGGTTGATGAGATGGAACTTGTGGATTCTAATGGTTAGACTATATTTTGATAAAGGAGCACTATCTAATAAGACCTAGAATAATTATATGTATAGAATAGAATATCAATCCATAATCAAATTTTAATTTTAATATAATATTAATCCTCAAATATTCTTCATTTAAAATGATAATAAATTTTTAATATCCTTCTTTAAATTCATTTTCATTTCTAAACATTGTTATAAACAGTGTTTCATACCTTATAGACACTTCTCTTTGAACTTAAGTACATCATAACAATCATCATAATTTAAAAGGATAATTTCTTAAGCATGAATTCCAATTACAGTAAATTTTCACATAACAATTCTCTACAAATTACCACTTCACCAACACATATTGATTGAATCACTCACAAAAAATGAAATACTTCGGATCAACACATTGACTCCCCACTATACCACCATAAAATTTCTCTATTAGTTGTATGCTTCTATAAAATTAAGAGGCATGCATGATGTTCCAATAGATCCACCATTTTGGGCACTAATCAATGTGTCCCAGGATGAGGATATTATATGAAGTCTACAAACTTCTAGTATACTCAATCAATGGGAGAAGTTCTAGTGGTTTAGTTTTCCACTGAAGTGATTGAAAATTTATAGAAGATTTATGATTAAACATCCAGTGGTTTTATTAAAAGTAAAAATGGTTATATTCCCAATTATTGGTATTAGATCACCTATTATTTCAAGAAGCTCTAGCTATTTATTGGTTTGAAAATGTATTGATTTTATTGGGATCAACTATCATCAAAAGTTATGGTGTTAGATAATAAAAATTTCTGAGTAGATAGGTTTGATATAAAATATTTTTTCTTCTAGATAATATGAATGAAAGATAATATTACTCGAAAGGATATGGATTCTACACTTACTGGAATTATTTTATAGAATATGGGAAAATATGAATGGAAATATACTGATAGGAAAACCTTAGTGCTAGTGAGAATGTATTTGGTAAGGAATAGTTCCTGTAACATTCCTGAAATAATGAAAATGACATAAGTAATGAGATATTGGTAGATATTTATGAGAAACCTATGACATTGAATAAGATGTTCATGATGCAGTGGTTTCTTAAACCAATACTATTGAAAATAAGATAAATAGAAGATCACATGAATGATCTAAATACGATATATTTAGATAATTATGATGGAAGTGATTTTCGATTCTAGAGAATAATAATAGAATATCATCTCATTAAAAAGGATATATATTCTCCACTTACTAAAATTTTTATATAGAAGATAAAAAATTAAGAATAGGAACATATGGAAAGGAAAGGCTTGGTTCTCATGAGAATGTATTTGGTATGGAATATTTCCTTTAAAATTTATGAAATAAATACAATGAAAGAAGTAATGAAGTAATTGACATATGTATTTGATAAACCTATAACATTGAACAAGGTTTTCATGAAGTAGTGGTTGTTTAACGTAATGTTATTGAAAAGAAGATTAGTCGAATATCTCATGAATGACTCTAACATGATATGAGGGAATATCAAATCGCTAAAGGATAAGTTTGTGGATGATATATGGGCACTCCTACTACTTCTATGGATTCTAGAGAGTTGGGATGTGATGGTTACTAACACTGGTAACTCTAATGGAAATTAAAATTAGGTATTTGATGATATCTATAACCAATTCCTGAATGAGGAGCTCAGTAAAAGGGAATCCTAAGAACAATTTGATAATACCCATAATAATAAAGGATAAAGAGAGTCTCCTCAAAATAATAAAATCTATCAAAAGAATCCATCATAAGATAAGTATTGAGAAAAATGAAAGAGTTATATAAAGTTAGGTGTCCCAGGACCCACATGTTGGATCTATGAAAAATGGGGAATATTAATAAGGATTGTAAGAGTTGGGGGGGGGAATCTTGAAAGACATCAACTTTCAGAAGTTCAAACTGTGTTAGCATAATGGAAGGAAATAAAAAAACTGTTTATAAGTGTAAACAATCCAGTTGAGTCATGGATGATTGATTTAAGAGAATAATTCCATACAATATAATAGTAAGGATACATGGATAATTATGCGTCTGGAAAGTTTTACAAGGTAATTTTTTTTTGGATGATGAAGCTCTAGAGATTTTGGGTAAATTATATGTGAATATTTGGAAGAAGAAGGAAAGTTTCATGAAGATAAAAGAAGTCAGACATATCCTAAGACAGTGGAAGAACTTAATTCCTATTGGTTAACTTGATAGAGTTGTCTATGAAAATATATTTATATAAGGGGTTTGGAAATTAACTAGTGGGTCCATGGTGGTTTCTTGAGGAGTGAAAGATGGAACTCTTTATCTATTTGGAAGTTAAAATTGAAGTGCAATGGTTAGAAAAAAAAAAGAAGATCTTGAAGTTTTGAATTAAGGGTTGGATTACCTTACTGTAAATAAACGTAAAGTTATAATAAGAAAACTCATACTAAATCTCAAACACACATATATTGTAAGGTTTGAATGTTTTTTGTTGGTAAAAAATTAGGTAATTATTTAATTTATATGGATGGAAGCCCAAGGCTTGGAAGTTAGAACTATTTCGCATTGATGTTTAGTGACTTACCGTTGTTCAGTCTCATGGAGGTTCACTTTAATTTGTAAATTATATTTATGATATTACAATAAATGTTGGGATTTATTTTTTTAAGAATAATAATGATGTGTTTTAGGTTTTCCTTTAATGTAAGTCCATGGTGTATAGGGAGTGTGGTCAGAAGAAAAAATAACTACATTCCAAAAATGGTGGTGAATATATTGGATATACCTTTAGGAACATTTATAATAAGAAAGAGATTAGAAATGAGAATAAAATTCTAAGAACTCTATAAAAACAATTTGGATGAATATATTAATCATATTTTGATAGATAATGCTTGATGTATGAGGTTTAATTGTGGAATTTACAAGGGAATTTTGGTGGAGTCTCTCAAAACAATGTCATATCTTGTCAACAAAAGTTTAACATTAGCAATTGGGTAGAAATTTATAAAGGATCTATGGTATGGTAAATGATCATAATTCATCCACATAAGAGTATTTGGAAGCTTGGGATATAATCTTATTGACGATATGGATAAGTAAAATCTTAATGCTAATTCCAAATATTCTTTTTAATTTGGGTATGGTGATGAGAAATTTCCTACCAGCTATGAGATGAAGATAAGAGACAAGTCATAAAAATATAAGATGTTCATTTCAATTAAAGGGTTATATGGAAGGACCATAACTTACTGGGAAATAAATTTAAAGGAAATAAATCAAGTATTTAAGTTCAAGTTGATCTGGGTAAGAGAACTGAAGGGTTGAAATTATGAAAAACTTAGATAAAAGAATTGAAAGTCTAGAGGTGGGGCTATTGGAAGATATGAAATAAATTTTAAGGTTATCTAAAGATCAAGTAGAGGAATCAAAATCTAGGGTTATGAAATTTAGAAAATTAAAGGTTAGGTCATTAGATGTTAGAGTAGATTCAAGAAGTTATAAGTTTCTAATTGACTGAAAGTTAATTTGTTTATTAGAAAACACTTTTAAGGAAAAGTGAGAAACTGAATACCTTCAAATAAAAGGACATTCCTCATAATAGATCACCAAATTATTGAAATATAATTTAATCCTATTGGTTGATTCCTCCCTAATAGGTTTCTAAGAGATATAATGCACCTATGTATCAAGATCGTCAATAATGAGGTCTTCAAAGCAATCCTCCAACTTATCCCATGTTCGATAATACTCATCTTTACTTATATTTCCTTCATTAAAACCTCTTATCAGTATAAGATCCTAATTTTCAATCCATGAAGCCTTCTCACTATTGATAGTCACTCGAAGCAGACAACCCATTATCTTGTCTACCTCTTCTTGGGTAGAATTGATATAAAGAAACTCCTACACCATTTCTTCTTCTAAATGAACATGAAGTCCCAAGGGTTTCCCACTAACTACATTCTATGCCCTAGTTTTGTCCGCACCAACATCACCAATATTGTCTATCACTTCATTTGGATTCCCCTACATACTACAAATAGAAATAGGCATTCATTACATGTCGTTTTATTTAGTTTTTTACTTGACCTGATCTCCATTGGATTTGGAAGGTACAAGTAATCCTTTCTCCCTTTGTTTTTCTTCTTTTTTGTCAAGATGCAACCTCCTGAGTTTGGGTTAGATTTCTATCCTGATTTTCCCTTACATTTTCCAGGATTTTACTATTCTCCCCCATATTGTTCTTGGAAAAATTGGGATGTATGTTGAAGAAAATTATTTAGGGATTAAATAAATATATACAAATATGGAATTGAAATTTTGAAACATTTATGTCATAATATGGTTTCAAAAGGTGCATCATAAATAATTATTGTTACTAGAAGTATTACAGAGATGAGTAATTCATCATATTACTTTTATATGTGGCTGGAATATTGTTAGTTGGAGTGGATAGAGGAAGAATCCAAAAGTTGAAATGTGATTTGGAAAAAATATTTAAGATTAAAGAAATCAAACTGACCAAGAATATTTTGGGGATAAAAATTAAGAGAGATATAAGGTCTATAACTTTGGTTCTATTGAAAAATGAATACATCCAAAAGGCGATCCAATGATTTGTAATGTTCATAAGAAAATCAGTATCAACTACTTTGGAGAAAAACTTAAAATTAATCAAGGAGTAATCATCTAAAAAATATTGTGAAGTAGAATATATACAAAATTTTCTTTATGAATATAAAGTTTGAAGTTTAATGTATGAAATGATTTTCAAAAAACCATATAATGCTTTTGCATTCATAATTTAATTTGATTCATGTTGATTCTGGGAAGGGTACACCAGGAAGATGTAAAATGAATTATTTAGTATTTAAAAGGAATAGAAAATACAAAATTGTGTTATGGGATAGATGATACTTTTCACAAATATTTTGATATTGATTTCTTTGATTATTTAAACACCTGGAAGACAACAACTGTACCTTTTTATCTATGGAGGAACAATTGTATGTTGGATTTCAAGGATGCAATATATTTTCACACTAATAAAAAATAAATATAAGTACACAGATACAGTGGAAATGGGAAGGAAATTATTTGGTTGATTAGGTTACTAATAGGACTTGGGAGGAGTCGAGAAGAGGAATTGTTTTTCTATGATAACCAAAGTAAAATCTATTTGGCTAAAAATATGGTTTTCTATGTTAAAAAAACATATTTGTAATGAACCTGACCCCAGTTTCCCAAATACTATGCCTTAATTTTATAAATTTGTATGATTATAAGGAATTCATATCGTTAAGGATAGAATAGTTTAGTAGCTTTGGAAAATAAGATACATACATAAGTTCAACATTACAAATTAAAAGAAAATACAATATGTAAATTTCATTGTAAACATACATAACTCCTAGATTATCCTTTCAAGTCATTAATAAAATTCTTCTTCACATCCTGGGAAAAAATAAACCATAATAAGGGGGTGATCTTATATGCTCAATAAGGGTATAAAATACAACAGAAGCATAAGTAATAAGGCATAGTGAATAAATATAAGTACACATTCCATTAAAACATAATATTGAGCATAAAATAGAAGGAATAAAAGATGAATAAATAATTCCATTATAAAACATAACCATAGATATTCTAATAGTTGAATAATCATGTGGACTATCAATTACTAGTTTCATAATAAGATAATTCATAATGTGGGACATCATAACTATACTGTCAAGGTCTCATTCCAAGACCATACATAAATGGGTGAAAACCCAAACTAGTTTGTCTCATGAGACCTAATAATACAATGAGGGGCTATAGAGGGCCTCACATGACACTTACTAAGTCAAATGAATTAATTATATAAAAGGGGTGAAACATAATAAACATATACATTCATATTGAAACTAACATATTAAATGTAAATAACTTTCCCCAATAGTAAACATAATCACCAACCATTAGAAGTAATATTATATATGGTATTGAAATAGAAAATCCACATTAAAACTCATAGAAAACCATTCAAAAAAATATTTTATATGATATAATAAAATATTAATCCTAATTAAACATAATAATCAACAATAGTGTTTAAATAGACGAAAATACTCTTATAAAATCATCGAGTAATACTTGAGAGAAATACTCTTTTACTTTGCAAAGAAGATTTATTTTGGAAAAATATTTGTATAAAACTATAAGTGAAATAAGATAGTTTTTTCATAATAAAATAATTTATTTTTGAAAAAAATGGTGGATTAAAATAGATTATATAGTTCACTTGAAAATAAGTAAGAATTCAAGAAGTTCCCTTGAATCGAGCTTGTTTATCAGGAAGAACTTGAGAAAGATCCTTTTAAAACATGTAACCTACCATAAAATAAAGAAGAATTATGATTGGAACATATATATAGAACCTTCACAAAGAATTAATGAGTATTACATAATAATAATTAATAATTTCATTTTGGTAAAGAGATAAAAATAGGAACCCGAAGGAAAATGGAGGTTTGGGTAGAAACCCTTACCTTCTGTCTGAATGTATTCTGCACATGACCTTAATGTCCTGGATAAAAAAATTAAATTCATTAATTAATTAATTAATAAAATTTTATATAATTATTTTATTCATTATTTTTTTATTAGTTTCATTTATGTCCTTATTGATGAGTCATATAGTATAATTTTATTGTTCATAATCATTCATTTTCTTGGTTTTCATGATCGGTTCGCTTCTTTATAAGTAACAGAATTTAGGTAAAATGGTTATAATTCTACAGAATTGGAATAAAATTTTGTTAATGGGAATACATAAGTGTAAATTTTTATTAATATCATTTGTTCATATGGTATGATAATGAATAATTAGTTAATAAATTTAGTGATAATCGTTTAGATTATTGCATCGGTATTTTGATCACCATAGACTAGTTTTGTCACATGAATTAGTATTATGTATATATAATGGTTATAGAATACTAAATAGGATATAATAAATATATTATAGCCCTTTTTAACCATAAAAATGGTATCATGACCAGACTTGATGAATAAATCAAATAATGAAACTTCATCGTCCATGAAGGTTGTAAATCAACACCTCTAGGACGATGATTTTGTTTTTAAAATAAAAGAGAGAGAGAGAGTAAGAAGATTGAAAATGGATATTATATTAACATTATATAATTATAGTACATAGATTATACTCGATTTATAATGATCATTTGGATAGAGTATGTGATGATAGAATAATAAAAGAATGAACTTGAAAAGAAATTAAATGGAAAAGGAAGAGGATTTTACCTCTCGAATACTCCTCCTTGAGAACCTTCTTAAAGGGATTATTTTTGGACCTTTTGGAAGTAACAAGATAACCTAGATGTGGGGAGATAATAGGGAAGAATATTTTGGCAGAAATTTGATAAACTTACAGTCTTATAGTAGGGAGGAGAAGTGGGGTGATGGGTGATATTTATAGTGGAGGAGAGGGGGTTTCCTTGAAATTTTTATTAATTAGTTTAATATTTGGCTTAAGAATATGTGTAGTTTGAGAATTATCATCAAATATATTAAAATAATTAAGGATAATTTGTGATTAGGGTCGTATATTATCCATACATCATCTATGACTCAATAAATAATGTATTTAGCATTTATCGTTAATTATGGTATTTTACTATTCAATGAAATTTCAAGTATTTTAGAAAAACCCCAAAAATTCACCCTAACCATTTTTTGATGTGTAGAATTCATAAATTAACTCCATTTTATCAAAGAAAGTTTCTAAATATGTTAAATTTAATTTTTAAATAAAATTATAATTTATATGAAAAATACAGATTTTAAATTTAAAACTGATTTTATAACACTTTAAAAAGTTAAATAAGGTCTCATAAAATTATAATAAAATCATAAGACAAAACAAATTTGATTTATGAATCCATTTTATGTAAATTAATTTTCTTTTAAATAATTTTATTAATTATAAAATTTTATTCAAATATTTATGACTTATAAAAATACACACATAAATAATAATTTTTAAAATATTAACTTACCTTTACTATGATATAATAATATCATACTTTAACATATGATATGCCTAAATTTTATTTATACTTTAATGGGTGATTTTACTATTCATTAGACCAATTTACTATTCACAAGGGTTATAATACTATTCCTAATGGGAAGTTACTATTTCATCGATATAGGTTCTTTAACATCTATAAATACCTCTTATTTCATTTATTCTTCATTGATAAATATTTTATTTTGTTCTCTATGTGGTTTTATATGATTCAAACTATATAAAATAAATGTAATAAGGGAAATTTCATTAATAGAGTTTTGGGTTGTTACAATATTAACCAAAAGTAACATTTAATTTCAAATTTACTGAAGGATAAAGAGTTGGATCATCAGAAGATAATGGTAAGACAAAATATGAAAAACATGTTTACCAAGTAAATACATTAAGAAAATTTTTGGCAAAATCATGCCTCAAAATGGCATGGATAAATGGAAGTATAAAATGGAGGTGCACTGTATACTATGAAATAAAGAAGACTTCTTCAGTGTTTGAGAGTTTATGTGGTTCCTTGAAACAAGTATTCAAGTGGGAGATTATTAAGAGATGAAGTTTATTTTAGTTCTCCAAAATTTAAGTCAACATAATTTATTTTTCTAAAAATTCATCTATGGAAGGTTCTTGGCTTGGGTGTATAAAATGATAGTTCAAAATATCTTGGGGAAACAGGACCATCATAAGTTTTCATCTTCCAATAGATTTATGATGGAACACTGAAAGGTCCAAGAGTTAGATAAAACCAAGGGGTTACCATGTTGGTAGCTATGCTGAAGCAATCTAGAAATATTATCCATAACTTCTAGGGAGTAGGTTTAATTGGAAGACTAGATAAAGATTAGTATATAAGTTTGTGGGACCTTTTTTGGAGTTTGTGTTCTAGAAAAAACTATTTATAATTTGTATTAAATTTATATTAAAAAAATGTAATATTAATTAAAATGTCTTATTATATATATTTTTATTATTGTACGTGACTTTAATGTAATAATTTCTTAGATTATTTGTCACATTGAAAAAATCATAGTAGTTCCCCACTATGATCAGAACCATAAAATACCATTAAGATATTCATAAACCTAGTTTTACAGTTGGGAAACATTATATGATGGGGCACATATTATATTGACTATGATATGAGATTACTCATAAGTACATGAGACTTTATCTCATTAAGTTCACATTTGATAATATCCAAGATGGGAAATTATGATAATAGAACTGCTATTAGGAATTACTCATATTTATGTGTCCTTAGTTATTTCTATCTATGAGTGGGTGTAATGGTATTTAGACTTTATGATTATAATTAATTCATTTCATGACTTTCACTGTTAGATTTACTAACCAATCCTATGATTCCATATGCTCATGGGAAGTAGGGTACTTTGGGTGCATCATGAATGACATGTTATTAATGAATAAGTTGAGGAATGATTTTTCCCTAACATATTAATAGAAGGTGATATATTGGCATTTTTATTGAAAATGAACCATCACATTAAATTCCATACCCATGGTGTAATAATAAGTTTATTTAAAATATTTAACAAAATATGTATCAAGTATACTGGTTTCTGATAAGGTTTTGAAACTTACATGATTAGATATCATGAAAAAGGGATTATATTACACAATTATTGCACATATGTGGTTTTCTACATTGCAATATTTACTTATTTCCCTTGGGTATTTGGAGCCATTGTAAGATAGTAAAATCCATTATCTATACTATAGCTTTTCCCCTGCCCTCCATGTGTCTCTCCCTCCTTCATTATCATGCTCCATTATAAACATGTCCATCTCTCCATAAAAATCGATACCCATTCCATATGAAAATATCTCCCTCTTCAATCATAGGGCTCTGTGAAATCTCATCTCACCCATTCTCTATTCACTTCCACATCAGCTTCCTCCTCCACATCGTCTTCCTCCTCTGCATTATCTTCCTCATTGGCTTCTTCCTCCACATTGGATTCCTCGTCTACATTGTCTTCCTCATCGGGTTCCTCCTCCACATCATCTTCCTCCTCTACATAATCTTCTTCATCATCTTCCTCCATCGTTGATTATACCTCGACTCCTCGGCCGCCTCATCCTCAATATCATCTCTTCATCCCCCTCCTCTGAAACACCCTCTCCTCATATAAAGAATTGTTTTTCTGTATAATTGTATTCAAATGTGTAGACTCAAATCTAAATCGCTCAACCACGCAAACTCACTGCTTCCATCAGATGAGATCCCACTTTTTTAATTAAAAAACTGAGGGTTTTTATCGAAACCCACCACACATCTCATTTCTCCCTAGTGTTCAATTTATTCATTGTACACCACTATCCCCCACTATATCCCCCAACATCACCACTACCGTTGTATCCCTATATCTTTTCTCCACCACCATATCCCCCATTCCCTCTTTTGATTCCATACCTTTGTATCTCCCAACATCACCTCTCTATTGTATCCAATATCTTTGGGAAACTGGAAATACTTTGTGAATGTTTTCTCCGAGAAAAAATATCTAATGTTATAATCCAAAAACATAAATAAGGAAATGGATATCTACAAAAAATTTCTTCTCAATCATAATTCTAACCTATATGTTGTTAATAGAGATGGACTGGTTTTAGCAGAGAAAAACCAGTTTAATTTTTACAAAGATATATTTATACTTGTTCTAGAAGAAGTGAGTGGAGGTATATTTTCTCATATTTCTAATGTGTGGATAAATTTGGATCATATTTATTTTCTTAAATTCCTGATTTGTCAATAGAATTGGCTCATATTTATTTTGGGAAAGAAAATTTTGCGCTGGAAGTGAAAATTTATCCAAATGGTTGAGGATATTTTTTTATGAAATAATTTTTTTGTTCATATTTATCTAGAACGCACAAGGCTAAACAATGAAAAGACACTAAAAACTCTTTACTAAGATCCATCCACTTGGAACCTTGAAACCATTTATTGAGATTCAATTGTTATTCTAAAATACATAAGTTCTCATAAGAAATCCTACAAAAGAAAAAAAAATTATTGATGAGGTGCATGTGATAGTGTGCAAACCTTTCTTCAGTTTTCTGGAGCTCGCAACCTTCACTCTATTGTTTTAATAAAAAGAAAATCAACACCCATTTTGTTTCCTGCGATCACTTTATCTCCATTTCGAAGTATGCCTTAAAGAAGTTGGGAAATAGGAATAACAGAAAAGGAAGATACTTGAACTTGCTTTCTAGGTCACCTTGGCTGAAGAAAGTTCACCATAAGGCTAAAGAACAGAGAAAATTTTAGTTGGAGATAAGAAAAAAAGAAGTTGATAACTGGGATGTTTCAAACTATCTTAGTGATTCTGTATCCATTTTATAATATTTCACATTTTCATACAATTTATTTTTTATATAGAGGTGCAAGATTTTATTTTATACAATTATATATTTTTTAAGTATAGAATAGTAGTTTATCTTTTTTTTAAAATTGATTCCACTTCAATATATTGGTGTATAATTTTTACTGGGGTTTATATTTTTACACTTCTATATTTGTTCATGTTTTTTGCAGTTTCATATTTTTTTCATATAGGTACATATATATTTATAGTTTTATGTATTTAATTAGAGTTTATATTTTTAGATGTACATAATTTAGGATCATATATTCTAATAGGATATTATTTTTTTACCTAGGTTCATATTTTTACATGTTCATATTTATTTTATTTTTAAACAAATAGTTCAATATCATTCTATTAGGTTACGTTACGTGCATGTTTTTTTATAGATTTATGTATTTGACCACATTTCCTATTTTTTTATAGGTTTATATTCATTTCTAGGGTTCATATTCATTACCATGGTTAATATTTTGAAAAGATAATATTTTTTAACAAGTTCATATTTTTCACTTGGGTTCATATTTTTACATGTTCATATTATTTTGTGTTTATTTTAATTAATATCAAATGTATTCCCAAATATATTTATTGGCATGACTTTCATCAATTTTCTCAAGTTCACTTCAGTTTGAAATCATGTTAGTTATTATCAAATAAAATTATCATGTGCTTTAATTTGGTAATCATGGTTTTTACTGTTAAAGTCATGATATTTAGGTAATATATAAATTTATCCATGTGATCCATAAGTTATTTGAAAATATATTTTCTATACAAGTAAAAATAACATGCATGTTTCAGGACGCCTTTTACAGGTTCTTATAACTACTTCACTAGGAATCTTGCAATTTAGGTACAAATTTTTTCAAATTCAAATGAAATTTTTGTTGAAGTATTTATGGTTAATTACAAGAAGATATTTTGTATATGATTTTGAATCCATGACCCATCAGATAATCTTGATCTGTTTCATTAAAATAATTAACCATAATAAACTTATATACATGCTACTTTGTGTTTTTATGTGTTTCCTAATAATGGAAATGTATAGATAAACTTATCTACTCACTTTGGATTTAATTTATTTAATATATTGATGGTTATAATACCTTTTTAAAGCTTTTGAAAAAATATATTTATGTTTTCCCATGAAATTCTCTGGTATCATAAATTTTAATTACATAATATTTTTGATGTTTTTTTTACTGAACAATACCATATCATTGTGTCAAAAATTCTACAACTTCTTGAATGATTCTAGATGACAATATTTGGATCTTATAAACTTTAAGGTAAACATCCTATTGACTATAAATGTTGCTTCCTAATAGTACAGTTTATTAATATTTTTTTATGGATTATAAAGGGGACCTTTTGTAAATGTTACATAGCTAGAAAGTAAGAGGAATTAAAAAACATAAGTAATAGACCTCAGTTTATGGAGTTAGGTTGTTAAATTCAAACTATACAGAGTTGACTAAATTATATGACAAGTATAAAGATCAAAGTTTGGGATTTAAATTTCATTTCTATATATTCATCTATATCTTTTTTTAAGATAATATTTTTAAGCATGATACAATGTTTTTTCTTGGTATGTGAGTGGACTTATTTTTCATTTTCTGCAGGAATGGGAATTTTATAATTCCCATGTAATCAATTTGGATCACAAGACTAGGGGAATAATGAAAAAATCCTTTAATTTGCTTCTTTAAGGATTGGTTTCTCATATTTGACAAGGTACTACACTTTTCCTTATCTAGAGTCACTTTATGAAACTTTAAACATGTGAAAACCAATTATAAAAGACTCAAACTACTAAATGAAGTTGGGATCATCAAAACAGTGAAGGTTATCTTATCCAAAAGTAAAATAACTTCTCCTTCATTTTCTGATTGTAACCCTAGGCATGTTTACTTGGTAACTTTTCAACATGATATGAAAAACTAAAAAAATTAACAATATTAACCCTAGATGAAGAAACACCATGAATATATGATACTCACTCTTGTATATCAATGTAAATGGTAAGAATAGGGATCCACTGTACAAATTCTTAAAGTCCAGCAAAGAGAGGATATTTAGGGATAACATCAAGTGGAATTTCTCCATATTTCTCATCTACACATATGAATAGTAAAACATGGTTTAGTGTATTTTAGATTCACCTGGATTTTTGTGATACACATGTTTTTAATTTCATTTAACATCATCATGGTGTGAGATGGTTGTTTCTAGGAAATTTTATTCATAATTATGAAAATATACACTTTTATCTAGTTGTTGTTTTAATACATTAGGATTGAGGGGTTTATTCAATGCATTCTTGATATTTACCTCAAATTTATCCATTTTTATTTTTTACAACTGTTGGAGTTACCTATCTTGGCTCCAAAGAAAAAATTTCATCTATGTGTATACTATTTTGTCTTAATTTTAACCTCATAAAACTTAATACAATTGATTTTATTTATTCGGGTGTTTTTTGTTTTGAATTTTAGTTCTTTAAAATTAAATATTTCATAGAATTATGCAAATAATTTATAGAAATGAATTAATAATTTTAAGCAGTATGTAATTAACATTTTCCTACTATTCAAACTAATCACACTCTCTAATCATGGTGTAATATTGTCAAAGAAATTGATAATCAGAAAAAATATTTAAACAAAAAGACAATGCTTTATGATTTTCATTGTTTTAACAATTTTTCATATCATTGTATTTCATTGGAAGGTGCAATGATGAGTATGAGGTGCCTCTCAATTAGAAAATTTTAGAAGTTTCAAAAACATATCAGGTGGGGATTAGTTTCTGATGATCAAAGTCTTCTAAAATAAGGTGTGGTATATTCCTCTTCTATTCTATATTCTGAAGTATCTCTAATAAGTCTTGATCCTATACTAGACCTCTAACTTCATCTATCACTTGGGCCTCTTAGATAGAGATCCTCTCTCTATTCTATTAATGTCCAACTATGAAGGATAGGTATAACAACACTGCTCTTTAATTCACACTTAAACATGATTTATTACATAGAAAACATCACTTGATACAACATATAAGATCGAGAGGTCTAGTGTCTTTGGGGATTAGGAACATTATATAACAACTTAAAACATAGGATGCAACATCTTATTGAAAACTTCCTTTACCTGACCACTACATTCCCTCGTACTTAGTATTGCATCGGATAATCTAAGGACATGCATAAGAAAAGGGTGGTCTATAAAGCCCAGTAAGAATGTTAACAAGGCATAACATTAAACATATAATACATGTTATCCAATAGGCATATCAGTGGAGCATATGAGAAACATGAACATGAAGGCATGATATAACATGATTATCATAACATGGAAATGTGGAAACAAAATTTAAAATTATTTTAGCATGATCCAAGGATCATTGCACATGGAGCATGAGTAAACCCTCATTGCACTTGAGGTATCATGATACTAATCTTTACCCAATGAATTGGCACTCTATCGGGGTGCACCCTTCTAAAACATTTCATTTCATGCATAAGTGTGACACATGGATCATGTAACATGGAATTATTTAAAATCATAAGTTATTTCATGGTTAAGAAATGTGGAATACACACATGAAAGTACCATTAAATATTTATAGGTTCATAAATGTGAATAAACTTGATATATAGATGGGTATGGTATTCACTACACAATGATTTTGGCTTGGAAAACCACGGTGTAATTTCGGCATCATAACAGCGTGACGTAAGAATTCCTAAAAAAGGTTGATGAGAGAGAAAGGGGTTTCTAATAAAATATACATGAAATGGAAATTAAGGGGGTTATATAGATACATTTCCCAACAAATTTAATGGAATTTAGATTCATAATTCAAAATAATTTCTTGACTGTAAATGAGGTGAGAGAAAACTCCTTATGGAATTTCGGCATAGTAATGGGTGTACATGGAAGGAATTAATGAGAGATAAAGAAATGTATCAAAATATATACATGAAATGGACAGTAATGGGGTAATATATATACATGTACCAACAAATTTAATGTAATTTAGATTCATAATTCGAAATAATTTCTTGAATGTAAATGCGGAGAGAGAAAACTCCTTACAGAATTCTGGCATAGTAACAGGTGTACGTGGAAGAAATTAATGAGAGATAAAGGGGTATCCCATCATTCAAACATAAAGAGGGAAGTATGGGGGAGGTGAAAAATTATACCCTAACATTTTTAATTTAAACTAAAAGGATATAACAATATAATAAAATTTATACAAAAATGAAAAGGAAGAAATCCCTTACATGGAAGTGTGATCCCAAAGGCATGGAAGGGGCTTGAGAGATACTTCTTGGGATATTGGGGCGCATTGGGAGGATTATAGAGAGAGGATGTAATAGGTTTAACGAACTTGAAGGGCTTTGCGTATAAGGCCCCATCCTTAAACCTTACTTAATCTTGAGTTAATACAATATTACACATTGAGGATCTTTTCAGGTTTAGAGTTTTAGAGAATTAGATCATAAAACTTGCATTACATTCCACATTTAAACAAAGTGGTTACATAAAATACAGTATTCATTCTTCCCATCAACGGAAACATATTGAAAATAAAACATGGATTCTTTCTTGACACATCCTTGACACTATCATCACATCACGTACCTTTCCCTTGACCTGTGAAAAACATTTCAAAAACTTGGGATGAGCATAAAAAGCTCAGTAAGGGATATAAAAATATGGAAAGGAAACATGAGTTCATATATACATAAGAATGAAATCATAATTTACCCATGAAACATAGGCACTTTAACTTACCTCATCAAATCATGAATAAATCATAGAAATCATAAGACATAAAAGGTAACTTGAGGCATTCATAACATTCTTACGTAGGGAGTAACCCTCTTGGTTACGTTTGGAATACCCATCACAGTATATTCCCTAAATCTCTTTGGAGAAACCTTAACGTTTCACTCCTTCACGTTACCCAATGCATTGGAGAGATATATCGGGCTCACCCGCCCTTAGTTTTATCACGTAACCACCCGTCTTCATAATAATGCCCAAGAACCATAACGTAATCGTATCACATAAAACATGCATAAAGGAAACATAAAATTTCCACATTTCAATCACAAGATATCAATACAACACATTGATATAATAAAAACATTATGAAAACCATTTTCAATACCAAAATAAAAGAAAAGTAAAACATGGTATTTATTTTTCTTTTAAAAAGAAGGTATGGCTTGTAGAGGAAGCCGAAACTCAAATAATGGTCACGGCGGCGGAGAAGTCATTATCACCGCATACGTACAACAAAAACATTCCCTTTTGTCGTTTAGTAAACTCTTCGTATAAAAAAAATTCCTTTTGAATAAACTTAAAAGTCAAAGGGGTTTATACACCGTATAAAAGAAGGTTGTGTATAAAACAAAATATGCCTCAATGAAAGGAGTTTGAGACGAAGTCCCATACAAAGACGGTATCCTTGGTTTAAGGATAAATCAATTACATAATTATGTGTGAAAAACGAATACACCAAATATAAGTGGATATTAAGTGTAAAATAATCAAAGGTCATTCACATATATTCAAAAGATGACATATTCAATAACTACATGTTGAACCCAAAGAAATCAAAATTGGGTTAAGAAGTTCCCTTGACAGCCTAATGGCATCACATCAAAAAAAGGGTATCTCATCACTTGGACATAAAATTTACATCAATAAGGATATATGAGAACATATCCCAACATAACAATATGTGAATTAAAATACCCAACAAAAGAAGTCTTTTAAAAAGAGGAGGGTGAAAGGATCCCTTACCGACATGGGTATCTTTAGAAACATACGCCCCGTGAAAGAAGAACAATACACCATTGATGTAAATACTCATGAATGAAATAATATTACACAATGAGTAAAATAATGGTTAGTACATACACCAATCAAAGGAAATTGTGGCAAATGTAGCATAACTCTCACAGGAATAAAAGTGAGATGAAAAATCACTTACGAAAACTCGGCAGCCTAACGACGCCACTTAAAACTTCCAAAAATGGATTGATGAGATAAAATAGTGTATCTCATCACATTACAATAAAATTTAAAGAAATAGGAATATAAAATAACATCCCCCATCATAAAAAAAGAGGATCTTAAAAGAAGTGACATAAAGGAGAGTACTTAAAGAGAAAGAGAGAGGTTAGATCTCTTACGAAAATTCGGCAGCCTAACGGCGCCACTCAAAACATCCAAAATGGATTGATGAGAGAGAATAGGTTCTCTCATCATATGAACATAAAAATTATAGTAAGATTAATATAAAATAACATCATAATCACAAGAAATATGAGCTTAGAAGGAATGACATAAAAGAGTGTACTTTAAAGAAAGAGAGGAGTAGGATCCCTTACCTCATGTCCGACATGACTCGATCGTTCTTTAATCTCCTGAATAATAAAATTTGGTCAATTTATAAATTCATAAGGACCTCATTTAAATATTATTATTCAGTTCATATCACATATTATAATGTTATAATAATTGGTTAATAAAGTGAGTTCGTATCAGACGTTTTTGTCGATGTTCAGTGAATGAGTAAAAATTGAGCTTGTTGGAAAATAATTTTCCATGTAGTTATAGGTAAATAATCTCCAGAATAGTATTTATGTTTTAAATATCATATATATATATGGTATATATTCGTTTTATACTATTCCATAGCATTTGGAGATAAAAAATTAAAAGCACCGTTCATGGAGACGGTAGGCCGTATGTACGCATGAAAGCTACTTTCATTTTTTTTCATATTAATGGAATTAAAACAAAATGAGAGATATATATATTATAATTCCAGAATTATACCCATCATTTATATTTAATATATTACATATATATCCATTATATATATGTACTTATAATAGTACATAACATTTGGAGATAAGAAATGAAATGTACCGTTCATAGAGACGGTAAGCCGTACGTACGCATGAACACTACTTCCATTTCTATTTCATATTTAATGGAATTAAAACATAATGATACATAATAGAATTTTAATTCCAGTATGTTATCATATATAATATCATTAAATATATCCTTTATACATACCACATATGGTATTAACGAATCAAATCACTTTGAGGGGGCGGTAGTCCGCACTTCCTTAAATGAAGATATCGCGTTTACCCATAATGGAAATCATAAAGGTATGCCACAAATGAAAAATAAATAAGTTTAAGTAAAACATAAACATATTAGATATCATATATAAATATAGTTTCATCTTAATGGACACCTTTTAAGGTGTTAGAAGAATGTTGAACAATCATCGTTTCGGGAGGCAGAAATTCACCATCCACGGAAACAGTATGTTCTTTAACCATTAGATGTAGGTGTGTGTAAGTGTATCTCGAATCCTTCTTATAACAACATCCTAGTATATTGAAGATACTGTATTTGTTACAAAATAAATGAATAAAAATAGTTTAGGGGTTGGAGAAGAAAAATAAAACAAAAGGACACAAGTGAAGACATTACCTTAAAATCTGGTAACTCCCTTTGGTTTGAGCTCAAAGGCTTCCTTGGGAAGACTTATGCCCAAAGTGAGGCTTCACAGATTAAGAGAGGGAAGTGGAGAGACAAAATGGGCAGGGTTTGGCCGAGATAAAGGCTTTGGGAGTGTGGGTAAGGAGGTAGAGGTGGTGGCCTTTTATAAGAGGAGAGGAGGGGCACTCTTGTAAAGTTACAAAATGTTACTTTATTTTCAAAAGAGTTTCGGATTTTAAAGGTACCACATTGATGTATTTCGAGGCTAAGATGATAAGGGTTCTAAATCCACTCGTCCAATAGGTTTTGGACATGTTTAGGTCTTATATATTACATTATCTTTCCATTTTATTTAAATTGTTAAATAATGAGGTCATCGCTGCATCATCATGATTTCATAAATAATTTAATTTATTTAATATTTAAAAATTATAAAAAAATACGATGATGTAGGAAATCTTTTTAGCTTTCCAATGATAATTTATAGTCAAAAAAATGACTTGTATAACCCCATGTAAAAATTGTTTTAGTAAAACATCTCATGTTTGTGTCATTTTTACTTTAACATTAAATAAAAATATATTTATGTCATTTCCCAACCAAAGTGGCTCCATGGGGTCCCCAAGTTGACCCATGGATTTTCATGGTTGGCCATGAAAAATACAATGAGGGTAGGACATGTGTCTAGGTCATTTCATTTTATTAAAACATTATTCTTACCATAAACTACACTAATTACCTCTAATCGCGATTAAAAACTTAATAAGTTACTATTCACCAAAAATTATTTTTAATCTCGTTGAACCACATTTTACTTCTTAATGAAAACCTTGTATGTCAGATTTTTGAAATTCAAAACACAATGGTGGAAAAATTTTATTTAAATGGAAAATTAGTTTTTATAAGTACCACTTAGTGGTTTCACTATTCATCAAAAATTGAAGTTTTTCAGAAAATTACCAAAAGTTCACCCTAAGATATATTTGATATTACGAATTAAAAAATGATGTCTATTTTACAAAATTCAGAACATATAAGTTGCATTAATTAATTTAATAATTAATTCCCACTGTCAAAACAAATAGCGTGTTTTTATGAAACAAAATGTATCAAAAGATTGACACTAGTTTAAGTCCGATTTCAAAATGAAATTAATTCCAACGACCACTATTGGATTAAATGGTAAAAATATATTCTAATTTCACTTTAAAAAAAATTCAAAATATAGTCTAATCATATAAATAAACTAGATTAAAAGAGGGTTTGAATTAAAATACAACATTTTTCACTATTCATTAAAAATTGAACTTTTTTGGAAAATACCAAAAATTTATGCAAAGTAAACTTTGATGTCCCGATTCTAAATAAGAATTTTATTTTGTCAAATATAACAAATAAAATTTTCAAAAAGTGGATTTAAAAGTGGTTCTCCATCAAAAGGCGGTTAATCGACCTTTTAAAGAATATTAGAATGTTTACGCTTAAAATTGGATTCATTTGCATTTTTTAATCCTCTAACATTTATTGTATAAAGTAAAAATATTTGACAAACATATATAATCATTTTGTAGTTAGTTCTGTTCATTCCCGCCATTACAACGGCTAGGCATTAACTACTATTTAAAATAATATTATTTTATTATTAGAGTGCAACGTAAGATTCCCAAGAAACTCGTTGTTGCGTGTTGGGTACGCCATCGAGCATAGCATCCCCTTTAAATTAATATTAATATTTTATTCACAAATATGGATAAATATAAAAATGTCATATTCTTTATTTACCTGGGGTGTTATATCCTTCCCCCCTTTTGGGAATTGTGTCCTCGCAATTTTAAAATTGAGCTTGGAAACATCCTTGAAAGTCCCACATCGGAACAAGAGTCGGTAAAACAATCACTTTAAAATAAAGAAAGATAAGTACAAAGGTCACCCGAGTTAACCCATACTAGGATTCCAAGTACAAAAATATGGACATGGAAGAAAAAACAAAGGGTCATGTTCTGATGGAGAGTGATAGAAAACATATTTAGGAGAAAGTTAACCACAAGAAAATCACAAACTTGGGATGGGTTAAACGGTATTCGATTCCCCAGTATGAAAATTTAACAGACAACATTTTTTCTTTATGTTACTCTTCATTGAGGAATTTATTTATGAGCTTAACTAAAACATAAGGAAGCATACACAATTGTCTTGTTGACTTTCAACTTTTACAAGATTTCTTACACGAACTCATATTTTCTCCAAAAGACGAGTATTTAGGAAGACTTGTTCACATTAATAGTACTATAATCAACTTCTAGAGAATCACCTAATCCACAAAAGAGAACTATATACTTCCCATGTCTTTATAATTTAACCAAAACCAAAACCAAAAAGGTTGGTACAAGATCAGATAATCCAGAAAAGGATAACCCTTTATAAAAAGAAAATCCATTCTTAATCTCCAAAATTTGTCCAACAAAACCCAAAGTTCAACGAGGACCATTCTATAATCAATTTGTCCATAAAATTCTTCAAAGTAAACCAAACTAAGATTGAAACCCAAATATTTGAAGGATTTATCTTCCAAGTTAAATCGTAACATTTATCTCCAAACAACATCAGTTGCTCCTAAAGTCTTGTATTGAAAAGTAATTAACCTAATCACATATCCTCCATGATAGGTTAATAATTTTAATAAATAACCCAAAATAAACTTACTCTTAATTCATAAAATCATATAACTAAAAAGAATCAGTCAAACTAACCAGGGACTTCACGTAGTCCAGTGGTAGGCGATAAATACCAGTCGCACTTTGGTTGTGGGTTCGATTCCCACAGCTTTGTCCGACGCGATGGGTAGTCACACGGTCTGCGTGTTGTCCTTTTTCCAAAACTATATAATTCTCAAATAATTCCCCAAAAAGGGATAAAATCATCAAAAATAACCATAACATATTTTAACCTCAAGTGTATCTCATGCCTTTCATTTTCCATCATAACATATAATAACCCATAATTACCTCAAAAGTAAGGATCATATAAACCCTATTGGTTACCTTTATAATTATTACCTGAACTTCCACATCGATTGGTCATATCGTACATGATGCATTATAGAACATACCAAGGTTCAAGTGGTTGATCATGACTCCTTGATAGTTGTTTTAGAACAACCATGAGTTTCCTCATTGAATACCCCATTTCATCCAGTCTCTTAATCAGAGAACCACCACAGTTTCCTTCAAACCAATTGTCACTTTGGTGCCTGCTAGATCCAGCCATTTACTAAAACCAAGAAGGTCAGTGTGAGTATATCAACATAACCATCATGTACTAATGAGTAAGATAAACACTAAGATATACTTACTCATTCACTTTATCTAAAACTATGACTCTTTCTGAAATCTTAACCATTATGGTAATGTCACCTATGCTTAAAGAATACCCTAACCTCTAAAGTTATCTAAACCGACCTCTGATACCAACTATAAGGCCCCAGCCTTAAACCTTAATTAATCTTGAGTTAATACAATATTACACATTTAGGATCTTTTCAGGTTTAGAGTTTTAGAGAATTAGATCATAAAACTTGCATTACATTCCACATTTAAACAAAGTGGTTACATAAAAAACAGTATTCATTCTTCCCATCAACGAAAACATATTGAAAATAAAACATGGATTCTTTCTTGACGCATCCTTGACACTATCATCACATAACATACCTTTCCCTTGACCTGTGAAAAACATTTCAAAAACTTGGGATTAGCATAAAAAGCTCAGTAAGGGATATAAAAATATGGAAAGGAAACATGAGTTCATATATACATAAGAATGAAATCATAATTTACCTATAAAACATAGGCACTTTAACCTACCTCATCAAATCATGAATAAATCATAGAAATCATAAGACATAAAAGGTAACTTGAGTCATTCATAACATTCTTACGTAGGGAGTAACCCTCTTGGTTACGTTTGGAATACCCATCACAGTATATTCCCTAAATCTCTTCGGAGAAACCTTAACGTTTCACTCCTTCGCGTTACCCAATGCATTGGAGAGCTATATCGGGCTCACCCACCCTTAGTTTTATCACGAAACCACCCATATTCATAATAATGCCCAAGAACCATAACATAATCGTATCACATAAAACATGCATAAAGGAAACGTAACATTTCCACATTTCAATCACAAGATATCAATACAACACATTGATATAATAAAAACATTATGAAAACCATTTTCAATACCAAAATAAAAGAAAAGTAAAACATGGTATTTATTTTTCTTTTAAAAAGAAGGTATGTCTTGTAGAGGAAGCCTAAACTCAAATAATGGTCACGGCGGTAGAGAAGTCATTGTCGCCTCATACGTACGACAAAAACATTCCCTTTTTTCGTTAAATAAATGCTTCGTATAAAAAAGATTCCTTTTGAATAAACTTAAAAGTCAAAGGTGTTTATATACCGTATAAAAGAAGGTTGTGTATAAAACAAAATATGCCTCAATGAAAGGAGTTTGAGACGAAGTCCCATACAAAGACGGTATCCTTGGATTAAGGATAAATCAATTACATAATTATGTGTGACAAACGAATACACCAAATATAAGTGGATATTAAGTGTAAAATAATCAAAGGGAATTCACACATATTCAAAGGATGACATATTCAATAACTACATGTTGAACCCAAAGAAATCGAAATTGGGTTAAGAAGTTCCCTTGACAGCCTAACGGCGTCACATCAAAAAAGGGTATCTCATCACTTGGACATAAAATTTACATCAATAAGTATATATGAGAACATATCCCAACATAACAATATGTGAATTAAAAGACCCAACAAAAGAAGTCTTTTAAAAGGAGGAGGGTGAAAGGTTCCCTTACCGACATGGGTATCTTTCGAAACATATGCCCCGTGAAAGAAGGACAATACAACATTGATGTAAATACTCATAAATGAAAGAATATTACACAATGAGTAAAATAATGGTCAGTACATACACCAATAAAAGGAAATTGTGGAAAATTTAGCATAAATCTCACAGGAATAAAAGTGAGATGAAAAATCCCTTACGAAAACTCGGCAGCCTAACGACGCCACTTAAAACTTCCAAAAATGGATTGATGAGATCAAATAGGGTATATCATCACATTAAAATAAACTTTAAAGCAAGAGGAATATAAAAGAACATCCCCCATCATAAAAAAAGAGGATCTTAAAAGAAGTGACATAAAGGAGAGTACTCAAAGAGAAAGAGACAAGTTAGATCTCTTACGAAAATTCGGCAGCCTAACGGCACCACTCAAAACATCCAAAATGGATTGATGAGAGAGAATAGGGTCTCTCATCATATGAACATAAAAATTACAGTAATATTAATATAAAAGAACATCCTAATCACAAGAAATATGAGCTTAGAAGGAATGACATAAAAGAGTGTACTTTAAAGAAAGAGAGGAGTAGGATCCCTTACCTCGTGTCCGACATGACTTGATCGTTATTTAATCTCCTGAATAATAAAATTTTTTCAATTTATAAATTCTTAAGTACCTCCTTTAAATATTATTATTCATTTCATATCACATATTGTATTGTTATAATAATTGGTTAATAAAGTGAGTTCGTATCAGACATTTTTGTCGATGTTCAGTGCATGAGTAAAAATTGAGCTTGTTGGAAAATAATTTTCCATGTAGTTATAGGTAAATCATCTCAAGAATAGTATTTATATTTTAAATATCATATATATCCCGTATATATTCGTTTTATACTATTCCATAGCATTTGGAGATAAAAAATTAAAAGCACCGTTCATGGAGACGGTACGCCGTACGTACGCATGAACGCTACTTTCATTTTTTTCATATTAATGGAATTAAAACAAAATGACAGATATATATATTATAATTACATAATGATACCCATAATTTAGATTTAATATATTACATATATATCCATTATATATATGTACTTATAATAGTACATAACATTTGGAGATAAGAAATGAAATGTATCGTTCATGGAGACGGTAAGCCGTACGTACGCATGAACACTACTTCCATTTCTATTTCATATTTAATGGAATTAAAACATAATGATACATAATAGTATTTTAATTACAGTATTTTATCATATATAATATCATTAAATATATCCTTTATACGTAACACATATGGTATTAACGAATCAAATCACTTTGAGGGGGGCGGTAGTCCGCACTTCCTTAAATGAAGATATCGCGTTTACCCATAATGGAAACCATAAAGGTACGCCATAAATGAAAAATACATAAGATTAAGTAAAACATAAACATATTAGATATCATATATAAATATAGTGTCATCTTAATGGCCACCTTTGAAGGTGTTAGAAGAATGTTGAACAATCATCGTTTCGGGAGGCAGAAATTTGCCATCCACGGAAACAATATGTTCTTTAACCATTAGATGTAGGTGTGTGTAAGTGTAGCTCAAATCCTTCTTATAACAACATCCTAGTATATTGAAGATACTGTATTTGTTACAAAATAAATGAATTAAAATAGTTTAGGGGTTGGAGAAGAAAAATAAAACAAAAGGACACAAGTGAATACATTACCTTAAAATCGGGTAACTCCCTTTGGTTTGAGCTCAAAGGCTTCCTTGGGAAGACTTCTGCCCAAATTGAGGCTTCAAGGAGTAAGATAGGGAAGTTTAGAGACAAAATGGGCAGGGGTTGGACGATCCAAAGGCTTTGGGAGTGTGGGTAAGGAGGTAGAGGTGGTGGCCTTTTATAAGAGGAGAGGAGGGTCACTCTTGTAAAGTTACAAAATGTTACTTTATTTTCAAAAGAGTTTCGGATTTTAAAGGTCCCACATTGATGTATTTCTAGGATAAGATTATAAGGGTTCTAAATCCACTCATACAATAGGTTTTGGACATGTTTAGGTCTTAGATATTACATTATCTTTCCATTTTATTTAAATCGTTAAATAATGAGGTCATCACTGCATCATCATGATGTCATAAATAATTTAATTTATTTAATGTCTAAAAATTATAAAAAAACTATGATGTAGGAATTCTTTTTATCTTTCCAATGACTATTTATAGTAAAAACTATGACTTGCATAACCCCATGTAAAAATTGTTTTAGTAAAACATCTCATGTTTGTGTCATTTTTACTTTAACATTAAATAAAAAGATATTTATGTCATTTCCCAACCAAAGTGGCTCCATGGGGTCCCCAAGTTGACCCATGGATTTTCATGGTTGGCCATGAAAAATACAATGAGGGTAGTACATGTGTCTAGGTCATTTCATTTTATTAAAACATTATTCTTACCATAAACTACACTAATTACCTCTAATCGCGATTAAAAACTTAATAAGTTACTATTCACCAAAAATTATTTTTAATCTCGTTGAACCACATTTTACTTCTAAATGAAAACCATGTATGTCGGATTTTTGAAATTCAAAACACAATGATGGCAAAATTTTATTTAAATGGAAAATCAGTTTTTAAAAGTACCACTTAGTGGTTTCACTATTCATCAAAATTGAAGTTTTTCAGAAAATTACCAAAAGTTCACCCTAAGATATATTTGATATTACAAATTAAAAAATGATGTCTATTTTACAAAATTCAGAACATATAAGTTGCATTAATTAATTTAATAATTAATTCCCGCTGTCAAAACAAATAGCGTGTTTTTATGAAACAAAATGTATCAAAAGATTGACACTAGTTTAAGTCCAATTTCAAAATGAAATTAATTCCAACGACCACTATTGGATTAAATGGAAAAAATATATTCTAATTTAACTTTAAAACCAATTAAAAAGATAATCTAATCATATAAATAAATTAGATTAAAATAGGTTTTGAATTAAAATACAACATTTTTCACTATTTATTAAAAATTGAACTTTTTTGGAAAATACTAAAAATTTACGCAAAGTAAACTTTGATGTCCCGATTCTAAAGAAGTATTTTATTTTGTCAAATATAACACATAAAATTTTCCAAAAGTGGATTTAAAAGTGGTTCTCCATCAAAAGGTGGTTAATCGACCTTTTAAAGAATATTAGAATGTTTACGCTTAAAATTGGATTCATTTGCATTTTTTAATCCTCTAACATTTATTGTAAAAAGTAAATATATTTGACAAACATATATAATCATTTTTTAGTTAGTTCTGTTCATTCCCTCCATTACAATGGCTAGGCGTTAACTACTATTTAAAATAATATTATTTTATTATTAGAGTGCAACATAAGATTCCCAAGAAACTCGTTGTTGCGTGTTGGGTACGCCATCGAGCAAAGCATCCCCTTTAAAGTAATATTAATATTTTATTCACAAATATGTATAAATATAAAAATGTCATATTCTTTATTTACCTGGGGTGTTACATTGAGTGAAGAGGAAGTGGGAGCTTGGATGGGTTTATATAGGACAAGAGAAGGGATTCTTTATTATTTAGGTTTGGGACACCACACATTAAACTAATCAAAACCACTAACTATCCCATGGTTTTTGCCCATGGTTTTTGGTAAGGGGGAGTGGAAAACAATATTTTATTAGTTAAATGTCCTAAATTCTTAAAATAATAGGGTTTCTTATGTGTAGGTGTGTCACACATTCAAGAAAAACAATTTAAAAGAATAAAATGTTTTATAAGTCTTGGAGGGTCCACTAAAGCTTTGTAAAATTAATAAAACAAATTTAAAATCATTTTATTTTAAGTATAAAACATATATTGGAGAAAATATAATTTATATTATTTTATTACATTACTAATGGATCATTATGATGTCATAAAACACATTTTATATTTAAACGGAATTTAATTTTTACACAAAAATTCGACTGTCTCGGAAAATTATGAAAAATTCACTGTTGGATAATATTGACATCCTGATTCTAAAAATAATAATAATTTTATCTAAATAAATTTCTAAATATGTGAATTTTTACTTCTAAAACAAAAACCGACATTTATCGAAAATTAATGGGTTTTGACAAAAACGACTTTCAAACCTTAATAAAAATTATGATTGCATTCATACAATAATAAGATCATTTATATTTAATAAAAATTAATTTAATAATATTATTATTATTTTATTAAAATATTATTTAACTCAAAAATCCATTAATTCATCAAAATAGATTTCTTAGTTGAATATTAACTAAAAAAGCTATTTGTACTTTAAAAACTATTTAAAAAGTCACAATAATAGAAAGAATGTATATTCATTATTATATACATAAAATAATGAACATAATCATAATACTAAGTTATTATTATATAACCCCTTATAACACCTGCATAAGATCGAAGGGTAAGGTGTGCGATGGTGACAGACTCTTGGGGTGGCTCGAATAACATTGCTCGAGTGGTAATATCTATCAACTTCCACTTATCTCGTAGGTGGTTCTTCTCAAGCTTAACGTATTCAAGATCGGATTGGGCTTGGTCAAGAGATAAGACCAATGAAGCCACCTCCTTTCCGACCTCCAAAAAATGGGCTTCGTATGGGGAAAGTCTACTAGATGAGGCCATCTCTTCCTTTGTCTGAGTAAATTGGATCTGTTAAATACCTATATTTATACTAATCATGTGATCACTATTCAACAACTATATTATCAGCGCCACAATTCCTACTGGTATTTTAAAATATAAAAACATAAAACCAATGAATTTCACATTTATATAAACATTTTACATATTGAGACATTTAATCAGATCAAGATGAATTTTCATTAATGAAAGTTTGGGTCGTTACAATATTCCCCCGTTAAGAAATTTCACCCTAGAAATTTATTTTTTCCGCACTAAAACAGATGTGGGTAACTATTATTCATCATTTCCTATGATTCCCATGTCTCTTCTTCAAAATTTTGGTTTCTCCATAATACCTTGATGAGGGGAATTGTATTATTTCGTAGAACTTTTTCTCTACGATCTAAGATCTTCACTGGTTGCTCCTCGTAGGAACGATCATCCTCTAACTATACCACCTCTGAAGAGATTACATGTGAAAGGTATGGTATGTACTTCTTTAAGAGGGATACATTAAAGACATCATGTACTTTATTCATGGTAGGTGGAAGTGCTAGTCTATAGGCCACAACCCCAACACAATCAAGAATCTCGAAGGGGCTGATGTACATGGGACTTAACTTCCCTTTCTTTCCAAACCTCATGACCTTGTTCTATAGGGATATGCATAAAATACCATTTCTCCATCTTTAAACTCAAAGTATTATCAATAGTAATCTTCATAGATCTTCGGTCGACTCTGGGATACCTTGACATGATGCTAAATGGTTTTCACCTTCTCCACCATTTCTTCGACCATTTCTGGTCCTAGCAACTTATACTCACTGACTTCATCCTAAAACATCGGTGTCCTTCACATTTTCCCATAAAGGGATTTATATAATTCCATTTGTATGCTATAGTGGAAACTATTATTGTAGGATAATTCAACAAGTGGAAGATGTTGGTCCCATCCTCCTTTGAAGTCCATAGAACATGATCTTAGCATATCTTCCAGTGTCTGAATATTTCACTCAAAATTGGCCATCATTTTGAGGATGATAGGTTGTACTGAAGTTTAGTTCATTTCTTATATCATGTTGTATACTTTTCTAGAAATTTGATGTGAATCTTAGATCACGATCAGATACAATAGATAGTGGTACTCCTTACAGCCTTACCACTGCTTTGATGTAAATCCTCTCAAGTTGATCTAATGAGAAGTCCTCTCAAATCGTGATAAATTGAGCTATCTTAGTAAGAATATCCACAATGAACCATATAGAATTGTTTCCTCTAGATGTCCTTGGAAGTCCAGTGAAAAAGTCCATGGTAATGTGGTCCCACCTCCATGCTGTCATGGGTAGTGGTTGCATCATCCCCTTAGATGTTTTCCTCTCATCCTTCAATTGCCGACATACTAGGCACTTTGATATATATTCCGCAATCTCTCTTTTCATATTGTCCAACCAAAAGTTTTCTCGGAGATCTTGATACATCTTCGTGCTCCTTAGGTGAATAGAGAAGGTTGAGCTATGTGAGTCATCCAGAAGCTTCTTCTTTATCTTTGGATTAGATGGTCCACACAATCGTGACCCAAATATCATGATTCCATCCTTGTCAACCACGAACTTTGAGGATTTCCCATTTCTGATAGATTCTACCCTTTTAAGAATTTCCACATCCGTTATTTGAGAATACATTATTTTTTCCATGAGGGACTGGTGAGAAATAATTTGAGAAAGGATTGATAATGTTCCTCCATTAATTATTCCCATGTCCATCCTCTATCATTGATGAGAATTTAACAAGTCATAAATTCTTGGGAGAGGATACTTGTTCTTTTTTGTGATTTTGTTAAGCTTACCATAATTTATGCAAATGCGCATTGAACAATCTTTCTTTCTGATGATGAGGACTGGTGCACACCATGGTGAAGCACTTGGGTGTATAAACCCTTTATCCAGATTCTCTTATAGTTTTTTATTTATCTCCTCAAGATCCACAACAACCATTCTATATAGATTCTTGGATATTGGAAACACCCCAAGTATAAGTTCAATTGAGAATTCAACATCTTTCTAGGAGGAAGACCAGTAAATTCCTCGGGAAACAGTTCAGCGAATTCCGTCACAATAGGCATGTCTTCAAGGATGGTTGCTTCCTTGGACTCAATCATTTGAGCTAGATACGTGTGCTCATAGGGAAGTAATATCCATGCTTGAGATAATGGATCTAAAGAAGATTAATATTTCTCCTTGCACTTGTATAGAATTGGGGATCGATTCTCCATATGGAGAGTGATTTTACTCTCACAAAAATTTATGTTGGATATATATAAGGATATACAATCCATGCCGATAATTGCATACAATTCCACCTTTGAGAGTATGACATGGTTTTCTGGGACGTTCAGTCCACAGATTATGACAGGGGAGGAGTTATATTCATGGGATTCAATGATTTCCCCATTTTTCGTACTCACCGACATCTTTACTTCCATGATTTATGGTGGTGTTGGGACTATTCTAGTAAACTCTTGAGATATAAAATAATTTGTAGAACAAGAATCAAAAAGTACATTTTCTATTATTGAATGAATAACTAGTGCACATGTCACCACTTCGTTGTCGGGGTTCACTTCGGCAGTAGTGATGGAAAAAAGCTTGCCCTTGCTGCCATGGAGGTTGTCGATTGCCTCCGAAAACCTAGGGAACTGATTTGCAAGGTGCCCTGGTTCATTGTAGTTGTAGCAATAAACAATGCATTGAGAGTCTAACTAAGCATTCCTCTCCTCTGTCGCAGCCATGGGTTTTTCTTTTTGGAAGTTAACAACTAGGTGTCCTTCTCTTCCACACCTAAATCATTTCTTCATCCCCTTCAAGCAATTTCCAGGGTGCTTATTTCGGCCCCTTTTTCAAGTGGGGTGATGGATCTTCTTAGCACTATTGGATTTATCCATCAGAACACCAGAATTGAATTCCAACTTACGCTTCTTATCCCCATGATACCCCCGAGATTCGCCAATCTCCATTTTTACCTTGAGGGCACATCAAACAATTTCCCTATAGTTGTCGAAGTCACGGATCTCGAGGGCTTTCCGCAGGCTAGGTTTCAACCCACCAAAGAAGCAGTCAACCTTAAATTCAGGGGTAATGACAAAGATGGAAGTGTATCATAAAAGCCCTGTGAAGTTTTCCTCGTACACTCCAATAGATTTATCGTCTTTTTTTCTTGAGGGCAAGGAAGTCCCTTTCTATCTTAAGTCGGTGGGTGAGTAGAAAATACTTATTGAAAAACATCTTCTGAAAATCCTTCCATTCCAACACCTCGATCGCCTCCTCAGGCTTCGTATTTTTTATCAAAGTCCACCATTGATCAAATTCACCCTCCATACGATAAGAATCTATGAGAAAATTCTCTTGTTCATAACATTGAAGGATGGAGAAGATCTTTTCAATGGAGTTGATCCATTGTTGGAAGATTGAGGGATTGGATGATCCATTAAAAGTAGGATGCCTTTGTCTCATGAAGCTCTCAATAGTGAATTTTTCTTTCTTAGAGGGGGGAGGGGTGGGGGGTTGAACGTTCCTCTTGACCCATGTTTCAATTCAAATCTGGAGATAACTGAGAGAGAATCATGATAAAGTTCGCGATTCCTGCTCCCATCAGATTGGACAT
The DNA here is from genome assembly GCA_963277665.1 of Viscum album. NCBI lineage: Eukaryota > Viridiplantae > Streptophyta > Magnoliopsida > Santalales > Viscaceae > Viscum > Viscum album. The sequence goes on along the minus strand of OY728139.1, from coordinate 1,517,873,897 downwards.
CTCATTAGCATAGTCATCACATTGATCTTCACATCAGTTTTTAGCCTAAGTCCTCATATTATCGAACATTGGATGGAATAAAAGGAAAGTTAGAGGTAACACATAAAGGGTAATCCAATGAAAAACTGATGACTTATAAACAACTTTTATTTCCTTAACTTATGAATCTATAGGCTTCAATCTATGCTATTCATGATCTACTTTCTAACATATATTCTTAGGGGATTTTTTTTAATTTCCTTAATAAGGGTTCATAATAAGCTTGTGAATTTACCAAAACATATCCCCTGGGAGGGTCATAACAAAGAGTGCAGCAAGGCCCATTGTCGTGTACCAGGATTCCCCTGGTCAAGATCAAAACTCTTTGTCGGGGTTTTCATCACTAGGTAAATATGTGCTAGAGTCGCCTCTACCTGCTCGTATCCAGACAGGGATGAATTTTCTTGATAAAACACTTAATCAATACACACCAAAACTTAGGGATGTTTTTATTATACTTAGTCTAGTCTCTAAGTCATTACTAGGGTTTTGTAATCTAAATCTCAAAAATAACTAATCATATCCTCTGATACCAACTATGACAACCCATCTCTTTATTACATACTTGAACATGATTCATTACATAAAAAATTCACTTGATAAAATATAGAATATCAAGATGTATAGTGTCTTTGGGGCTTAGTAACATTACATAATAACTTAAAACATAGGATGCAACATCTTATTGAAAACATCCTTTACATGACCACTACATTCCCTCGTACTTAACATTGCATGAGATAACCTGAGGATATGAATAAGAAAAGGGTGACCTATAAATCCTAGTAAGGGAGTTAAAAAGGTATAACATGAAAGATAAAATACATTTTAGGCAATAGGCATATTAATGGATCATAAGAGAAACATGAACATAAAGGCATGATATAACATGATTAACATAACTTGGAAATGTGGAAACAAAATTTAACACAATTTTAGCATGATCCAAGGCTCATTGCACATAAATAATGAGTAAACCCTAAGTCAAATTGAGTTAGAATGATTAAACCCTCACTAAACTTGACGTATCATGATACTAATCTTTATCCAATGCATTGGAATGCTATCAGGGCGCACCCTTCTTAAACATTTCATTTCATGCATAAGTGTGACTCATGGATCATATAACATGGAATCATTCAACATCATAAGTTATTCCAGGATTAAGAAATGTGGAATATACACATGAAAGTACCATTAAATATGTATAGGTTAATAAAGGTTAATACCCTTGATAAAGACATGGGTATGGTATTAACTACACAATGATTTTGGCTTGGAAAATCACGGTGCAATTTCGGCAGCATAATGGCGTGATGTAAGAATTCATAAAAAAAAGTTTTATGAGAGATAAAGGGTTGTATCATCATATATACATTAAATGGAATGTAATGGGGTCATATAGATACATTTCCCAACAAATGTAATGGAATTTAGATTCATAATTCAAAAGAATTTTTTGAATGTAAATGAGGAGAGAGAAAATCCTTATGGAATTTCAGCATAGCAACAGGTGTACATGGAAGGAATTAATGAGAGAGAAAGGGTTGTATTATTATATATACATGAAATGTACATTAATGGGGTCATATAGATACATGTACCAAAAATTTTAATGGAATTGAGATTCATAATTCAAAAGAATTGCTTGAATGTAAATGAGGAGAGAGAAAACTCCTTATGGAATTTCAGCATAATAACGGGTGTACATGGAAGGAATTAATGAGATAGAAAGGGGTATCACATCATTAAAACATAAATAGGGTAGTATTTGGGAGGTTAAAAATCATTCCCCAACATTTTTAATTAAAATTAAAAGGGTATAACAATATAATGAAATTTAGACAAAAATGGAAAGGAAGAAATCCCTTACATGGAAGTGTGATCCCAAAGGCTTGGGAGGGGATTGAGAGAGGCTTATTGGGAGCCTGGGGTGACTTGGTAGGATTCTAGAGATGGGAGGAAAGAGTTTGGGCGAAATATAAAGGCTTTTAGTGAAGAGTAAATGGGATCTTGGGTGGGTTTATATAGGACAGAAGAAGGGATTCTTTATTATTTAGGTTTGGGACACCACACATTAAACTAATCAAAACCACAAACCATACCTTGGTTTTTGCCGTTTTTTTGACTTAGGGGAGTGGAAAAAATATTTTATGAGGAAACTTTCCTAAAGTATTAAAATAATAGGGTTTATTAGGTGTTGGTGAGTCACACTCTCACAGAAAACAATTTTAAAAGACAAAATGTTTTATAAGTCTTGGAGGGTCTACTAAAGCTTTGCAAAATTAATAAAGAAAATATAAAACCACATTATTTTAAGGATAAAAAATATATTTTCAGAACATATCATTTATAGTATTTTATTACATCACTATTGGGTCATTATGATGTCATAAAACACATTATATATTTAAACGGTATTTAATTTTTACCCAAAAATTCGACTGTCTCAGAAAATTATGAAAATTTCACCATTGGATAATTTCGATGTCCTGATTCCAAAAATAATATTAATTTTATCTAAATAATTTTCTATGTCTTTGAATTTTTACTTCTAAAACAAAAACCAACATTTATTTAAAATTCACGGGTTTTGACAAAAACAACTTCCAAACCTTAAAAAAAATTACAATTTCATTCATAAAATTATACAATAATTTATATTTAATAAAAATTAAATTAATAATAATAATATTTTATTAAAATATTATTTAATTCAAAAATCCATTAATTCATCAAAATAGATTTCTTAGTTGAATATTAACTAAAAATGCTATTGGTACTTTAAAAACTATTTAAAAAGTCACAATAATAGAAAGAATGTATATTCATTATTATATAAAAAAATAATGCACATAATCATAGTGCTAAGGTCTTGTTACATAACCCCTTATAACACCGGCATAAGACCAAAGGGTAAGGTGTGAGATGGTGAGAGACTCTTGGGGTGGTTCAGATAACATTGCTCGAGTGGTAATCTCTATCAACTTCCACTTCTCTCATAGACTGTTCCACTCGAGCTTAACGTATTAAATATCGTCTTGGGCTTGGTCAAGAGAGAATCCCAATGACGAAACCTCCTTTCTGACCTCCGAAAAATTGGCTTCGTACAAGGAAAGTCTACTAGATGAGGCCATCTCTTCCTTTTCAAGAGTAAATTAGATTTGTTAAAGCCCTATATTTATACTAATCATGTGATCACTATTCAACGACTATATTATCAATGGTCACAATTCAAAACATTATTTTGAAATCCAAAAACATAAAACCAATAAAGTTCACATTTATATAATCATTTTATATAATGATACATTTAATCAGATCAAGATAAATTTTCATTAATGAATGTTTGGGTCATTACAATAGGATTGAGAGTTTTGGTTAGATGTTTCCCCTTGTAGAATCAGTCCTCTATTATAATTTGATGGACATTAACTAATCTAGCACCGCTCTTGATCTACCACCCTTAATACGAGTCCTATTTTATCCATTGGTTTAGAAAAAAGTATACTATGGTAAAGCTTGTGCTCCATGTTAGGATGAGTTGCCGACACATTGGCAGAACAGTTATAGATAATTCAATGCAAGAAGCCTTCTATGAAGAACTTCAAACATTAGTCATGGAGATCCACTGGCTCTCCAAATTCACCGGTAGTGGCTCAAAATTACTTGGACACATTCACACTAACCACCATATGTCCAAACTATCCCCCCATCGAATGGAAGCAATTCTTTTCATCAGATATATATTGGACTAGCTCTAATGAAACTCGGATCTACTCCAATGTGAAATCATCAGCACAAAATTTACAAAAAGAAGTTGAAATTCTAAATAGCTAAATGTGACAACCTATAACCAAAGAATCATTTCGGATCACTCTACCTCTATAAATCAGAATTATAATATAAGTTTTCAAGACAACATAATCCAATAACTCAACTTAGAAATTAACTTTTAATCTTGAACAACATCTTCAATCATCTAAAGGGCTACATGGAATAGCAACAGCTGAGAAGAACTAGGATTCCCTCTCAAAAGATCAATAGCCATATCCTCACTATTCATAAAACATTTTGGCCTCAATTTGTATCCCAAGGTTTGAAAAAAATCTTTTCCCTAATCAGTTCACCTGCCCAAGGCTGAATATTTCCATATTAACAGTCCTACATCCATGTCAAGCCAGACCTAACATACATCTAGGAATACTCTAACCAACCAAGATTCGTGTAACCTATGTAAGTTAAACATCTTATATTCTATTTTTAATAAAATCAAAATTTGGTGACACTGAAAGTCAGTTGTATTACTGAAAACCATGTCTATTGTTTAAGAGTTTCCATTTATAGTATCATTTAAACGTCCTGTATTTTATTATTGTGTTTCTTGTATTCACTTATTTTTTAGGAATTTATATTGGAAAAATTTCAAATTATGTTAATTGATTTTTTTATTAATTGATTATTCTGTGAAAATTTATGGTTTGGGTACTAGTTGGAATTTATGAAACCTCGCCAAATTCAAATGAAAAGGAATCATACAAGGTCAAGAACTAAGTGTTTCTGATTGATCTCAATTAAATTCTTGAATTTTACGTTTTTTGAATAATTATTATTTTGAATACCAAGGAATAGTTTTATTCAGTATTTATTGGTCACATAATTTAAATAAATATTTATTCACAAGGTAATTATTTAATTACATAGATAGATAATATTTATTTATTGAATGGATAAATATTTATTCATGTATTTAAAAAATACCAAGGAGGAATATAGAACCAAGATTGTGTCTAGTGATAAATATTTATCTACATACGGGTAAAATAAAATTTATAATTGCATTATTTAGTGCATGCCATGAGAAAATAATACTATTACTATTACATTTAATGGGTCCATTTAAGGTTTAACATATTATTTAAGAGTTTTTGGGATATTAATTAATATTTACACCCTAAACCTATCTCTATAAATAGATGGTTATGTTTATGATATAGGTACTGATCAAAATTGAGAATCATTTTGCATAAAAAAATCTAGTTCTCTCTCTCAAGAAAGAGGAATACTCTATATATTTTCCTTCCTTACCCACCATCTCAAGAATTAGAGTGCATGGACAATTCCTAGAGCTTTAAGTAATCGTCATAGTGATCAATACGAACACCACAAGATGGTTGACCTACCATGTTAGCACTTAGAAATATGTTAGTCTTTTTCGAAGATCATAGGAGCATGTGTGGATCAAAACTAGATGGATTACACACTTGGATCATATAAGAGAAATGATGGTTTACCAAAAAAGGATTTATATGATCAACATATTTACCCAATAAAGATCTCAATACAAAGGTATTATTTCTTCAAATAAATATAAATTAATTATTATTGGTTTATATGACCTTCTTTGTTAATATTGTTTGGAAAAACTTCATTCTTCATAATGTTTAAGTCATGTAAAATATACGAATGATCCATAAAATTTGATACTCAATGAGCAGGGATCAACTCTGATAATAGTTTCCACTATGATTGAAACCATAAAGTGGTATTATAGTGGTCATGTTCAAATTTATAGTTATATATTTTATTATTGATCACAAGGCATTTAATAGTAAAAATTCATTTCAATTTTTATTTAATATTGACCTGTCATAAAAAACATTTCTTCCCCATATTTGTTTCTCACTCACATAACCAATATTAGCTAATAATTATTGAATAATGAATATAAAGAACTTATTCATAGGTTATAATATTTTTGGCTGGATAATACATGGTTACATGATGTATACTCCTTTGTCACATGTCATGTATCCTTGTTCATTTCACAAGGATACCTGTGTGGACTCCGAGTTTTCATGTAATTAATACATGAATCATAAATTAAATTAACCATGTATTTACTGGCCAGTGTGGTACAAAACATTCCCAAAGTACACACTTTTTAGAATACATACACTTAGTATAGTTAGTATTTTTTCAAGGAATAATACATAGGGAAAAGTCACACCATGAAAATAATACACCACATGTATTTAATACGCAATGCGTATAGGATGGATGTCGTGTAACTTCAAGCATACAACATTTATCCTTTATATACATTTTGTACTTAATAAATGTCCCCAAGAAGTACAGGTCGAGGCCCTAGGTGTGTACTACATATATATAGCAGAGCAAAGTACATATCATGAGACCATCTTTCACATGTTCTATATATTACCTATTAACACAAGAATATTAAATTTAATAAATTACTCCATTAAACCTCCTCAACTTGATTTCTGTGGGTGATGAAATTGATAGTACATATCGGTCATTAAAATTTATATTATATTAAATGATTAATTAATTCTGTGTAATATTCCAAACTATGAATCATATAAAATAATTGATTACAAAAAAAATCAAAACATTAAATCGTACAAGAAATGTAATATTCATGTATTCTATGTGAAATTAAATTGGAAGCACACTCTATAAAATTAAAACACATTCCATGTACACAATATTTTATATGATTGTATTATATAAAAATAAATATAGTGAGTAGTTCAGATAAGTACTCACTGATTTGCTTCCAAGTAAAAAGTTATGTACTATTTTATTGATTTTTAATTAAAATTAAATTATTTATTTAAAATCACATTGGATGGTAATTTCAAGAATATTACATAGAATAAGATAAAATGAATTCATTGATTAATAATACCATTAATATAATTAATACATGTGTATTTTATCTTATCAAATAACGAATTGAAATGAATGCTAGATGGATATTTTAAATGGGTAGTCATTGCATGTGTATGAAATATCATGAGCTTTCACTAGACTTATGTATGTGTTCATTTAATTTCATTTCATTTTATTACATGGGTTTAAAATTATTTATTATTAAATAAAATATTATTTTCTATATTTCAACCATCCATATTTTATTATGTTGGACATCTATGTCCAATGTTGTTTTATAAAATTTCCTTTAAACAATCCTAGCATTACCCTCAATTGAAAGTGATTTATAAAGTGTATATAATAAAAGGACTATCTGAATGTGCATGGAGGCAGATAAAGATAGAACCAAGGTGGAACCAACTTGGACAATACATAGGTGAACACGTGGAATGCTGAAACTCATGCGAAGACCAACACAAGAAGTTTTTCCCTATGGTCATATGTTGATTTATTGTTTACTCAATAAATCAACCACTAGATAAAGATCATGATCATGTAATTGGTTTATTTATTTTATTTATGTCTTATGCATGATATATTTTACGGGTGCAAGACCACGATCACATAAATAAATCAAATAATATGAAAATATGGAATTAAAATAAGTGGGTTATCTGTAATTTTTTTTATCATAATATGGTTAATAACTAAAGTAAAATCAACTTTATATTAATGATACAGGTAAAGGATAAAAAAATCATTATAAATAAAATTCTCCAACTTAATATCCTTTTAGACTAAGCCTTTCATTACTTGATTAGGGATGAAACCATAGAACTATGTATTTGATCAACCCTCATTGGGACACTTACTTTAATTGAGGAGTTATAATGAATGATTTGGGTTGAATTAACTAATTTATATCAAAGTTAGTATCCCTTTCTATAATTTTTGAAACTCAGTGAGGAATGTTGATGAAATTCGAGTAAGGGTTTATAGATTGGGGATTCCACTCAATATATCATGTATTTTTATGTCCACTATTGGAAAAAAAATTTATATACAAATAACTTTAAATAGTTTACCAAGACCTCACTTGGGTATTGATAAGGGGAATATAGACCATTTCCACTATAATGTATAATAAACTAGATATTCTGAGTCCAATGGTGTGGGTAGTGGGACTCTATAAAATAGTGGTAGGCTTAATAAAATTTTTAAATTATTATTACGTATCACATAAATTTTAATAAAGTTAAGTATCAATAATATTATCTTTTAGTATCTCTATATAATGATAAGATTTTCAACCACATTATCCTTGCAACCAATTTTGGAACAATACTATCTCTTAACTAGAAGTAACTTCTAGGAATGGATCGAAAACCTATGGGTAGTATTTTTCCATGAACTGAAGTATTGTGTGCCATATTACTCAATTTATAATAGACCTAAAAATAGGCAAGTGATGAGGAGTTTTATTTCGATGTTAAACACTTGAGTGATGTGGTTGATGTTCAATGTTTAATGGTTTCATTCATGTCTAATGAACTCATGAAATCGCATGAAAACATGGATACTTATAGAATTCTATAGAATCATTGTTTTATTTATTAATAGAGATAATGACATGAAAGATTTGAGATATCCAAGTCATTATTTGATAGAAAACTTGGAGAAGGTACACCAACTAGGCCTCACATAGTAGTACTCATTGGGTAAATTGAGTGTCTAGTGGTTCTAGGTTTTAATATACCTAAAGAACTACCCACTAATCTCATTATTTCATCACTCCCTAAAATATTCTCTAGTGCTTTTGTTAATTTAGATATGAACAACATATATGAGTCTCTATCAGATCGTTTCATGCTACTTCACCAATTTGATAAGGATATGATTTGTGAAAAGTATTTATACTTATGGTAAATAAAAGTAAAGGCCTTATGAAGAGGTATAAGTCCAAATATTCTTCGTAACACCCTTTTAAGATGATAAGGATGAAAATAATATAAATGGAACACAATGTTATCTATTTAATATATGGAAAGAAGGAACACTAGAAGAAAAACTACACCCAGGAAAAGAAGTAAGCGAGATCTTTATGAGTGTTTTTTATTGAGTGAAATTTATCAATTTCTATAAATTGGTTATAAGATAGAGAATATAGAGAACATACACACACACAAAGACACACACACACACACACACATATATATATATATATATTAAAGTATAGGAACCAAATATATTATATAATATTTCTTTGGGTGAGGTAGATCAACGAGTATCCAATGGTGGAAAACTTTTTGTTGTTGATATTGGGGACTACCACCTCACATTTACAATTGGAATGATATTGGTTTTAAAATATTGTTATTATGTTTCTTTAGTAACTAAAAACATTATATCAATATATAGACTTGATACAAATGGATTTATTTTCAAATATAGGAATAAATGTTTCTTATTTTATATAGAAATCATATGTTATGGAAAGGAATATTTAAATAATGGACTTTATGTGTATGATTATGTAAAATAAGTAATGGAAATTGATAATAGAACTGGTTTACATGACTCACTCCATAACCAACTATTTAATCACTAACTAGTTCATATAAATGAAAATTATTTGACAAAATTATACCATGATGGTTATTTTGATTTCTTTGAACTAAAACTAGTTGGTGCATTCCACGCATGTTTTCAAGGAAAAATGATCAAATACCCATTTAGTGGAAAAGGTGAAAGGACTAAAGAGATTCATGAATCAGTTTATAAAAATTTGTGTGGAACATTTCCAATTAAAGTAAGGGTAGGACACTCTAACTTCATAACTTTTACTGATGATTTTAATAGATATGGATATGTCTACATAATGTGTTATAAGTTAGTTTACTTTAATAGATTCAAATAATATTTTAATGAAGTTGATAACCATCTTGGTAAGAATATTAAGGAACTCTGCCAGACCATGGAAAGGATTGTCTAAATCGAGTATTCATTGATTATTTATAGTATTTAGGTATTCTATCCAAACTCACTCATCTTTATAAACCATAGTGTAATGGGGTAATACAAAGGAGGAGCCACACACTAATGGGAATAATGAGATCAATGAAGATTATGAAATTCTAAAATTATTCTTTTGGGAATAAACATTACATATGGAAGTATAGATACTATACAAAGTTATAATTAAAGCATTATACTATATTCTATACAAATTTTAGAGTGCAAAGAAAAATGTGTTATTGTACTTACATGTGTAGGGATGTGAAGTATTTGTTAAGGGCTCTTCAGAAAAAAACTTTCATCCCAAGGAACAAAGTTTAACTTTAAAGGATACCACAAGGAAGCATGGGTATATTACCAATACAACCCATTAGACAAAGAGGTAATCATGGAAAGATATACCATATTCCCAAATAGGGAGAGTATATATAAAACAGATAGTGAGAGTGAGATAGACTTTGATGAATTCTAGTCTCAAGGTACACAAGAGTTGGAACATGAATAGATTACACAAAGTCTCATAGTGGAATAAATTGTGGAGACACAAGTACTACATAGAAATATGAGAGAGGTTAAATAACCTAAAAGATGCTATTTTCTGGTTACTAAGTATGATGAATTATTATTATTTGTTAATAATTATCCATAATCCTACAAAAAAGTAGTCAGTGGCATATAAGTTTCCTAGTGGAAAGAATCTATGAATCTAGAAATGGATTCCATGTATCAAAACCATGTGTATATTTTAGAATATCCTCTAGTGGATGTAAAGACATTTGTTTTTAAATTTATATCGAAGAAGAAACATGAAACATATGGAAAATTCAGTAAAAATAAGGCATGAATGGTTTAAAAATGGTTCAAACAACATCATGTCATAGACTAAGATGAAATATTTTCCCTAGTTGTTATGTTGAAATCCATAAAAATTCTACTTTCCAGGGAATCTTTCCATGACTATGAGATTTAGAGAATGGATTTCAGAATAACCTTCCTCAATGGGAACCAATATGAAGATGTCTATATGACACAACCCAAAGGTTGTGTGACTCTAAAAGATACCAAAAAGGTATGCATATTGTAGAGATATATTTTTAGATTAAATAAAGCATCCATGTCATGGAACATTCTATTTGTTGAATCCATAATGGAATTTGGTTTCATAAATAAATAATTCGAGACTTGTGTCTATACATGGTCTAGTGGATGTGGTATTTTTTTACTAATATTTTCTGTCATTAACATACTACTTATTGGAAAATAAATATTAATCTTAAAGTCTATTAAAACCAGGTTGAAAAATGATTCTCTATGAAGGACTTGGGGGAAGCAGTGTATATTCATGGAATTAAGATCCATCATGACAGATCAAAGAGGCTTCCTTATCTAAGTCAAAGTACATACCTTGAGAAAATATTGAAAATATTCAGTATGGATAAATCCAAGAGGGAATTTTTTCCAATATCACATAGAATTTATATTTCTAATAAAAAACATTGTAGACAAATGATAAGAGATAAATGATGGAAAAATTCCATATACATCAGTAATTGGGTTAGTCTTGTTTGTTATGCTATGTACTAGGCGATATGTCTCTTATGCCCTAATAAAGAGAGTATGATATTTATTTATCCTAGGTGATGACTATTGGATGGAAATTAAGACTATCTTTATGTATCTTAGGTGAATTAAGGATATGTTTCTGGTCCATAGAGGAGATGAGGATCCAGTCATTAGGAGATATGAAAATACTAGTTTACAAACATTTTAAAATGATATAAAATCACAGTCAGGATATATATTCACTCTCAATGGAGGTGTTGTGAGTTAGAAGAGCTCGAAGTAGGTTGTGGTCAAAGATTATACAGTAGAGTATCCATACATTATAGATTTTTAGGTAGCTAAATAAGCGGTTTGGATATGTAACTTCATCCAAGATCCTAATGTGATTCCTAGTATTAAAGATACTATCATACTATATTATGATAATATTGTAGAGGTGTCCCTTGAAAAGGAGCCAAGATCACATCAACAGATGAATAAAATATTTTAGAAATATCATGTCATGAGGGATTTTACTTAGAGAGGTGAATTTTCAGTGAGAATTGTCTCCATGGAGGACAATTTGGTGGACCCCTTGAATAAATCCATAACTCAATATAAACATTGTATTCATGTGTGGTGAAGAAAACTAAAATTCATTTAAAGTTGTATCTAGTCTAAGTGGGAGATTATTGGAGTTGGTGTTCTTTAACCAACTATTTATACATTGGATTACATTTATATTCAATGAATATAATATTAATTAAAAAATAATATTACATATTATTTACTATTCATCATGTATTTAATGTAATAATTTCTGAGAGTATATGTGGCATTGAAAAGGGAATATCAGTTTCACACTATGATAAGAACCTTGAAATGACATGATAATACTATTAAACCTAGTTTTATGGACAAATAACATTCTATGATGGGGAATATAGTATATTGAATACCAGGTGACACTACTCATAAGAATATAAGATTTCATCTCATGAAGTTCTCACATGGTAATCTTTGAGATGATTGATTATGAAAATATATCAGCCAGTAGAAATTTTGCATGTCTATGTATCATCATTTATTCCTATTTGTGAGTGTGTCTAATGGTACTTATACTTTAATATTATACTTAATTCATGTCATGAATTTCAAAATTATAATTTTTGACCAAAACCATTACTTGAAATATTCATTAAAATTTGGGTATATTGGGTGTGTCATGACTGACAAGTTATTAATGAATAAGTTGAGGAAGAAGTTTTTCCTTCCATATTAATGGAAGTTGATATCTCATCCCTTTTATTGAAATGGAAGTTTCACATTAAATTTCATGGATATTGTGTAATGATGAGTTTATTTTAGATAGTAAAAGATAGAAATATCAATCATATAGTTTGGTGATAAAGGTGTGTGACATTATTTATGAGATATCATAACCAAGGGATTATATTACACAACGATCACTCTTATATGGTTGCTGATAATGTGATATTAAATTTTTTATCTTAGTTTCCTAGACCTATTTATGGATTGAAATTTTGGACTTTAGGAAAACATGTCTAATGCCAATGAAAAAGAATCATGTAGGGTCACACACAAAGTGTTTCCGATTCATCTCAATTAAATTCTATTTGAATTTATTTTTGAGATTAAATATTAATCTCAAGACCATGGCATAATTTTATTCAATATTTTTTGATCATGTAAATTAAATAAATATTTATTTGTAAGGTAATTATTTAATTACATAGATATATAATATTTGTTTATTGAATGAATATTTATTTATTATGGTGTTTGATAAATACCAAGAAGTACTAGTGGATAAATATTGTGTTTGGTAATAAATATTAATTTTTTAGATAGTAATATTATATTTAGTGTTGCATCAGTTATCACACACTATGAGAAAATAATAATATTATTATTATTATATTTATTGGGGTAATATAAGGCTTAATAAATTATTTATGTTCCATTGTGACATTAAAAAATCTTTAAACCATAACCCTATCTTCATAAATAGATGGTTATGTAAATTGTGTATAGATTGATAGAAAATGAGAATTTTTGTGCATAAAGAAATCTTGATCTCACTCTCAATACTGAGGGATAATTTAGATATTCTCATTATTTCTCCAGCATCTCAATAAAGAGAATGAAAGGACGTTTCTTCAATCCAAAAGGAATCCCCATGGTGATCTGGACCAACACCGCAAGATGATCAATCTATCGTGCTGGAAGCCAAAAAATTATCAACATTATTTTGTGATCATAGGATCACATGTGGATCATTACTAGAGGTATTGTACACTAGGATCTTATAATTGCAATGACTTTTTACTAAAATTGTTTTATATGATCAACATATTCATCTAATAAATATCTCATGAACAAGGTATTCTTTCTTCTAATAAAATTAAATTAATTATAAATTTAACATGAAATGTTATTATCTTGGATCCAGTGACCTTATTTATCAATATTACATGGGAAAATTTCTTTAGTCATGATTTTTATGTCTTTTAAAATATGTGAATGGTCCATAAAATCTGACACTTGATGAGTCAAGATTGGCCCCAATAAGCGATTTTGATATGCCTAGAACCATTAACCTTAAGAGAAAAGTATAATTGTATGTAATTAATGTGGTATTTTATAGATTAATTAAATTTAGTAATATTTTTTTCAATCTATTGTATCTTCCTATTATAATAAATGTGATAATAAGAGATTCTCTCATATATTTAGGACTCATTTTCTAGAGCACAATAATCACTTATTTTCTTTATTACTTTTTATTTTAGTTGAATGTTTTTTCAGTTGCCTTGATTTTTTTTGAGTTTTCATGGATTTTTAAAGAATAAATTTTTGTGGTGGTTAGGGTGAAAGTTTTACCTAATTTAATTATAATAAGTCAATGGGAGATGTTTTTGAGGTTTGATTTTCCACTATGATAATATGCATATGAACTTCTAGTTGATCAATTATTAAAATTCTAGTGGTTTTATCAAAATTATAGGTAGTCATATTCCTAACAATTAAATATTATATAGAAAATTTATCTAATATTTATCCATATAGAAACATTAATAATCAATTTATACTTTATAAATACTTTCTTAATTTACTAGGTTTCTATATTTTGATAAAAACATGTAAATCATAATTTTGTATTTAATACTCAAGATACTTTAATTTAAAAGATTACTTATGATGAATATAGATGAATTAAAAGATGTGAATTTCTTATTATATAATTCATAATAATTCTTATTATAATTCCCATTCATGTCACATGAAAATTAAATTTCCTCATGTTCATTTCCCTGCATTATTATAATTGGATTATTTGAAAGATAATGTAATAGTTCCTTTAGATTTTCACTTTTCATTGGAACATTCACCTAGGTCTTCAAGTTTATAATAAGGATTAAATATTTATCTTTCTTCATTTCCTTAAAATCTTGTAAAAACATATACAAAATATATTTAATAGATTTATCTTTATATTTCATCTTATAATCGTTAATAAAATCAAAGAATCTTAGTGTTAAGGATAAGATTATAAGATCAATGGATATTTATTTATCATACTTGAATCCTAAAAATATTGATCTATCAATGTAACCAATAAAAATTTATAAATGATGGCCAAATTGTATTCCCTATTCCAACTTACAAAGAAATAATGCATCATAATTTTTATACAATTTATTCCTAATTATCTCTTAGAAAGATTCATAGATATGAGATAACATTGTATATTCATCAATATCCTCATGTTTATCTAAAAAATCATATAAATAAATGAAAATATTATGAGATACACATTTAATTAATTATCCATATATCTTGTGTGGGAATCAATATCACCATAACTTGATTTTTGAAGTGGTTGATTAGGTATAGGGTACTTTAGCACAAAGAACTTCCTTTATTTACATTGTAAAATGCACAAGCACCTGTACCACTCCTATAATTTTTTGGTAGTTAATATATTACTTTTATCCAATATTGATCATACTAAATTTGAGGTATTACATACTATTTCTGTATAAATAAAATTAAAAATATAATTACGTTTATAATGATTATCATTTTGATATTAAAAATAAGTTTTTAAATTTCTCCTATAATTTTAAACAAATCCTAATAACCCTCAACCATTGGATTCGAAATATCCTATATCTTAGATTTTATAGTGGTAAAGGATCCTTGAACCTCTCTTTATATCCTGAGATATGGAATCACAATTGTTCTAAGAGTCTAAGGTAGGAATTTGGATTACCACCTACATTAACTTGTGATTAATTAATCTCTTTTGTGGACTCCTCAATATGTTAATCTTTAACTTGGATTATACTCAATGATTTCCTTTAATTTTTCAATAATATAATAGAAAAATTAGTTAAGGTGAAACATCACTATCATAATATCTTACCAGTAGTAGGAGAAAATCTGAACTATGATTAACAAGCACCTCATACTTATAGTATTGTTAAAATTTAAGTGATTTAATGTTCTTAACTTAATATTATTTTGAGGGATTTTTCTTTTTTTTCTCAGTGAATGAAATATGTTTATATTTATCATGATCATTAATATTTGATAGCATCCATAACAGAACCCTGAATAAATATAAAAAAATTCATCAATAATTATCGTTTAATATTATATGTTAGTTCACATAAAATATGAATACAAAAAATAATAAACCATAAATACAATAATTTAAGCGATGTGATCATGAGTTGTTTCTAGTGGTTTCGCCATCATGGAGATAATGAATCAACCAAGACTCTTGGGGTAATTCATTGAGTCAAATTCTTTTTTATTTTCAGTTATCATAAATCCACTACATCCACCTTCCATCTGGTGATTCTATAACACCTAGATATTCTAAATAAGGAAGCTATGCTCGATAGTGTATAGGACACACAACATCGAGCTTAAGAAAACCCTGAAATAATATTATTTAAAATATGACCATCATAACCTACCCATTAATTTGTAGGATATGAATAGTATTAAATAATTTATTAAATATATATAATTTTACTACTCAATATAAATTTATTGATAAATTATTGGTAGATAATCAATCAGTTTTTTAAAAAGTACTTTTATTCATCAAAAACATGTTTTTTAAATGATTTTTATTGATTTTTATAAGAAAATGTTATAATTAATTTATATAAATTTTAGAAATCATATTTGAAAAAAATGAAATTCATTTTTGAAATCATAATATCAAAAATAATTTTTGTAGAAATTTTTTGATTTTTCAAAAAATATTGATTTTTTAATGAATATTGAAAATACTATTTTTTGTAAAAATTTCATTTTGTCAAATAACTTAATTAATATTAAATTCCCATTATGCTGTGAATATGATTTAAAGTAACACATGTATTATTTAGTTATGTTTAATCCTCTTAATTATATTTTAATCATATTTATATTGGAATTCAAGATAAGTTTATTTTTGGGGTTTAAAACTGTTTTTCTTCTTCTCAAAACTGTTTTAAAGGGATTAATGTTTTTCCATTTTAACTAATTAAAAAACCCTTGACGAAGAATTATTTAAATGATATATATATTATAAATATATATTAATTAAATTTCATACAATTATGTTTCCTATTATTAAATTTTATATAAAATCATCTAATACTTGAAAAATACAGTTCATGAAAACCAAATTTTCACCACGCCTATGAGTTTAAATTTAAATTAAATTATATCACTTATATGAATTGAATTTTTAAAAATATATTCCATATTTTTAATCATAATAAATTTTATTATATAATTTGGTTAAATTAATTCTTGGTCATAATGAATAGTTAAAATAGTTAAAATATTTTACTATAGTTAAGGTGAAAACAGGTTTACTGGGGATTAAACTAAAAACATAAGGGTTAAAATGAACTAAAAATTATCTAAAATATATTTTATGACCATATTTAGACCCTTATTACCTTATTATATATTTTTAAATTATTTTGGTGAACTTTTCTAGGAAAGTGGAAAATACCATAATTTAAGTAAAGAAAAACAAAAAACGTCACCCTCTTACTTTTAAATTTCAATAATGTGTTCACATAGGAAAAAATAAATTTGTAAATTAATATTAATTTTAATTTTAATTATTATTTAATTAAATTAATGAGAAAATTTTGTTTTTTATTTTTAGTAATTATATAATTAATTTAAATGCTTAAGGAAATATAATTGAGTAATTATTTAATTAATATAAAAATGAAAAAATGATACTAAAATGCTATAAATTAATATAAATTTAATTAATTATTGTATTAATTGAATTTTGTAGATAAATATAACATTATATAAATGTTTTAAATTTATATATTCAAATTAAACCTTTTAATTTATGTTTATAAAGTCAAATTAAATGAATAGTTTCAAAATTGTCATTAATGTGATTTTATAATAAATAATATTTTATTAAATTATTTTAAAATCCTAAAACAATTCCTATAAAACTTTATTAGAATATGTTTATAAATATAAATAATGGTCTATTAATGGACTAATTATCCTTTTATAATAATTATATTGACCCCTAATTAGTTAAAAACTTCGTTACCATGGTAAAGGATAAAACAATGTTTTGTGTGTTTCATGCATTTGTTTTAAAATTAACTTTCCACACATATAGAATTTTTATTTTTTAAATTGTATTTAATATTTATAAATAATGGCTTCAAATTATATAATAATAATGATTTTATTTCTATTCATAAATGATAAATTACATAGATAAAAAAGGATAGTTAATATAGAGAAAACTAAAATTGTAAATGTAAGGAAAATTAGAAGTTAAGGGACAAATGGTTTAAAAAATATGTTTTTATTTATTTTTTGGAGGTTTGGATCAGCCATAAATTCCATAATATCCACTATTTTTCATTTTTTTAGAAACTTGGAGTGAGATTGACTTCCCATTATTGAATAGTTTTGGGTATTTAAAAAATGACACTCCTCCTCCATCATAAAAGACCACCACCCTCCCCTCACTTCTTCACACCTCCTAATCCATTTTTATTTAAAACAATCTAAAAATATACATCCCAAATATTCTTAAACATGTTATAGAGCTACTGGTAATCCCAAAACACTAGCAATAGGGTCCTTAATAGGAGATCCAAATGGGGTTGTTCTAAGCTAATGTGCTTGTCTTCACTAAAATCTTTCTTTTTTTACTTCTTCTCTTGAAACATTAATTATTTTATTAATAATTAAAATATAATAAAAAAATAACTAAAATATTCTTAGATATTATTATATTAATGGTATAACCCAAATATGTATACTCTTCCATCAAATTGGAAATGAAACCAACATTCGTGTGTACAGTGGACTACCGCCTCATGAACTGATGTAATTCACATTCCATCATAGCCCCTTAAAACTATTTATAATGATGGATTAAAAGTATATATATATATATATTATATTTTTAATTTAATTATACTTATTAAATCATAATATCACATATAACTTATTATTTTCCATTCCACGGGGGATATGATATTGTCGCTTGTGTGTACGGCGGATTACCACCTCGCGAAGTGATGTGATTCTTTTTTCACTAATGCTTTTCATAGAAGGTAATAAAAATAATGTTAATGAATATATGTTATATATATTGATTAATTATTATATTAATGACATATTTATCATTATTAAAAGATAATATATCATTTTATTCCTTACATTTATACTCACTAAAAAATTATAACATCATTCGTACGTATATATGGACTACCACATCCATAAATAGATATGATTCGTTTTTCATAACCACATAACATGGGTGGTTTATAAAGTGTGTTTAAATAAATAATAATTTATTTATTATATATTTATTATTATATATAGTTAAAACAATACATACATTCATTCCATAATGATCATTGAGAAAAGGAAACGTTACTTATGCACACGTATGACTTACAGTCTCCATGATTGTAATGTAGTTCCTTTTACATAAACAGATTTCATTATTGGTTTTATAAGTATTATTTATGTATATCTATTTTAACTATTTAATTAGTATTATTTTTTATATGATGGTACAATTACCACTTTGACCACGGTCAATGTACTGAGGTCATTTTGAAACAATGAATCAAAACTCCTCAAAACACCCGACATGCCCTTAACAGATTAAGTATATAAATATTTAATTATAATAAATAAAATAAAGGATTAAAGTATAAGTTATTAAAATATTAAAATATTATTAACAAATAAAATAATTTATATAAGTTTATTACACAAGTGTTAAAGGATATATAAATAAATTTTGGACTCAAGATAAGGGACTTCATTTTAATTTTCCTTCATTATGGAATATTTTAATATTATAAACCTAATTTATTCTATATGGTTTATGTAATAACCCTTTTACATGAAATATAATTAATAATTAATATTTCACGGTATTTTAAGATTTAATTTGAATTATTTCAACCAATATGATTTGAATTGAATGTTACAAAGTGGTAATGAATTTCATAACTCAATTTCTTTTCATTGGGTTATATTTCTTATTCATTATCAATGTTATTCTATAATTATTTGTTTAATGAATTTTCATTATATTATATTTTATTTACACTTATTTTATGTGTATTTACATTTGATACACATAAATTAGTCATTGATTAACTCTCACTTCAACGTTATGATCATTGTAAGGGGTTTTCATCTCAAATTGTATTCTTTGGGACATATATCATGTTATAGACCTGTCTTCTTTATGAGTTGTATCTATTTCAAATTTGACATGTTATATCATGAATATACTTATGTTCATGATATATAAATTGTAATTTGTATTTATTCTTCCATGGGGATTATGATTGGAGATTACCAGATTGGCGAAGGCTGTATGTTACAATCTCCACTTTAATCAATATTTTTTATGCTTAAATTTACATTAAAGAAAATTATTTGATCATTGTATAATAAAATAATTTTATTTTATTATACTATGGTTATTAATATTATTTTCAAGTAATAGTATCATTTCTTATCTTTGGTACTATTTTCTCCTACCAGATGATCATAAAAAAATCTAGAAGGGATGAAATACTTGAAACATGGGTATTATTTTCTACACAAAATGATGAAAGGGAAGGTGGAAAAATTAAATGGATCGGGTAAACATAATAATTATAGATGATTTCATGACATTTGTAAGGTCATGAGAGTGGATCATACATAACAAATGATCTTACAATGATCATGCAAAGCCCTTTTGACAAGCCCTCCTGTTCTTGCGAAGGCATACTGAAAAGCACTGATGATCATGCAGAGGCTGCTTGAAGAGTTCCACCTAATAATGTGACTTCTCAACCGATAAATGTCTAAAAATCATCCAAAACACATTTATAAAAATAATTTGAATAAAGGAGGAATCCTCATGCGAATGGGAGTTACATTGATCTTCATGTGATGTGCTCATACGATCTGCAAGACCTCATGAATCCCCTAGAAATATTTCAACCTTGTCATGAAATAGAATGTTGGTGTGTAACCTTGATCATGAGGAGGACCTCAAACATATATATTCAAGCTTGTGATGCCCTAGAGAATCCATAGAAAAGTATGTGGGGTTTTCCATAGAGATTCTCACAAATCACCGTGAGATCCATCTTCGTCCATGTGACACACTAAATACAAGTAGAGTGATTTTCCTTGAAAACACTCACATGATGTCATGAGATCTCCTATCCATGTAATATAAGGAAGGAAATAAAAAAACAAAAACTAAGAATCTTCTTTCGAAGGTAAGATGCACATATTTTCATCTGAAATGGATAATATTCATTATGTGATATCCATTGATCATGAGAATCCCCCTCTACAAGACAAAATTGTCTCTTTAGGGCCCTTATAAATGTCAAACTGGTCCCATGGAGGCCCCCATTAAAATCCTCCTTAGTCTCGTGAAGGACCCCAAATAAGTCATCTTCAATCACATGAAATCCTTTCTATGGGCATTCTGATCTCATAAAGACTCTTATACATGTTATCCTAACCTTTTGAAAGTTATCTGACATGTTAAAATGGTTAGGAAAAAACCCCTTTGATTAGATGAGGTCCAATAAATATGGTAAAGGTAGAACATTATCACCATCACTGTCATCATGTGGTGTCATGAATGACCCATGACCTGATCATTCAATGTTAATGATATAAAAATCCATCCACTGAATACAGCTCAATTTTTTTAAAATACACACCGTAAAAGTTGATGTATATATAGGGAGGGAAGGCCTATAATTCCCTCCCCATCGGCACAAAATAAAGACACACAATGAATGAATACTATATAGGAGCATAGGAGAAGGATTGTTAGAGTATATAGTCATGCAGTCACAGAGATCTTCCACCAAGTAAAATATATGGAATGAACAAAAGGGATCATGAGGCATGGATATTTTCTTCACATTATCACTCTATAGTTCATGCAAAGGAATTATAATGTTTTAGTCAAATTATGCAAAGGATGTCTTGCATGTCAACTGGGTCCCGTGAAACCTAAAATAAGCTGACATTGGACATTCCTTGAGGTGCATATGCAATAATGGATTAAATAAAGAATGAAAAATATGGGATACTTATAAAAATATGAATAATCTATTCTTCATGTGCTTTACATAACCTACATATATAATGAAAAAACACTAGGGCATGTCATCCAAGTCATGAGACACCCATCAAACACACCATTTGGATCATGAAACATCCCTTGAACATGTTAATGAAGTCATGTGACACCCTTTGGGAATGAAAAAAAAGTATTGTGAAGTCATATAGGATTGTCAGCTGAATATTGTGATGTCCTCCAGACATGTATCCCATGTTATGTAGTGGTACCAAGGCATGTCATCCAGGCCTCGTGATGTTCTTATGAAAAGTTAAACATATCATGTGATGTCCTTTGGATAATTCATCCAGGTTTGATGATTTTCTTTTAGAATATATTCCAAATCATGTGACACCCTCTAGAAATATCATGTAGATCAGGAAATACCCTCCATACTTGTCATCCAGATCATAAAACACCCTCAGAACATGTCATCCTTGGTCATGTGACACCCTCTAGACATGTCAGACAAATAATGATACACCCTCCAGATATTCCATCCTTGGTAATGCGACACCATCTAGATATGTCACCCTTGATCATGTAATGATATCTACACATTCTATTCATATTATTCAATTTACTTCTACAATTAAATTAGATCATGTGATTGTCATTGGGCGTGTCTTCTATCCAACCAGGAAATGTCTAGACATCCTTAGGCATGTCACACTGACACCTCAGGTATGTCAGGAAGAAAATATGGATATGTCAAGCAGAAATTTAGGACATTTTAAGTATATGTACCAGGGAATGATAACCTTGTTCAGTTGATATATATGTTCATACCCTAAACTAAAATTTGAGAACTCTGATTCCTATCCAAACAAGATATGTAAGATTCTCTCAAAAGGTCCAAGATCTGACAGGCATCACCTCAGTGTAAGCCCCTCCATGTCTCTGATATTCAAACCCATGGGACCCAAAATCTCATACATGTTCATAATTATTCCTCAACCATTAGCATATTTAGAAGTTTGATGAACTATGGGAACTTGTTTTCCTATCCAAAAAAGATATGTTGGACCCCTTCATAAGGCCCAAGCTCAAATGGGCATCCACCTCGATGTAAGCCCCTCAATATCTTGGATATTTGAACCCATGGGACCCAAACTATCCTATAGGTACATCATTATTCCTCATCCATCATAGGATTGATAAGTCAGTTGAACTATGATGAATCTGATTTCTACTATAACTAGGATACATAGGGTGCCTTCGTAAGGCCCGAGCTCCGTATCAAGCACCCCCACAAGGGCCTCCCCAATGCGTGAGATTGCATGTATGTTAAATGAGACTGATCAATTTCTATCCCTTGTTTCTCACACTGAGCATGAATCACATGTTCTTAGGGATTTGTATAGATAATACCATTCACATCTTGAATATCTAACTTCCAGGGAAACCTTAGTGTGTAATCCCCAGTTAGTAGCATGATATGACTACCCCTATATAAGGGAATCCACTTCGAGGTAAGTCGTGAGGGCATGATATGACTTTGATTACTATATTATGAAAGACACATAGGACAACTACCTAAGGATCAATCTCAATACCTAGTTCCTACTTTACTTCATATATGTCCTTTATAGAATATGTTAAACTGTACGATTCCAACAAACTATGTGGGTTTTGATTCCTGTTATAAACATGATACATGGGATGCCTCATAAAGATTCAATCACATCCTCAAGATATTAATCGCCTCCCTATACAGTAGTTTACTCTTGAGTTACTTTTTATATGGATTTAAAATATAATTAGTTACCAATTAACAGGTAATATATGAAGAAAATTATATACATACATAGGGAATCATTAATAGACCCCCTTTACACATGGAAGGATTTAACACATGATCCTTTTTTTAGGGTAACCATTCCTATATTAGGATTAGGAAAATGTTATTGAACATATCTTAAATCTAAAAGATATTCCTAGAGTAGGAAACAATTATCCCCAAAAGGGTGTGATGACCTCGACCTCCCATCATCTTGACCAATGCGAGTTCCTAATCATCATTGGTTCTGAAACCCCAATTGACCACCTACCTTTGGAATGTAGTTCTATACTCAGTTATTTATGTGGGAACCATTTGGAGTTTCTATTAAGAAAAAAAATGGTTAACCTAAAGTTAATTATTATAAAATACATTGAACTCACCACAATCAACTTTTGGGAGAAACTATATGTTTAATATTTTCATCCGAAACAAAAATGGTGAACCCAAAGTGAATCTCTCAAATAATAAAAATGATTGTCTAACCAAATGTAACTGGGGTACTCATGAAATAAGTCTATCATTTCTGTAACAAATCTATGTGATTAGAATGGCCATATAAAGAAAAAATGAACAGTAGTGTTACCTGTTCATATCTTATTGAACATGTATCATGCCCGCAATGATGCACTGATCAGTGACCTCATTCCTTATTGTCTTCATGGCTATAGATACTTCTCTCACAAATGATACCCTAAATCAAGATCATGTTTTCATCCAGTGACTATTATGGAAAGCTATCTATGATTGCAAACCTTGTGAGTCACAAAAAAACCTCACTCAACCGTCACCTTCAACATCATGTAGTGAATGTAATAGTTGGGAAATACCATAAACATAGTATGATCCTAAACAATGAGGCTACATAAAAGGGTCTCTATATGATGAAACTGAAGAGTAAGAATCATCCAAATAATTATATAGTGAATTCAGTGTCACTTGTTGCCACCACAAACTATTCAGAAGGTTATCCTCAGATCAAAAAAATCACCACCTTCGTTGTCTAATGAAGGTGGATCAAGGATTCAACTATGTATCCCTTCCTATTCATGGTCCACTGAGTAGTAATTATGTTAACCACTATACTAGAACCATCCCATTGGTTCCCCTAAGTCACTTGCAAAGGGAACCACCCAACACAATTCTACCTCTGATGCTCAAGCACAGGCATCAAGGAAGTCACATCAGGTGTACAAAGCTTTGGATAACAAGATGTAGGATCATATACCTATTTCCACTGATGAATCACACCAACAAATTTTAGTGGTATCTAATGACCAGGGTCATATTCATGCCCACTCAATGATATTCTGTGGGCATATTCTTGAAGTACGTGTGTGGGAGGTGCATATTCATACCCCCACACATGAATACCGTCGACATATTCTGATGAAACAAGGAGGAGAGAAGTAGGATCATATCCCCACTTAAATTGAAGATATCTTCCAGTACATATTGAAGATAGAAAATGTGCAGGCCTACATTCCTGTGCACACTTTTCAAAAATGTCACTACATTCTAGCAACAGAAGAAGAAATCCTACAGTTTACTCTAGAACTAGTATAGATATAGGGAGATTTTTATATTACCAGCCCTACATATAAGGCATCACAACACTATAGTTATTATGAAAAAGTGGTTACTCCGGACAAAGCGTACATTCTTGTTCCCATCCAAGAAGATTATCAGTATATTATAGTAAAGGGTGAGGTACCAGACTGGGATTATATTCTTATTCAAATTGGGGCTTTCCAAGTGAGAGAAGAACATACCTCAGGATTGGTAAACATTCTTATCAAAAAATTAGGGTCCAAAGGCATCACACTGAGCTCATATTCCTGTTCCAACTGGGTCTCACCAAGTGAGAGTGACGCATACCTTAGGACATGCTCATATCCCTACCAGGAAAGACTAGCGACATTCTCTAATGGCATAGTATTGATTTCATATCCCTTCTCCATCTTGGGCCCACCAGGTGGGAGTGGAACATGCCTTGGGGAAGGATCATATTCATATCAATGAATCTTCTTAGTATATTCTAGTAGCTCACAAAATCCAAGATCATAACTACACTTTCTTTGATGAATGAATGCATCAACTCCTTTAAGAGGAAATAAAAGAGAAAAAAACATAACCATTCTCCCATTATAGAGGTCCAATGGCATATTATAGCAGTGAATTCAAATTTATATTGGGTTCATATCCTCGATTTATCCAGGGTTGACTGAAATACTATGAAAACCACCCATAGGCAGGATAATACTCCTACCAACAGTACAAACCCGCACCGACATACATCAGTAGCTTCTCAACAGCAAGATCATATACATGCAGAACCATATAAAAATCAACATATTTCAGTAGTCATAATATAGTTGTCTCATTTCCCTGTAAAACCCCAAAACTCAAGTTGTAATATTCCATCCATTACACAAAATGGGGTTCATATCCTAGACTTGCTCAGTGTCAGTATCCTTGAGGCTATTCGGTGTATATCAGAAACACCTCAAGGGTACTTTGACTATTAAAACAAATAAGAAGATGGTCATTACAGTGATTTTCCTTCTCATGGTAGTTTGTGGAAGGATCATATCAAATGTACTCTTGACATCCTCCACGGTTAACCTCCCCATAGTGATATCACCCTCAGAAAAGAAAATCCTATCCTTTCCCATACACCTCTATATAGTAAGGTTCTCAAAATTTAGATGACTTTATATAGAGAGGTACTTAAAATATTAGGGTCAATTGTATATAGTTCTCCATAAAGTACTAGAAACACTTCACCACGGTCAGTAGATGACCCCAAGAAGCAACTTTTGTGGTCTGACCAAGTGGAGGATTGTTAGTTTGATGAAGAGGAAGCCAAAATTGACATATGAAAACATTTAGTCAGAAAAAACTTCTCTACCATGTTCTAACACCTCGCTACTTATGACCAAGAGATACCAGATGAGCTAAAGAAGGATTGTATGCCTTATCTATGCCAGAATATATGGGAAACCATAAACAATTGAAGGTTATATGCTTACCTTCTCCAGGATACTATGGTTAACTTCAGACCATCAATACAAACTATTGTGAGCTGGATATGGACACCCTTTTCATTGCCTAGAACCTAGGAATGGAAGGGCATGATAAATTCATATTTATTTTTTGTCTTCGTATCATGATAAAAATTCAAACGACTATAAAACTGGATTTATCCAATGATAGGGCTTTAATAGTGCTAGCTAAAAATGTTGTTGAAGGGGGTCCCAAACAATGATTATTTTAGTGTTATTAAAGGGGATCTTTAACATTGCTAAGAAATCACTATTAAAGGGGACCTTTATCAGTAGTTGTAAAAAATCACTGATAAAGTCCCTCCTTTATCAATGTTACTAAAAAGGTTCTGATAAATGGGATCCCTTTATTAGTGCTAGTAAAAAAACATTAATAAAATGGGGTCTCTATCAGTGCTAGTAAAAAAGCACAGAAAAAGGGGGTCTTTATCAGTGCTTCTTTATAAGTGTTGATAAAGACCTCCCCTCTATCATCACTTTTTTTACTATCACTGATCAAGGGAATATTTCAAAATATATATATAAAACTAATATATCTATATTGATATAAATATAATATATATTTTTAAAAATATGTTTTAGATAAGGCTAAATAGGCATTTACACTTAATATATAATATATTTAGTAAAAATGGATTAATAAATAATTTAAACAATAATTTTATTTAATAATTTTAATTAATAATTTTCTAAGAGAAAACCTAACCCACTGGGCTGGGGGAATATTTACCATCACCTCTACCCCTCATGTCATCAATCCCAAAGAGGATTCATAAAATATTTATGAAAACTACAAATCAATCCTAGCCCACTGGGCTGTGGGGAATTTTTATCTCAATCATCATCATCAGGTCCATCATACCTTAAGAGGGTCCTAGAGAAATTAGAGGTGGTTTTAGATCTACCAGATCCCGTAGGTGGGGGGAATTTATACCTAAATGTTCATCCTAGGATTCATCAAATTATTGATTAAAATCATTAGATCCTCAACAAAGGATCAAAAAGCACCAATTGTGGCCCTGAATAGTTCCCAACACATGGGGCTGGGGGAATTTTCATCATCATCGTCACCACGGAAGTAATCATTCTTCTCTAGGTTGGGAGGTAAATACTGATAGTCGGTATCCAATCTGTTCTTCTCACTAAAATATTTACATTTTCTATTCAGGTTTTATCTAGATATCATAATCGAAAAAACCCTTAAGGTCACTACCCACAGGCCAATATGGGAGGAACATATAACATAAGCAATCAAACCTCGTAGGGATTATAATCTAAAAAAGGTCCAATATGGCTAGGGGTTAGAAAAACAACCCTGATTTAAGTAGCGTAGAGTCATTATATTACGTTGAGAGAAATGAGACAACTATTATTTCTCAATATACCTCTGTAAATTTCATAATTATAAATGAAATAGATAATGCGGATCAAGATGAAAATGTTGAAGGATGCAATACATAAAATATACCTCGAGAGGAAGGTGATATGAATGCACTAATTTATGAGGCACGTATGCAAAACCAGAGGAGAATCCAAAACCTCAAACCTCTAAATATTGAGTTTCCCCCTCTATCGTAGAACAATTCCAAGGATAAATGGAAATAAGTGGTCATATCCCACTCATCACCTAAAAGATCTAGAATTCCTTCCATAGAAGATCTGTTGGTTCAATATGAAAACGAAATACAAAATATAAAAAAACAATGAGGAAATGCTCAGGGAAAACATTCCCACTGGGTACCGTCTTTAGTATGAGGTAAATATCCACCATTAAATACATTAAGAAAGATATATTCTTCTTGGAAGAGTGGAATCTAACCACTATATTAGCTCCGAATCTAGGAAGGTTGTCTACATACATGAGGAAATAAAATATGATCATGAATTTAATTCCCTTACAGTAACAACCCATCCCACTCCAGGGAAGACATTCTATATTAGAACAGATTGAGAATCAGTGAGAAATAAAAATAAGTCCACATCGTCAAGCCCCAGCTACTCTAGGTAGGTAGGATATAGCCCAGATAGCAGTACCTCCTGAACTTCTCAATGTCATTGAGTTTCTAACTTCTCAAATGGAATCCATGGAAGAGTTATGTGCACCTATGTAGCCTAAGAAGTATCTGTATCCAAAATAGGTGGGCCAAACCTTTTCCCCAAACAATTTTAGAAATCCTACCTTCTTCAACTTTGACACTATAAGAGACTTAGAACATCATCTCAATAACTTTGTGTCTTAATGTGGTACAATGATTATCCCTCAAGAATAGAAAGAAGAAACCAAGTTGAGGTGTTTTATATAGAATCTGATAGGGTCAACCTTTATTTGGTATAGTAGTCTCCCATAAGGATATGTTGTAGGATGGTAATACCTTCATCATAAATTCTTTTACCAGTTCATCTATATACAGAGGAAGATTATAATTTTCAACCTGAAAAACTAAAGGAAATGTGAAAATGATAGGGTGTCTAACTTTATAACCAGATGAAAAGGTTTAACCTATTCACTTAGAATCCCAATCTTACAGTAGAAATTTATGGAACTTTGTGTTGAAAATATCTTGGTTGAGTTGCATACACACCCCTGATCTTGATGAAATATCTAGGTAATTCCATGAATTTATAGAAATGGAACAATGTTTAGAATATTCCATTTAGACAACTTGAGATAAATCTTGGTCTATTCCCTCAGTGCAGGGGAAAAGGCTTAGAAAGGTAGAGACTACAATTTTTACCCTCAAAGTAATTGTTGTACCCATTCAAGCACCTAAATAGGCTGGAAATCACCCATCTCCTCCTATCAAGCAATAGAAACAAAAAAACCACCCTTGTCCAAAAGTAAAAAGAGATCAATGTCACTATATATTTTAAGAACAGATGAATAAAGAATAATCCCTATGAAATGAGAAAGTCCATAGTTATTTCCTTTACCCTATGGAAAATAACCCACTTAATATATCCTAGCCCAAGAAACCCAACAAGGTCAACCTTGATGATCGTCCCAAATACTACACTTTCCACAGGAGGCTGGGTCACACTATCTAGGATTGATTCATATTTAAATATTTCCTCTAAAGCATGGTCGATTCTGTATAGGTGATTCAGGAAAATTTCCCAGTACAAGTGGATTATGCAACCATTTACCAGCCATAAGAAGTGGTTGATTGGAAAAAAGTTCCAACCAGACATAGATAGAAGTTTGACAATTGGATGACTCGAAAGACAGTCAACCGAGATCACTACACCTTGAGAGCACAACTTTCCAAACTAAAAATTATTCCTTCACCTAGAGATGTGACATCGAATAAACATCCCAGAGGTGGAAATAACTATCACTAATAAGAAGAGACATAAGGGGAAGATTCATATTTAAATCCTATTCAATCTCTACCTCTTACAAACTTCTTTCCTACAATGTCCAAATCACAAGAACCTCCCCACCAAATAGAACCCTCAACAGAATAAGATCACATATTTGGATCTTTTTAATGTAATACATTTGTAACAACCCTTATATGATGATGAATATGCCTCCAAGTATGAGTTCCCCATACCTAACTGGGGAGCCAAAGGCCGTAGATATAAGAACCTTAGATACAGGGGATAGTGAGGGAATGGTTGGACCCAATATCTCGTTCGCATCCCTAAAGATGACATATATACAGTTAAGGCCTGTGAGAAATCACTCCAGCAAACCCAATAGAGATATATAGGTGTCCCAAAACCCTCCAGTGGTCTTCTACACCTAGTATTATTACACAAATATCTGAAAGTGGTGCAGTTATCCGATCATACCAAACAAAGTGGAAAGCTGATATGACCTACTCCATTGGAAACAGATGCTCCCCTAACCTCTACACAAACAACACACCCATCTACCTTAAATGACTCAGCTTTTAAATTATATAATAAGGAAGACCCCCACCTTGGGAAGCATCAACCTCTAGCATAAATGTATGACTTTCTGAAATAGATGTTAGTTGACCCAACAAACTCTCAATACTGGATATGCTCTATATTTTAAAAGAACTCATAGTGGCACTAACTAAAAAATGATGATTATTTGGGGACCTCTATAAATTTGTCTTCGACCTCTCTAGTGGATCATGAATGAGAATATATTATATGGTTTGATCACTGAGGTACGAGGATCCTAGGACATAGTTAACCTATCTATTAAAGTATTTCACATGGTTTTTTCTCTCTTTTTCTCCAATTTTTGATTGTATAATTTTATTAAATTTATCTTTATTTCTATACTATGACACCCATTTTTTGAGTTAATTATCTTTCATAAGTATTTTTTATGAAATTTATTTCAATCTTTTAAAAAAAATTTGAAAACAAAATAGATCATACTTTTTTTAAAAAATGGAAGCTTTTTAATTGTTTCTCTTAAAGAGTAGAAAATCCTATTTTATATGTATAATTTTTATAACAGTATGATTTTTATTTAAATACATATAGATTAGTTTATTCGAGGATGCCTATTGAGTTTTAATACTCACATATGTATATCTATCTTTGATTTTAGCTATTGGTGAAACTTCTAAGTCAGTCTCAGTCACCGTGGAGTGATGCTGGTTCAGGGGATGATAGTGACATGTGAGGTCACAAAGAGGTATGTATAGAGTTAACTTTTATCTAGTTAGTTTACCATTTATTTTCCACCTATAGTATTGGTTTTTTATAATCTATTTTATTTATCTGTTGTTTCATTGCAAAAATAATTCCCAATTTATTTATGCTAGATACTCGGCACTAGTTTCAATATTAGTAGAATCTGATTCAGGATCCCTCTAGATCATCCACACATACTCCAAAATCCATTTGTTACCCATTATTTGAACTCTAGGTGATAACATGTAAAATCACAGCTTCATACAATATAACTTTTACCGCCATGAAGTTATCCATGATCATCTCTTTAAAGAACTTTGATCATATCACCATGAAACCTTATAATATCTCTTAATAATCTTGATAAA
The DNA here is from genome assembly GCA_963277665.1 of Viscum album. Taxonomy (NCBI): domain Eukaryota; kingdom Viridiplantae; phylum Streptophyta; class Magnoliopsida; order Santalales; family Viscaceae; genus Viscum; species Viscum album. The sequence continues at coordinate 1,517,842,097 of OY728139.1, read as the reverse complement.
AGGAAGTCGAGGAGGTTCAGGAGCACTAAATTAATGAAAGTAAATAGTAAAATTCAAAAAATGGGTTAAACCCTTTTAAATATTAATTTTATGTTTCTAATTATGTGTCGTATAAGAAACACAACCATCAATGTTTAACCTAAAAATGAATTAAATAAGTTAATTAAACATGTCATTACCAACATAACTTTTAATCACAAACTAAAAACATTTAAAAAACTCTACATGATTGAAATTTAGTTATTAACTCAACCCATCCATCCAAAAAAATTAATGAATTTTGAATAAATAATTTCCTGATAAGAAATAAAAATTTATCATGATAAGTTGTTTAGTCTTAAAGAATCATTGTGAACACATTGATAAAATAATCTAACAATAAATAAATAAATTATCGCATTATTCTAAATTTAAATAATATATGTTGAATTTATATAATTATTTATTTATTTGTAATCATTTATTTAATAAAATATATTTCTCTTAGATTCACATAAAGAACATAGGATTATCTTCAGATAATAAATACATTTCATAATATTCTATAATCAGATAACTCGTTATTGAATTTATCTATATCATGTGATGCTTTATACTTGGTCATATAATGGTCTAAGGTCCTGAGACCCACATTAACCAAAACAATGATTCATTGAAATTATTCAAACTCTTGGATAAACTTTATGTATGACCCTTTCAGACATTATATTGGTAGTAGTGAGTCTAACTCATTTACCATGAGTTATATATAATAATATATCATGGACCCTAAAGTGATAATGAATTTAGAGCTTCATAAATCCTCTTATAAACTTGAACAGAGTAATATAATCTATTTATCACATGATATCTCATAAATAAAGATGTATATATTTATGTGACTATCCTTTGATACTTTATTTATTCCATTAATTTACCATACTAGATGGACTTATGATCTTCCCCCATGTCAATGTATTTAATCAAGGTAGTTCCATTCGGGTCAAAAGGGCTTGAGATATCTATGCTTATACTTGGAAGAAAAAAATCCTTTCTTGATCATCCAATTAAATTTAATATCAGAAATTATGTACCCAACACATTATACCTCACCATGAACATAATGTTGTTGTTTTTTCATGCATAAAATTACATGATAAAATGATATACATTAATTATGGTATCAAGTTAGGCGATCATTATGAAAATTCATAGATAAGAACAACCAATGACACCAAAAACATGTGTTGTTCATATTGGTAGGTTAGTCCCCATTATCTATCTACTCATGATTATTATGTGTGAAATTCATTGGATGAAATATCAATTATTATAATCTCCTAACATGTGATAGTTAAAAACTATCTGTTTCCTATCAAAATGATGTATCTAGACGATATGAAATATCTTTATGATCATTAAATCGGTATGATAAGTTTCTCATTATAGTAGGGAAATTCTATAATCCTTTGATGTGAAAAATGTCCTAGGTACATTACCATGCATAAAATGACTGCAGAACTAGTTACACTATAATGGAAAGTGTAAACTCATGCATAACATGAGTTTTATACATGATACGGTAATAAAAAATACTATTAAATTAGGGTATAAAGTACCCTTACTCACAACATTTTAATTAGAACACCACTTGTCAAAACATAATGGAAAAATAAAAAAAAGCCTTTTCTATAAGATCTGACCATTAATTCTAATTTAATTTGATAAATAAACAAAGATAATACCTTATTTTTTTGAAGAAAAATATTTTAATTGTTACCTATTTTACCCTTTCTGTTGTTTTAAAAATTAAAAAACAGCTCTTTATCGGATGTTAAGGATTTATATTTATTGTTTAAATTGTTAAAGAATATTATTTTTTGTGGATTATGAAATAATTTTATCATAGTATACAACATAAATAATTTCTATCCATTTATTTCATCTTATCTTTAATGATATATGGATATTGTTAGGCGTCAATGGTACTTTTTTAACTGATTTTCTATTATGAGCCAAGGTTCTCTGGACCCAACTATTATGTGTACTTTGATTACAATTTCATGTATAAAGTTTGATATATACATTTATTTTCTCATACTGTAATATTAATATTACCTTTTCATGTACTATATAAATGGTAATGTCCATAGATTACATGTTTTTTGGGTCTGGAAGTGTTTTCATGGTAGATCAAAAGGATTTTATGAATTTTTTATAATGGTTGTATTAATAAAAATTGGGATAATTCATGATGATTAAAAATAGTAAAGCACCATGAACCACAAAGTAAGCCCACCTTCTAGAAGGCTTGATGATTATGTGAGTCACTCCTCTGCATAGCACCTCTGTAAATCACCCTCACAAAGCATCCCCTGAAAATGAATTTTTATTTGTGGGGTGAGACTTATTTTCTTTTGATCCCCACAAATGATTTTTTTAAGGGAGAGACGTATTGTTTTTCCCCCTCAACTGAATTTCATTTGCAGGGAGAGACTTCCCTTTTCAACTCCCGTGCAAACAAAAAATCATTTTTTGGGGTGAGAAAGAATATTTTACCCCCACAAACAAAACATTTAGTTATTGGGTGAGGTGTCTATTTTATCCCCCACCCCTCAAATAAAAAATCCCTTTGTGGGGTGAGGAAGCTACCCACAAACTAAAATACTTCACGAGAAATGATTGAGTGGTTACATTTTTACCCCTATACCTCCGCCCCACATAAATTGATGGGGGCATTTTGGCATGGATTTATATAGAGTGGGTATCATGTGAGAGATAGTACATGCAAGAAATTTTATAAGGTACACATCTACCACACATCACAAAGAAAATGAGGACATAAGAATCAGTCTTCATAGATGAAAATGTGGTCCACATAGAAAAACATCTTTTGCGGGCCAACCATTCGCATGGAAACCCCTTTTGAGGACTATAATTAAACAAATCACATGAAGATGAGTTCCTTATGGACAACCACACCAAATAAAAAAATAGTATGTGGGATGGGATCCTTCTATCCAAACACCCTTCTATAAAGCACATAGACTTCCCTTATCCCCTTCGTGAACTATCCAACCAACCCTCTCCATAAAGTCCCCTTCGCAAAGTACCCTTTGAAAAGAATCCAATTGGGCCTCTTTGTGAAGCACCCTTCACAAATTTCCTAACTATTCCCCTTCATGAAGCACCCCTTCACAAACCATCAGTCCATTACCTCTTCTAAATTCTCCAAATATTTATGATCAAACCAAAGGGAACACCAAAATTCACTCTCGATCATACATTCCTATTGTAAATGAGGTCCTACTGTAAGCCTACTTAATAAGGAAGACCCTAATAATGTTCCCAATCATACATTCCGATGGTAAAGAGGGTACCAGTATTAGGTATGGTGGTAGTGGGTTACTAGGGCTAGGCGGTGATATCCATTGTTCATCGACCCTCCCTCGTCCCCTCTTCAATCGGTTGAAAGAGGAGGAGGTAAAAATTGGGAGCAGGAAATAACTATTAGAGAAATATGTCAGCCTTTCTTGCTAGGTAATAGCCAAGTGGGTATCCGTATGTACATATACCAATTATGAAAATAAAATAGGATATGGGTACCTTAATACCCTTTCTCTCTCTCTCGTTTCATCTGTCTCACCCACTAGAAGACAAAGGAGATTGTGTGGTTCTCCAGATATTCTGATTCCTATTATTTCTCATAGTGATAATGAATCAAGTGAGATTAGAAGTTAGTGGTGTGCATGTTATTTTCATGATCCCTCTCAATGGGCCTTCCATTCAGAATAATTCCTAACCAAATCAACTCTATGGGCATCCCATTCGGTATAAGTCCTAACCATATCCACTATATGGGCCTCTCATTCAATATATGTCCCAAACATATCCACTATGTGGGACCCCATTTGGTATATGTTCCAACCATATCCACTCTATGAGCCTACCATTAAGTATAATTACCAACCAAATCTACTCCATGGGCCTCTTATTCTATATAATCCAAAAAACCATGTCACCACCCTCTTAAAGGGCTATATTCCCTATGATACAAACCTTTAGAGGGGAATATTCTTGATGAATCAACCTTTGAGAATCCTCCATAGGTGTAATACCCAACCCATATTAACTATGTGGGATTTGATTTTCAACTAAATGGGATACATAGGATACCTCCCTAAGGTTCAAAACCAATACCCAAAATTCCCCTTAATGTCCTCTAGGACATATTCCTAGTATGGTTGCATCTAAATTGGGGATCTATATTTCTTCCGAGTCACTTTCATCACCATTATTATTCATCCATATTCTTGATAAGCTTATACCCCACCTAGTAGATTGCATCTATTCTAGAAACCTCAAGTCACTTCTGTGTAAGACCCACACCAATCTTGACTAGGAACCTTTTACCTAGACATCCTTGCCGCATGATGTTAAACTACACGGCTTGGTAATCATCACATGACCTTAAAAGGTATGATGTGTCTAGTTAATTGGTATCGAACTACAAGTGTTATGATTATTTTTAGAAGGATGTGTAGGAAGCCCATCCCCTAGGCCCAATCTTGATATTAAAACAACTACATTCTCCACTGGATGATGTTAAATTATTGAGCACCCAACTGTGTGGATTAAAACTAGAATCTTGATAATAAACGATATAAGAATCTATAATCTATTCACTAAAAAAGGTCCCATTGATGGAGAACCTAAAATACATATAGATGTCTCTATTAATGAAGAAACTTGGTTATATATAGATTATTTTGAAATAAACACCTTCCAACTAATTGACTTTTGATACAAGGGAAACACATGTAATATTTGGGACTCTTAATAAAGGATTCAAACATACATCTTAAATATATAAGAGAGTCTCAAAGTAAGTAATAATATTCTCCCCAATGGTATGATGATCCCAAATTTCCATCCTCTCATCCCACACTTCTTCTAAGTCCATATTGGAGAAATCTAAGTGGCCACCAGCCTTTCGAAAGCAGGTCCACATCAACTCAAAATGAGTATGGGTGAAAGACTTAAGTGGGAATAAAAAATGGTGAACTTGACATGAATCCTTTTCTCACCACCAAAATTTGAGCCATTTTTTCTTTGTGTTCATCATGAAAACAAAAAATGGTGAACCTGATGTTTTAATCCTTAACCAAAATGAATGTGTCACCCATATGTCAGGCCCCTTATCCCAAAAAGAAAGAAGACCCAAAACATGGATCCAAAAAAATTAATTATATATGTGTTTGTTTGCTGAGATTCTTCTGTTATGGTTAATATTGTTTGTTTTTGTCACATGTATTATAAGAAATGTTTTCAAGAACTCCACTCAATCCATTCCAATAGCATCTTTTCATCTAATCTGAACTTTTTTATCTACTACCGGATCCTCATCCAATAAGAGTAGATCATCACCAACTGAGCATCCTCAATGCCAGGTCTCGTACATGCTCATTTGGGGGTACCACCAAAATGGTACCATACAGAACATGGAGGTAGTTCGACAAGATCTCTTGGTTATTAAGCCTCACCAACCATCTACACAATGATTGATGGCGGTTCAGAAGTCAATAACACCAATTTCCATGTCAACTCATTTCAAGAGCATATCCCAATAATGTTGCGACAAATTTTTTCGTTATTTCAGGGAGGAATATTTAGAGGTTACCAACGACCTCATACAAATATCATAAGGGTCCCACTAAAATAATCATTCCAATAGCCACTACCACCAGTTCTGTGTGGTGCCTTGACCTTAGCATGAGGGGGTACCTCTCTTGGGAGTTCATATCAGGTCACTCATGCCCAGGAAACTAGGACAGTTTTCTAAGGGAATAAAACATTTATTAGGGATCAGATTTATACCTATAATCCCTCTAATGAATCCTACCTGAACAACTTGGAAGAAAATAAAAAACATGAACCAACACATTTCCACACCAACCATGCATGCTGACACAGTTTGTTAGCATCCAAAGAATCTTGTTTGACCAACTTGGTAGAAAATCCCGAATAGGCACCAACACCTATCCACACCAGCCAAGCCTTCCGACATAGTTTGGAAGCATCCAAATAATCCCACTAGACCAACTTGCTAGAAAATTGTGAACAGGTACCAACACATGTATGCACCACCCAAGCATGTTAGAATAGTTCAACATCATTCAAAGAAGCCTGAAAAACTAACTTAGTGGAAAATCACAAGTGGAATCATACAACTTCTTGCACCCATCAGACCCCTCAACACAATTTGACAACACTCAGAGAAAATATTTGGCAGACCCCAGCTATAAATAGGGTCATACCCATATCTCTTTCTCCATATGTGATTATTGTTGTCATATCCTAATGATTACTAGAGGGAAATATCGGGAATTTATACCTTCTCTATCAAAATAATGGATGTATATTCTTGTTATAGTTGAATAAGTCACTCCTAATTTATTAGTAATGATATAAGGACATGTATCTATCTTTTCCCACATTATAAAATCTTTCTAGGAAATAATTATAACATTGGTGATGACTAGGAGTTAGGAACACAACCCCAAATCCGAATTTGAAGTGACTCTGCTAAATAAATTGAGAGTCACCATGGATCATATGCATATCCATTCTCCCATCTAGGTGGGTCTTGGTCATCTCATGATAAATTGACAACTAGATTAGGCAAATATTCTCATTCCAACTAGAGGTCATTTTTCTACTTCGGTGGCTAATATAGGGAAGGCATACATCCCTTCCAAAATTCTAGAAATCTATGAAAAAACTCCAGCAACAACACAAAAAATTATTAAATAGGTTTTCACATATGAAATCCATCTCCCACAGTAAGCAACTGCAATTTCCCAGAGGAAGACATCTAAAAAAAATCATCACTGAAAGCAATTAGTAAATGAAGAGCCAATCCATTACCATGATCTACTAAATTTTGGTGTTCTTGAGGAACTCATACATATATCTATGGAAGCTTAAGATCTGATTACTTCTTCACTAATTTATATAGATAGTAGAGTTGATTGCAAAGGCCCCCTTTCAATTTGACTTCTTGTAGTTCTGCAGGTCCTCCCAATGTATCTCACCATGAATGATCATTTCATGTTGAGAATACAATCAATATTGAGAGCCCACCTCATGATGATTTCTATGATTACCATGTGTGTGGCTAGAAGATCCAACAAAAACAAGGTTTTCCCCTTTATATTATCCACCCTAAACGTCCTTTATAGGTTATACCCCACAAACATTATTTCTATAGGACATCAATCCATGATGGTAGTCCTCCCCATGTTGAAGTTCATTTTGAAGGTCCTACTCGTAGTGACATTTTATTTCATTAAGAAGGTCCTACCCTTGAGGATTCAAATTTTAGAAATCCCTACAACCGCAAGGTGATTGGGAAAATGAGGCTAGTCATTCTTGATGCCTCATCATTGAAAAGTGATATTCTTTCTCAACCAGAAGTTAGTCTAAGGAAACGATCATTCTTTGATCCCTCTTTGGATCCCCTTCCTTCTAATTTAATAGAGTAAATCCCTTATGACCCCATTGTTTTCAATAAATAAATAGGAAAATATACACATTAGTTGGATATGGATGAGTAAACATTTGCAAAATACAAAGGATAAATATTACTCATGAAGAGACAATTGGAAAAGGAGAATATAACAGTAAATTTCTATCCCTTATCCACTCCCCAATTCATAATTCTAGAGGCATTTTAGGAAGATTTTGTCCATTAAATCAACTTCAACAAATGGAATAATCTTCATCAATTGAAAAAAAGTAATTACCTTATGATGAATATCCAAATCACATCAAGGCAATAGAAGTGATGAACTATAAAATTGACTTTTCATCCTTCCTAGCTGCATGACACCCAAAATGTTGAAAACAACAAGGAGATATTCAATATTCATGTCTAGATGTGTTAAAATAATTATGAAATCTAATTGATGAAAACCTATCTGGTTTTGATGTCAAACGATGGGGGGAATGGGGTGTTTCATCTTACCTCACTTACCGATCAACAAAGTATTCCAAGAGAGATGTCGTGTAATGTTATTTCCCTAGGCCAAATTTAAGAAACCAACCCTTATCGCAATAAATGGTATTATTAGCAAGAAATATCACACAAAATATCTCAAAGAGATCAGTCCAAAAGCGATCAATCCACTAAAAGGATTTCACATCAGGCATCAAAAAATATTGAACAAGCTTTCCGTTTAAGGGAAGTCAATCGTTAGAAAGCACAAATGTCACAAATATTGCAAACATCAATGGAAATAGGTAACTCAGATACAATTCATATGATGCACCCAACCCATATCAGAATAAATCTCCATAAAATCTAAAGAGCGGCTGTAGTAATTGCAGTTGTGGAAGTACAGGAGAAACCCCAAATCGTAGTGTTGGGGACATTTTTAACACAACCCTTAGAGCCAATAAATCAGGCCCAAAATTTTGTGTAAGTGGAAGAGGAGAACCCCCATCATATATGGATGGGGTAAATTTTACCCCAACCTTATTTAAATTCAGTCTTCCCTTGATTGGTTTATGTTCCACAAAATAAATCCTCACACTTCATCCCATCCCATAATGAAATTTCTTCTTTAGGGATGCTAACAAAAACAAAATTCAAAGGTTCCCTTCAGGTTAATCTTCTACAAATGGTGTCAAAGAGATCCTTGATAGAAAGTATGATCTCCCTTGATAATCATAATTAAAAACAACCTATCAAGTGCACATCCACACTAGGGAATCATAACTCATATAGTAGATGTTCATAGAGAAACTGACTCTCCCGCTATTCCAGGACTGATGAAATGTGCACAATGAAGTTCATTTTATTAGACTTCATTAACACCACTTCTGAAAATAATATAGAAAATCAGGTTAATGTGTGAGAACAAGGGGAGAATAAATCCATTCAAAATAAAATATACACTGAAATAATAGAAGAAAGTGTGTACACCATAAATTAGAGGATTACCCAAAATTTGGGGATTCCTATAAATGATCCACTACCTCATTGTCAACGAGCATCCAATAAAGAAAAGGTTAAGGATGTGGTTAAATCCCACCTATTACCAAAACATGTCAAACTCCTTACACTAAAAGAGTGTTTGGATCACTATGAGATATAAATGAGATAATTGAAGAGGTTTAATGCCAATTTAATCAGGGGTCGTATTCCTATTGGACACATTATTCCAATAGAACATCATTTCACTCCAATAGCTAATGTCACTCAGAAATAAGTGATTATTATACAAAAAAATATTTCCAATGTCTTATCAATACCATAGAAAGATCACCAATCTATATGAAACCAGTGATAGTCAATTACTGATATTTCCCTTTGTTGTCGAAACAACCTGACCAATTTTAGTCAAGTTACAACCATCCATTTCAATCACAAGTGTAGATAGAACCAACACAGATATTTTATCCTATTATGCCTCTATTGACATATTCCAAATGATCATCGAACAATTTATGTGGGAAGAAATTCCTGAATATGGGTATTATTTTTTCTTAAAAGAAAAGAAAGAAAAAGGTGGATAAAATCACATAGATCGTGTGATCTTCTAAGATACATGCAATCGTGAGACCTTCAAAGGTGAAACAAAGGAGCCATGTGTAGTGATTAACCTATGGTAGATATTGTCGAGACCCTTTTAATAGGTCCTTCTATTACTGTAAAAGTGCCCCAGATAATCAGTGATCATTTGGAAGCTGCTAGATGATCACCCCAAGGTCACACAAATTGTTAGGTAGTAGGCACCTGACAAGATATCCAAAAATCATTTTCAAATAAGGAGGAAAATATCCAAAATGTGGAATAATATTATGATTGTAAAACTCATGAGATGCACCCATGTAGCCTATGATATACCATAGAATCCGTGATGACATATCTGCTCGGTCACACAAGAGATAGTTGGCATGTCACCCCTATCACGTGAAAGGATTTAGACACATCTAGGTAGTCTCACACTACCCCTTTTTCTAAAAAATAGAAAGAATTTATTGTCTATGATAATGCTCATGCATCACCATACGACCTTTTTTTGGTTAGCCGACACATCACCTGTGTGGATAATGATTTTTCTTGACAACACTCAAGAAAACTCATATGACCCCAAGTCCTTTTAAATTAATCAATGAAATAAAAAGGGGAAAGAATACATACTCTTGTGGTCGTAAATATCATGTGATGCAAGAATATTAGTTCACAAGACACCACAAACCCATGTTGACATACCCACCTCATCATGCGAGAGCCCATTGACATGTCACCCTCGCTACGTGAATGGATTAGGACATGTCCAGGAAGTCTCACACCCCCCTCCTTTGGCTACATAAATAGGTATAAGGGTTTTTCCATGATAATGTTCATGCATCACCATGATATCTTTTATTGGTCACATGGTTCATCAACAATGGGGATAATGATTATTCTTGATAACACTCAAGAAATCTCGTGAGAATCTAGGTCCTTATAAAATAAATATCAAAATAAAAATGGGAAAGATTAGGAGCCTCTTGTGATCATAAACATTATGAGACATGCCCCTGGCAGTTTTCAAGAACCCACAAACCCCTAGATAAATGTCCAAATGACCACACGAGAGATAGCTAGCATGTAACCTTTACAATGTGAAGGGCTTAAGACATGTCCAGATAGTCTCAAGCTCCCCCTTTGTCTCTAAAAAATAACTCGAATGGTTTTCCCATGATAATTCCCACACATCAGCATAAGTGATTTTTTTGGTCATGTGGTGCACCACGAGTGGGGAAAGTGATTTTTTTACAACACTCGTGCAAGCTCAAAAAATCCCCAAGCCTTTTAAAAATAAAATAAATAAATAAAAGAGAAAATTTGGGAGCCTTTTGTGGTTGTAGAATTCATGTGACAAACTCATATAGTCTGCAAGACCTCCAAAATCCCTTCAAAATGACCATCTTGGTCTTGCAAAAGACCCTTAACAATCCATTCTTTTCTTGTGAAAATACCTAGAAAAGTTTTCTCAGATCATGAGAAATCCTTTTAGTAGGCATCATGATCTTGTTAAATTCCCTATACATGTCATCCTAACAATATGAAAATCCCTAATCATGTCTATAAGATTTTACAAGACCCATTTAATTGGTCATAATCCAATAAATGGGGCATTTATGGGATGATCTCTTGGTCACTGAAAACCATGAGATTCCCCTGGAATGACCCATGGTAAGACCTCACAAAAAACTCATGTTATCAAATCCCTCTACTGATTGTAGCCTATATTTTTTTGATACACGCTGTTCAAATTTAAAAATAATATGGGTGGTGAGGTCTATAAATACTCCAAACAAGAATAGAAAATGCATCCTTGGATCCTCACACCAGAGAACTAAGGAATCAGAGAGGATTTCTCAAAAAAGATGATCTGGTGATTAGAAAGGTTTTTCAGAAGATAAAATCCAGGTAACAACCTAATAAGATCATGAAACATGCATAGTCACTTCAAGTTATCACTCATAGATCACAAGAAGGACTTCAGGTAGATTATTCGAAGAACATCCCACATACTTGACCAGTCACACAAGACTTAAAAAACTGAAAAAATATAATGAATATGCAATAAAAGGATGAAACAAACACTAAAAATATAGAAACTCTATGTGATGAAAATATATGTTGGTCTGCATACGCTTCACATGAACCATCCAGGTCATGCGATAGCGTCGGGACATGTCACCCAGATCACATCACACTCTATTGGTATACTGTTTGGATCATGTAGAGGCCCATAGATGTGTCCTAGTAAGCCATATGGATCCCTCCGAGCAGGCCACCCAAGTCTCGCAAAACCCTCAGGGATCTCCATCTAAACTTCTTGATTTCCTCTTGACATGTCACCCAAATCATACAGTGACACTAGTGTATGTAAGATAATTCTCACGATGACATCAGGGCATGTCAATTAGCATTTTCAATGTCCTCTAAAAAATCTATCCAGATCTTATGACTGCATCTGGGTATGTTAGTTGGCTCTTGAGACATCCCCTAGACATGTCATACAGCTTTCACGATGATGTCAGGGAAAGTTTTCTGGATCATGTATCACCCTCCATAAATGTCTCACTCACTCTCACAACACCCTCCAAACATGACAGCTATCTTTCACGATGATATCAGGGAATGTAAATTGGATCACATGATTCCCTCCAAGCACATCATCCAGGATCATGCGATGGCTTCTAGGATCATCCCGCTAGGTCTTGCAATGTCCTCCAGATTGTTCAAACATGGTCAGGAGACAACCACTAGAAATTCTATATAGATAACGTTACATCCCTCAGACAAGCCAACTAAATCATGTGATTGTCTTCGGATATTTCAGGAATACATCCTATGTAATGTCAAGAAGAAAATCAAGGCATGTAAGACAGACAATCAATGAATGTTAGGTAGACAAGAAGACTAATCCAAACAGGTTTACAAAGACATGATAACCTCATCCAACCTACATATAAAGGAAACCTTAGTATATAAGCCCCGATCAATGGAATAATATGATATGTCCTACATATAAGGGAAACCTTAGTGTGTAAGCCCTAATCAACGACATAATATGATATGGCCCAAGTATAAGGGAAATCCTATTATGTAAGCCTTGATCAATGACATAATATGATATGTCCCACATATAAGGGAAACCTTAGTGTGTAATCCCTAATTGGCGACATAATATGATATGTCTAACATATAAGGGAAACATCAGTTTTTAGGCCTCGATCAGTGGTATAATATGATACACCCAACATATAATGGAAGCCTCAGTGTGTAAGTCCTAACTTACTGAACTATGAGAAATCTGATTCTTACCATAACCAGGATACGTAGGACACCCTCCTAAGGCTCAAGCCCCATATCAAACCTCAAAAGGGATATCCTACTGCATAAGTCTCACATCTATAAGTAATGAGATTGACTATTTATTATCCCTTTTTTCACACATGGATCATAGCTCACATGGGATTAGGGAGTTGCAATGATCATATCATTCATATCATAAGACTCTACAAAGGAAAGGGAAGCCTCAGTGTTTAAGCCCCAATAAATGGTATAATATGATACATCCCACATATAAGGGTAGCCTCAATGTGTAATCCATGACTTATTGAACTATGAGGAATTAGATTCTTGCAATAACCGAGATACATAGGATGCCTTTCTAAGTCCCAATCCCCAACTAAAATTGGAATCCACTTCAATGTAAGTATGACCATGTCTCCAAAATTATAACCATCATAACCCTATATCTCCCATGGGATGATGATCCTTCTTCACACACTAGTGGATTGAGAAGTAACTAAACTATAATGAATCTGATTCCTTCTATAACCAGGAAATATAGGATGACTTCTTAAGGCTCATTATCTATATTAATCATCCAATGGGTCATCACAACACATAATACCAACATCCATATTTAATGAGGTTGATTAATTTATATAAATTGTTTCTCACACTGAGTATAGATCATGTGGGATTATAGAGTTGAAATGAGAACATCGTTGGCATCATGAATATTCACTATCCAGGGAAACCTTAGTGTGTATGTCTTGATCAATTTCATGATATAATTACCCAACATACAAGGGTATCTACCTTGGGGAATGTATCAAGGGCATGAATAGACTATAGTAACACTAATTCATTCTATAACTAGGATGCATAGTATGAATCCTTAAGGTTTGATATCAAATACCAAGTTCCCAAGTTCCTAAGTTCCCAAATATATATCCTCTCTATATGACATTAAACTGTAAGGTTTTAATGAACTATGTGGGTTTTGATTTCTATTATATAACATGATACATAGGACGCCTCATAATGGCTCAATCCTATCCTTGAAATATTAATTTCCTCTAGGGATAATAATAAACTCTAGAGTGTTTGGTTATATGTATTAAACATATAACCAGATACCCAAAAAATGGAAATGGATGAAGAACCTTAGATACATAAATATGGATTAACCAATAAGACCCCCCCCTTGCATATAAATAGATGTAATCTATAACCATTTTGTTAGGGTAAACATCTTGTATCAGCATTAGGAAGATATTATAAAACATTTCACAAATATTTAAGAGAGTCCCAGAGTAGGCAATAATTCTCCCCAAAATGGTGTTATGAGAATAATGTCACATCCTCTCGACCAATGTGAGTTCTGAAGCATCATTGGGTCTAAAACCTCAACTGACTTCCTACCTTTGGAAATAAGGCTCGTACCCAATTATGGATGTAGGAACCATTGGGAGTTTCTTTGAAATTTTATCAAAAGGCGATCATGATGAAAATGATTATGCATAAAATTGAATCATCCATAATAAGACAACCAGAACAAATACACTAACATATTTCCTATGGAAACAATCTCCCAGTCTAGTACCACTTAGGTGGCCATTCCCACATGACTTTTTGACACTATCGAGCCATTAAAATCCTAGATCTACGATTTGGAAGGATAATGTGCACAAGTGCAGCTAGAAGGAAAACCATATATTTAATGGGTGGATGAAACACTTACCCCACTAAATTTTGGAAATCCCATGTTTACAACATTTGATGGATCAAGATATCTAGATCAGCATATGACACATTATGTATCTCAGTGTCGCCCTATGATTAGAATGTTATTATAGAAATAATCCACAAAGTTGTGGTGTTTTGTTCAAACCTTGTAAGGAATATCCTTTATCTGGTACACTAGTTTACCCATAGGGTCAATCAAAGGATGGGAATACCTATGTAAAAAAATTCTTTACTAGTTTAGTTCAATGTTTTGAAAGAATAAATTACTCATCCTCTTGAACTGCAAAAAAAATGAGAGATTATCAGAATTTATTTCTATGCGTAAGGGTTTGACATACTCCCAGAATTTTCAATTTACACAGGAATATTTATTGAATATTTTCATAGAGATATTTCATGTCGAATTGCGAACAATACTTATACCATAAAATATACAAGTGGGTTCCGAGATCTTGTTGCAGTTTCCCAAAAATTGGAAGACTCTATCTTGTGAACCAGATCCAAATCCAGACTAGTGACGGAATCCTAGAGAAAGATAACATGGGAGGTAGAAACATCAATTGTCACTCTAAAACCATTGTAGAGACCCAAAGCTTGAAGTACATGGTCATTACATTACTTTTGCAGAATAATTAATACATAACAAAAAAATACACACAAGGATCGTAATAGTTTAGTGTCTTTGGAAACTCGGAATATAAACAACTAATTATGTTGAAAGATCTTCAACATCTCTCATAACGATCTTCCCCTTTTTGTTTCCTTACCTAAAACCTTTCTTTATTTTCTGGGGAAAATAAAACATAAAAAGGGTGAGCAAAAATGCTCAGTAAGGGAAAACATAGAGAACATAAAACAATCCATAAACATTTGAAAGCAAAAACATGAACATGAAATCTAAACATTAAAACCTTGAGCAAAGACATAAATCTTGGAAGTACGTAAGGAATATATCATAAAGGAACATCAATCACGATAAAATAGCATGGGAATAAAACATGTAATTGTGGTAACCATTAAGAACATGTAATTATTTCCATAGTAGCCAAGGCATTGCTTCCAAGACCATCTTAGTGGACAAAGTCCCATTCTAAATCGAGTTCACTCCTCGTTTCAGTCCTGTAACACTAAACCGGATTAACTTACCATTCCAACCATTTCTATCTCATGATATATAAAATCTTTACCCAATTCATTGGAGGGAGATATAGGTCCCACCAATCTCATAATGATACCATTCTTATGTGTGCCACAAAACCAAAAATCATACATCATTGCATAACCCATGTAATAAAAATGGGAATCTTAAACATCATGCCATCATAACATAATCCATATAAGATAAAAGGACATCATAAAAATAATTCCATCATAACATAATCAAATCAATGTAAAAATAGGGATAGAAACTGAACCCTTTATTATCTTAGATGGAAAATAATTTTGATAAAACACTTGAACTCCATTCTTGAGGAAAATATCCTTTCTACCTCAAAAACATTTTTCCTTTCTTAACATGTCATACAATTTTAAACTAAAAGAAGTTGATTAAAAATAAACTTGAAAACTTTTAAAGGAAGCTTCTTGGAAATAATGTTTTAAAAATCCATTCATTCCGTATAAGTTAAAAAAACATTCTTCTCGTACTTTTGTCGGAAAAGTAAAAAAGTACCTCGTACAAAAAACGACAAAAGATTCATTTCATATATTCTACTATAAACTCACCAAAGGGTAAAAATGGATTTAAAAAATTGTAGGTTGATGGAAATAATATTACATATTGAGTAAACATGGACGTGGATGATAAAATACACCCTAGTAAATACCAAAGTATAAAAAATCTTGGATAAAAATGAGATTGTGATATTTCCCTTACCTTAGGCCCAATTTGCTTTGTAAGTGTCTGAACCTCCTGTATAATGATTTAAATAATGTTATTGACTTATTACAGAATCATATTCATTGTTATTATATCATATATGGTTCACTTATGACTTTATATTACCCGTTCTTTTGTAAATTCCATGTTAAAGAGCATTTTGGGTAAAATCGTTTCATTTGTCGTCCGTGTTTTGACTTGTAATTATTCATATGATTACTTAGATCATGATTACTTAATTCCAGAATATAAAACATGATTTATATATTATATATATTCAGAATATACATATATATAATATATCGATAAATGGAACGAAATACACTGTTCATGGAGACGGTAGGCCGTACGTACGCATGAACGTTGTTCTCATTGAATTGAATGGAATTAATTGGATGACATATATATATATATATAAATAAATCCAGTATCATTATTATGTCATATATTTCATGATTACTTATTATATATACTTTATAATCATTTATGAATGGTTAATCATTGAGAATGAATCTCATCGCGTCGTGGAGACGGTATTCCGTACGTACGCACGAGCGATGATATCGTTCCCATGATCATGGAATTTTATTGGAGTGTATGTATACTATTAATAAATCAATATAACTTTACAATAATCATATATGGTTATTATTTACACCATTATATCCATCCAATTAAGGTGGTGGTGGAAAAAAAATAGATTACACCACGACGTGGAGACGGTATTCTGTACGTACGCACGCGCGGTGATTTCATTTTCCATAGGATGGATAGAAGGTGAAATGGGGTTGTTTCATACTTATAATAACATATAATTATATGAGTGATACTGATGTTATCACTTCATAATGAAACAACTAAAGAAGAAGAAGTGGAAGAAGAAATAAAGTTGAAAGAATCGGTAACAGACTTTACCTCTTCTTTGAAGCACCTCTTTGAGACCTCCTCTTAGGGCACTAAAATTGGTCTTTGAAGAAGACAAGGACCTCTAGGATGTTTCTAGATAAGTGGAGAAGATATTTTTTCAGGGTTTGGACGAGCTTGAAGGCTCAAAGTGGTGTGAGGAAGAGAGGGAGGAGGCTCCCTTTTATAAGGGAGGAGAGGGGCACCTTTGGAATAACTAAAAATATTATTTTATTATAAATCCAAATTCAGTTTTAAATAGCTCCAAATTGATTTATTTCGAATATAAGGTGGGTATGGGTCTAAATCCTCTCATACAATATAATTTAGACAAGTTTAGGTTCCTATTTTAACCTTATCATTTAGTTTTAACATTAAGTTAAATAATTTTACTTTTACCGTGTCTTCTTGTGTTATTACACTATAAGGTTAATAAACTTACTATAACAAGACAAAAGAACCCCAAGTTGTTTATTATTAATATATATAACCTTATCTAAGTCATTTGGCTGAACATTATATTTTTATAAATAAAATAACAATTAATAATATAATATTTGTTTTAAAAACTATTTTATGTCAATTTTGACACTATTTGATAACAGAATGATTAGTTCGAAAAAAGTTACTCAAATCAATAGTAAAATGACATATTAACCTAGAAAATTAGTTTAATTCATAAAAAGTCTCAAATTACATTTATTTGGGTATTTATAACATCAATTATGTCAATATTTATAATTACTGCATCATCGTTGTGTCATAAATGAATTAAATTATTTAATGTCTAGAAATTATAAATAAAATACCATTATGTTGGAAATATTTTTAGCTTTCTAATGAATATTCATAGTCTAATTTATCTTATGTATATCCCCATATTAAAAATTATTTACTTATTAAACTTTGATTTTAACTATTTTAACCCTTCTTTAAGTAAATTAATAACAAATGTCCTAATCTAATCCAAGTGGGCCTAAATGGTCATATTTTTTTCCTAAGGTTGTTTTTGGTCGAATTAAACTTATCCAATATAATTAGGACATGTGTTAGGGTAATAATAATATCATTTTTACCCTTAATTACCCTATTTACTTTTAACCGTGGTAAAAAAAAGTAAAAAGTTACTATTCACCAAAAATTATTTTCATCCCATTAAACCAAAATTTTACTTACTGACATCAACCACGTCTCTCGGATTTTTGGAACTCCACCCACAGAAGCGATAAAATTAAGTTTTATGAAAAATTCATTTTTTTTAACTACCACTTAGTGGTTTCACTATTCATCAAAAAATGAAAGTTTCTAGAAAAATGCCAAAAATTATGCCTAAGATATATTTGATATTATGAATTCAAAAATGATTTCTATTTTACCAAATTCAAAACACATCAGTTTCATTAATTTATTTAAAAATTAATTCTCGTCATCAAAACAAATAGCGTGTTTTTAAGAGATAATAACTATCAAAAGATTGACACTTGTTTATGTTTGGTTTAAATGTGAAATTACATCCAATGACCAACATTGTATTAAGTCGTAAAAATATATTCTAAATATACTTTTAAACCACTAAAATTAATAATTTATCACTGTTAATTATTTTGATTAAAAAAATTGTTTTTAATTAAAATTTAGTACTTTTCAATATTCATCAGAATATGAAAGTTATCCGAAAAGTACCAAAATTTCACCCTAATCTAATTTCGATATTCCGAATCCAAATATGAGGTCCATTTTGAAAGATAAAATTTATAAAATTTCAAAAAGTGGATATTAGTATTCATAACGGCTAGTTCATAATAATATTATAATAATATCTCGTTTAGTGAAACACGGTATTGTGTACTACACACGCTATCGAGGAAGGTCGTGATTGAGTGTAATGCAAGCCAAGTCAGGGATGCGTGTTTTGAAAGAATCCTTCGTTGTTTCGTATAACAGAATCCAACCATATTTCATTTATACATTGAATATATATATATATATACACTCAATGTTGCGTAGAATGCCTATTATAAAACGAACTTGAAATTGTGTGTAACACAATCTAAGAATAGTGTTGTGTATACTTCAAGATAATACAGTGTGGCGTATAACACAAGATAATATTATTGTAGCATAAAACACATGACATCAAATAAATTAAAAAGAATACTTATCATAAAATATTGGGTTGTTACACCCATCCTTTTTGATAGCTCCTGGTCTAAATCCTACACCTTATCATATGGCACCCCATCCGGGGTGACAAAAACTACAAAAAAATCTCATCAATATGAGAGGATAGATCCAAAATTAACTTAATTTAAAGAATAGAGGAACAAATATTACTCCTTCTGAGATGAGAAAGTTCCTAGTTATTTACTAGAAGCTTTAGAAAACAACTTAGTAGCTCTAATAGAACCTAGAAAACCCAATAAATTTTTTCTTTATGATCGAGCAAATTATTTCCCATTTCACTGAATATTAGGGAACACAAACTATGATTGTTTCATCTTCAAATATATCTTAAAAGAAGATGGTTTTTTCATTGAATTAGAATCTAGAAAAACCATCGGCACAAGTAGCATGAATTTCTGCAACTCATCCAGAAGAAGAAGGTGAGTGGAAGTAATACACCAATAAAGGTGGATGAAAGTTCAGTGGTTGTATGACTCAAATATAAATAAAACATACTCATTCTATTCTCATGTCAAAGTTGAAACAAACAATTTTCCCCCCATCCACATAAATTGTGGAACAACCAACCCCATTAGATCCATAGTCTTCCAAAATCAAATCTTTTAAGAAACTATGTATCCAGAAGGTCAGAAAACAAATTTAGGAAGAAAAACCCACACCAAGGCCAAAGCTATCATTGAAACTCTTATAATTAATGAATTATGTCCTAAGAGAATTGGTGGGGCCCTTCAAAATGATAAAATAGGCACTGACCCATCATACTGAGTCCTCATCAGACGAAGAGTTGATATTCAGGTCCATTAATGTTATTCATTTAATGGAACCCTTATCCAATAATGATTTTAATTTTCAACCTGAGTTTCCCATAACAAATTGGGGAGATATGAACTAAGGTCATAGGGTCTATGGAAATAGATGGAGGAATAACTGTGATCAACTACAAATTACTAGATGTATCCCTGCTAGAGATATTTATGATGTTGAAACTTATGGGAAATACCTTCAAGAAACCCAATGGGAGAAGGAAGATACCTCAAAACCTGTGATTGTTTTTGAAACCAATCATTTTGGAAGACCGATTGATGAATGTGAGACAATATCATGAACCCAATAAAATAGTTAGGCCAAGGTGACCTGATTCAACAACCGATAGAATACACTCCACATCTACTTAACCAGTGGATAAATATACCTCAGAAACATCAGATCCAGAAATGCATCCTATATAATAGTTCTCTATGGGGAAATATAAAACTTTGAATCATAATTAAGACATCCTGAAGAAATTGACCATAGTTTCAGAAATTATTTCAATTACGAATGCTCTCTAATTTTCAAAATATTTGTGAAAAGCACTTTTAGAGGATTTGTTGTGACCTTAAGAGTTTTAAGTTGATTTCACTACCAATGAGGTATATCATGTAGAGGTTAAACCTGAATAATGTCATATTTTTTATATCCTTAACTTATGAGGATAAAATTTATGTCATACAGTTACATATCAAAACCATGTATGTATCCAGAAGATTAGATAACATTGACATATGTTTGTATGTCATTGATAATGGATCGAGTTTCAACCTCATTCCTATCAAAATGCTCCACCAGTTGGGATATAATTAAGTTGATTTATCCTCTTACACTCTAAATCTTCAAGGGTAAGATAAAATCAAACAAAAGAAACTTGTTCACATTATGCGCAGAACTTAGTTTGTAGATATGGTGTCCAATTTTGAGTTCTTGGTTATCTAGCCAGATACAACTTTCAATGTCTTTATAATAATTCCCTGGTTTCACCATCATGTAGCAATTACTTTTTCATTATATAAATGCCATAAATACTATAGAAATGGGGATATTGGGATGTTACATGGTGACATATCTCCATTCGAGTCTTCTAAATCTAAATACATTGATGCATGATTCTACTAAATAGAGGTGACACAAAACATAAATATGATTTATATTGGGTCACTAATATGAATAGATTGGTAAAGACATTGGATAATTTATTTATAGATCTCAATGATGAATATGTGCTTCCCATTAGTCAGGTCAAAGATATCATCTCAGATTTAGATATGTTTTTATTGGCCTTCATGATATAATCTATGTTAGTAAAACCCAAGTATATAAAAAAGTTATTTGATTCCACCATTGGTAGTGATACCTAAGATAGAAATTATCCAAACTTATCTTCATAACTGTAATATACCACCACTTCATCCATCGAACTTGCAGAAGTCGTGATATCTATGTTGGAAGCCAACTCTTGGGACAGTGACCTTTCCCCTCACCTTAATGATTCCCTTGCATCTATCAGCCATCCTGAAAAACAAACATAATAATAATAAAAGGGAGAAGAGGAATAAAATTACCTCAGATATCCTACTCCATCATTTGAATAAGGGTTATCTACCACTATCGATGAACTCTGACATATATATACAGGTACAGAGGAGGATCCACATCCAACACAGATCAGAACAACTATACACCTCGATGAATATTATATTTATATATATTTATTAAATAAATATTGGGATGTGTTTTCTTGTAATTATACAGTGATAATAGGCCTAAATCCTAATTTGGAAACCCATCAACTTGGTCTACCAGAATACTATCATGGATAAAAGAAGGTATCCAGAAAGATATATCTGACTCATGCCACCAAGTTCTAAGATGAAGATAATAATATCATCAAATATAACTTCATTTGATAAATCAAATAACTAAAATATATCTCCATCATAGTCTTGGTTCAGAAAAATAATGGGAAAATTAGGGTTTCTATCAATTTTAGAAATCTCAATCGACATTGTCCAAAAGACAATTTCCTGGTTCTGATCATAGAACTCATGATCGATGAAACAGATAGATATTAAGCCCTTTACTTCATATATTTATATTTAGGATATAATAAAAGTAGAATTTCCTTGGAGGATGAAGAATCCACTACCTTTAAGGCACCCCTAGGGAGTGTTCTACTACCAAGTAATTCCCTTTATTTTGAAGAATGATGGCGCTATATATCAACGTGTCATCCATTGCATCTTGAAACCCTTCCTGGGGAAAATAGTCAAATGTTATGTTAATGATTTGGTGGTTAAATCTTTAAAACTTTATAATCACCTTATAGATTTGAAAATCGTATTTGAAAAACTTCGACAACATATTCTGAAGATGAATCCCATGAAGTTTACTTTTGATGTTACTTCACTGAAATTTCTCAGCTTCATTATATGCAACCATGGAATTGATGTCAACCCTTAGAAAAATATAGAAATTTTGGGTATGTACCTTCCTCGAATCCTCAAATAATTGAGAATAATATAAGGATAACTTTCCTACATTAAATTATTTGTAGAAAATTTCACAAGAATTTTTTTCCCATTACCAAACTGATTAAGAAAGGGTTTGTGTTTCAGTGGACTGATAACTACCAAGAAGCCTTTGACATCCTCAAGAAATATCTATGGATCCCACCAGTGTTGATTCCACCTGTTTAAGGTAATCCACTCTATATGTGATGGCTCTATAACAATCTCTATGTGCTTTTATTGTATACTAAAATGGTTATGGTAGTGAGAATATACATTATTACCTCATTCGCACCATGATCCACACTGAGAATTGATATTCTGACATTGAGAGGAATTTTTTGAATTGATTTTTTCAATTCATAAATTTAGGCACTACCTATAGAACCATGAGGCCCATTATATCTTTGTATTTGAACCCCTCAAATATATCCTCAATTTTCCCATGTTGACCAATTGTTTGGCATGATGGGTGGTCATTCTTCAATAGTTCAACATCTAGTTCATAACATAAAAGGATATAAAAGGACAAGATTTATCAAACTTCCTAGTAGAAAATCCCTCTATGGAATAATTACCAACGAGTATCGAAAATTAATAAGAGAAAATATTTTCCATTTAGGCGTTCACCCAAATGTGGTAAATGTACTTTGATGGTGTATCTAGAAGTCCAATTGGAAAGAGACTAGAAGATCCCATTCTCAACAAAGTCGGGTTAGGGATCATCCTAATTTCACTAAAAAAAAGAAGTTTTACCTTATTACTTTCTATTATTAGAAGGGTGCACCAATAACGAGGCTGAATACCAATCCCTAATTATAGGATTCGAACTGTATTTTAAAATAACAATGAATCGCATGAGAATCAAAGCTAATTCTAAATTGGTAATTAATAATATCAACTATGATTATGCCATCAGAAAAGAAGAGTTAATACCCAAGATTAATTATGTTTGAGGGTTGATATAAAAATTCCATTATGAGACAAAATCAACTCATGTATTACATTCAAAAAATGCACAGGTAGATGCATTAGAAAATTCTATTGCAACTTTGGAAGATCCATATTAGGATTAAACAATCATCAATATTTCCCATCACATAATTGTATTTAAATTTCTTTAAAGTGGAGTGTAATATATCAACAAGATCAATTATACCCTTTCACCATATAATTTTTTAAATGGATGTATGAAACCCATTATTTAATATCTCCAAAATTTCACCCTTCCACTAGAAATAATGGGAAAAGAGAAGGTTCGATGATGGGCAGTGAATTTCACTCTCTATGATAGCCCGAGTCATCTAAAAGTTATTTACATGTGAATATTCAATGGAATTATCCTTAAATTAATTTATGTAAAGGATAGTATTTCCACAATGGAATAATTTCAAGCTAACACTTGTGGTGCCCATCATTCAGGAACTAAGCTTTATCACTAAATCTATAGGCTTGGATATTTCTAGCCTTCAATGACACATGATTGCACAAAATTTTTCAATAAGTGAAATTCCTATAAATTGCACTCCAATTTCATCCAAAAAACCCCCATAGTTTTTATATAAAACTAAATACTTATTATCATTCACTATATGGGGGTGGTTGTTGTAGGACCGTACCCTATAGCTACGACTAAGTAGTTCGGGTATATCATTATTGTTACCAAAGTTTTCTCTAAATGGGATGAGGAAATACCCATTAAGGAAGTTAGAATCAAAAGAATCATAAATTTCATGAATTCAAACATCATAACCAAATTTGGTGTCCCTCACACAATACATAAAGACAATAACACCAAATTTTTTCTTTTAAATTGAAGAATTTTTACCAGGAGTACATCATAAAATCCAACCATTCTTTCTATTATCATGAAGTGAAAAATGGACGGATAAAGTCTTTTAATAAAACTTTATTGGACATCCTTCATAATATGGTGTATAAAGAAAAGAAATCATGACCTAAAAATATTTTTCATACCTTGTACGACTACTAATCTATAACTCATACTACTAATCAAGAAACCATGTATTCATTGGTTTACAGAACAGAAGTATTGATATTGATCGAGTTTAAATTTCCCTCACTTTGAATAACTATCTGTGAATGGAATTTAGATGATGAAAAATCATATAAGTAGTTTTTGGAGTTAGATAAACTCAATGAGATAAGGTTATCTACCTTACATCATTTAGAAATATACCAGAACTGAATAGCATGTGCCCTCTATAAGAAAGTCCATCTTCAATCATTCCTCTATAGAGAACTCGTACTAATCCCCATAACCCCAATGATATTGGGGAAGAATCCTCCAAATCCTGAACCAAATTGGGATGAACGTTATGCCATACATAAGGTCCACTCTAATGGATCTTACTTGTTAACCAAAATGTATGGGGAACATAATACTCCCCTACTAATGAAATACTTATCAAGAAATAATTCATGTGATTCTGGGAGAACCAAACCTATAGGCCTTCTTTATAAGTTTAATCCCCAAACACCAATGCCCAGTCCGCAAGATGTTAAAGCCAATGGTCTTCATTCATGTCGAAAGACAATAAACTGCTTGACATTATCATTTTTACCACATTCTGTAAAACTGCAAGGTTGATATCCTTTTTGCACGATGTAAAACTGCATAATATTTCGATCTATGCTTGAGCTTGTCATAGACATTGGTATTTTATCCTACCTCACCTCCCATGAAGAACTATGTGTGTCTTGATTATTATCTGCACATGATATGTAGTGATTCCTAGACCTCTTGTATTAGGCCCATCCACAAATTTACTCCCATTCATAAGATGGATGTTTACCATCCTTTGTCCCTAAGCTCTCTCTTCACGTCTGTTTTGTTTCTTTTTTTCCACAAAATCATATTTATAATAATTATAAGTTCTAGTCACAAGAACTAAAACTAAAAGAAACCATCATAATGATCACATGACTTAAAAATGCTAGGTTAACATTCTTATTGCATGATGTAAAACTACACAACATTTCAATCCATGTTTCAGTGGATAACAACCTTTGGTGCTATTATCCTAATACACCCCCTTTCTAGAACTACGTGTAGCTTGATTCGCATCCTTGTGGGATATGTAGCCCATATATCTCATCCTAGACCCAACCCCTTTGAAAATTCACCAAGAGGCTTTTCCTTCCCTAGTATCTTGATGTTGACTCGGGGTATGGTTGGTCAAGTTTTGCATGACATAGGGTCCCTTAGATCTATCTTCTACTATGGGTTATAAGTCCATGTCACAAAAACCTCCTTGGAACACATGTACCTCACCCATGGTTTGAGCTCTAAGACAATTAACTAGTAGCTACCCTGTATGCAATCGGGATGCCTCATAAGATAATTACGGGATGAACCAAATCTTCATCATGTTCGTATAATGTTAAACTGCATGACCCATGTTCTCATTTCACCACATAAAACTTCGTAATGTTTTGGATCGTACATGAGTGGATCAAAATCAATATTGATGGTCTTATACTACAACACAAACAAATAACTATGTGTGGCTTTATATTTTTCATCACATGATACTTAGTGACACCCAAATCTTCAATCCTAGGACAATCTATACTAGAAAAATTCCCCCATCCCTATGTACGAGTTAGACCTGCACAGGGAGATCTCTTTCAGAGCTATGTGTGGTTTGATTCTCACCTTGATGAGATGTGTAGTGATTCCTAGACCTTATGTCTCCAGAAAAATAAAAATATTCACCACAAATCCATGTGTTGCCTATGATATTCTCACTCTGGAATGTTTTTATGGGAAGCCATGTATGTGTAATACCCAACCAAATTTTAATCTCCATGAGATGAGATTATCCTCTTGGTTATAAAAAAATAAATAATCCCATGGGTTTTCCTTGTAGGTATAATCTTCAAACATAATCTATTTTTTAAATGAAATAAAATTCATTGTTATAATTCTAGTCACACAATGCTAAACTGTATGAAAAATTATTTCCTGATGATGTAAAAATTCATAATCTATGTTCTATTTGTACAATATAAAACCACAAAACATTTTTTCCTATACTTGAATGGATGAAAACCTTGGGTGCTAGTCTCCTACCACACCTTCTTTATAGAACTATGTTTGTCTTGATTCATATCATCATAGGATATGCAGTAACTTCCAAATCCCCAATATTAGGTTCAATATCAATATAAAAATGTTCCCCCTCCCTGTGTATAGGTCATACCTGCTTGGGGAGTGTTTATTCTATAACTATGTGTGGGTTGATTCTCACTTTGAATAGATATGTAATGATTCTAAAACTTTATTCCTTGGGCCCAACCATAAAAGTTGGGAAATTCCCCTTCTATATATGAACAAATAACTATGAAAGAGATTTTAATTTGGTTTCCCACATTCAAGATCGCATCATAGAATCAAAAATTCATCTTACCTCGATATGTGTTAGATATTTGTAGGGAATTCCACACCCCATGGTATATGTCGGTTCAAATGTTTCCTTACTTCTTGGATGATTTCCAACCACACATCACCCTCTTTATCTTTGAAAAACCTATATTTCCATAAAATTTACTTGCCTATTGGTATAGAATGTTAGTTTCTTGAGAACACCTTTGTGTTGACTATACATAACATACCCTAGTTTGGATATACATAAGCCACCCTTAAAAGGAAAATCAAATAGAGGAATATTTGTTCTTAGGAGATACCTCTTATATCTCTATAAACCTTGAAAAAATTATGTTGGAAACTCACCTTTAAAATGTGGTCCACGGTCATTCCTTGCATACTTGTCCCATATCACTTTTCTTGATTCTATAATTCCTAATATTTTGGTTTGAAATTCCATTATTTAGGTCCAAATTATGATGAAACATTATTGAAATGACATTTCCTATGTCACTCATTATTTTCATGATATCAAGTCACAAACTTCTTAACCTCATGACATTAAACTACATGGATTATGTCCTCACCACATAACACTAAAATGCATGGTTCTCAAGACCAACATATGGCCTGATTCTCACCCCTATGACATACATAGTGATGCTCATATTTTACACCATAGCCTATCCATCACATGATACAAAGATCCTCAGTCATTGATTTTAATCACCTCCATAATTTGGATGGAATATTTTCCACTCCTTGTTTCTCACATGGGATTAGGATTTTGTGGTAAAGAGTTTCCCCAAAATATAATTGAATATCATCTCATGTCAGGGTTGACTTGGTCCTAGATGCATGACCTTAAAAGGACCAGACCAACATCCTTATTCGTATGATGTTAAACTATATAATTTATTTCTCATAAGTGATGTATATGGCCTTTTCCCAAGAGGAACACTATGTTTGGTGTTGGTCTCCCACCACCCCCATATTCAAGAACTACATATGTCTTGATTATCACCTTTGGGAGATAAGTAGTTATGAATTCATCTAAAATCATGGGTTCATCTACAATATAAAAATTTATCACACTTCTATGTACAATCCAGATCTATATAAGAGGTTCCAATATGGGTTCTAACTCCACTTGTGTTTCCATACTTAAAAAACCTCCATGAAAATTAAATAAAGTGTAGGGAGCCATCATGTTGAAAACCACCTTTAAAACATGATCTATGGTCATTACTTTATCTTTTCCCAGAACTATATATGGCTTGATTATCTCCCTCACTAGATATGTAGTGATTCCCAAACCCTATGGATTAGGAACTGCTATGTAAAAAAATTCATTTCCCTACATATGGTCCAAACCTATGTTGGAAAATTTCCCCCCATTATGGAGTGGTTTTGATATGAAACAACACTTTCATAATAAAGAACATTCCAGACACAAATTAAACTATGTGTCTGGAAAAATATGAATCTATATAATCTTTCCTTGTCCATTAGTAATAGAATGTCAGTTTCTTAAGGACACCTTTCTGTTTACTATGCATAACATTCCCTATTTTTTCTCTGCATAAGCTTACTTTAAGTAAACCATAGGAATATCCATTATCAGTAGAGACCTCCTCTATCCCATACGCTAAAACATATATGCTAAAAACCCACTTTTCGAACATGTTCCATGGACATTACTTGAATACTTGTTCCATATCAATTTTCAAAATTCAGAAATCCCTAGATTGTAGTTTAAATTTCCCATTATAATGCCTGAATAATGATATAACATTTTTAGTTAGATTATCTGGGAATGGTAAATAATCATTCTTATGGTCAATTACATGTGACCTTAAGAGACAATAATTACATGTCCCCACAATTTGATGTTAAACTATGTAGCTCAGTTCCTCATCACATGACCCTAAAATGTAGAACACAAGAGTCCCTATATCATGACATTAAACTGTGAAACACATGGTCAATTTCATATGAAATATTACCTAAGTCAGATCTATATCCATGAAAGGGTACCTAGTATTGGATTTAGAAACACATATTATTCTAATCTTATGACAGGATTAAATATAAAAATTACCTTCCTCTATGTAAGAGTTAGATCTATATATAGGTCTCATTATTTCTCAAGGATTCAGTGGTCATGGCTATCAGAACTAGTCATGGGTTTTAATTGACATAAGACATGTGACTCATGAAAATATATAAGGAAAAAAATATCACCACATGTTCCCTTCCACGCAATTAAGTGAAGTTTCCAATGATTCCCAAAGTTACCACTTGTTTCTCATTCTGAGAACGACTCTTGTTAGCGATAGGATCTGGAGATTCATTTCTATTAACATGATAATTTTTCCTTGAAATGATATATTGGGGCCTTTTTCTTCCCTACATGAAAATATGATCCACATAGATGTCTTCATCACACAAACCATCGATTACTCATAATATAAATACCCATTAACTATGTATGAATTTGATATACATAGAAGATTCTAAAACATGTTCCACAATTCATGGAAACATCCTAGAATAAAGTGCCCCATCTCCCTGCATATGAGCTTGATCCATGTAGAAAGCCTTATATGCATGCTATAAGAACCCAGTTCCAAATAAATACTATCATAACTATTGGTCAATGTTTTTCAACCTAAAAAACTATCTATTAGTATCGTAAGAGCCTAAAATAAAAAATTTAAAGCATTATCCTTTTCCCATTATAGAAAATTACATATTCTAATACATGGACATCCTGACAAGAAAATAGTTCAACTCCAATATTACTATTTAAATTTCAGGGTAAATATGGAATGAAGAGATATATGATTGAGAAATTCGAAATTTTCATTCATTAGAAAAATTTTGGAGGAACATCCACAACTTTGAGTCTCTCTATATAAGAGAACAATTATTCTTGAAACATTAAATCAATAGATTCAAATAGTTGAATCATTAAATCGTTAGATTCTTCTACTTCTTGATGAAGCTTTGACAATGTTGTGGAATATGATTCTATGTTCTCTTGTAGTTCCTCTTCCCTCTCCATTGAATTTTGTCTGGCTTTCTCTTCCTCCTACACCAACTCCTACTCCTCCTCAATTGTTTCTTCAACACAAGCTAATTATTGAATAACTTTTTAACCAAGGTCATCTATTCTGAAATAGAAATTTGGTTATAGGATACTATTATGGATTTCTCATAAGCCTTACTAAGTAGGATACTTCTCATGGAATAAAAATGGGCCACATAATCTACAATGGTGAGTTAAGACTATAGCATGATCACCTTATCTTAAGAGTTAACCATCTCATTCTCTTTGGAATATATAGAGTTTTAGTTGAATCCCCCATAGTCGAGTACACAAAACATATACACACAATTTGGGAAACTTCAATGGTGGAAAATTCAGAGGATTATAAGAAATAAATTTCCATATGTTCCTCTATACTGTATTTTGGGAAAGATAGAAATTATCAGGGGTCTTCTAGTCTACATAAAAATCACTCTCAGATGGGATAAAATATTCTAGTACTAGATTGAAAAGATAAGGGATGTCATAAATATTCTCTAAGTGTGAGTTCTATGAAATAGTTGAAACCAAGTCCACCTTAGATGATTGGAGATTTGATGTATTTAGGACTTTAGAAACTTGAATCAATGCCCATGAAATAGGTATCAAGAAATTAATACTTAGTAAGGAGAAATATGATAGGGTTAATAAATTGATAGGATCTCTTTCATTTGATGATGCATCAATATCCTCTATCATCACCAACTCAATGGTAGTCATTGTAAGTTATACACTTTTAGTTTACACTTGAGCCTTAGAAGATCATTCTCTTGGGGAGGCATGTGTAGAGGATGCATGCTTGGCTAAATCTGTAACCTCTAGAAGGTAACCTATAGATATCAAACTCACATGAATCATCATGAGAGAACTGGGAGGAATAGATAAACCCAAATATTTTTGAAATTGTTTTGGTAAATCCCACATCGTTGTATCATCTGGGATAAGATCAGTTAGCTTTGGAGGTTGAGAATCATCTCCTTCATATCCCATTCCAGTAGCAGCATATGTTGGTCCTAAATCTTTATGTTGCTTAGACTACCCTAGAACCATTATTCCTAAAACATCCAACTCCACAGGGAAAGGGATAATATGTTCTTGAATGGGTGGAACACCCTAATTTATGTATCCTATGGAAACCCCTAAGACATATGATTCATTAATTCAAATAGACATACAACATAGAATTTGAGTAAGAAAGGACATAATTCTTACTTGCAATCTTAGATCTGATGAAAACTGTAAGCTTCATTTCATTCCTATTCCTGGTGACTTCCCATGGATTTAAATCCACAAGTAACATAGCAGGTAGAGAAGGGGGCAAGAATACTTCTACATAATTTGAAATTATATCCTACATATGTTCAAATTCCCTCAGAGAGACCTCTGAAGTGATCCTCTCACCCTCAGGAGCATCCACCCCAACATCAGTTCCTCCCTCTGTATATGTCGGAGAGGGAATGGGTGATGACTCACTCCTCACCTTCTAAAAATGAAGGGAATAGAGAAGAAAATAAATTTTATAATATTATAGTTGGAAAAAATGGTGGATCGACAAAAGATCATATATTAACTATTCACCAAAATCGATCCCTTCTACCATTATAATGACCATGCTTTGTGCCTAGTTAGACCAATGAATATGGCCTTTGAATAAATTTATGGAAGCATCCATATCCTCCAGATTCATGTTGACGTCTTTGGTATTTTCTTGAAAAGAAATATGGTTGGGTGTGGTGACCATCCCGTATCAAGGAAGATCAATTTCATCGACCTAGAGTGCATGCCAAAGTTTCTCAATAGAAGCAATCTTCCTCCAAGTGCCCAATTTTTTATAAGATTTGATAAGTGATATTGTGATAGTGATCGATAGTGAGGAGTAAGATGGCCATGTATGTGAGATGATTTTAAGTTTATTCACCTATTTACATGGTATTCAATATATTATTCCCCTTGGAACATGGCACTTATGAGGCCCCAGTCCTGGGGAAGTAGGTATCTCACTGAGTTCAAGAGGAGATGAAAAATTTTCCTCATCAAATCCTTGAGAATAATTACTTATTCCTTCACTCTCAGTATAATATGGCCTCATCATTTCAAAAGATCGATATGAAAATATGCATTTCTCACAGAAAAAATTAAAAGAATATCCAGGGTCTCGGATATAGGCCTCCACCAAATCATGATTCTCTGTGTACAAAATGATTTTGGGTGCAACTAATCCACCATACCAAGTTAGGATAATCTCTTTCAATTAAAGAAATTTCCAAATCCTGTTGATGGGAAAATAATTCTTCTAGGTATATCATTACCTATAGGCCAAGGGATATACAGATTCCATGGGGAGAAATAAATGGTCAATGGTTAGGTAAGTTTTTCCATAGGGGTGTAACAAATATTTTGAGGTGTCATACTAAGATCCTCAACCTTTTGATCCACATTTCAGAAAGGAGATGTTTCCTTGGGAATATACCCTTTCACGGCCAAAATAATCCAGTAGCCCACAACTCAATGTTATTAGCCATAGATAAGGGTTTTCCTACCATGATAAGGACCTGTTTCACCAATTGACCTTTTAGGTATGACTAAATCCATGATTTTTCATAATATTTAGAAAGTATATGGTGAATATCAATAGGAGTAAGGTTAATCTTGGAGCCCATGTCTTCCCTTATGAAAATCATTAAAATTTGACGAGAATCCATCAGATTACTTTCTATTTGGGAATCATTAATCAAGGGAGGTAACCTCTTCTAGATGCAGTATAACAAACACACAAACTGTTATGGTGAATACCCTTTGAAAATCTATTTTCTTTCAACACTGGTGGCTAAAAAACCCTCCCTTACAAAAATGAGATACCCTCTAAAGTGTTATAACTAGATGCATCATTTATAAAAATACCAATTAGATAATAATAAGGGGTGTATGAATAATGGTTGTGATAATTAAGCTAATCCATTACCTCTTGTACTCCCCAGGTCGATGGGTTTATCCCACTTTTTCAATGGAAATGTGGCCAGAATTGAGAATCCAGAATAGGATGGTCATTGATGATATTGTAACCTTCAATGATGGATACTATCTAACCCCATAGAATATGGAATTTACCTATGATACCATATAGAGACTTCCCCTACTTATCTGCCCCAACAAGTGATAAATATTATCCAGAACTAGGACTCTAAGATTAATGTGTGTTCTCATAGCCAGTTGGTCCACTGTTACAAAGGTTGTGACCCTGAATCTAGTGTTGGATTCATGCACCAGTAATAGCCAACCACTGAGAAACATTACCAAGAAGGCTTCCAGTCAAACCAATCGGTCAACATTGCGGAAAAGTTTACAACACCACTCATGGAAGTGACCTTCCTCAAATGTCGTTCAATAAGAACCAGCGCATCTCCGAGTGCTAATAGTTGGATATGTCATTGAATTATTTTCATGAGTCTTATTATTTTTTATCATAGAAAATGATTTAAACTTGTCAGAAAAAAGGGACATCTCCTATGGGGAGGGGTTTAAAAATGTCTTGGATATTCTCTGATATGGTGAGAAATTCCCTCACAAGTGGAGGGGTTCTCTCAGTGTCATCCTAACTAAAGAGGGATTCATAAACTCATCATAAATTTCACCCATTATTGGGGCTCTTGAGATCATCCAGACAGCCCAAAGACTGATTCCAACTTCATCGTGCACCATATGGAAGGTGTTAGCATCTGGGATCCATCAGATGAGAATTTTGTGGATGAAGAATATATTCTAGCGAGAAAAATCCTATGACACTCAGGAATCCTCATACAATTTGAATGCCTTAAATTAAACCATAAAATGATCACAGATCATAAGAATCTAGAAAGTTCATCCCCATTATTAAGGATCACCTAGGATGAAGATCCCATTTGAATGACCATCCTAATGAATCATCAGGTTTGGATTTCCTTATATTGGAATGATAGAAATAAATGTCTATTTTTGGTACCTATATCAATTCATCTAAATAAAAAGGGGTAGGATTCAAAACAAACCCCTAAGAGTACATCATTTGGAAACCCAAAATCATAAATTGGAAGCCTATCTAAGACTAGGTCCTCTCAATTTTCAACACCCATAAGTCCTGCTAAAATCCTGATAATGTGGAAAAATATTTTTTTTGTTATTTTCCATGTTCTCAATAATAGAATTTCTATTTTTATCATCAGCAAAAGAGAAGCAGAAACAACATCTTTTGAAGGATACATTTTCTTAAAAAAAATAAAGAAAGGGAATACAATTTCAGAAAATAAAAATATGTAAATTTCTAGTGAATCTCATTGTGCTATGTAGACCATGAAGAACTTCTATCAAAATGTAGACCAAAAATCCCTTTAGTAGCTATGCAGATCATAAATCACTTAAGATACTATGTAGAATTCATTATTTCTATGCATGAATAATTCAACCACAAAGGTGAATAATTGTTGTATGGAAAATAAAAGTTCATGGGTTGGACTTTTGCAATGTGGAAGTGTCAATTCACAAAAGAAAATGATATGTGAAGAGGGACGGCGTGTGGATGAATTTTGATCAATCATATAACAACAGATTTTAGAAAGTGAAAAATTAGTTAGGTATGAAAATTTTTATAAATGTGGGACCTTATTCGGGTCTAGATGTACCCCGTGATTTATCTCACAAAGCATTCAACTAGACCTAATTATTCCTCTAAATGGACTCCTCTTTGTGTTTATAGAACCCCATTCTAATGAGGAACAATTTATTGCATCCAGAAATGTTTTCATGGAAGATCAAAAGGATTTTATGAATTTTTGATAATTTATTGATTTAGATTAACTAGGATACTTCATGAATATTAAGAATGGTAAAGTACCCTAAACATTAAAGTATCTTCACCTACCAAAATGCTTGCTCACTATGTGAGTATCTACTGTGCATAGAACCTCTATGAAGCACACTCAAAAAAATTCATCCACAAATGAATTTTCATTTGTGTGGTGAGATATATTTTAGTTTTTTCTCCCTGAAAATGAATTTTCATTTGTGGGGA
The DNA here is from genome assembly GCA_963277665.1 of Viscum album. NCBI lineage: Eukaryota > Viridiplantae > Streptophyta > Magnoliopsida > Santalales > Viscaceae > Viscum > Viscum album. Next base: position 1,517,806,699 of record OY728139.1, on the reverse strand, counting down.
ATGACGTCTTATTTTTTCTACCTCCAAAATAATTTCATTTATTGGTAAATATGTCCTTTTTCAGGACCCACACAAATGAAAAATCAATTTTTGGGGTGATGTGGTATATTTTTACCCCCCACTTTATGTGTCAATTTTTCCCACATGAAAATTAAAATTCCCTTTGTGGGGTGTGGTGAATTCCTGTAAACCCAAATCCTTCATGGGTGGTGGTTGAAATATTGCATACATACCCCTATAAAACCCCCCACATAAATAATGATGGGGGATGAATATTTGGCATGTATTTTTCAATATTTTATCTTGTGTGTGAGACAATCCAAGAAAGTGATTTTAAAAAGGAAAACATCTACCACATATTGGAAAGAAAACGAGGTCATAAGAATCAGTTCACTTAGCATAAAAATAGATATGCATGGAAAATAGTCCTTTGTGGGAAAACCATTCACATATTGAACCCCTTTTTAGATCATTATTCTATGAATTGCATGTATATGAGTTTTTTTGGACCACCACCCCACATAGAAATAGTCTATGGGATGGGGTCCTTGTGTCTCAGTACCCTTTCACAAAGTGCTTGACCTTCCCTCAACCCCCTCATGAACTATTAAACCAAACATCTCTTTCAAACCCCTTCACAAAGAACCCCTAATAAAGCACCCAATTGGGCCCCTTCATGAAGCACCCTTCAAAAAGCATTGAACTGGGCCCCTTTTCAAAGAACACTTTTACAAAACATCAATCCATGAACTCTTCCAAAACCGCTTGATATGTTTGATCAAACCAAAGGGAACACCACTATAACCTCTTGATCATACATTTCCATGGTAAATGAGGCCCTTTTATTAACCCACTTAATAAGAAAGACCCCCATAATGTTTCAAATCATACTTTCCCATGATAACGAGGATCCTGGTATTAGGTATGGTGGAAGTAGGTTCCTTGGTCTAGGTGGTGATATCCATTGTTTATCACCCCTCCATCATCACCTATTATATTATTTAAAAGGGGAGGAGGGTAAAATGTAGAGCAAGTAATCCCTCTTAAAGTTGGCCCCTAACCTTTATTTCTGGGATGTATCTAGATCGGTAGATAGATCTGACTATCCTGATTATGAAAATAAAATAAGAGATGGGTACCTCAATTCCCTTACTCTCTCCCACTGCCCCAACTCATCCACCAGTGGATTAAAGAGATTGTGTGGTTATCCAGATCTATTGCTTACCCTTGTTAATCACACCACGCTTGACTCACAGGGGCCTAGAGGTTAGTGTTGAGCATGAAATTCACATGATCCCACTATATGGGCCTCCCATTCAGTATAAGTCCCAACCATATCCAATCTATGGGCCTCTCATGCAATGTAATTCCCTACCATATCCACTATATAGGCCTCCCATTCAATATAATCCCCAACCATATCCACTTTATGGGACTCCCATTCGGTATAAGTCCCAACCATAACCACTCTATGGGCCTCCCATTCAGTATAAGTCCCAACCATATCCACTTTATGGACCTCCTATCGAGTATAAGTCCCAAAACCATCTCACCATCCTATCAAAAGGATATATTCCATGTGATACAAACCTTAATAGGGCCATATAACCAATAAATAAACCCATGGGCCTCCTCCATAGGTTTAATCCCCAACACATCGAAACTATGTGGTCTTTGATTCATGACCAAATAGGATACATAGGAAGACTCTCTTGGTTCAAACCCAACACCCCAAATTCACCCTAATGTTCTCTGGACCATATTCCTAGTAGGGTTGAATCCAACTTAGATATCCATATTCCTTCCAAGTCCCATTCATAATAATCCTTATCAGGACTTATTCTCAATAACATCATACCTCATATGGGGGATCACATCTCTTCCAGGAACATTAGGCCACTTCGGTGTAAGTCTCACACCAATATTGACTAGGAACCTTTCAACCATACATCCTCACTGCATGACATTAAAATGATTGGTTTGGTCCTCATCACATGAACTTAAAAGGTAATATGTTTCTAGTCAAGTGGAAATAAACTACATTGGTTTTGATTCCTTTCACAATTATGTGTAGGAAGTATGTCTCATGAGCCTGATCCCGATATGAAAACAACTTATGTCTCCACCAGATGATGTTAAATTACTAAGTGACCAACTGAGTGTCTTGAAATGATAATCTTGATGATAAATGATATAATAATCTCTAATCTATTTACTAAAAAGGGTACCATAGATGTATAACCTCATATACATACAGATGTCTTCATCGATTAAAAAACTCTGATACATACAGATGATTATGAAATCAACACATTCTGGATAATTGATTATTGATATAATGGAGACCCATCTAATGTTTGGGATTATTACACAAATTCATCTTAAATCTTTTAGGGAGTCATGGAGTAGGTAATAAATCCCCCAAAAAAGTGTGATGAGACTGACCTCCCATCCTATTGAGTTGTGCATCTTCTAATACCTTCTTTGAGAAATATAAGTAGACACCTACATTTGAAAAGTAGGTTCATATCAACTCAGAATGAGTGCAGGCATGAGACTATAGTGGGAACAATGTTATATAAAAATGTTATGACAGTTAAAAATTATAATGAAAACCCTATGATACTATGACTATAGTATTAAACATATGTTTTATGGTTTAGATACATCATATTGAAAGAACATGGATGATGTTCGAATATTAGGTTTTGGAGGCTCATAATCATTGATAATTCTTATCATAAAGTCAATAATTGGTTATCTAAAGTACATAAGATCATGAGGAATGACATGCCAGTAGGAGAACCATATGTTACATGTTTCCTTAGTTATTCCAATATGTAAGATTGTATATTGGTATATTAACTTGAGATCATTTTAACTATTGACCATTTGATAGTATTATTTAATAAAATATGAACAAAATGACATTTTGGATTTTTCTAAAGAATATTGCATTAGGAAGTTAATTGGTGGTGTGGGGTTAGTTTAATGATAAAGAAAATATTTATCATTTCCAAGTAGAAATAGAGATATCTATGTCCCAGTTGACGAGGATGGTAACACCATCACTAAATATATGGACAGGTTATAATAACGTATGTCCATCCAGTAAGACCATGAATGAATTATTAAATCATGTAATGATGGTGACCCAAATTATGCATCCTTATTTATGAGAAATCGTGAGACAAAAAGATTATATTACACTATGTATGTTCATAGGAGTGGTTTTCATTGTTATTACAAGAACTTATATCATTAGGAGCATTGATTTTTTTTCTAGACACCATTCCTTCTCTATGAGTTTCCCTCAATTTTATCATTATAATGACCTAGAGGGTCGCATACTAAGCATATTCAAAAGTATGTCCAATCCTTGTGAATTGATGTTTAGGATATGGTGGGCCCTAACATAGGGTTTGGGTGATATCTGAGTTTGAATGATCACCAAGAAATAAATAATTCAACATTTTTTGAGTTTATCATAATAAGAGTTAAATTCATTTTCTCTCTATATTCAAAAGTGATTGATTGAATACAAGGAAAATATTTTACGAATGAATATGTAATATTCAATAATCATTTAATATTTTAGGAAGAGATAAGATGATTTAATGGATTAAATTTTATCAAAAAACATTATATTAATATTAAAAATAGGTGATAAAATATATGTGACATTTATGACATAACTTTTAAATCATTTATGTTATTTTGGAGAATATTTAGAAGGTTAAATATATCAAAGGTCCAACTTTTAATGTTGATGAGTTTTAACCTAACTATTTAAGCTGAGAGAAGTCCAAATTTGAGGGATTATTCATTAACTATAATTTAAGTGTCTCTCTTTCCTCTCTCCCAACTTTTAGAGTGAGAAATAGTGGATCCAAGCACCCCAATCAAAGTTCTTCATTCTTAATAGAAGAAATAGTGATCCAATAATTGTAAGGATGTCAAAATCATCTTTGATTATATGAGATAGCATATGTAGACCTAATAGAAACATGTCAAAAGGATATTTATGTGTGTTTGGATGATCTAGAAGGATCTTACCTTAGTTTATTCAATAAATGATCACCATCAATGAGTGTAACATGTTCGATTAAAATCGAATGAGGTAATGTTTCATTTTTTTATTTCTTATGCTTAATTAAATTACATGAGATCCTGGTTTTTTTAATTGAGTGGTGTATCAACATGACTATGTTAAAATATTGATCATGGTGAATTTTTTTAATTTCTCATGATTTTGAACTTCTTCTGCACACCTGGTACCAATAATTGGTATCAGATGAATCATGTGATTTCTTAAGACAAAATTAAAATTATATTTGCATGAATTTAAAAGATATGGCATCTTCATGGTCCCAATGCCTCTGAAAACACTTCTATTGATAATGGGATATCCAAGAAATGGCCATATTAAGATCATATTACTAGTTTTCAGAATGATATATATATATATATATATATATATATATTAAGTTAGATACTGGTGGAGGTCACCGGTGTCGATACTTGTAACTGATGATTAGTGTTATAGGGCGGGGCAGGTCAGTCCACATATGTGGATAAGGGGAAATGGAAAATAAAAAACATCATTATATATATTATTAACTGGTATAAAAAACACTAATAGTATATTTGAAACAACCATTCCATGTTGATGCAGGGTGGCAGCCACCCCCAACTTGCAGGAATCAAATTATATAGAAAATAATTTTTATATATGATTACTAGTGTACTTTGGCACCTCCTGTTAGAACGTAGCACACCCACATGGGGTTGTGTCACCCTACCAACCTAGGCCAGGACATGTTGAGTATTTCTCATCTCACCCAGCCAGTTGAGGGATAGTTTGGTCTTATAACCCCTCTAGGGGGGTTTAAATTCCCAGGATGTCAAAAAAATTATAAAATCCAAAAAAGTATTTTTTTTTTGTTGAAATTAAAAAAATTAAGTCTAGGATTGTTAAACTAGTAGAATGTGAATTGAAATTAGTTTAATTTATTCTAATTTATAATTAATTCCCTCAAGTATACTAAATTTTGAATTTAATTTTATTATGTGAGTTTAATGCATGTCAAATGATCATGATCTCAAACTAACCACTATATGTATGATATTTTCTTTGTATATTTATTTATTGTAATGTGTGATGATTGAAACAATTAATTAATAAATTGTGATCTATGTGTCATCTCTTAACAACATTATATATATATAAGTGTCTACGCATCCATGAATGATATTATTCATATGTATCTCACATTTTTTGACTCCATCACCTATGTGTGGGTATATTTGTATAATGAGGAAGAGGATATGAGTTATAGTTTGTGATAATACTTGGTAAGGCACCATATGAGAGTTAGATACATTGGATGGACTGGAGGCTTAAATTTGACCCATCTATGACTCATGGAGTTGCCCCTAGGGTCTAGGTTGATCCATTTTCTACTCAACGGATCAACCATTATAAAAATATCATGATCACATCATAATATTTATTTATGCATTGTTTATTATTTTTTTATATGTTTGGTTTATGCAATCACATAGATTAATCAAGAAACATGCATAGATAAAATTTAATCAATACACAGTGAATGTTTACTATTTAAGCATGGTTTAGTTGAGAGTGTGATCACATAGAAAAAACATTATAAATAGAAAATAATTTTAGTCACCAAGAAATATTTATAAACCCTCATAAATAAATATTAATTTAAACACCTTCCTTTATTTAATTTTAAACAAAAACATATATTTATGTTTCTCTTCATCCATAATTGAAGGTGCCACCAACTATTGGAAAGTTATTATGATTATGGTGGGTTCAATTATCTAATATTAAAATAAATGAAACATTTATTGCTATCTTGGTGTAATTTTATAGGTAAAGAGTTGAATAAATTAAGGTTACTAATTGTAGAAGTTGTGACTTTAATCAACAGTTGAAGGAGTGTTATGTGTCAATGTGCTTGGCTATCCAAAATCCTACCTTGAAAATCACTTAGTAGTCTCATATCTATATCCTGGACTATGAGGACATGTTTCAAAGGATCCTTTCCAATAGAATATTCAAGAAAATTAATATTTGAATATAATAGTTGAGGTATACAAATATTTTATGTAATAGTGGGAGACATTTAATGATTAATCAATAATTTCTATAAATTGGTAATCTAGATAAATTATTAATATGCTAAAATTTACTTATTATATATCAAATGGTTATCACTAACAATTCAATTTCACTGTGATCAAGATTTGATAATGATAAATAGAAGAAGCATACATATTATGTTATTGATGTCTACTATGTCATGTTTTAATCTATATCTAGTGAGTTATAGAAAATGAATGAGGAAGAAGACGCCTACAACATGTTATCTCATTCCCAAGATTAATAGGGAGGAGAATTCAATGATATATATGAGATATCTAGTTCATTTTATAAGTGTAGTCTTTCATAATGGAGTCAGGTAGGACCGCATGTACTCAAAAGTATTGGTTACATTGTGGGACTCAAATCCCATATATTCAAATTGAACTAAGAACCAGAAACTAATTTCATTATTTCTTTTTTAATACCTAGACTCTTGAAATTTATTATTAATTATAATATGAATTATATAAATAATTTACTCCTAGATCTATAACATTTAGTTTTCCATGAAGATAAGGATATGAATAATTCCAACTCTTCGGTCCTTATAGTGAACAATAGGATGAAGGGAAAGGATAATACATCGAAGGCTAAACCTTAGACAAAGACACTAATAAATTAACCCTACAAGAATACAAAGATAAAAAGGGAGATAAATGAGCAAGAATTAGTCTAATTTCAATGTGTTATGAAATTCCATTGGAAAAATAATTACATGGCTGTGAAAGAGAAGAAAGTGGATGCGTATTCTTCATGTATATTTTTCATTGAATGAAATTTATCTCTTTATAAAAGTTGAGTATTTGAAATAAAATATGGCTCACATTTTTATATTAAAATTTATAAACCAATTAGATTTAATAGAATTGAAAAGGGAGAGGTGGGTCTATGAGAAATAATTAGTGAAAGAGTGAGAGCATTGAAAGTTAAATATTATCACCTTACCTTTTATAGTGGGTTTCTTATTTTATTAAAAAAAATATTAATATGTAACTTCGATTACAAGAAACAATTATCCCATAGTCATGTTTAGACACTATGGGGGTTTATTTCAAGTTTGGAAATAAATGTTTTCTATTTTATAATGATAATGTATGATATGGTATGGGACATATTAATAAAGTATTGTGTAAACATGAACATGAAAACCATATTATTTTAATCAATAAAAAATACAATGAGAATAAACTATATCCAACCCACCTATTTTACTTCATGCTTTCTCATATAAATGAAAATAATTTAAGAAAACTATATCAAGAAGGGTATTAAGCCTATATTGCATTAAAACCCTTGGATGTATGTCATGATTATTTACAAGGATAAATGACCAAAGAACCTTTCACTGGGAAGGGACTAATATATATATATATATAACTACTAGAAATTATTCATACTGATTTATATGGTTTATTCCTTATAAGGGAAATGAGTGGGTTTTCCTATTTTATAACTTTTACTAATTATTTGAGTATGTATGGATATATTTTCATAATGAGGTATAATTTATATTTCTTTAATATGTTTTAGAAATACAAGAAAGAAGTAAAAAAATATTCTTAAGAATATTAGAAAACTCCACTCAATACATGGTATATAATATCTAAACCAATCATTTTTCAATCACATTATGGATTGTGGGATAGTCTCCCAAATCACTCCTCCTTACACACCTCAATTGAATTGTGTAAGTTAATGGATGAATCATACCTTGATTGATATAGTAAGATTGATAATGAGTAATGAAAATCTACCACTATCCTTTTGTGGATATACATTATAAACAATGACATATACACATAACATAGTACCAACTAAATTGGAATATGGAATTACATGTGAGTTATTTTATGGAATGAAGCCCTCTCTATCACACATACATGTATGGGGATGTGAGACATTTTCAAGATAATACCTAATAAAAAACTAGAGTCATAGAGCATAAAGTGATACATTATAAGTTATGCTATGTAAAATAATGGATACTACCTATATAACCCTTCATATTGAAAAGTTATTATGAAGATATTTAACAAATATTTAGAAAGGGAATACATTTCCAATAGAAATAAGGGAGAAATATTGAATTCAATGAATTTAATACTATAGGTGCACAAGAGTTGGTACAAGAAAAATATTCATAAGATATGGAGAGAGATAAAGTTTTTATCAAGATAAAATTACTATAGAGGTCTACTAGTGATGCTATAGAATAATAGATCTATGGTTTTCTTATCATTATATAATGTGACACATTATTACTTGAGGATAATGAACCTCTAACCTAAAGTGAAGATACATTTTCAAGGATTATTCTACATGGAATTGATTCATGCATATTATGATAGATTCTATATACCAAAATCATGATTGGATTTTGGTATAAACTCAAGATGATGTAAAACCTATTGGATGTAAATGGATATTCAAGAAAAATATAGACATTGACGATAAAGTACCTATAGTGAACCAGTATTTTCATTAATATATATTACATATTTTTATATTAATTATCAATACATTACACACAAAAAATGCCTAATGATCATGATAGTCTAGTTTATTTGGAGAATAGGTATATAATATTCTAAATTGGTGAAAGATATTAAGCTTATATCATAAAGATGTTCCCATTTATTACCCTTCAAAAACATACCCTAATTAAAACCTTTATTCATAACATGGGGAAAAGAAAAAAATAAAAAAGGGTGAGCTCAGATGATCATTAATGGTAAAAAAGATAATTACATATGTATAACATGAGCATAAGGGTATGATAACATGACCATAAAATCTAAAAACCATACCCTGCATAAAAAATATCATAATATTGACTCATGACATAAACATGGGTAGTTAATTAGACAAGAATCATAATGAAATCAAATAAAATGAGCCAAAAGAGCATAACATTGGCATAATACATGGAATTGTGACATACATATAAGAAAAGAAAATCATTTCCTTAGTAGTAAAGGCTTACTACTAAGTCTATCATGGTGGAATGGGCTCACTCCCCAAACTATCATAGTAGTCAAGGTTCATTCCCAATACCATCATAGAAGAAAAATTACCTTACTAAAATGGGTTCACTCCCCATTACAATCTTATTTATCTCATGAGATATAAATATATACTCAATGTATTAGAGGGATATATAGGTCATACCCATCACATAATGAAAATCATATGTACGTGTACCACAAGATCATAAAAAATTAATCATATCATAACCCATGAAATGAAACAAGTTTTATAAAAATTTATCATACTATAACCTATTAAATAGATACAGGTTTCATAATTTTTTCATAATTTCATCATAGTATAACTCATAAAAATAATAGGGTTTTGTAAGAGTTCTATCATGTTATAACTTTAGGAAGAGAAACTGGTTTCATAAACAACACATAATCATAAAAATAAACCATTAAAATAAATAATTAGAATGGTATACTTAGATAATATTCCCAATAAAAGATACTTATCCTCAAAGGATGTCATCTTATATAGATAATTATTTTGAATGAAAAATCACTTGGAATGTTTCTAGAGGAATATATCCTTTCTTTGAAATCAAATTTTAAAACTAAACTTTATAAAATATTTTTGGAATCATTTTCATTGAAAATAAACTTGAAAATTTATAATGTAATATTCAAATAAAATTATTGTCATGATGGTGGGAAATTATTCCCATGATTTACCCATTAAAATAAATATTCCTTTCACATTTTTAATAAAATCCAAGTGGGAGTTGTTTGGAAAATAACATGAAGATTCCTTTCACAATTTTTTTTAAAAAATTAAAACATGGATAAACACTTATTTAGTAAATCATTTTAATAATGTTAAAAACTTTTTTGAATTTTTTTTAGAAAACATGGTTTTGGAAGAAAAAGGGGTTTTTGATCGAAGAGGGAAATAAATATGATTTTTATTAAAAACATTATTTTGGACACTTGAGTACATAAAGAATATAAAATGAAGGAAAAATTTTAATATAAATAAATTACAACTGGATAAGAAAATTAATAATATTTCATAATATTTAGATCATAATATTTCATTATTTTAATCATATTTCTAAGCAATTATAATAAATGATGATATTATAACATAAAAATATAAATAATTTGGTAAATTTGAATCATAGTACCGATGAAATAATTAAATTAAATGAAACTTATAATATAATGAGAATAAAAAAAATTCACTATATTACATGTAAAAGGGGTGGTATATACACATCATAAAAAATGTTGGTTCATAACACAACATATGTCTCAAATAATGTAAATTATGACAAAGATACCTTTCTTCTTGGGTATATTTTAAACTGAAAATACCATAAAAGGGAGATAAAAAAATTTATATGTAAATCCTAATAATTTTCATTATAATAAATACTAAATTCATTCATGTAAAAAATATAATCCACATATAAGAAACAAGTGGTTAATATAGCATGTATCTCACATAAGTAAAAAAGTGAGATAAAAATCCCTTACCGCTTTAGTAATCTTTTGAATCGTAATCCCAAAAAAAGAATAATGTCAAATGAAACTATGATTATCATAAAAATGATGATATTAATGATATAAAATTTAAAATGCGAACTATTTACACTAAATAAAAGAAACAAGTGCCGAATTTTCATATGTCTTCCAAAAATACAAGAGAGAATAGAAATCTCTTACATTAAGTTCCGACTTCCTTCGTACATATTCAAACCTCCTGAATAAGAAATATAATTTTATTGCTCATATATTATATAAAAATAATTATATATATATATATAATACTATATATTATATACTTATGACCATTTATTACATTTTTATGAACAATTCCTTGTCAAAATCATATTTTGGGCAATAGCCTCTTTTTTTCATATATGTTTTGATTTTTTATTTTGATTCATATTACATTGATCATGGATAATTAATATACATAATAATAATTAAGAAATAATTATAATATTTATATTTCAATTATACTTTTAATACCAATCATTAATGATGCTTTTGAGAAATGAAGTACATTACGATCATGGAGACGGTAGGTCATATGTATGCATGAGTAACGTTTCCATTTTTCAATGATCATAATGGAAAGTGGTAGGTAATATTTTATCTTTATATATTGATAATAATATCATAGATAACATCTAATTTATTAAAAAATAATTATACATATCATAAATGGGGTGTGGTGACTAAAATAGAGAGTCACATTGCTTTGTGAAGGTGGTAGTCCCCAAGTACATAAATGATATTATCATGTTTCAGTGAGTGAAACGGTAATAAATAAAATGATATATTATCTTTAAATAATATTAAACATTTAATTAATATAATATATATGTCATTTGTATTACATATATTTATTAAATTTATTATTATTATCTTCCATGTAGAGCGTTAGTGAAAATGAATCACATCGCTTCTTGAGACGGTAGTCCACCATACACATGAGCGATGTTATTGTATCCCCTATGGAATGTAAGATGAAAAGTTATATATTATATAATGAATAAATAGGTATAATTATTATATAAATTTTATATATATAATTTATATCCATAATTATACCAAACAGTAAGAGGTGGTTATGGAAAAAAGAATGGCATATGTTCGTGAGGTGGTAGTATATCATACACACGAATGATGATCTCGTAACCCATTAGATGGATATGGAGATGGTGGTAAGTAATGCCCTTAAAATAACAAAATATAATGATATTTAAGATAATTATGTTGTTATATCATAATTTTTTAATAATAATTTAAGGTGTAAGTGTAATAAAAATATAAAAACGCTCGCTGATGAGTATTACATCTTCTCTGAGTATTCTGTTTAGGTTTACCCCAAAAGCCTTCCTAGATTGGATTTATGAAAAATATAAGGATTTTATAATGATATTAGGTATTTTTGTAAGGTACTTGTTATGGTCTTTGAAAAACTAAAAGGGTTTTAATGTTTGAAGAGGAGAGTAGAGGGGGTAGCCTTTTATAAGTGAGGTGAGTGGTACACTTGAAATGTTTTTAAAATAAAAAAGGTGTATCTACATTTTTACATGCCACAGAGGTCCATAATGGAGTATTATAAATAGTTATACATTATAGAGTCGATATATGGACATAAAATAGAATTTATACAAGTTTTTAGGTCATTTTAACCCTTATTATTTTAGTTTAACCCCTAATAAACCCATTTTTACATTAACCAGAATAATAAATTTTTACTGTTTTCACTGTTGAGTTTGGTAAAACTTTAAGTTGAAATTATTATATAATATAAATTATTATTATTAAAAACATGCAATCCATTTTTAAAAATTAAATTCATATAATTGGTAAATTTTTATTTAAAATTACTCTCACAAACGCGATGAGAAAGTGAGTTTTTCAAAGAGAAAGTGTTCAAAAGTTTACAAAATTTTTGTATAAACAATAAATATGAGAATGATTAAAAATAAATAAATTGGATTAATAAATATATAATTAAACTAATTTTAATTTAAAATAATTTAAAAATATAATTTAACTTTACAAATAATTTAAATGAAAAGACGAATTTCAATTAAAAGTTAGTATTTTTCACTATTCATCAAAAAAAATAATCATTTTAGAAAATTTTAAAAAATTAACCCAAATATAATTTTGAAATTATGATTTTAAAAATAAAATTTACTTTTTCTAATAAATTTTCCAAAATTTTCAAAATGTATTTTTAAAATAAGTTTTCAAAAAGGTGACAAAACCACTTTTTAGAAAAATACATTGTTTAAGAGTAAAATTAGATTTATTCATATCTCTTATCTAAAAAAACATAAGATGAATGTTACATATTTTATTGAATATATAATATATAAATTTCATTAAAACCATTCACCCAAAGTTATTTGTTTAATTTATTGATTTAAACCACATTTTTATGCAAAATAATAGTTTTTCAGAAAATAATTTCCTTTTTTTTGTAATAATTTTATTTTCATTTATAATTAATTATTAACTAAATAATTAATTATATAATTTTAAACCATATATTTTAATAATTTATTTAATATTATTCATATCTTTCATTCCAATAGTTAAGTGATAACTATAACAATAATATTTTAATAGTATGTCACACTTCATTTAAATTAGGTGTTGCGTGTAACATATGATGAACTCAGTGTTGGGTGTAACAAAAACTAAACATAGTGTTTCATGTAATTAAAGATGAAATATATGTTTCGTGTAAAAAATATCAAAACCATTAAATTTATTTTAAAAAATATATTTCATAACATATTGGTGTGTTACATTTTACCCCATGAAAATGAATTTCTCCCTCCAAATTCATCTCAGTCATCAAAGGTTTAACAATTGAAAATTCTATCATAGGAACCCACATTGTAAAAATGGTTAATAAAAAAACTATTGAAGAATATAAAGGGATGTGACAAAGTTATCTAGAATAACAGATACTAGGTTTTCAAATAGGATAGCATGGGTGGGAAGTGAAAACATAGACATGGAAGAGAAAAATAAAACCCAAATTCCGATGAAGAGTGATATAGAAAATTGATAATAATAAATTTGTTGATCCATAGAAGGTTAATAAACACAAATACATAAACCAAAGAGACATGAAAAAGGTCTTTAATATAATAAAAATAATGATATTATGAAAAAAAAATATTTTAAGATCCTTTTATTAATTTTGGGTAATTCTTTTTCCATACTAACTGAGAACATATTAAAATATACTTACTTGATATATTTTTATTTAATATGAATAATTTCATCCTTGGGTTATTCCTTAATAAATTTTCAATTCATCTATTACTCAAAAAGATGATTTTTTCATGTCTGAAACACTAAATAAGAACCATAAAATAGTGATAATTCATTCCTTATATATCTAGTTAGAAAAAGGTTAACATTGGTTATCCAATATGGATAAAAATTCATATGGTGAAGTAATACGTTATTCTATAAACCCTCATCCAAAGTTTAACTTAATACATTTTAGAAATGGTTAATGTTATGACCCTTCAAAAAGATTAAAAACAAAAAAAAAATTAGAAAAAAGGTCAGTAAATTTCCAAAATAAACTTATCATTAATCCCCTATATACTATAAAGTTGATCTTTATTGTCTCATACCAAACATGTGAACACCTTCATCATGGATACTCTTGAAACATGGAAATAACTTGAACAACCATAAAACCTTATTGAAAAAATATATTCTTCCTTATTACTTATATAAAACATAGATTATTGGATGTATTACTTAAATCAAAAAATGATGTAAACTCCATTAATGGTAGAAAAACCACTTTTTCAAAAAATCATTAATCAGTTCTATGATAATAAATACTATCCAATTTACTTTATCCATATCAATCATCTTTTCATCCAAACTAAACAGTATTTTTTCTCAACATCAAACACATATTAAGTGTTATCTTTCCTTAATCATGAATTTTCCATATAGTATCACCTTGTCATTAAATTAATTTTATATGTCATCAGTACCATTCAACATATTATTGAAAATCCTTAATGAAAAAATTCTACAAAAATCCTAATATATATTCATATAATATGAATCTGGAATTCCAATACATAAAAACTTTTATTATTACATCCCACCCTTAATACATTAACTAGTATTAATTATATTATTCCTTAGTACCTTCTTCATTTCATATTTCATTTTTAGTAGCTTCATCATTAACGATATAACCATTACAAGTACCACCTTACTGATTCTCCTCACGAGATTCCCCCCCCTAGGACATTGATTTTCATAATTCCCATATTTTAACATTTAAAGCATTCATCCATTGATAATACCTTAAGAAGATCAATACTCACTTATATTTTGTTAAATAAACTTTTTGTTTTCCCTCATAAATTTATTACCCAATGACCTTCTTCTCTACACATAAAACATCATCTCATTTTTTTGAGAAATTACCTAGAGTTCTTATTCCCACTTTCTCAACATATAGTAAACTAAATCTTTTTTTACCGCATGGTCTCCACTAATAAAAATCTTAGTGAAACTTACCTTTCTCTGCTTTGGTGGGTATGAGAGTTGGTTATGGTTCATGTTATTAATCATGTTTAGTGATAACTAATTATTCATAGTCACAATATCCTTCTCTCCATTCATTATCCCATTTAGATGATATCATAAAATTGTTTTTCATATTCAATGTTAAGCCAGTTCCATTTGGTTCCCTCCATTGAATAAAACCAAAAAACATAATGTAATAAAAAACTAATCATAGTGGAAACTACATAATCCTGAAAATATTACTTATGAGATGTATAAATCATGACACATTATTTTTAATCGATGAAATATTAGGTTTATCCTAGGTCATCCATAGTCATCATATATTTAAAACCATCAGGATGGTCTGTAAAGAGTTTGTGAATTTCTAAATCATATCCCCCATGCCAAGAACTAACCCAGGTTGACCCTAAATTGGTCACTTGAGCTGGCCCATGACAAGGACTGAGAGGCATTCTTGATCCTCCTAGGCTGTAAAATAGTGCTGAGAATTAGATAAAACTAAGTTAGGAACAATTTATCTCATAAATAATAGGTAAATAAAAAAATAAAACCATAAAGTAAACTCTAGTAGTGGAAATTAAATAAAACTACACATACCTACATGTAACACTAAATGTCACCACCAACCACGGAATCAATGGTGCACTACAGTTAATGAGTCCAAGTTGGAAGTATAATAAAGATCTAAAACAATTAGAGCTATATGAATGAGTATTAAAAATTAGTAGGCATTCCTAAATAATCTATTCCTTATGTTTTAAATTTAAAATGAAAATTAAGTCTTGCTAGATTAAAAACACAAATAGAAAGTAGGGTTTTCCCATAAAAATAACCACACACAACTTTCCAAAAATACCTTCTTAAAACAAAACAAAACATTTCTTTTTAAAACCTGTTTCCATGTCCAAAACCCATTTTAAAATTCTCACACCAAGAAAGAAACCATAAAGAAACACCATAATTAGGATAAACCAAACAATTCCAAAGCTTAAGAAATATTATAGAGTACATACACAATACGAATAGATAACTAAAATAATATAGAATAAAATAAGAACATACACATAGGTAACCATGTGAATTTCCTAAAAATCCCTAAAATAAATCCTTAGATGTACTTGGTTCGGACCCACCTACCTACATATGGTGCATCTCAATAGTCAATAACCAACCTGGATCCTCTGAACTGTCCTCACTGGTAAAAAATTATGCCAGAACTATCCTCTATCTATGGGGTTATAATCCATCAAATCATTACTATAAAGAAACCATAACTCAACCCTCTAGATGATCTCCAAGAATCCTATGATGTCAGTGTAAAGTAGAATGAGGTTGTCATCAAACTCTTTGAATTAAACATGACCCATAGATGCCACCATGCTTGCCTATCCCAATCCTCGACACCACATATGAAAAAGACCTCTCATTGGATGGACAACCATAGGGGTTATTTTCATAAAAGGAACCTATCACAGTTCCAAACTATACTACAAATTTACCATTTCAAAAAATTTCCCCAAAACCAAGGTGAAAATATCATTCATGCTTGGAAGATGACAAATGGTACTTTCAAGTCATTTAATTTCCAAACATAACATTAAGGTTCCAAATGGTCCAAGTTTTAGATAACACATTTAACTGAAGATTTTTAGTTAAAAAAATACACCTCACATGTTAGAAATAATTTAGAAAATTATTTTAGACATTTAGGATACTTCACATTTAAAGGTAATCTTGTAAACAGGCTTAGCAAGAAGAAACTCATGTTGGAAGTTAAGTAAAGACATTAAAAACAAGTGGAAGTCCATTTCCAATAAACACAACCAATTTAAATATAATTTACACTTAATATAATAATGAAAAAATAATTTAAAAAATCATGCAATCAAAGATTTCAAATTAAAGGCTTTGGCATAGGAAACCTACCTTAAAATGGAGAGAACTAAGCAAAAACACCTCGATACTCGACACCTTCATCAATGACCACTCAAATCCTCCCTTTACAACTTATATACGTATGAACCTTCACATATATATAAGGACACCTAGACCTAATTTACATATTATAATTGCCATGAATATTTACAATGTGGTCCTTATATATATTCCTATACTTGCTTATACCCATTTACACTTATACACGTATGATTTTTTCATACACATATATAAGAACACCTTTCCTGAATATATATATATATTCATAATTCCATGAGTTAATATATATAAAGGTTAAAATTATATATGTATACACCTACCTTTTCATACACCTATAAGTTGACTTTGACAACGGTGGCATGAATCTACCTCAAGGAGGTCCAAGGTACTCTATAAAAATATAAGAAACCCAAAAATTAAAAAAAGTACCAATTAAAATTGGTCTAAACAAGGATGTAAGAACAAACTTACTTCAAATGGTGATGGGAAAACTGAATCAGACCAAGGCTCTTTTCCTTTAGTAGTGTATGGAGAAACAAGCATGAATCATCCCTAAGAGATCCGTTGGATGCTTTTAAAATGGTTAAAAATAGAAAAAAATTGGTTAACCCTCACCCTAGAGTTCGGTCAAATAATGAGGGGTGATGGGGAGATAAAAAACACCAAACCAATTAAGGAGGATGGATCTAGAGAGTTTACCTTGAAGGATTAACTACAAATCCCCAAGAAATCTACTATATTAGTCGTGGATAAGAGGGAGTCAAGAGGGGGCACTATACTGAGAGGAAGGGGATTTCATGATTCAAAGGGATGATGTGAAAAAACCTCTTCAGGTTAAAAGAGGAAGAGAAAATAAAGAAATAAAATAAAAATAATGAATTTTGAAAATTAGACAATGCTCACAGTGTGGTCTCACTGTTTTCCAAACTATGCACCAACCATGTGTTGGTAGATGCCTAGGCCACGAAACCCCTACAAAGTTTCCCTTAAGAGGTTGTATGGTTTAATAAACCATTAATAATATATGAAAACAGCTCATTTAAAATTACAGGAACCCTCATATAGTCTTTTCACAATTTATACTAGTTGTTCGTTGAATATACTTCTATGATAAAACCACCTGAATTTTAAAATTTAAAACTAGTTCAACCCAAAACTCAAAAACAAAGCCAATTTTAATTAAATAATTAGTAAATCATATTTTTGGTGTGAAAAGTCTTGCCACTATGACACTTTTTCCACATAATTTTCTAATAACTTTGGTTGATCATGACACAAAGCAAGGACAACTACCACTTGGGATGAGATTTTCAAAACCCGAAGATCAAGGAATCAAAACTCTTCTTCTCCAAACCTCAAACACTAAAATCCCAAAATAGAATATAGATAGCATTATAAAATATCAAACCAAAAATAGGTAAAAAAACTAGTGATACTAAAGAATTCATATCATGAAGTGAAAGAATGGAAAGTAGAATCACACATTTAAACACAACATCAAAAAAGGAACATCCCAAAACCTAAAATAGGATTCAAAAAACAAACTTGTATTAGTCTGTTTAGGATCCCCATGATCATCCATCACACGAACCATTACGCAGGCTAACTTACCACCACTATGATTGGGGTTGATCAGGAAAATGACAAGGAATTTCTCCATCATAAACACATTTAAGAACAAATTTTCCATTAGCACATCCTATGGTGGTCTCACTACCATATTAGGGATATATCCTAATGTTTATTTCCCAATTCAAAACAACTCAAAAATCCAAAAAAAAACTCTAACACCTATGTGACCTCTTAATTTTTATATTCACACCCAACAATTTTAAAATAAGACATTAGAGAGACACATAGTGGGTCTCTCCACCATTAAGGAATATACTCACAAAGTGGTTTCACTAAGAGGAATGCTCGACAAACTACTATCCAACACAAAGAGGACCTAATCAATAACACTTAAACTGAGAACTAAACCAGATCTTGATTCATAATTTCCCAAGATGGATCATCTCCAAACAGCTTCCACCCACATCCAAGACCTCTAAAAAAGAAGGCTAATTGTTTAACAGTTATAATACCCAAGGCACAACCACATAAATCCCAATAAAATAGGGCCACCAAGATCTCCCAACAAAGAGTTTCAAAAATAAAAATCCATAGTAAAAGAAAACATAAATATTTTTCGACTATAATGTTAGAGAAAAGAGGGTGGGTCAATATCCCCCACACCTATAAACTCTTAAATTGTGTGAAAAGATTCGTTTTGATACCTATGTATAGAGCACAGATGTCTAGAAGCATATATTTCTCCATAGTCAATAGTTGAAAGTCTCCAACTAAAACATTATATTTTGATAGTGCCTCTTATAAACCTATTCATGTGACCTATAAAACTACACTGAATATAATATGTTCTCCTAAGTCAACTACAAACATGGTAATCTCTTTTTTTCAACTGATGATGCTAGAAGACATCCCTAGAAGACCTAGTTGTGGTCTGATTTCTGGAAGGGATCTAGCTCCACTACTTCACCTTGATTCTGGGTAGAGTCTGTAATGTAAATACCAAGAGAAACACTTATTCAATTTTTCCTCAAATATTCCACCCACAACAATTTGAAAATATCAAATAATAAATGATGACTAACACTAATTTCCAAAAATTGAAATTCACTAAGGCAATAAAGGAAAGTACCATAGAGGCCAACTATAACTTTTTACACAGACTATTTTAGGGAATACTCTAAAAACAAGAAGCATAAAACTGAATCAAATCGCATAACAAAAAAAATACAAACCTCAATCACAAATAAAATACTAATTCCCAAAATACCATTCTAAATAAACCAAAATCTCAAAAAGTAAATCTCTAAACACATAAAGGAACCATCACTCTCCTCACTTTTTAGGATGATTTAAATCCCCTTTTTGAAAACTATTTTCATAAAACAAAAAAAACCTTAGTAGTTTAACTACCCTCCATTGGTATTCCATGAATCCTCACATATATGCATCCTTATACTCAAGAACTCCTCCACATAACCCAAAACCATCCCCTTACCACATGTTTACATCCATACATGTGAGAATCCATAGGAATACTAAGGGTAAAATAAAAAAACCACTTTCCAAACCTCTCTTTTAAACATTCCCCATCAATTTTCAAAACCACCACTATCATTTAAAAAACCTTTCCAAATTCCCAAGAACTTTCATCCCACTTTTCACAAAATACTTCCAAAATGAAAAATCAATTTATGAAATTACTCCCATTTTCAAAACAACGCATTTCACTTTCAAAAAGATTCAACATTTTAATTTTGTAAATACCATTTTTTGATAAACCAATAACCATTTTTTCAAACAAAATGTCATTTTAAAATATAAATAAAAGCACCCTAAAACCATACTAATCCATCCTTAAGAACAAACAAAATAAACCCACCACTCAATAAGTCAAAAATCTAAAAATATCAGAAGTAAAACCACTAAAAATGACTTGGTCACATGGTTTTGAATGTTGTGTAACAAACAATTGAGCACATCATTGTCTATTAGATACAGTTTCATGGTTTGAATATGGTTTTCCAAACCATGCACAACAAACATGTACCCCTTTTAATTCCTCAAAAACAACCACTCCAAGCCTTAGAGTTTCTCAAAATAATCCATCAATTCTCAAATACAAATAAAAAAATGTATCAAGAACCAAAACCTTGAAAACTTCCAAGATCCAATATTATATTTTGAGACATAAACATCCTAGAAAATATTATAAATTCAAGCATCCTTTTGAATAGGTGGTGATCAAGAACCTACCCATGACTGACCTCCTAAATTATGACAATCCTCTCGTTGAACTACTATACATGCCCAAATAACAAGGTATAACCTACTATGATACCATTTTTTCACAAAAAACACCATTTAGACCCTAAACCGGTTACATGAGTTGCCCATGAAAAGGCCCAAGAAGTATTTCTAATCCTCCTAGGCTAGCAACTAGTATCGAGAATCGAATAAAACTCATTTTGGAAATATTTATCTAATAAATGATAGGAAAATAAATAAATAAATGATCAAAAATATAATGATAAAGTAAATAATATAAATTAAAAAGAAATAAAATAGCACATACCTCTATATAACCCCATGGGTTGTAACGCCCCGACCCCAGTTACCCAGAGCCGGTGCATTATTACATAACATTGGCATGATCATAAGAAAGATCAAATCTCGAAAGACCGATTGGTTTAGTAGCCTTGGAAACACTAGATATATTCATAAGTTTTACATTACATCATAAAATGAAAAACTACTATAACAACATAATGTTCCCACATTCCACACTATAATCCCCTCATAATATCCCTGCAGGTCATTCATAACTTACATCTTCACTTCCTGGGAAAAATAAAACATAGAAAAGGGGTGAGCTCAAATGCCCAGTAAGGATAACAATATAGCGGAAACTTTCATAAATAAGAATAAACATTTAAGGCAATGTATAACTAAAACAAAAGCCTTTTAAAATGAACTTTCAACATGGTATGGCATAAATAAAATGAAATAATGCCATTTACTTATTCACATGGATATTCTACTAATCGAATAATCACATGCAAAAATCAATAACCACTTTCATAATGTTGGAATGCATAATGCCAGACTATCATAACCACATAGCCAAGGCCTTGTGCCAAGACTACAAATAAGATTTTGTCAAGGCCTTGTTCCAAGACACTAGTTTGTCTCATGAGACCTACCGATGCATCGAGGAGCTATAGCGGGCTCCACCCGTCACTTATTAAGTCCAATGCATTCCCATATGAAAAGGTTTAAACATAACATAAACATTCATATTAAAACTAGCATACGAAATGTCAATACTTTCACAATAAACTATGAATGGTATAAAAATAGCACATCCACAGTCAAACATATCACAAAACCTTCAATACAATATAGAAGTTTTGTATCATAATAAATCAACTTCAAATAATCTTAAAATCCATCAAAGGATGTTGACATAGATGAAATCAAAATTCTTTTTAAAGAAATATCTCCTTTTATTTTGAAATCATTTAAGATCCATATAAAATAAAACATTTTCTTTGAAAATATTCTTATAAGCTTGTAAGGAAAGCTTTGAAGATTTTATAACGGCGTAAAATAACCGCACCCGCCGTCTAAGTTAAAAAAAACATTCTTACCTCAATTCTGTCGAAAAGGTTAAAAAGGACCTTGTTTTGAAAACGACGGAAAGATTCCTTTATAAACCTCTTATAAAAAGTCAAACAAGGGTATAAATGAATTTAACCCATATTCTTGTAAATAGTAAAAATGTTTTGAAATACATTTTTAAGAAACATGGATGTGGATGATAAATATATCCCAGTAGATTATTACGTATAAACAACCTCGGATAATGGAGAGATTGTGAAATAACCCTTACCTTGTACTTTTCCTTGGTTGGGGTAGGTTAACATCCTGTATAATAGTGAAATAATTGTTACTAAATTATACAAGAATCATATACATTAATATGATATCATATATGATCTTTTAATATTGATTTGATAATAATATCTTAGTATTATTGCCGTTTCGGGTGTTAACTTACTCATTTTCTTTATATGTTTTGTTACATAAGTCATGTTTGTTGTATCTTATTCATATCCAGAATGATATCAAGTCCTTAAACATCATTTTTAAATCATTAAATGATAATTATACTCGAATGGATACGATGGAGAATGAATCTCATCGCGTTCGTGGAGACGGTAGTCCGTACGTACGCACGAACGCTACTTCCATTTAATTTTTATTTTAAAAGAATCGAATCCAAATGATACATAGGTATATTACTATTCCAGTATAATATAATATTTTATATATGTTACTTAAGTTCATTAACACCATCCTTTATACGTTCCATGTGTGGTATGAACGAGTCATATCATTTTAAGGGGGCGGTAGTCCGCACTTCCTCAAATGAAATTATCGTATGTATATACAACATGAAACGAATAATGGTATGAAATAAAATGGAATTACAGAAGCTTATATATAAAATATATATCATTAATATCATATTTAATTACAGTGCCATCATAATGGCCACCATGAGAGGCGGTAAGATGTATTTGAACAATCATCGTTTCGTGAGGCGTTAGTTTGCCATCCACAGAAACATTATTTTCATCATCCATTAGATGGAGTTGTGTGTATGTGTAGTTTGAATCCTTCTTATAACAACATCCTAGTATATTTAGGATACTGGTGTTGTTACAAAAGAAGGGAAATAAAAAGAGTTTGGGGGTTGAAGAAGCAAAATAAATGAAAATAATTTAAGAGAAATCGTTACCTTTAATTTAGGTAACTCACTTTGGTTGGAACCAAAGGACTTCTTGAAATGCTTTCTGCCTAAGGGGAAGCTTCAAGGAGGAGGAGAGGGATGTGGGGAGCTTAGTTGGGCAGAGTTTGGACGATCCAAGTGGCTTGAGAGGTGTGAAGAAATGAGAAGGAGGAGTGCCCTTTTATAAGAGGGGTGAGGGGCACCTTTGGAAAAGCTAGAAATATTAATTTATAATAAATTCATATTCGGTTTCTAATGGCTCCAAAGTTGACTATTCAAAGTTTGAGGTGGGGATGGGTCGAAAACAACTCATCCAATAGAATTTAGACAGGTTTGGGTACTTATATTAACCTTATCTTTAAGTATTAACTCTAAGTTAATTAGTTTCACTTTTACAATGTCTCTTTGTATTTTTATATTATATGGTTAATAAACTTACCATATACATCCAAGCGACCCCCAAGTGGTCCATTAATGATTAAACTATCATGATATAAGTCTCTTGGCCGAACCTTAGATTTTTAGGAATTTAATATCAATTAATAATATAATATTTGTTTTAAGAACTCTTTTATGTCAATTTTGACACTATTCATTAGTTGATTTTTGTGAAACTCATAAAAGATTTATTACTTCTAAAAAAGTAAATTAAATCAATCCTAATATATCATATTATCCTAAAAAATTAGTTTAATTCATTAAAAGTTTCATATTATATTTATTTGGGTATTTATAATATCACTTATTTTAATTTTTCACTATTATAGTAATTACTCCATCATCATTGTGTCATAAATAAAATAAATTATTTAATGTCTAAAAATTATAAATAAAATATCATTATGTAGGAAATCTTTTTATCTTTCTAATGAATATTTATAATCTAAAATCCAACTTATATAACCCTATGTAACAATTGTTTTTCTAAAAGATATATGCTTGTGTCATTTTTGTATTCATTTTGACTTAATTAAAATAAAGTGTCATTATCACTTACAAGTGGATCCATGGGGTCCCAAAATAGACCCAAAGATGCCCATGGTCGACTATGTATCAACCAATAGGGTTAAGACACGTTTTAGGGTAATTTATTATAATATTATTTTTTAACCCTTATTTACCGTATTTACCCTTAACCATGGTAAATAAAATATTTACCGCAGTAATTATTCAAAATGTCTAAAAATAAAAGTTACCTATTTACACAATTTGAACATCCTGATTCCAAATATGGAATCCATTTTTCTAAATTCAAAACACAGAAGTGGCAGAAATTAATTTAAAATTAATTCCCGCTGTCAAAACAAAAAGCGTGTTTTTAAGAGGTAATAACTATCAAAAGATTGACACTTGTTTATGTTCAGTTTAATTGTAAAATTATGTCCAATGACCAACATTATATTAAATGGTAAAAATATATTCTAAATATACTTTAAAACTACTAAAATTCATAATTTATCACTATTAATTATTTTGATTAAAAAAGTTGTTTTTAATTAAAATTTAGTAATTTTCACTATTCATCAAAATATGAAAGTTATCCGAAAAGTACCAAAATTTCACCTTAGGCTAAATTCGATATTCCGAATCCAAAAATGAAGTCCATTTTAAAATATAAAATATATATAATTTCAAAAAGTAGGTATTACTATTCATAACGACTAGTTTAATTGGTTGTTAGAACTCGGTGTTGCGTACAACACACACTATCACATTATTCAAAGAGAAGCGTACCGTAGAAGCTTGGGATGTTTCATTTTAAATTTTTGATGTCCCCATTTAGTCAAAAAGTTTAAAATATAGTATTTAAAAAGGGTTCACTATTAAAGTTGATAAAAGTGCAATACTGAAAATGAATTTGTTCTTGCATTATATCTAAGAAACTCATAATATGGATTCTAAAATTATAAGGATTATATAAACATTAAAATTTATCTAATACTATTCATAACCTCTTTTGAACGGCTTGTTTGGTAAGTCATGGTGTGCTTGAACTTGGTGTTGCATGTAGTGAAAGTTATTGAATTATTTTGAAGAACTAACACACTATGAAATCTTGGGGTGTTACATTCTCCCCTCCTTCAATAAATTGCGTCCTCGCAATTTGAAATTGTTTTTCGAAAATAAAAGGTTAAAAATAGATAATATATTTGTGGGAAACCCCACATCGGAAATTGGGTTACTAAAATTTAGTCTTAATATGAGGAAAAGAGAAATGAAAGGGTCACCACCAAATTATGATCTCGATTAGGAGAACATTGGTGGCAATTTGAGACATATAATTGGAGGAAAAACGTAAATATTTATAGGTAGTGATTGAGGTCATCAATCACAAACAAGTATAAAATTGAGGTCCTTAAATTCATCAATCTATGATGATTTGAAATACCATCGGTTCAACAAAACATAGGGTATTAGGATAACACATTTTTGACGTTTCAAAATATCTTAGTTGAAATCCCACATTGAAAAATGAATTAATGAGGCCTCTATTTAAAACAAAGAGTGGAAAGTATGAAGATTACCGAAAATAACACATACTAGGGTTCCATGTATGAAAATATGGATATGGAAGAGAAATCTAACCATCAATTATCTGATGGAGAGTGGTAGAGAACATGGCTATGAAAAGGCCAACAATCCCAAAGCCATAAATTAGTGATGATTTAAGGTACCATCTAGGAAAACATTTTTGTTCTAAGTTGCTTTTCTTAATATTGAGGAATCTATTTATGAGATTGGCTAAGATCATAAGGAGATATACTTACTTTATAATTAGAGTTTTATCCATTAATAAATTTCTACCACAAACTCATCTTTGACTCTAAAAGATAATAGAATGTAAGAAAAATTCTATTTACACTATTCGTATAGGGTTCCAAAATAAATGAATTTATAATTCATCTACAAGATCTTTTAATAAAAACTACATTATTTAATCCAGGACATCTCGTGGGCCAGTGGTAGGTGATACACCCTTGTCGCCCTTCGGTTGCGGGTTCAAGTCTCGCGACGGGTTGCCACCCGACCTCCGGGTTGTCCTTTTATGGCAATCCAAAATAATCCAAACTAGAACTATCCAAAATACTTCTATCCAAACTCACAGTCCAACATTTATAAGTAAGGTAAACATAATGTAGAACCTTTTTACCCCGTAATAGCATATGAATACCTTCATCATGTATTCTTTTAATACACTGAAACATCTTGAATTACCATATTCCTTATTGATTACATTCATGCTCCCTTATTCCATATAGAATGCTGTATATACTTCATCATCCAAAAATGTTTTAAACCCCAAAAAAATGATGGAATATACAAATCATTAATCAGTTTCAAGGTAGTCAAGAATATCCAATATAATTTATCCAAATCAATCGTGTATTATTTTAAAATCACTAATTTGGTATCAGAACCATATTATGGTTTATCTTTCTCTCAACCATATATTTTCCAAAAAAAATTCCTGCTATTGAGTCACTTTTCTTTGTTCCACAAAATCTCAAGTCCTTAATGAAATAGTACTGCAGTACAATCCTTATATACTCCATAATTATTATAACAAGTGCATTGTTGATACAACACTCAATTGACATAATCAACATAAGAACTCTAATCATTCTTCTTCATCTGTGGTAGTATCATAACTTGATTATTATCCAATAGCATCATTTGCGTCATAGTCTGATGACTGGGACATAGGTTCGCGTAGTGTCCAAACTCCTTGCAAATGAAGCATTGTACATTTGAAACCATTTTCTTACCCTTGCAGTCACGTACTTTGTGCCCTTTTCCTCCACACTTATAACAAACTCCCATTCCTTTCAGGCAAGTTCCAGGGTGTTTCTTTCCACAGTTACCACATATGGGAAAATTCTTCTTTTCCCTCTTCCCTTTATCCATCTTTCTCTCTTCTATCCTTTTCTTCTCTTGCTTCCCTTCAAAGCCATAGGACTCAGTAATCTCTTTACTTATCTTATCAATACATGATATTATTTCTTCATATGATGATAATACATGGGAGACTATTTCTCTTATAAATTCTAGCTTAAGACCATGAAAGATATGATCCTTCCTTCTCTTTGGATCATGTGCATTTCCGGAGTTCTCATTCCTTCTACTGGGCGCCATTTCTAAACAATGGAATACACTAGATCAGTTTATGAATCAAAATACATAATCCCATACTTATAAAACACTTAACATAAATTGAACTATTTATGGATATAATCCATAATCATAAAAATGTTTTCTTTGAGGAAGTATATACTCATAAACCCTTCATAATGATTTGTAAAGATAATGAGAGTTATCCTAATCATATCCCCCGGGAGTGTCGTAACCAAGAGTGCAGCAAGGCCCGTTGTCGTGCACCAGTTCCCGTTCGAGTCTAGCTCAAATCGGTGTTTTCGGGTTTTACCCCTAGGTACATCTGTGCCAGAGCCGCCTCTACCTGCTCGTATCCAGACAGGGATGTATTGCTCGGAAAACTCACAAAATCTCTACAATACCAAAATTCTAGGAAGTTCTTCTATACTAATCCTCAAAGTTCATCTTAGGTCTACGTGCTCTAATCAGAGTTTATCTAAATCTAGCTTCCAAGGTTTGTACTAAACTTCCTCTGATACCAACTGTAACGCCCCGACCCCAGTTACCCAGAGCCGGTGCATTACTTCGTAACATTGGCATGATCATAAGAAAGATCAAATCTCGAAAGACCGATTGGTTTAGTAGCCTTGGAAACACTAGATATATTCATAAGTTTTACATTACATCATAAAATGAAAAACTACTATAACAACATAATGTTCCCACATTCCACACTATAATCCCCTCATAATATCCCTGCAGGTCATTCATAACTTACATCTTCACTTCCTGGGAAAAATAAAACATAGAAAAGGGGTGAGCTCAAATGCCCAGTAAGGATAACAATATAGCGGAAACTTTCATAAATAAGAATAAACATTTAAGGCAATGTATAACTAAAACAAAAGCCTTTTAAAATGAACTTTCAACATGGTATGGCATAAATAAAATGAAATAATGCCATTAACTTATTCACATGGATATTCTACTAATCGAATAATCACATGCAAAAATCAATAACCACTTTCATAATGTTGGAATGCATAATGCCAGACTATCATAACCACATAGCCAAGGCCTTGTGCCAAGACTACAAATAAGATTTTGTCAAGGCCTTGTGCCAAGACACTAGTTTGTCTCATGAGACCTACCGATGCATCGAGGAGCTATAGCGGGCTCCACCCGTCACTTATTAAGTCCAATGCATTCCCATATGAAAAGGTTTAAACATAACATAAACATTCATATTAAAACTAGCATACGAAATGTCAATACTTTCACAATAAACTATGAATGGTATAAAAATAGCACATCCACAGTCAAACATATCACAAAACCTTCAATACAATATAGAAGTTTTGTATCATAATAAATCAACTTCAAATAATCTTAAAATCCATCAAAGGATGTTGACATAGATGAAATCAAAATTCTTTTTAAAGAAATATCTCCTTTTATTTTGAAATCATTTAAGATCCATATAAAATAAAACATTTTCTTTGAAAATATTCTTATAAGCTTGTAAGGAAAGCTTTGAAGATTTTATAACGGCGTAAAATAACCGCACCCGCCGTATAAGTTAAAAAAAACATTCTTACCTCAATTCTGTCGAAAAGGTTAAAAAGGACCTTGTTTTGAAAACGACGGAAAGATTCCTTTATAAACCTCTTATAAAAAGTCAAACAAGGGTATAAATGAATTTAACCCATATTCTTGTAAATAGTAAAAATGTTTTGAAATACATTTTTAAGAAACATGGATGTGGATGATAAAGATATCCCAGCAGATTATTACGTATAAACAACCTCGGATAATGGAGAGATTGTGAAATAACCCTTACCTTGTACTTTTCCTTGGTTGGGGTAGGTTAACCTCCTGTATAATAGTGAAATAATTGTTACTAAATTATACAAGAATCATATACATTAATATGATATCATATATGATCTTTTAATATTGATTTGATAATAATATCTTAGTATTATTGCCGTTTCGGGTGTTAACTTACTCATTTTCTTTATATGTTTTGTTACATAAGTCATGTTTGTTGTATCTTATTCATATCCAGAATGATATCAAGTCCTTAAACATCATTTTTAAATCATTAAATGATAATTATAATCGAATGGATACGATGGAGAATGAATCTCATCGCGTTCGTGGAGACGGTAGTCCGTACGTACGCACGAACGCTACTTCCATTTAATTTTTATTTTAAAAGAATCGAATCCAAATGATACATAGGTATATTACTATTCCAGTATAATATAATATTTTATATATGTTACTTAAGTTCATTAACACCATCCTTTATACGTTCCATGTGTGGTATGAACGAGTCATATCATTTTAAGGGGGCGGTAGTCCGCACTTCCTCAAATGAAATTATCGTATGTATATACAACATGAAACGAATAATGGTATGAAATAAAATGGAATTACAGAAGCTTATATATAAAATATATATCATTAATATCATATTTAATTACAGTGCCATCATAATGGCCACCATGAGAGGCGGTAAGATGTATTTGAACAATCATCGTTTCGTGAGGCGTTAGTTTGCCATCCACAGAAACATTATGTTCATCATCCATTAGATGGAGTTGTGTGTATGTGTAGTTTGAATCCTTCTTATAACAACATCCTAGTATATTTAGGATACTGGTGTTGTTACAAAAGAAGGGAAATAAAAAGAGTTTGGGGGTTGAAGAAGCAAAATAAATGAAAATAATTTAAGAGAAATCGTTACCATTAATTTAGGTAACTCACTTTGGTTGGAACCAAAGGACTTCTTGAAATGCTTTCTGCCTAAGGGGAAGCTTCAAGGAGGAGGAGAGGGATGTGGGGAGCTTAGTTGGGCAGAGTTTGGACGATCCAAGTGGCTTGAGAGGTGTGAAGAAATGAGAAGGAGGAGTGCCCTTTTATAAGAGGGGTGAGGGGCACCTTTGGAAAAGCTAGAAATATTAATTTATAATAAATTCATATTCGGTTTCTAATGGCTCCAAAGTTGACTATTCAAAGGTTGAGGTGGGTATGGGTCGAAAACAACTCATCCAATAGAATTTAGACAGGTTTGGGTACTTATATTAACCTTATCTTTAAGTATTAACTCTAAGTTAATTAGTTTCGCTTTTACAATGTCTCTTTGTATTTTTATATTATATGGTTAATAAACTTACCATATACATCCAAGCGACCCCCAAGTGGTCCATTAATGATTAAACTATCATGATAT
This sequence comes from Viscum album, assembly GCA_963277665.1. Classification (NCBI taxonomy): domain Eukaryota; kingdom Viridiplantae; phylum Streptophyta; class Magnoliopsida; order Santalales; family Viscaceae; genus Viscum; species Viscum album. The sequence goes on along the minus strand of OY728139.1, from coordinate 1,517,775,812 downwards.
AAGTCTCTTGGCCGAACCTTAGATTTTTAGGAATTTAATATCAATTAATAATATAATATTTGTTTTAAGAACTCTTTTATGTCAATTTTGACACTATTCATTAGTTGATTTTTGTGAAACTCATAAAAGATTTATTACTTCTAAAAAAGTAAATTAAATCAATCCTAATATATCATATTATCCTAGAAAATTAGTTTAATTCATTAAAAGTTTCATATTATATTTATTTGGGTATTTATAATATCACTTATTTTAATTTTTCACTATTATAGTAATTACTCCATCATCATTGTGTCATAAATAAAATAAATTATTTAATGTCTAAAAATTATAAATAAAATATCATTATGTAGGAAATCGTTTTATCTTTCTAATGAATATTTATAATCTAAAATCCAACTTATATAACCCTATGTAACAATTGTTTTTCTAAAAGATATATGCTTGTGTCATTTTTGTATTCATTTTGACTTAATTAAAATAAAGTGTCATTATCACTTACAAGTGGATCCATGGGGTCCCAAAATAGACCCAAAGATGCCCATGGTCGACTATGTATCAACCAATAGGGTTAAGACACGTTTTAGGGTAATTTATTATAATATTATTTTTTAACCCTTATTTACCGTATTTACCCTTAACCATGGTAAATAAAATATTTACCGCAGTAATTATTCAAAATGTCTAAAAATAAAAGTTACCTATTTACACAATTTGAACATCCTGATTCCAAATATGGAATCCATTTTTCTAAATTCAAAACACAGAAGTGGCAGAAATTAATTTAAAATTAATTCCCGCTGTCAAAACAAAAAGCGTGTTTTTAAGAGGTAATAACTATCAAAAGATTGACACTTGTTTATGTTCAGTTTAATTGTAAAATTATGTCCAATGACCAACATTATATTAAATGGTAAAAATATATTCTAAATATACTTTAAAACTACTAAAATTCATAATTTATCACTATTAATTATTTTGATTAAAAAAGTTGTTTTTAATTAAAATTTAGTAATTTTCACTATTCATCAAAATATGAAAGTTATCCGAAAAGTACCAAAATTTCACCTTAGGCTAAATTCGATATTCCGAATCCAAAAATGAAGTCCATTTTAAAATATAAAATATATATAATTTCAAAAAGTAGGTATTACTATTCATAACGACTAGTTTAATTGGTTGTTAGAACTCGGTGTTGCGTACAACACACACTATCACATTATTCAAAGAGAAGCGTACCGTAGAAGCTTGGGATGTTTCATTTTAAATTTTTGATGTCCCCATTTAGTCAAAAAGTTTAAAATATAGTATTTAAAAAGGGTTCACTATTAAAGTTGATAAAAGTGCAATACTGAAAATGAATTTGTTCTTGCATTATATCTAAGAAACTCATAATATGGATTCTAAAATTATAAGGATTATATAAACATTAAAATTTATCTAATACTATTCATAACCTCTTTTGAATGGCTTGTTTGGTAAGTCATGGTGTGCTTGAACTTGGTGTTGCATGTAGTGAAAGTTATTGAATTATTTTGAAGAACTAACACACTATGAAATCTTGGGGTGTTACATGGGTCACCACCAACCACTAAATCATTGGCACACCATGATGATTGAGTCTGACCTAGAAGAAGCATCGAGGGATAAAAACAAAGATAGAGTTATAGGAATGAGTATTAAAACTTAATAAGCATGCATAAAAAATCTATTACTATGATTTAACTTGAAAAAGAAATCTAATTAATGCTATTCGAAAAACATAAATATAATGTAGGGGTATTTCCATTTAAAGAATTAGACACATATTTACCAAAATCCATTTTTAAAACCAAACACAAATTTTCTTTATAAAAACAATTTCCATATAAAAACCTAATTTAAAATTCTCACATCAAGAAAGAAACCATAAAGAAACTCCAACATAAGGATAAACTCAACAATTCCAAAAGATGAGGAAATAATATAGAAATAATAATAAATACACAAGAAAAAAAAATAACCAAAATACTAAAAAATAAAATAAAAACATACACATAGGTAATAATGATAGTTTCATAAACATACCTAGAATAAATGCCTATATTTACTTGGTTAAAATCCTCCTTTCATCATATGGTTCACCTCTATAGTCAATAACCAACCAGGATGCTCTAAACTAGATTTACTAGTGGAAAATCCCACATATCATATCCTCTATCCAGGGGGTTCTAATCCCCCAAATCAGAACTAAGAATAAACTATCACTTGACCCTCTAGATGACATCTAGGAATCCTATGACATTAGTATAAATTATAATGATGAGTTCATCACATCATTGACATTAATCATAACCTATAGATGCCACCTAACATTCCTTTACTAATCCCAAATACCAAATATGTGAAGTCCCTCTCATATAAAAGATAACCACAATGGTTCCCATCATACAAGGAACCTCTCAAAGTTACAAACTAGTCTACACATTTACCATTTCAAAACCTTTACCAAAACCAAGTTGAAAATATCATTCATGTTTGTAAGATTCCAAATGCGCCTTTCAATTCATTTGATTTTCAAACAATAATTCAAGGTTCCAAACGGGCCATGTTTTAGATATCACATTTAACCAAATATTTTTATTTCCAAAAACCACTCTTCATATGTTAGAAATAATTTAGAAAAATATTTTATACATTTATAATACATCAAATTTAAAGTTAATCTTTTAAACATGCTTAACCAAAAAAAGTCATGTTGGATGTTAAGTAAAATATTGGAAAACAAGTTGAAGTCCATTTCCAAGAAACACAACCAATTTTCATAGAATTTAAACTTAATATAATAATGAAAACACATTTAAAAAACATAAATCAATCATAAATTCGAAATTAATGTCTTGTAAATAGGTACCCTACCTCAAATGTAAAAGAACCAAGTAGAAACACCTTGGAACTAAATGCCTTCATTAGTCACCACTCAAATCATCCCTTTCCCACTTACATCCATATACCCCTTAACATATATATAAGGCACATAAACCCATTTTACATATTCTCATGTCCATTAATATGTATAAGGTGGTCCTTATATATATATTAATATACTTTCATACACCCCTTTACTCTTACACACATTCGTTTTTAATATATATATATAAGAACTCCTAGAGCCCAATATATATATATATATATATAAATATATATATTCATTTTTTCATGATTGAATATATAAAGGGGGAACATATATATGTGTATGCCTACCGATGAATACACATGTAAGTCACCTTTGACAAATAAGGATCAAATCAACCTCAACGAGTTCCAAAGTACTCTATAAAAATATAAGAAACACAAAAATTAAAAAACCCACAATTAAAATTAGTACAAACAAGGAGGGATGAAGAAAATTACTTCAAATAGTGGTGAGTGAACTGAATCAGACTGAGGTGCTTCACCTTCAAAGTTGGATTCCTAAAAACGTACTAAACCACCTGGAGAGATACATTATATGACCAAAAAATAGAAGAAATTACCAAAAATTAGGTTAACCCACACCCTAGGGTTCTTCTGAACAAGGGGGTGATGGGGATAAGAAAAGAACCAAATTGAGGGTAGAGGTGGGATTTGGAGATCTTTCCTCGAAGGATCAACCACAAATACCTAATAAATTTGGTGGATTCTTCATATAGAAGAGTGATTCATGAGGGGGGGATAAATGAAGAGGATGTGATTTGGGGGATATCACGTGGCTCAAAAGGAGGATGGGAAAAACCTTTTTAAGGGTAAAAGGGGAAGTGGACTAAAGAAATAAAAGAAAAATAAAAAAATTTGAAAATTGAGAAACCCACAAGGTTTTCCAAACCATGCACAGACTGTGTGCAAGGCACTTTCTAGGCTAGGAACCCCTTTCATGGTTTCCCCTAATATTTCACCATGTTTAACAAGTTATGTGAAAGATGTGCAACATGGATCTGTTATAATTACAGTCACCCTCGCATGGTCTACACATAGTTTCTACTAGCCATTCATTGACCGCGCGCCTATGCTGAAAACCCCTAAATTTTAAAATTAAAAACCATTTCAACCTGAAACTAAAAAATAAATACAAATATAATTAAATAATGAATAAATCATGGTTGTTTATGACACCTTGAGAGTGTCAAACTAGGTGTGCAACAAATCCCATTGTCGTGCACTAGTTGATGATCGAGTCCAAATCAATGCACCATTTTTTTGATTTATTACCCCTTGGTACCTCTATACTAGAGACACATCCACTTTTAGTATCTAGAAAATGATATATTTTTTTGGAAGCCACTCACTATATCCTTTACCAAAATCTTAGGACATTTTCCTATACATTGACTCATTCATAAGGTTATCCTTAGACATGTCCTTAGGGATTTCACTAAAGTTTTCTAATCCTAGATTCCAAAGGTTAAGTAAACCTTTACTATGATATCTACTATAGTGACCTAGTATTTTCATAAATATATTTCAAATTTTTTAGATTGATATTCAATACAATATACAAACACATGTCTAGGAACCGTAATAGTTTAGTTTCTTTGAAGACTAGGTATACAATCTTCTAATTTGGTGAAAAATATTCAGAATCTCCTATAATGATATTCCACTTTATTATTATTCATAAACATAACCTACTTAAAACCTTTATTCATAACCCAGGTGAAGGAAACATAATGAAGGATGATCTCACATACTCAGTAAGGGTAAACAAGGGAGATATGTAAGCATAACATGAATATAAGGCTATGAGAACATGAACATAAATTTTTAAAACCATACCCTTCATATCAAATATCATAATATTGAGTAATGTAATAATGATTGGTAGTTCATAAGACATGAATCATAAGGAAATCAAAGAACATGAGCTAAGAGAGAAAAACATTTCCATAAGACATGGAATTGTGGCACACACATAAGCATAGAAAATTATTTCCATAGTAGTCACGGATCATTTCCAATGATATCATAGTGGAATGGGTTCACTCTACAAACCATCATAGTAGTCAAGGTTCACTCCTGAGACCATAATTACGGAAAAAGTACCTTGATGAACCAGGCTGACTCCCTATTCCAGTCATTTCTATCTCATGAGATATAAATCTTTTCCCAATGCATTGGAGGGAGATATAGGTCCCACCCATCACATAATTAAAATAATATATATGTGTTCCACAAGATCATAAAACATTCATCATATCCTAACCCATGAAATAAATTAGGTTTCATAAACATGTCATTATATCTTTACCTATGAAAAAAGAGACAAGGTCTATAATCATTTCATCATTTCATCATAGCATAACCCATAAAAAATAATTGGGTTTCATAAGATTTCTATCATGGTATAACCCATGGAATAGAAATGGGTTTGATAAATATAACCTCATCATAAACATAAAGTATTACATTAAATAATAATAATGGTATCATTTTATCATATCTCCAATAAATCATAAGTAACCTTAAAGGATATCATCTTATATGGAGAATGATTTTGAAATAAAAATCACTTGGAAATTTTCGAGATGAAAATAACATTTCATTGAAATCAATTTTTAAAGATAATATTTATAAAATAATTTGGAAATAATTTTCTTTGAAAATAAATTTTAAAACATATATAGTAATATTAAATGAAAATAATTTTCATATGGTGGTAAATTCCATTAATGTCGTACATGTTAAAATAAGGATTCATTTCACATTTTTGGTAAAATTCAAATGGTCATTGTTCGAAAAATTAAATAAAGATAAATTTAAAAACATTTTTTAAATATTTCAACTTGGGTAAAAATTTATTTAAAAAATCATTTCAATAATTCTAAAAACATTTTTGAAAGCATTTTTAGAAAACATTATTTTGTAAAAAAAATGGTTTTCGACTGATGAGAAAAATAACGATGGTTTTTATTAAAAACACTATTTAAAACTCTTGAGAAAATAAAGAGTAGAAAATTAAGGTAAAACATTTAATCTATAGAAATAACTAGTGTATAAGAAAATTCATGATAATTCTTGATAGGTATATCATAATATTTCATCATTAGAAGCATATTCATGAGAAATCCCAATAAACGATGAGATTTTAACATATAAACCTTATCACTTTGATAACTTTGAATCATAACACAAATGAAATAATTACATTAAATTAAACTTATAATATAATAATAATAAATAAATTCATGATATTGCATGTCAGTGGGGTTTTATATACACCTCATAAATAATATAGTTTCATAACATAACATATATCTCAAAGAAGGCAATTTGTTATAAAGATCCCTTACCGCATGGGTATATTTTGAAATGTAAACCACATGAAAGAGAGATAATAATATTGATATTTCAATCCCTGTAATTTTTATGGGAATAAATATAAAATACATTCACGTATATCACATACACCACATATAATAAACAAGTGGTGAATATGGAATGTATCTCACAAAAGTAAAAAACTGAGATAAAAATCCCTTACCACTTTAGTAATCTTTTCAATCGTAAGCCCCAATAAATAATTACATAAAATTAAAATTTTAATATCATTAAAATAATTATATTAATGATATAATTTTTTTAAGGGTCACTATATATACCACAGAAAATAAAGTAGTGGTGAATTTTTATATATCTCCTAGAAATAAAAGAGAGAATACAAATATCTTACTTCAAGTCTCGACTTGCTTTGTACATGTTAGAAACTAATGTATAATAAGTATAATTTTATTATATATCTATTATATAACCATAATTATATATATAATACTATATATTATTTACTTATGACCATTTTTTACCCTTTTATTAATAATTCTGTGGTAAAATCACAATTTGGGTAATAAATGATGTGTTTCTCATATATGTTTTGATTTGTCATTTTTAGTACTTTTAATTTCATCACATTTACACAATATAAATAATAATAATTATTAAATAATTATCACATTTATACACAAATTATAATTTGAATACTAATCATTAAAGATGGTTTTTAGAAATAAATTACATTGTGATCATGGAGACAGTAGGTCGTACGTACACATGAGTAACATTTTCAATTTTTCAACGATCATTATAAAAATGAGGTAAGTGATATTTTATATTTTAATAATTAAAATAATATAATAAATAAAATATCATTTATTTAATTATACTTATACATATCATCCATGTGGGGTGGTGATGAAAATAGAGAGTCAGTAGTCCACACATACACGAATGATGTTATCATTTTTCAGTGAGTAAAAAGATAATAAATAAAATGGTATATTATATTTTAAAATTATAAATATGTCATTAATATCATAATTTTTTCATTTATATCACAAATATACATTAAGATTATCTTTATTATCTTCTACATAAAGTGTTAGTGAAAATGAATCACATCACTTCGCAAGGCTGTAGTCTGTTGTACACACGAGTGACGCTATCATATCCTCTATGGAATGGAAATTAAAAAATTTATATATTATATAATCACAAAATAGGTATAATTATGTTATAAATATCATATATCTACTTTATACCCTTCACCATACCCAACCATGAGAGGTGGTAATGGAAGAAAAAATAACATCAGTTTGTGAGGCGGTAGTCCTCCATACACACAGATGATGATTTCATAACCCATTTAATAGAATTAAAGATGGTTTTAGTTCATTAATTTAAAATAAAAACATATAATTATATGTAATATAATTATTTTATTATATCATCACGGTTTAATAATAATTGAAGGAGGTGGATGATGAAATAAAATAAAAATGTTTGTTAAAGAATGTTACCTATTCTTCGGGTATCCTCCTTAGGATTGCAACAAAATCCTTACCAGTTTGATTTTTTACCCAAAATATGGATTATATAACTATATTAGGGAAGTTGGGAACATATTTGGGTAGGTATTGGTTGAATAAAAATGGTTTTAATGTGTTAATATGAGAGGAGAGTGGGCGGCCTATTCTAATTTAGGTGAGTGGCACACTTGTAATGTTTTGAAAATAAATAGGTGTACCCACATTTTTCCCATTCCAAAATGGTTAAAATGGATTATTTTATATATTTATATATTATTGGGTCAATATATGACCATAAAATATATTTTAGATATGTTTTATTTCATTTTAAACCTTATTTTTTTAGTTTGACCCCCGGTAAACCTATTTTTACCTTAACCATGATAATTATTGTTTACTATTTTAAAATTTAATTTTGGTAAAAAATTAAATTAAAATTATTAAATAATATAAATTATTTTGATTCAAAATATGGAATAAATTTGTCAGAAAAATTTTATTGTAAGTGGAAAATTTTAATTTAAAATTAATCCCACAAACATGATGCGAAAGTGTGTTTTTTCAAAGAGAAAGTGTTCAACAATTTACAATGTTTTAATATAAAAATTAAATATTAAAATAACTAAAATTACCTAAATTGAATTAATAGATATATAATTTAACTAATTTTAATTTTAAAAATTTAAAATATAATTTTACTTTATTAAAAAAATTAAATGAAAAAGAAATTTTCATTTAAAATTCAGTATCTTTCACTATTCATCAAAAAATTATTCATTTCAAAAAATATTACAAACTTCTCCCTAAGATAATTTTATCATGATGATTTATAAAATTAAATTTATTTTTTAAAATAAATTTTCTAATTTTTTACAAAATATTTTGAAAATAACTGTGTAAAAAGGCGACAATACTGCTTTTTAAAAAAATATAGTTCTTAAACGTAAAATTAGATTTATTCTTATCTATTATATAGAAAATATATAGATGAATATTAAAAAATATTAAAATATAATATATAAATTTTATTAAAATCCTTCACCCAAAGTTATTTGTTTGATTTATTAATTTAAAACACATTTTATCGCATAAAAATTTTTTTTCATAAATGAATTTTCTTTATTTTCAAATGATTTTTATTTTTATTTATAATTAATTGTTCACCAAATAATTAATTATATATTTTCAAACCATATATTTTCATAATTTAGTTAATCCTATTCATATATTCCATTCCAAAAACTTAGTGATAACTATAATAATAATATTTTAATAGTATGTAATGTTTTGTTTAAAATCAATGTTGCGTGTAACACAAGTGAAACTCAGTGTTTTGTGTAACATAAACTAAACTCAGTGTTGCTTGTAAAAAAAGATAAACCTAGTGTTTTAGGTGAATAAAATTATTTAAAACTTTAAATTTATTTGAAAAAATATATTTCACAAAATATTGGGGTGTTACAGTACCTATAAAGCATGATTAGTTTAAAAGGGTGACAAGAAACATTAAGGAATTGACTATGATGAGACCTTATCACTAATCAAAAAATATAAATTCATGAGAATATTACTTCAATAATATCCTTATATGTTATAAAATTTGGAAAATGTATATGAAAACTACTTTTTTAAAAGGTAGGTTTGTTGAATGTGTCTATATATGTCAACAAAAGGGATTTATATTATCAAAGACTAAGAATAAAGTTTAAAAGATGAAAAGATACATTTATGGATTTAAGTAGTTATCATGATCATGGATTTTTTGTTTTGATGAGGCCATTATAGAATTTGGTTTTGTTATGAAATGTATTGATATATGAATTTATAATAATGTTAGAGGGTGTGTCGTCATTTTCCTAGTATTATATGTTGATGAAAATTTATTAATAGAAAATGAAGTACATTTATTATAGTTTTGAAAGACAAAGTTAAATGAATTTTTCTTCTTTAAATCCTGAGGTAAATAATCCTACATTATTGTGATCAAAATAAATTGAGATAGATCTCAAATTATTCTTGGGCTAAGTCAAATTACATATATTTACAAGGTACTAAAAAGGTATAACATGGAACAATATAATAGTAGATTGTAGCTAGTGTATCATAAAATTCATCTATTAAAGAAAATGTTTCCCCAAATATAATAAGATATTAAAATAATGATTATATTCCCTTATGTTTTGATAATGGGATTCATTATGTATTCTATTCTATGAACTAGTTTTTAGGTTTCCTTATCCTTATGCATGGTGGGAAGATATCAAGCTAACCTAGAAAAGTTACACTATGAAGCATTAAAAACTATTCTAAAGTAATTAACATGTAAAAAAAATATATTATTTGTCTGTAGAGGACACAAGGAGATAGTTGTAATAAGATTCACTGATGTTATCTTCTAAAAAATCAAGATAATATAAAATTATATTCAACTATTGTATTTTTCCTCAGTGGTGTTGAAATGTGATAAAGAAGCAATAAGAAACTCATGGTATACAATTTTATAGTAAAATCCAAGTATAAAGTGGATTAAGATGAATCTAATGAAGTTTTTTTAAATATATTTATTTTTCTAAAATATTGTTGTTGTACCTAACAATATAGATACTTTGAAGTATATTATGATAATACAAAAGAAGGGGTACTTTTTGAAGATTCTAAGTTACACCAAAGAAGAAAGTATATACTTCATAAGTTTCATCTATTGAGGGATTTTACTTAGAGAGATTAATTCATAGTTAGAAGAGTAGTCTTAGAGGATAACATTGAATACCTACTGAATAAATCCATATCTTAGTAGAATAATGATTCTCATGTGAGAGCTAGCAGATTAATAATTATTGGTAGTTTGATCTAGTGAAAGTGGGAGTGTTGTGGCAATGTGTTCCCTAGACCCAACTCCAAAATATAATCTGATTTTCATTTTTTGTAAACATTTCGATATATAAAAGTGTTTTATCTTACCATGATAGTAACATTACTTCTACTTCTACTATATAAATGTTAATTTCCTTAGATTACATATCATATAAAAAGGTTAAAGAAATTATTATTTAAAATTTAAACCCTGAGATACTATGATTGTAGTCCAAAACATATATTTTATGGTCTGGATACATTATAATGATAGGAAAAATATATTTTTTTTAATTACTTGTGTTTGGGGATCACAATCACTGAAACTTATTCTAATGAACTTTTCACTTAGTGACCTCAAGTACAGGAGATCCTAGAGACTGGACTACTAATCATAACTCATCCGGTTATAGGTATCATTTCTTGTTCATATATGCGAAAATTTGTATTGTTCTATTTTCTTAAGATCATTATCAATATTTACTATCTAATAATATTATTTTATACAAAATGAAAACAATGGAATTTATGTTTTGGTGAGGTATCATACATCAAGTATGTCATTTTTGTATAGAATTAGTTAAATTATCAAGATAGGATTTGTCACTTCCAAGTAGAGGAAGAGATATATCATGACTAGTTGAATAGGATAAAAGTACCTTCACTAAATCAATGAACATGGTAGAAGAAGGTAAGGCTAACCAGTATGGTCATGAATGGATAAATAATGCAGGTATGATGGTGACAAAAGTATGCATCCTACTTTATGTGATATGATGAGACAAAGAGATTGTTTTACATTTTTTGTGTTCATTGGTGAGGTTTTGATTTAAATGAATAAAAATTATCTGCTTTGGGTTCTTAATGTGTTACTATACACCACTCATGGTCTTTGGGTATCTCTCACTAGTAGTGAGATAATATCATAGAGGGTTACACATTAAGAATATTCAAAATTATTCCCATCCAAGTAAACAACAGTTTACGGGATAGTGTTCCCCACCATGGGGTTATGGTAAAATCTGATTTTGAATGATCTCCAAGAAAACATAAATTCAATATTATTAAATTTTAGAAAAATAAGAGTTGAATTTATTTTCTTACTATATACACTAGTGATTAAGTAAAAATAAGGAAAATATTTTACGAACAAATATTTAATATTTAAGGATTGTTTAATATTTATGGGAGAGATTTGTCATGTTAATGGATCATATTTTATCACATGAAATTATTTTAAATATAAACAAAGTTTTAAAATATATGTGATATTTATAAAATGATTATTAAGTCATTTATGTCATTTTCTAGTTATTTATAAGGTTAAATATAATGAAGGGAAAATGTGAAATTTAAGTAAGTTTTAACCCACCTATATAAGTCAAGAGATTCCCAATTGAGGGACTATTAATTATATTGAATTTTAGAACCATGTTTTACTCTCTCCCAATTTATAGTGTAAGAAAGAGGATATATGAGCACTATTATCCAAGTTCTTCATTCCGTATCAAAGAAACATTTCTCCGAGGATCATAAGGATATCAAAATAATATTCAATTCTATGCACTAGAACCTAGAGGCTAAATATCAACATACCAACAAGATATTAAAGTTCATTTTGATTATCTATAGGGATATAACCTCAGTTAGTTTAGGATATGATCACTAGAAATTAGAGGAACATGTGTTCAATAAAAATTAACTTAGATAATGTTTTGTTTTTTTTATTTTTCATGGTAAATTAAGTCACATGATATCCCGGTGTTGTGAATCAGGTGTTGACTCATCGTGGTGATGTTATGAAGTTCATCAAGGTGAAAATTTTAATTTTCCATACTTTTACACTTCCATTGTGCACCTAGTACCAACATTATCTAGTGATCCCTACTTTTTTGGTTTTATTGTTCAAATAATTACTCAATAATATAAAATTAATTATTAAAGATCCTCTATTTATTCAAATTAAAGTTCCATTATGTTTTGATTAGAAAAAATGGAATAATAATTTTTTTTCTAGAATGTAAACCACCACTATAGGATGATAAAATATTCTAATTGTTGTTGAAGTTATTTACATGATTATAAGAATTAAGTATTCAAATATTTTTTATTCCTAGTTTATTCTATGAAATTATCAGGGATTTGTTGTCTATGATATTCAATGTTGATATATTGATACACCCAACATGATCATAGAATATGACATTAATATATTATCAAGGATGTTATCAATCGTTGAATATGATAAAATTTGAAACAATGGGTGTGAACTATGATAAATCTTCTTCACTATTTTAATTAATTATGCAGGAGTGTGAAGTAAGGAGAACAGTGTACTAGTAATCCAACACACATACTGAACTTGACTTTATATCATACTAAGAGAAGTAAAATTATTACTTTTGATTATATTTTTATTTATTAACATTGATTCTATAGAATGGAAAAGGGGATTTAGAAAAGTTTGGTCATCAAGTTAGAAGATGATGTAATATTTCACTCAATGGGCCAAATTAAATTTGAAAATATTTTCATAAAGTTAAATATAAACATTGATAAGGTTACTTATTTATAGAGTTTGATCCATTATTATTGAGGGGATAAAAGAAACTATTTTGAATTAGTAATAGATTCCCATACTACATCCATAGTACTATTTATTCAAGGATATCTTGGTGGATAAACTACATTATTCTATTTATGGTTTACATCAACATTATTCTTTCAGATTCATTATGGTATTATTAGTTACAGTTGATAATTCAACTTTTTATTTTAAATTACACCTGGTTATTCATACATAAAAAAACAATAAAAACATTGGTCATACTAAACTAAAAAAAACATGATATGGTTATTCCCTTCTATAAAACCAGTCTCTGTTGTACATTCATTAAAATGTAGTTTTTATTATAGATCTAATAAAAGTTGATATTTGGGTTGTGACTCTATAGTGGAAAAGACATGTTGCAAAAGTTTTGTGATTATAATAAAAATTCAAGCTACCTAGTGCGTATTCATACCTTTATAGGTTTGATGGTTTGAATATTTAAGTAGGAATATGCATCAGAACCACTATAAAATATCATGTGAATTTTCTAATGTTTCTTGATTTCTTATTCTTAAATTATCACTGAATAATCATAAGCTGGATTGAATTTTTATATCTTATTCATCATAAAATCTCTTTTATATACTTACACTGCATAATAATTATTATATATTATTTTAAAGGATACAAATTCACCCTTATTTTCTCCATCAAATCCATGTTGGGACCTAACACTTGATATCAAAGAACAACACATTTATATATTTTCACTTTTTTTTTTGTGATATTAACAATTTATATTTTTTTGTAAACTAATTAATTACTCTATATTTTAAAAAATATTTGGAAATTATTTTTATTTTGATTGATAAAAATAATAAATCAGGTGATATTAAGACTTATGTATCGCTATTCTTTAATGGTGATAATGGTCTACTATCGAAAAATAAATGGTAAATTTCCTTATGAAATCATAATGATTTTGTTTTGAAAAGTATGGTAAATACTTAAAAACTCCTTCATTATAATTGTGATCATCTTAATGGTTTTGATGCTATGAATTATAAAATAATTTTAAATTAAAAAATAATATATATTTTACATTTAATGAAAATATTTTTGATTAAATATATAAGTGTACCACTACTCATGATATATGGAAAACCCTTCTCCATTATGAGAAAAATTATAATATCTTGAATGAGAAAAAATGTGATGAAAAGTAAAAAAAAATTATCTTATATCATCACTTATATTTATTTTGATAAGATAACTACAGTTTATTATAAGTTATAATTCAAAAGGAAGAAAAATAAAAGTATGTGGTAAATCCGGAAAAAAATAAATTAAATACCAATCCTGATAAGAAATTTGAATTTTTTTATGAATTATTTCATGAAATTTCTAACTTACCTTTTGATACTCCTAGAACGTACATGAGTATTGTGAGTTATATTTTGATTCCATGGATGAATTAAGTGATGATATTTCAATTAATTTATCTATTTATGATACTTTTACTAGTATGTTTCTTGAATATCAAGACATGTATTGTAATAAAATTAATAATACATTCACTAGTGAGTTACTTAAATTATCTATTAGTTATATATATACTAATGATTTTCATGAATATCATTTTTTACCATATGTTTATTTATCTGGTATAACTACTATATATAGTGAGTTATCAGATCATGAATCTCATGATATATATACTAAAGAATTACATGACTTGTTTGATAATTTGGAATAAATTACTAATATGTATTTTAGGCATAAATATCTTACAATTATATTATTAATAAGAATTATTTATTAAATAGAGAAAACATAAATTTATGAAATTTTTTTTCTTCTACCAATAATTTTAGTAAACCCTCTGCCAAAAAGAAAAATTTGTATTTATCTTTTAGTAATAATAGAAGAAGAATCTTGTAAAACCACCATCATAGTCAACTTGTAAGAAAGTAATACAAAAAAGGAAAGGCATAATTGTTTGTTTTAATAATAAAATAAATAAATATTTTTATATTATAAAGAATATATATGATCATTACAGTATTGGTCACTATAAAATCCCATATGAGTTATTATATTATTACAATATTTATGTAGTTAAATATTATCAGTTTCAAAATAACTAAAAATACAAAGATATTAAACCTAAATCTAATTCTCTATATATCACATCACATGGTTTTTTTCAGGTACTACCATCTACTTGATTTTTTCTTCCTCCTTTTGTTGATCCTATACTATTTTTGGTTATTTTTAGCATTTTAGAATGGTTTGGAGGCGTGCCTTGAAGATTTGGTGAACTTTGGACCTGAAACTATATCTAATGAACCTGAAGGTAGCCCACTAGAAATTTGGTTGGATTAACAGTGGCTATAAAAATTTTTATAACCATGAACCTGCTGGTTAGCCACCATTGGCTGGCTAGTGATGCCAATAGGGCTATAATAATTAAGGGTATAATTATATTTTCACATTATAACTCCTATTTTATTTCTTAATCCATATCCTTCAATATAAAATAAATTGATAAAAAAATCATCTCTCCTTATATGTATTTATCTCTTCCACCTTGAATCCTTATATCGAGGTTTTGATCAATGTTTTGATATGCTTTCAGTTAGTCCAACTCTGTTTTGGTATTAGATCCTATTCTTCTTTATATTACTATTATTCCTTATTATGGATTAATCAAGAAAACCATGGGAATTTATTAGATCTGGTCTCTTAGTTGGTAATTGTAGTTCTAAGGTTATTCATCTTTCTTCTTCAAGGCTTATCTCTTCCTAGCTTGTGGATTCCATCCAGTAGTTTAATTGAAAGTGTTTTGAGGTAGGTGGTTTCATGAAGTGGATTTATTCTACAAAAAGTTCTTGTTTTATCCTTGAAATTGTCTCCTAAAATTGTAGTAAAGAATTATTTAAAGATTTTACTTGAAAATGGATTCAATGTGTCTTTAAAATAATGATTTATGAAATAATTTTATTTAGTAAAATTGTTGATGAAATGGATTCCAAAGTATATTTTATATAGTTCAAAAAGTTTTTTGATTATGTAAATATGAAAATGGCTTTAAATTTTTTTGGATGGAAAAGTGGTAAGACTAAATGTAATCATTGGTTAGGAACAGATCCATCCTCAAGAATAAACTCTTATCCCCTAGGCCTATTTTTCTTGGGTAATGTGCACACCAGGTGGGATAATGTGTGGAAAAGATCATTTTATAGAGTGACATCATAACAACTAGGCATGTTATTCTTGGGTATTGTGTGCACTAGGTGTACTATTGATCATGTAGATTATAAAAGGATACTAAAATCCCTGACATAATGTTACCACATTGGCTAGTGTTCCTTATTTATTTTAATTTAAAGGTATATTGAAATTTTAATGAAATTTTATTGAAAATTGGATTATTAGTGATGTTATATAAGTTGTGAGAAGGGAGTTTTTACATGTTTTATATTAAGCAATATAAAATTTTATCTCATGGATAATATTTATTTACTTGATCATAATTTATTTATATAATAATGTATTCTTATGAAAAACTTCGTGAGATATTGTTGGGATTGTTTTTCTCACACCCTGAATAAACTTTGGGTGTATGTAAATCAAGATTTTTATGGCATGGGTAAAGTAAAAGTGAATAATGGTTGAATAAAGTGTGTTCATTGGTAGGTTGTAATAGTCTAGAGGTTCCTATGTGTCACATGGAGATAGGTTTTTATTGTTATTGTTCACTTAGTTTTATTTGTGGTTTTTGGTGCCTGTATTTTCCTTACTTTTATATATTTTCTTATTTTAATTTTTTTCATATCATAATTCTATTCATCCATGTCACCCTAGATTATGATTTTTGTGTTTGAATCATTCTCAAAAGTTGTTATTGATGCCCATTCACTTTTCCCCATCATTTGGGGATTTGGAATGCCCTTTAGGTTGTGTTAGGACTAGCTTGTGTTCCATACTGTTGGGTAATCTGGGTTGGTTCATGAAATATTGGTATCAAAAGAGGGTTTTTTATTTTCATTATTAGTATAGATATTGGGATGTATTTTCTATTTTAATTTTTAGGAGTTTTCAGATAGCTCTCAACATGATGGTCCTTAAGTTACTATACAAGGTCAAGAAATGTGTCTTTTAGGATTTAGAATGATTGAATCTCAGTATTTCTTTTTTTACCATGTCTCTTTATAATTCAAGTCCAATTATATAATTTTAAACTAAAATTAATTCTTGGGTCTCATGTTCTTGTGTGTATTTGTATGATGATGTATAGTATCATACCCCTTATAAGACTTCCAGTGAATCCTTGGTAGGGTGATGATGGGGAACTGTGGCACAAAAAACCCTCAAGTTTGTCAAAATATTATTGAATCAGTTTTTCACACAGTCTGAGATATGTATTAAGGTGCATCACCTTACCATATGTAGTATAGATATCACGACCTTGAGGGGTAGAGGATAGGAACTGATCCTATGTATTTTTTCATCAGAACCCACTATCGTTATATGGGATGAATGATCCTCAAGAGTCAGATGATTGTTTAGGAAATATTGAAAGACTATTTGTATTCCTATAGACCCTTGATTCTATCAAGGTGATTTTTTATCTCTTCAAATGTGAGGTCCCAAGTAGATGGTGGTGAGACATGGTTTTTTTAGAAAAGAATAATGAGAGCTTAGAGTAAATATATTTCAAGTACATATTCATTGATCAATTATACCTAGAGTCTATGACCATGTTAAAATCCATAGATTTCATCACCCTTGAACATTAGAATCATACAATAATGGATTATGATAATCACTTCATCGATCTCTCCCTATTTTCACCTAAGATTGTGTATAATGAGATGATGAAGGATTAGGGGTTTTAGATGGGCCTTTTAACTAATATCTAATCCTGAGTATTCATGTTTAATATTTCTACCTATATCAAGGTGGTGGATAGGTTATTCATGTTAATGATCGAAATGGAAAGTAATTCTGGGTTGATCTGAGTTACTTCTACCTAAGGTGGTAACTCTAGTGGATCTTTTAAGGGGAATGGGAATAAGAGAGAGTTTTACATATGAAATAGTGGTGGTAATCCGTAGAATCATTTTATAAATCATCATCTACAGTTAGTAGTTTTACTTGCCATGAATGTTTTTAGATAGCGAACACAATGTGGTTTTTCCAAGTTTTCACAATGATTTCCTACTCATATGGGAACTATGGTCACTTAAAGATGTTCTGTCGGGAATTTTATTCTCCTAAATGTGGAATAGTATCATATTCACCTAGAGGATCAGTGGTGAAATCATATTATTCATGGACAATAGGATTCCTACAATAGGCATCCTTAATAAAGTAGTTACACTTAGTGTAGGACCCTCCAATAGAATATGATGATGGTATTGTGACTATGAGGGGAATAATTTGAGTTGCATCAACCTCAGATTCTACTTTATTTGATACATGTTACTCTTAATACTTAATTTCAACACTTATTGTGGATATTTTAAAACATCCATTTAAACTCATGAAATTATTTATATATTTGAAGATGCCTCTAGAAAATAAGGAGGATAGTTTTTGAGGCCCCTCATGCGCTTTCATGATGTGTGATGTTGAGATGGTTTTGGATTTTCCTAGTTCTCAACATGGACCTCTTTGATGTTTTTATCAATATGGATTAGTTTATTTCTCAAAAATATTGAATCAATTGTTATCACTGGTGGGTTTCCTTTACTACCCCCAATGGAAAATTTGAAATGTTTCAAGGAGAATGGGGCATGAGGTCAAGTTAATATGGACCTCTCTTCTAGATCTTGGAAAGTTTTCTGTTTTTGTTTTTGGTTGAACTTGGATAAGAAATTTTTAATAGTGATCTTCCTTTGGTATTCAATGATTTTCCTAAAGTATTTCAAGATGAATTATATATTTTACCTTTTGATAGGGAAGTGGAGTTATTATTTGAATTTATGTTAGAAACTCATCCAATATTGATTCCATTTTACCATATGTATCCCATTGAGTTGAGAGAAATTAAAATTTAACTGGATGATTTCAGACACAAGTGATTAACATGCCCGAGTGTGTCTCCCTAGGAAACTCTTGTACCCTTTTACAATGAGGTTGATGTAAATATATGCTTATACATTAATTATCATAAACTCAACTGAGTAATTTTCAATAATAAATATCCATTTACCCTATTTATGATTTATTCAGTTAATTTAAAGTGGAAAGTTGGTTCTCAAAAATTGATATTCAATCTGGTTATCGCTAGCCCATAATGAAGGAGTCATATATTTCAAGAAAAATTTCTTTAGATGAAATTATGGCTATTTTGAGTACCTTATGTTATAGTTTAGCCTAAAAAATGTTCTAATAGTCTTTATGAAGTTGATGAAATGGATTTTCCACTAGTATCCTGAAACATTCATTTTAGTGTTCATGGATAAAAATATGGTGTACTCAAAGACCAAATATGATCATTTTCACTAAATGGTACATATTTTATGGATTATAAGGGATTTCCTCTTATATGAAAAAATTATAGAAATTTTAATTTGGATAGTATAATTTAATTTATTAGGATACATGATTTTGAAATATTGTATCTCGATTGATCCTAAAAATTTAATTATTTTCATATCATTAGAAGAACCACATAATTTCATAGAGATTATAGGACTCCTAGGTTTGGAAGGATATTATAAATAGTCCATAAAGTATTTTCTTAATACTTTAATCACCTTTTATTGCTACAAAAAAAATGGGTCTATGTTATTTTGAGATTCTTAGTGCTAGGAATCCTTTGATGAGCTAAAACAATGTTTTACCTAAACACTAATTCAAACTCTACCAGGGTTCGGACATGGATACGTGTTTTATTTTGATGATTTTGGTGTAGGTTTGAACTGAATCATTATGTAATGATATTATATGGTGTCTTATGGATCACATAAGTTTTGATATCATAATAGGAATTATCCCACTCATGATTTATAACTCACAACTATCGTTAATTCCCTTAAAATTCAGTGAAAGAATCTTTTGGGGAGATGTTTCTTATTTACTTTGAAAATTAGAGTTCGAGGTGTAAATTTTTACAAAAATATCTGAATCATCAATAGATACAATTGGTGTAATACTTTTATTCATTCAGATTTGACATTATCTATACTCTCAGAAAGGGAATTTTTGTATCTGATGCTCTTAGTAGAAAGTTTCCTTCTCATACTGTTAAAGAAGAAAAGGATGAATGGAACTTGATGGGAGTTTTTTCTCATATACACTTGATAGTTAAGGAAGTATAGTTTGGAAATGTTTTGTCAAGTGTTCATTTGAAGTCCTCTCCAATTGATATGCTTATTCATGAGTAGTATGATAAAAAACCATTATATGGAAAGACGGATATCAGTAAATAATCTCTCTCCTTGGAGGGTATTTTTTTTAGGGACTATTATATTTTTTCATTTTTGGGAGGAGGGTTGTGTTGGAAGATTATCATAACCCTTTATAGGTTACACAACCAAGAAAAAAAGATGTTTTTTTATATGAATTGTCAATTCCAGTGGCCTTGCATAAAGTAGGAAATGGTAGACTTCGAATCTCAATGCTTTACTTTCTAATAGATAAGGAGGAGCACCAAAATACTTTTTTATGATTTAGACACTCTAGTTTCCATTATAGAAAATTAATGAGATATAAATGGATTTTATTTTTGGCTTACCTAGGAATCCCTAAGGTAGGAATTATATTTGTAATGTGATTGACCAATTGACCATCTATGATCATTTATTATTAATTCATGCACCACTAAAGTGTAATACTTAACGAATTTGTATATATAAGAGATTATAAGGTTTCATGGGAATAATATAGATATTTTCTCTTATAGAGACCCTCATTTTACCTATCATTTTTTAAGGTCCTATAGGAGGTGATGAGAACTTATTTCAAGTTGATCACAACATATCATTATCCAATAGATCGTCAGATAGAAAGGGTAATCAAATTCTGGAAAAAAATTATGCCTATATATTTGACTTTGGAGGTTCTTAGGATATCCATTTTTGGATAGTGAGTTTTCTTATAATAACAACTACCCATAATCCATCAAAATGTCACCTTTTGAAACTTTATAGGGCTAACCCTATAACTCACATATCAATTGGTCTGAGGTTGTTGGAGCTTCATTAATAGGTCCAATCTTAGTTCAAGAAAAAATGAAAAATATTTAGATTCTTTTTCATCATTTGGTGATGTAACGAAGAAAATAAAAATACTATTCGGATCTTCATCATTATCCTTTGTAGTTTTTAGTATATGACTAGGTGTTCTAAAAAATCACACCTTATTTGGGTCCATGATGGATTAGAATTCAATAGAAGAAAGATCCTATATATGTGGGTCCCTTTGATATAATTAAATGAATTGTAAATGTATTATATTTCTTATCTTTACCACCTATGTTGACTTCTATCCACAACATTTTCAATGTGTCTCAAATTAAGAAGTATCATCTTGACCCATATCACATTATAAATTGGGAAGACCTTGACTTGGAACCTAATATGTTGATCACTAAGAAAATATTTCAAATAGTTTATTCTCATTTGATGGTTCTATGCGAAAATTTGGTTTTTCTGCAGTACTTTTCATGGAAAAATGTTTCTAATACTCATTATACGGGGGAGTGAGAGTCTTCAGTGAGGAAACAATTTCCTCATATCTTTGTGAATCGTCAATCTTCAACTTATATTTTTAAGGGAATAAATTAATATGGTGGGAAGAATTTTTGAATCCCATAGTTTTTTTCATGTACTACCGTCTACTTGTATCATTTTATTCCTCTTTTCTTCAATCCTATAATGTTTCTGATAGTTTTTTATTGAATGATGGGGATAAGGTTTACCATGAAGAGTTAGTGAGATGTGAACCTGAACCTATATCTAATGAAGCTAAAGGTGGGTATGGAAGTGGCTACAACATTCTACTATATCCACCATTCTATAATATCCCAATATTAACATACATGGACATTACATCATGTTTTATGAATATTCATCACATTATAAAAATATATTCTCGAGGACCATAATAGTTTAATGTATTTTGGAAACCTGGAAACATAACTTTCTTTCTTGGTGAAAGATCTTAAACATATCCCTTAAAGATATTCTACTTTAGTACCCATAAATAAAACCTTTCTTCACAATCTGGGGAAAAGAAACATAATAAATTGGTGATCTTATATTCTCATTAAGGATAAAAAAGAGGTATAGGTAATCATAACATGATAATAAGGGTATGCAAACATTATCATAACATTAAAAGATCATATCATGCATATCAACTATCATAATCAAGAGTCATGCCATAAATATTGGAATTTCATAAGACATGGATCATAAAGGAATAAAGAGCATAATCAATGAAATCATTATATAGGAATAAGGCATGTAATTGTGGTATACACATAATAATATAAAATATTATTTCAAGTTTACCTACCAAGAACTTCATAACATGTTAGGCTTAGGCTAATCACATGTGTACCTTCTTCGGGCTAGGGATACCCTCCCATGTGCCCTCTTGCATTGGGATTAGCATTCCCTCCCATGTACTATCTTATTTTAGGCTTGATATTCCCTCCCATGTACCCTCTTGTTTCAGTCTTAGAATACCCTCCCATGTAGCCTCTTGTTTCAGACTTGGGATTCGCTCCCATGCACCCTCTTGTTTTAGGCTTAGGATGCCCTCCCATGTACCCTATTGTTTCGAGTTTAAGAATCTTCCCATGTACCCTTATGTTTTGGTCTTGGGATTCTCTTCCATTTAGCCTCTTGTTTTAGTCTTGGTATTCCCTCCCATGTACCCTCTTGTTCCAATTTTTGGATTCCCTCGCATGTACCCTCTGAGATAAAAAAATTATCATTTCCCAATAAATTGGAGGGAGTTATAGGTCCCACCTTTCACATAATGAAATAATACATACATGCACCATAAGATAATAAAATACTCATCATATCAGGACCTATAAAAGGATATGGGAATTACAAACATCATATCATAACCTTTGAAATGAAATGGGTATCATAAAAATTTTGACCTATCATAACCTGTGGGAAAGTGACATGTTTCATAATAATTTCATCAAAACATAACTCATAAAAATAATCAGGTTTCATAATAATTTTATTGTAGCATAACCCATGAAAGAGAAATTAATTTCATAAATAACGTTTCATCTTAAACACAAACTATTTAAATAAATGTTAAGAATGGTGTCCTTGTATCATATCTCCAATACATCATAAACTATATCAAAGGATGTCAACATAGATAGGGAAGGATTTTGAAAGATCACACGAATCATTTATTAAGAAAAATAAACTTTCATTGAAAATAAATTTTTACAACATAAAATATCATACTTTTCTTTAAAACCCACTTTGAAAAAACTTATAAGGGAATATTTTAAAAATAATTTATAACATTTCTTCTAAAAATATCCTTTTTGCTTTGAAAAATTATTTTATAATCATAAAACATTTTGAAAAACATTTTTATTTAAAAACCACTTTAAAAAATCAAGAATACTATATTCATTAAAAATAACCATGTAAATATTCAAAGAAATATTTAAGGAAATTATGGTCATGATGGTCGGAAAATCCATACATGTAGAACATTCCTTTTACACTGTAAAAAGTTTAGGAAAGTACCTTGATCGAAAAACAAAAAAGAGATTCATTCTAAAACCCTTTTTTATTAAAATAGTAAAAATGGGTAAAAATTTCATTTATAGATAATAGTAAATAATTTTTTAAATCGTTTTTATAAAAAATAGTTTTTTTAATAAAACAAATTTTTTACTGTAGAGAGAAATAATGTCGGATTTTCTTAAAAAAACTTTCTTAATTATATTATGTACCAAAGAGTGGGAAAGTGAAAAAAAATAGATGGATATATCATGGATAACCATATGAGAATAAAATTCATGATTTTTCTTGAGATATGGATCATAATATTTAATCAATGGAAGCATAATCATAAACAATCTCGATAAATGATGAGATTATAACAATAAATCGTTACTACTTTGGTAAATTTGAATCATAATACTATGGAAATAATAAAATTATATGAAGATTAAAATATCATTAAAAGAAATATATTCATGATATAACATGTGAAAGGGAATTATATACACATCATAGAAAAAATATAAGTGCATAACATGACATATATCTCAAAGAAGGAAAATTGAGACAAAATTTCTATACAAATTTGGTAACTTTTAAAACATAAGCCCCATAAAATAAAGATAATAAAATGGATATTTAAATACCCATAAATTTATTTATAATAATTATAAAATACATTCATGTTCATTATATATACCATAAAAACTAAATGAGTAGTGAATAATACATAAGTCTCACAGAAATAAAAGTGAGATGAGAAAACTCTTACCTTAAGTCTTGACTTTCGTTGTACACATTCAAAATCCTATATAAAAAACATAAGTTTATTATAAATGTACCATATAACCATATTCATAAATATCATACCATACATGATTTTATTATGACCTTATATTTCCCATTTATAAATAATTCTATGTTTAGGCTATGTTTTGGATAATAACCGCTTTGTTTTCCGTACATTATTTGACTTTTTATTCTTAGTCCTCTTAAATAAATCATAATTTAATTATTTAAAAAATTTAAACCATGTTATAAAAATCATATATATTCAATAAATATGTATTTATAATAATTTATAAAATATATAAATAAGAAATTAAATACACCGCTCATGGAGACAGTAGGTCATACATATGCACGAACGTTGTTTTCATTTTATTGTCGTATTTTTAAAGAATGAAAAGTAAATTATATAAATATATATGTATATTATATTTATAGTAACATTATTATGTCATATATATCATATAATTTCATTAAACCTATCCTTAATATATTTTATGTAAAGTGTGAACAAATCACATCGCATGGAGGAGGTGATAGTTCACACATCCACAAATGATGTTATCATATTTCAAAAAAATGGAAAGCATAAATGTGTGTGTTATATAATAATCATAGAATCATAAATACATAATAAAATATATATATATATATATAAATAAAAATTCCATCATTATTCCTGTTAGGATGTTATGTGACTGAGTATGATATACTCTATAATCCCAAACGTGGGATCAAAATAATAATGAGATTCTCATATACAAGAGGGGGGTGAATTGTACCTTTTAAAAATTCCCTTAGGAAATTTTTAGGATCGTTATGTTTAGAAAGGTTAAATAAGATAATTCACAAGACCTCGATAAGTTCTAATCACTTACTAAATTCAGGAAAAGTAATTCCAAAAATGAAACTTAACAAAAGTTACAAAGATTAAGATTCTACCTTAAAGCGTATAGAATCTAACTATATCAGAGTACAAAGATGAGAAAGTACAAGAAAGTTTAATTTCCTCAACAATACAAAATGTAGCGGAAAAAAACTTGTAACAAAACAATTAACAAGTAATAAGTCTTTCAACCCAAAGATAAGGGTATCCAACAACCTTGGATAAAGGTCCCTTAATTTATACTTTCAATAAATTATGTCTTACCCACACCAGGGTTATCCCTCGATACAAAGATCAGAGACTGTCTTGTTATCCCCGCAAGCCCTTGACTTCAAGGTTTTGGAACCTCTGTCTTCCTATCCCTAGAATCCCTCGATTGTACACAGTAACAATCAGAGTCACACAAAGCAAATCTTCAGAAGGAAAAGTTTGAACAAGTCATTCAAACTTTCTACACGAAGCTTGAGAGTTGATAAGAGCCTCACTCTAGAAATCACTTCAGGAAGTTCTGAGCACCAAAATTACAAAAGTTCCAAAAGTTCTGATCATGTTCAAATGATCTCATATTTATAGGTGAAGCTCCAATAGTCGGCTCCCTCCTCCAACAGTCATATTCTTCCTTGAATTTCGGAGGGACCTGTACATGTGTCACTCAAACAATGGTTAGTTAATAACTGAAAGCACGACATTGTTTTGTAATAGAACAAATGTAAGCATAAATAAAACTGAAGTTCGGAATGAATGTAAATAAAAGTTCAGAATGTAAGAAAAGTATGATAGTTCTTATTCTAACTAAAAATAGAATTCATATTCTATAATAAAGAGATATTCGGATTCTGTTTTGAAGGAATTCAGCACCTGAATTCTGTAGAAATACAGAGTCTGAATTTCAAGGAAATTCGGAGTCTGATTTCACTAGAATTTGGAACCAGAACTTACGAAGTTCGGAGTCTAAGTTCATGAGAATTCGGAGTCAGACCTCATCAGAGTTCAGAGTCTAAATTCAGAGAACTCGGAGTCAGAACTTAGAGAAGTTCGTAATCAGAATTCGGAGTGGAACTTTATTAGAATTCGTATCCAGAATTCGGAGTGGAACTTCATGAGAGTTCGTATCTAGAATTCAGAGTGGAACTTCATGAGAGTTCGTATCCAGAATTCAGAGTGAACTTCATTATAGTTTGTATCCAAAATTCGGAGTTGAACTTCATTAGAGTTCGTATCCAGAATTTGGAGTTGAACTTCATTAGAGTTCATATCTAGAATTCGGAGTTGAACTTCATTAGAGTTCGTATCCAGAATTCGAATCCTAAAATAGAATGCTTCATTTTTAAGTATTATATAATTCTGAGGTTTTAGATATGAATCTGATTTTTACACTTAAGAAAAATATTGATATAAACAATGAAAACAAGGTGGGGGTAAATTTCCTTTGGGAAGGAAATTTTACTTATGGAAGTAAAACAGGGGTAAAATGAAATTTTCCTTAATAAAAGGTTTTTTTGATTTTCAAAATATGAGGAATGATCAAGTCATAAGGAAACCTTGATGACTTATAAATCTCCCCCATGAATGAAGGAATGAAAAAAGTCATAAGGAAAACCTTATTGACTCAACAATCTCCCCATTTTTGGAAAGCACAAGAATCCTTACGAAAAAAAGAATGTAATGACTTAGAATAAATTTCTGGACTTGTAATTAATGCTTATCTCCCTTTGTTTATGATCAATGGTGAATACGACTAACTCCCCCTTAGGCTTTGAAACTCTAAGGATCGTATTCTAGATTTCCATAATGGGATTTTCATTATGAATATGGAAGTCTTAGTAATGATCACTCCCCCTTACTTATGGATTTTTCTTCTTATACTTAGAAATTTTTATTCTCCCTTTTAGATTTTTCCTTCTCCCTTTTGTGTTCTTTTTCCTTCTCCCCCTCTGTGATTTTCAAAAAGAATTTGAGGGAATGGAAAAACAATAAAGTACCTAAATAATTAGTAAGACATACAATCAATAAAAACAACCAAAGTTTTCATTAATATTGAAAGGAATTTTACAAGGAAAAATACAACAAAAGATCGGATTAGTCTATTTGTCTTCTTTTTCCTTGGGGATTAGCTTCTTCAGAAGGATTTTCAGCTTCTTTAAGGCTTTGTGGTCCTCCTCAGATTGCTTCTCCAATGTTGTGATCCTTTCTTCTTGAGATTTCAAGACCTCTTCCTAAGCCTTATGAAATTAATCCTGCTTTACAAGCTTCTCTTTGATCTCAATCCAGAGATCTCTTTCCCTTTTCCATATTTGAGCAACAGAGTTAAGCTTCCCATTCAGATCCTTCACTTGTTGATTCCGATAATTTTGCTCAAGGGTCAGCTTTTCCTGAAGATTCTTCATCTTGGCATCCACAGTATCAAAAGATTCTTTTATATCATTATAAAAGGTATCAAGCTCTGTTAAATCCTCATTGATTTTCTTTGACCATAAAGTCATTTTGCTGCAAGATTTTTTTTGGACCTCATAATTGATAAGAAAATTTTTATGTTCAGCCTCAATAATTACTCATTTATCCATCACCATGGATATGGATTCTGACTTCTAATTCATGTTGTGCTAAATCATCTGGCATCTGGAGTCTATTGTAGGAAAGATCGGAATTGTATCCACCAATTTCTTCTGATACTCAACAACAAAATCATGTCACAGTGCAGATGACTCCAAATCTGGCATCTTTCTCAGTGAATGTTCTTCTTCAATTTCCACAAGCTTTCTTTTTGAAGAGCCACCAAAATCCTTCTTCCTTATGATATCTTTCGTTGGGGTGTCCATAAGAACTTTCTTACCCTTATCAACATTCAGAATTACTTCCTCATAAATAGATTCTTCCTCACTTTCAGATAGTTGAACTATCTTGTCTTCATCAAGATTTTCCTTCTCTACTCCTTCCTCAAGAAAGTTCTTTTCATAGATTTCTTCCTCACATAATTAATTCTCTTTCTCTTCTTCCTTGTCTTCATCTTTCTTACCATGTTTCTCATCTCCCTTTCCCAGAGTGACAAGCTTTGAGGACTCAACCTTAGATGTTCGGAGTGGTAATTTTTCGGATGGATTTTCCTTTTCTTGATAACCTTAAACTTGTTTAATCAGATCATCTAAATCACCACTATCTTCTTATACTTCTTCTTCTACTACTACTACCTCTTCTTCTTCTATTCCTTCAACAACTTCTTTCTCTTTATATTTTTCTGGAGTGAAGAAATTCTTCCCCAGAGTTTCAGGTAAAGACTCGACTAGGAAAGTTTCTAGTACTGAAATATTTTCGAAAGCTACTTCTGTGGATTTCAAAAGAGATTGTACAACTTCAGCCTCAGACAATTTCTTCTTCATATTCTTCTCTTTTTCTATTTTCTCAAGATATTCAGCAGTCTTCTCTATTAAAGTCTTGGCTTCAGCAAGGTCCAATCTGAACTGAGGTTCCCCTTCTTTCCTCTTTTCCTTATCTTCCCTCCATTTTGCAGCCACCTCATCCGGGTAGGCTTTTTTTCTTTTTGTGTTTAGGAGGTGCGGATTCTACTTCCTTAGACTTAGGAGTTTTACGTTTAGCTTCCACTTATTTCAACTTCCTTTTCTTACCGGACTTCTTAGATGGTTCATCTTTCTCTACATTTTTTGGAATAAATTTTGTGTCCTCCTATGGCAGATCATAGAACTCTCCTGTCTATTTTGAAAAACCAACTTTCATCCTCTTTAAGGTGTCATCACTAATCAGCATTACCTTGCAATTTCTCAGTTTGGAGGTGCAAGCAACCTTGAAAGAATCAAGACAATGAATAATAATCTTGGAGAGAAGAGAAGGATACATAATAATTTGATCTTTCAAACTCCCATTCTTGATGTTCTGAACCATAATAAGGATGTGCCTCATCATATTGATCTTTCATAGATTTACCAAGAAATCCAAGATGTAAATATCACTTTTCTTTATGTTATCATTATCACCTCTTATTGGTACGAAAAACCCTTGAACCCACAACTGTAAAATCTGGTTATTGGTAGATAGATGGGAAATATTTGTTGTTTTGTCATCATTGAGCCCAAGGCATTTCATATCCGTCACCTTGCTGAAACTTCCTTGCACATCTGGTAGCTTATGGGAGAAAAATTCGGCTTCTCCATCACATCAGAGCCCCACCAAGCTCACAGCCTTGGTGTAAGAAAGCTTGTAAGTCTTTCCATACCTCTTAAAGTAGAACATTTATCTACCATCTTCTTCGTATAAGGAAACATACTCATAATATTCTACAAGAAAATCCGTAAAAACAACATCCTGATCCCCTGGCTTCGATACGTATAAATCTTCCCATCCATTGATCTTGATATTCTCAGAAATAAGTGAATCATACTTTCTGAAAAGGTTTGGATGGACCATCCTTTCCCGGTAGACTAAACAACTTGAGATTGGCTTCATAGTAGACATTTCTTGAGAAGTGGATTCTACAGACATTCGGAATAGAGGAGCACTCAAAGATTCAGAACATCTTAAGAAGGAAGGGCATAATTTCAACACGTGAGAGCTTGAAATTGATTTGGGACAACCATCGGGGGTCCCCTTTATATAGGCGATGGTGGTGACCTTTCAACTTCCAAAACCAATCGAATGGTTGAAAAATTCTCTGATCTGATCTGACAATTTAAAACATACCCGTAAGGAAATATTGAATCCGATCTTTTGAGGTTTTAAAAACATTCGGATTTAAGAAGAAATGAATCTGAAAAATTTTAAAAACAAAGGAAACTACCAGCAAGTAAAAGTGACTACGAAAACTTAAGTAAGGAAATCATAACCTTCATATTGGCTAGGAAAATTATTCGTAATAGGTGATATTCTTATTGAAGAAAATTTGATTAAGAAAAAATCACTATGAAAAAGTTTTATTGCAAAATCTTTGAGTACCAAAACTCAATTATGAAAATTATGAGTACGGAAATTTCCATTACAAAAATTCTCATTACGAAAAAAAAATTCCAGTATGAAAACTTCATTATGAAAATTTCCAGTATGAAAACTTCATTACGAAAATTTCCAGTATGAAAACTTCATTACAAAAATTTCTATTATGAAAAATTCATTACGAAAATTTCCAGTATGAAAAATTCATTACTAAAATTTCCAGTACGAAAAATTCATTATGAAAATTTCTAGTATGAAAAATTCATTACGAAAATTTCTAGCATGAAAACTTCATTACGAAAATTTTGAAAAACTTCAAAAAGAGATGTACTCCCCCTATGAAAAGGAGTTTATTACTGTAAGGAGAATGGCTTAACAAAAATTTAATCAAGGAAGATTACCTTATGTTTATCATTCCTAATTTTTTTTTAATGTATTAAAATCTATCGGAAGGTAAATATTTTGTGAAAATGTCAGCAAGTTGATCTTGTGTTCCGATGAATTGAAGAATGATATCTCTTTTTAGTGTGTGATCCCTAAGAAAGTGATGACTAATATCTATGTTCTTTTCATGAGAGTGATGTGCATGGTTTTTTCTAAGGGCAATGGAACTTGTATTATCACACAAAATTTGAGTCTTAGTAAAACTCAAGACATAGTCTGTGAGTGTGTGTTGCATCCACAACACTTGAGCACAACAACTTCCAACTGCTACATATTAAGCTTTAGCAGTGGAGAGTGCTATAGAATGTTTCTTCTTTCAAGACCAAGAAACTAATGAATCTCCTAAGAAATGACATGTTCTGTATGTACTCTTTCTTTCCATTCTACATAAACCAAAGTCAGCATCTGAAAAACTCTTTAAAACAAAATCATTTCCAGAAATATAAAATAGTCTTAGATCCATGGTTCCCTTTAAGTAGCGAAAAAATTATTTCACCGCCTTTAAATGAGATTCCTTAGGATTGGATTGATATCTTGCACATAATCATACTGAAAACATTAAGTCTAGACGACTAGATATCAAGTACAGTAAGCTTCCTATCATACCTCTAAAAGATGTTTGATATACTGGTTTCACAGATTCATAAAGATCAAGTGTGTTTGAGGTACCAATAGGAGTACTTATACTCTTAGTATTGTCATAGCCATACTTTTTAAGAAGATCTTTTATATACCTATGTTGGGATATGTAGATTCCTTCTGGTTTTTGAGAAATTTGAAAACCAAGGAAAAATGTTAACTCACCCATCATACTCATTTCAAACTCAGATTTCATTAGATCCGTAAAGGAATCAGTTAAATATTGCTGAGTTGAACCAAATATAATTTTATCAACATAAATTTGAACAATCAAAAAAAATTTCTTATCTTTCTTTATGAAAATAGTTGGATCTGCATTTCCCTTAACATAGTTATTTTTAATCAAAAATCCTCTAAGTTTATCATACTAAGCTCAAGGGTCCTGTTTAAGGCCATACAAAGATTTGGTAAGTCTAAAAACATGATTAGGATGTTTTGTATCTTCAAATCCAGGAGGTTGTTCAACAAAAACTTCCTCTTGAACATAACCATTAAGGAAAGAACATTTTACATCCATTTGAAAAACCTTGAAATTGAAGAATGCTGCAGAATCAAGTAAAATATGAATAGATTCAAGTCTAGCTACTGGAGCATAGGTTTCTTCATAGTCTATTCCTTCTTGTTAATTATAACCTTTAGCAACCAATCTAGCTTTATTTATTACAATGATTCCATTTTCATCACACTTATTTCTGAAGACCCATTTTACTCCAATAACAGAAGTTTCCTTAGGTCTTTCTAACAAGGTCCAAAATTTATTCCTTTAGAATTCATTTAGTTCATCTTGCATTGCTTTAATCCAATCATCATTACCTAAAGCTTCATCAGTGTTTTTTTGTTCTAATTGGGAAAGGAATGCTAGATGCTCTACTTCATTTCTTAATGAACTTCTGGTCATTGCAGGTTGATTTAAATCACCAATGATACTATCACTAGGATGATTCTTAAGAAACGACTAGTTTGGGTTTTGTAAAACTTGTTCATCAACATAGGGTAGGAAATCATCTGGGGTTAATGTTTCAGAAGTATCTTCTTGAAACTTTTCCTTATCAGAAGGATTTTCTATCAAAGGTTGATAATCAGTTTTTGAAAACACATATGAAGACGTAGGTTGGGGTTGTTTAAAAACAAAAGGATCAGTTTCATCGAATTTTACATGTACTGTCTCATTAACAGTACAAGTGTTTTTGTTAAAAACTCTATAAGCCTTAGAAGTTATGGAGTAGCCTAAGAAAATTCCTTCATCATATTTTGGTGTGAATTTGTTTAAGTTATCTTTAGTATTCAGAATGAATACCTTGCATCCAAAAACATTAAAGTATGAAAGTATAGGTTTTCTACCATTCCAAAACTCATAAGGAGTTTTATTAAGAAAAGGTCTAATTAAAACTCGATTTATAGTGTAATATGCAGTACTTACAGCTTCAGCCCAAAAATGTTTGGCAACAGAATACTTACTCAACATGGTTCTAGTTATCTCTTGAATAATTATATTTCTTCTTTCAAAAATACTATTTTGTTGAGGTGTTTTGGGTGCTGAGAAGTTGTCATTAATACCTTTTCTACTACAAAAAGCTTCAAAATCAGAATTTTGAAATTATCTTCCATGATCACTATGAATAGTTTTCAATGGAAGGTTTTTATCAGTTTTGACATGGGCTATAAAACTTTTGAAATAAGAAAAATCTTCATACTTCTTTGATAGAAGATAGACCCACGTAAATCTAGTGTAATGGTAAACCAATACAAATACATAGTACTTGCCTCAAATGATTCCAGTTTGTGTTGGACCAAAAAGAACCATATGCACTGGCTGTAATGCATCAGTGGTTGATACTTCACCGACTGATTTAAAACTTGATTTGTGTTGCTTTCCATATTGACAAGGTTCACAAACTTTTGAAGAATCAAATCTAAGCTCCAGTATATCCTTAAAAAAACCTTTCTTATAAAGTTTACATAAGTTCCTAAGGTTACAGTGTCCTAACCTTCTATTCCATAACCAAGAATGATCTTCCATTGCACTAAGGCAAGGTAAGTCTTGGCTTCGAAGGTCTTCTAAGTTTAGTTTGTAAACATTCTCTTACCTATGAGAAGAAAGAATAAACTCTTCCTTGTAATTGTGTACTAAGAACTTATCATTCATAAAATTCACAAGGTATCCTTCATCACATAATTGACTTATGCAGATGAGGTTGTGCTTAAGACCCTTAACAAATAAAACATATGAAATTAATGTTTTTCCAAGAAGAACGATGTTACCTATACCAATAATTTCTCCCTGAGCATTATCTTAGAAATTTAATTTTCCTCCTTTCGTCTTAATAATCTTTTCAAAATAGTTTTTGTTACCATTTATATGTTGGGAACATCCACTATCCATGTACCATGTATTGTTGTTGGTACTTTCCCTATTTTCTTGGAAATAATAAAAAGTTAGGTTTTCGGAATCCATACTTGCTTGGATCCGGAAATCTCATAAAGTAAAATTTTGGGTACCCACATCTTCTTAGAAAAATAAGCCTTATGAAATACTAAAGATTGGATTTTGTTTAGGGAACAATTATTTACCCAGTGACCACCACATTGACACTTTGTACAGAATGGGGCACTTTGAGGAACAAAGTAGTTGTTACTAAAAATCGGTTTAGAACTTATGTAACCAAAACAAGAAGTATTCCTTAGAGGTCGAATTTGTGAATACATTTTATCAAAAATTACTTACCTAGGGTGAAGTTTGACAAACACTTCCACAAAGAAAATATTTTGGATTTGAGTTTTATAACAAGGTTCTTATCTTCAAAAACATCTAATTTTGGGCTAGAGATAGGCTCAAAAAAATATTAGAAATTACATTTTCTAGATCTTTAGAAAGTTTACTCTTTTCAGAACTTACTTCCTCAAGATTTTTTGAAATAATTTCAAAATAAGCATTTTTCTTATCAAGATATTTAGAAAGATCTGATATTTCCTTAGTAATAATAATATTCCTAGAATTTTCCTTATCAATTTTTTTCATGAGTTTTTAATTCTCATTTTCAAGGATTTTGGCAAACCTAGAAACTTATTCTTAGGTATGTAAAGTATTATCTTCATCAGAAGAGGATTCTTCATCTGAAGAGTTATAATATTTACTATCATTAGCATTTAAAGAAACATTGGTCATTGATTTAGCATTTTGTACCCTAACAATCAAGCAATGATTATCAATAGGTAGTCTGGCTATAATACCAAGATTCTTCTATCCAAAAGATTCATAATCTGATGATTCATTTGAGTAATCTCCACCATTATCACTCTATGTGTCATTGGATTTCAACACATTCTTAGCTTTGGACTTGTAATACCTTTTTCCGTTTTTCTCAGAATTCCTTTCCTTTCTTTCTTTTCACTTGAGCATAGGGAAATCAGGTCTTATGTGTCCAGCTCTCTTACATTCATAGCATGTAACTTCAGAATCTTTATTTTCTTTACTTTCCTTCTTCTTGTATTTAGATTGAAAGTTTCTCTGTCCAGCTATCTTGTTCATCCTTTGAGAAATATTTTCTAATTCATTTTCTAAGGACTCATCTCCACTAGATTCGGAATGGATAACAAATTTCTTAGATCTGGATCTAGTAACTCTCTCAGGATTCTTGGCTTTCATATGATTGGAAGTAGTAAAATCTACACTGCCATTTCCATTATTCTTCTTCACAATATCAGCATCTCTCTTTATTCTAGTCTCATGCTGAAGAAGAGTTCCAAACAGCTCATCAAGGGTAATCTGATTAACCTTTCTATTCTCATCAATTGCAGTCCTTTTAGATTCCCACTCATTTGGAATGATGTCGATGATCTTGTCAACAAGGGCTTCATCATCTAATCCTTTTTCACCCATTGATTATAAACTATTCACTATATTCATGAATATCTGTTGTACTTTGCATATGGTTTCACCATAAGGAAATCAAAAACCATGATATTTGGCTCTAAGAATGGCTCTTCTTGTCTCAATTACTTTGAAAGTTCCAAAGTGAGTAACTTCTAGTTTCTTCCATATATAATTTTCTTCTTTATAAGAAGAAATTTGGCTATATATATTTCTATTCATTGAACAAAGTAAAGTATCGTGTACCTTATAGGTGAGTTGATATTCATGCTTTTCTTGATTTGTAAAGGCACTTACTTCTTTATCAGGAATTTTTTATCCACCATTAATCATAACAAAATTTTCAACTCTAGTGTTGATAATGAAAGTCTTCATGCGATCTCTCCAATATTCGTAATCATTACCATCAAAGATTGGTGGTCTGGTTGGATTAAGATTGTCTATGGAACCAACATTGATTCATGCCATCTTTAATAAAAGTCTTTCCACAAAAACTTGTTAGTAGATAAAGATTGTAAACAAGGAAAGTATTCTAAGCAAGAAAATATAGAATAAAAGTATCTCTATGAAAAATTGAATCCGAACTATGAGTCCAAAAAAACAGATTTTGAAAAATATGAATCCAGAAGTGTGAATCGAAAAATTCAATTCTGAGAATTATCTTTTGAATATAATCATGAGATTAATTCAGATTGAACTAGAACCTCTGATAGCAATTGTTTAATTGGTACAAGGTATTAGTTCACCTCCTTTGATACCAATTGTTAGGATGGTATGTGACTGAGTATGATATACTCTATAATACCAAATGTAGGATTGAAATAAGAATGATATTCTCAGATACAAGAGGGGGGTGAATTGTACCTTTTAAAAATTCCATTATGAAATTTTTAGGATGGTTATGTTTAACAAGGTTAAACAAGATAATTCAAAAGACCTTTATAAGTTCTAATCACTTTCTAAATTTAGGAAAAGTAATTCTGAAAATGAAACTTAACAAAAGTTACAAAGACAAAGATTCTACCTTAAAGCGTATGGAATCTAACTATATCAGAGTACAAATATGAGGAAGTATAGGAAAGTTTACTTTCCTCAACAATACAAAATGCAACGGAAAATAAACTTGTAACAAAACAAGTAACAAGTAATAAGTCTTTTAACCCAAAGAGAAGGGTATCCAACAACCTTGGATAAAGGTCCCTTGATTTATACTTTCAAGAAATTCTGTCTTACCCACACCAGGGTAAGCCCTCGATACGAAGATCAGAGTCTATCTTTCTATCCCTGCAAGCCCTCAAATATCAGGTAGTCGGCACCTCTGTCTTCCTCAGTAAGGAATCCCTCAACTTCAAGGTGTTGGAATATCTGTCTTCCTATCCCCGGAATCCCTCGATTGTACACAGCAACAATCAGAGTCGCGCGAAGAAAATCTGCACAAGGAAAATTTTGAACAAGCCGTTCAAACTTTCTGCACGAATCTTGAGAGTTGATAAGATCCTCTCTCTCTAGAAATCACTAAAGGATGTTCTGGGCACCAAAATTCAAAAAGTTAAAAATGTTCAGATCATGTTCAAATGAGCTTCTATTTATAGGTGAAGCTCTAATGATCGTCTCCCTCCTCCAATGGTCATATTCTTCCTTAAATTTTGGAGGGACCTGTATACATTTCACTCAAATAACAGTCAGTTAATAACTGAAAGCACGAAATCATTTTGTAATAGAAAAAATGTAAGAATAAGTAAAACTTATATTCGGAATGAATGTAAATAAAAGTTTGGAATGTAAGAAAAGTATGATAGTCCGTAGTCTAACTAAAAATAGAATTTGAAGTCTATAATAAAAATATATTCGGATTCCATTTTCTAGGAATTCAGAACCTGAATTCTGTAGAAACCTAGAGTCTGAATTTCAAGAAAATTCGAAGTCTGATTTCACTAGAATTCGGAACCAACACTTACGAAGTTCGGAGTCTAAGTTCATGAGAATTCAGAGTCAGACCTCATCAGAGTTCGGAGTCTGAATTCAGAGAACTCTGAGTCAGAACTTAGAGAATTTCATAATCATAATTCTGAGTGGAACTTTATGAGAATTTTTATCCAGAATTCAGGGTGGAACTTCATGAGAGTTCGTATCTAGAATTCAGAGTAGAACTTCATGAGAGTTCGTATCCAGAATTCAGAGTTAAACTTCATTAGAGTTCATATCCAGAATTCGGAGTTTAACTTCATTAGAGTTCGTATCCAGAATTCGGAGTTGAACTTCATTAGATTTTGTATCCAGAATTCGGAGTTGAACTTCATTAGAGTTAGTATCCAGAATTCAGATCCTAAAACAGAATGCTTCATGTCTAAGTATTATACGATTCCGAGTTTTTAGATATGAATCCAATTTTTACACTTAAGAAAAATATTGATATGAACAATGAAAACAAGGTGGGGGTAAATTTCCTTTGGGAAGGAAATTTTCCTTATGGAAGTAAAATAGGGGTAAAATGAAATTTTCCTTAAGAAAAGGTGTTTGCGATTTTTAAAATATGAGTAATGATCAAGTCATAAGGAAACCTTGATGACTTATCAATCTCCCCCATGAATGAAGGAATGGAAAAATTCATAAGGAAAACCTTATTGACTCAACAATTCTAAACCTTGAAAGGTGACAATGGAAGAATGAGTGACATCGGTTCACAAGGTAGTAGTCCATCGTACACATGAAGGATGATTGTGTATCTCATTTGATGGAAGTGTGTGTGAGTATAGGTATAATCTTTAAAATAAAAACGTATTAGTATATTTAGGATAATGAGTTTATTACATAATTATGGAATAAGAATAATTTAGGGGGTGTATAATGAAAATAAAAAATATATATCTTGTGGAAGTATGTTACCTCTTTTTTTGGTCACTCCTTTTGGTTTAAACTAAATGGATTCCTTGGTTGGATTTATTCCCAAAGGGAGGATTATAAAATAAGTGGATGTAAATTTGGATCTTATTTTGGTAGGTTTTGGATGAGACAAAGGTCTTTATAGGGGTAAATAAGTAAGGGGTGAGCTCTCTTTTATAATGGAGGAGTGGAATCCTTGTAAATATAAAAATACAAACTTTATTGAGAGGTCTCCCTTAAATAATGTGACTCAAATAATTTTCCATTTTTTATCTGACAGGATAATTGGTCTAAATATATCCATGTAATATCTTTTTTACATGTTACTTTGTTATTTGGCCCCTTAAATTAATGT
Source organism: Viscum album (assembly GCA_963277665.1). Lineage (NCBI taxonomy): Eukaryota > Viridiplantae > Streptophyta > Magnoliopsida > Santalales > Viscaceae > Viscum > Viscum album. The sequence goes on along the minus strand of OY728139.1, from coordinate 1,517,737,062 downwards.
TTAACCACTAAGTAATCTTGTTTTTACCTTAATCGTTGTAATTAAGTTTAATTAATTTCACTAATAGTTTTGTTCAAAAACTAATTTTACCTTAATATAAATGATAAATTATTTTTATTAGAAATATGGAATTAATTATTCTAAATTATAATCATATAAGTGGTATAAATTAAATTAAAATTAACCCCACAGACGGGATGAGACGACTGGTTTTTAAAGTGACAAAGTTCAAAAGTTTGAAATATTTTTATATCCAATTTCAATGTTAAATTTGTTCAAATAACCTAAATTGAATTAATTTATGTATAATTAAACTAATTATACTTTAAAATCAAATTAAAATATAATTTAACTATATAAATAAATTATATGAAAAAAATTTCTTTCAATTAAAATTCAATGTTTTCATATTCATCAAAAAATAAAAATTCTTATAAAATACCAAAAAACCACCAAAAGTAAATTTTTATATTCCTATTTAAAAAATAAATTTCATTTTCACAAATAAAAAGTATAAATGTGTCCAAAAATATATTTAAAATTTTTTTTTCATTAAAAGGTGGTAATATTACATTTTTGAAAAATACATCTTTTTAATCATAAAATTGGATTTATTTTTATATTATTCCTATAAAATATTTTAGATGAGTGTCAAACAATTATTGAATATATACAATATATATTTTATTAAAAAAGCATAAAAAGTGTTTTTTTTTAATTTATTGAGATAAAATGGTGTTTATACATTGAAAAATAGTTTCCTTAGAAAAGGAATTTATTCATTCTCTAATAGTTCTTAATTTAATTTCAAACTAATTGATAACCAAAGGATTCATTTTATATAAATTTGTATATCATATATTCAAAATTTTGTTAATATCTTTCATAACATCTATTCCAATGGATATGGAAAACTATAATAATATTTTAATAACAATATAAATAGTATATTATAGTTCAGTAAAACTCAGCCTTGTGTGTAATGCAAGCTACCAAAGGAACTCAGAATTTTGTGTAACACAAGACAAACATAATTTTTCATGTACCACAATCTAATCTAAGTTTTTCATGTAGTTAAAGATTAAATTATTGTTTCATGAAATGTAATCCAAACTTAGTGATTTTATATAACAGAAGCACATGAGCCTCATCCCAGTTGGTGAGGACTTGACAGGTGCATCCAAGAGACCTGAGATCAAATTGTTGGGACCACTTTGTGTATAAGGTTTTATTTTTTGTCAATAGTTGTCAATGAAGATAAAAATTAAGTAGATCGGGAATTAATCCAATGAAATGGAGGAATGGAAATTCAGATGATTGTTGTATTGATCATAAATTCAAAGAACTTGTGTCAAAGGTGACACATTGTTTACAATAGTGAAGAATGGTGAGGTATAATCCATCTAAGTATGATTGAATAAGAATGGTGATTTCATGAATACCATGCAATTATTCATGATTTCATGAGAACCATGAAATTGTCTACTTGAAGAATAGAATCATATGATTTGTATTAAGTAGAGAAAGACAGTTGAAGAAGAAGAGAGTGTGGAAGGGCTTGGCATTCTGAGATGGTCATGCATTTCACATCGTATCAAAATCTGATGATGCTAAATCTGATCTATTAATGGATATATATCATGGTAATAGAGTTTTTTATTAAATAAGAATATTTGTTGAAGAAGTAAAATCATAGAAAATAAGCATATATTGAAGGTGGTGATGTTCTCCAGTGTTTACCAAATTTTTGTACCTGAAAATCGGAAAATGAAGACATGGGTTGTTGGAAAAAGGAGGTGCACGTAAAGAGGAAGTGGTGCGTAAAATAGGTGAGTTGTGAACAAAAAAAAATATTTGTGAACTAAAAATAGCGTTGTGCATGAAAAATAGTGTGGTGTTTGAAAAAAAACGTGGTGCGCGAAAAAATGTGTGGTGCGCGAAATAGTGGAGTCAGATTTTTCGCGCAAGAGGTGTTTCAGAATTAGAACATCAAAAAATGGAAAAGGCATGTGCTATGTGAAAAACTAGAGCTATGCACATAAAAATGGGAATGTGTGTGGAAAAATGTTATGCGTGAAATAGCTGGGTGTGTTTTTCGCACAAGCAGTGTCTCGGATCAGAAACACTAAAAATCGGTAAAGGCAAGAGGCGCGTGAAAAACTAGAGATGTTCGTGCCATGTGCGCGGAAAATCAAACGTGTGCATGAAAAATTGGTTGTGCGCAAAATGTGGGTTTGATGTTTTCTGTTCAAGAGAGGCTTCATATTCTGAATTATGAAAAATAGAGAAGTCATGAGGTGTGCGAAAAACCAAGGTGGTGTGCGAGAATAAAAGGAAGGTGCACGTAATTTAAAGAACTAAGAGACAGTTTTATGTGTAGAAAGGAGTTTTATGCGTAGGGTCAAAAATGCCTATAACTACAAGGTGAACCCCTCTCATTCTAGTGGCTCGACACTTAGACAAATCCTGATCTCTAACGCGTGAAACAATTGAAGTATAGAGTGGTGCGCAAAAAGAAGAATTGTTGCGTGAAAAAATAAAGTGTTGCGCGAAAAATAGAAGTTTTACGTGAAAAATAAGAGTTGCGCAAAAAGGGTTTTTCGCATCGCAAATATTTTTACATGAAATGTTTTAATATCACATGAAAGATGATGAGAATGTTACATGAAAAAGAGAATCTCTACGTGAAAAAGAAGAGTTGCGCGAAATGGATTTTTTGCGCCGAAAGGTATTTTTACGCGCAAGGTTTGAATTTTACGCACAAGAGGCCGGGAAGGGTGCACAAAAAAATTGGGGGTCCCGCAGACCTTTGAAAGGTGTGTATCACTCTCAATACAGCTTCACGAAGAAGGAATTAAATTGAACCGCTCAGTCTTATAAAGAGAAGTAGTACATCACACACACGATTGGTGGTTAACACCCTCGTTGTGCTTTGTGAAGAGAAGAAGAATGATTCGTGCAACTAAAATCAGATCTGCACAAAAAGAGGTAAGTATAATGATACAGTCAGGTGTCAATATTTGGAATTAAAGGAAGAGAAGAAGTAGATTTATTTCATTCAGTTATTTTACTAAATTAGAATATTGAATACAAAAGAACATCAATTCAGGACTCTGACGCAAGCATTGTCTCAGGCTGAATAGGAGACAAATACTTCAATGCTTTTCTATTGAAGAGACTTTCACATCTATAAACTGAGTGGGACTTCACCAAACGTAGTGATCTAGGGGGAGTCAACGAGAGTGAACCGTGGGATGTAGTGCGCTATCCATGAACTTTTGTAAATGTAGTGAGCCTGGGAAAGTGTGGTTGTGCCCGAACCATTGTAATCCAAAACTAGTGAAGAATAGTGGAATTAGGTACGACTGGAAACCTGTCGGCATATTCTCCTTAGATGTAGCCCTTAGTGGTGAACTGAGTAAAAGTGTTGTGTCAACTCATTACATATGAATGTTTGATTGCTGATCATATCCATCATACAGGTTTAACAAGGTCCTACCAACATGGGAACAAGATCCATCACATTAAGAAAAAAAGTTGACACCCTGATTCACCCCTCCCCTCTCAGGGTGTCCCGGGGTCCTACACAAATCCAGGTGGAGGATAATTTTTTGGGGGTACTGTAGTAGGCACTATAGCAAATAATGTTCTGTACTATAGCAGTAAGAACTATTCATCCATCTGGGCCTTTAGGCCACTGATTTGGTCCTCCGTTCCTGCAAGGCTTTTGGGTCACCCAAGGCCTTCAGGTAGGTTGTTTCTTAAGGAATTTGGGACACCTTAAGGCCTTAAGGCCACCCCAAGGCCTTTGGGCCACATGAATGCAGATGTACCAATTAGACTACAAGGGATAAGACTTCAGATGAGGATTCAGGGTAGTCGCGTTCACAAATTGGAAGAATGAGACGGTATGGCATTACCATCGATATCGGGCTTGTGAAACTTTGCATAGGATTGATAGTCAACCATCCCTACAAATATGGAGTGCTAATATCATGACATATGATGGGGAGGATCAGTTCCATGTTTTCTTGTTTGGGTGATTCCCTCTAAGACCTAAGGTTCATGTAATTGTCTCTAAGCCTTTGGGCCTTGTAAGGATTCCACCTCATTCCATGAAAGGTGGATTATAAAAAATAATAAAAACAAATGAAGTCTTTCAAGACATTCCAACCTTATATAACATAATCTATATTCAGTATTGAATGAAATGAAAAATACCAAAAAGATAAAATTTATTCAAAAAATATATATTTCACAAAATCTCAGGGTGTTACATTATACCCCCTTAAAATAAATTTATCCGTTGAATTTGTTTTGGGTTATCAAAGTTTTAATACTTTAATGATCCTTTCTTAAAAACCCACATCGTAAAAATGAATACAAAAACTTCCTTTAAAAAGGGAAAGCTGGGACCGTAATGATTACGCAAAGTAACTCATAACTAGGTTTCCATGTATGAGAATAATGTTTGGGAGTGAATATTGTACATGGAGGAAAATAATAAATAATTATATAGAGTGATAAATATCATTTATCACCAGCAAGTGAATGATAAATGGAAAGTTCATGGCTTAAAAACCATAAATCTATGATGATTTATAAGACCATTGGTTAATAAAAATAAAGGTATTAGGATAAATATTTTCCAATATCCTTTTCCAAGATTTTATGAATTATTTTACTATATAAGAACATAAAAAAATATAATTTCTTGATTTCATTCAATTTCATATTCACCATCTTACCCTTTTTTGTGTCTTGAAAAATTTCAACTTCATCTCTTACTCCAAAATTAACTGATGGTGAAATTTTTATCCATAAAGAACTAATGAATCATAAGATCCATAGGTATAATGATAAGTCATTCCATCTATATTTAGTGATCATCACAACATAAAATTTAGCATATGTTTTCCAATATGCATAAATCCTTATATATAAAGACAAAACTTTAATCTCTAAAACTTCATCTAAATTTTAACTTAAACCATTCTTCAAATGGACAACCTTATAACCCTTCCAAAAGATTAAAATCCAAAACTTTGGAAATAATTTCACTAAAGTAGCTTAAAATTTATCCCCCCATATATTATATGGTAGGTCGTGGTTGTCACATTTTAATCGAGTGAATTACTTTATCATGTTTTCTCTTGAAATATGGTAATAACCTAAATTATCATACATAATTATTGAAAACATGCATTATTTCTTATGAATATTTTATTTAAATCCCAAAAAAATAAACTTCATTAATGATAACATAGACCACTTTTTCAAAAAAACCTTAGTAAATTCCAATGTAATGTGTACTATCTAATTTTTATTACAAACTTTTGGGGAGGGGGATTACAAATCTACAAATAAAACATGAAAGACACACAAGTGGAAAGCTAAGGAGACTCAAACTTGAGACCTCCCTGAAATCCCATAGTGAAACACAACTAATCCATTCCTTAGGGGAAAGTACCATCAAATTTACTTATTCATATCCAATATATCCTTATAAAAACATCATTATCTCAACATCAGTAATATATTAAGGGTTTCCTTCCCTTAAACCTTTCCATTAAATCCTATTTCTGAGTCATCAAAACCATTTAATATATCCTTTTAAATCCTTAATGAAAAACTTATATTGAAAATACATATATATGTCATGATTTTTATAACATAATCTTTTAATTCCAAAATTATATACCACATACATCCAACTTTATTCTTAAACCATTTCTTAGGATTCATCATCTTATTCCTTAATACCCATTTCATAAAATATGAAATATGAATCATGTATTAATATTACTCAACCTAAATATAATCATGCTTTTTTTGTTTAATGTAAGTAATATTTTTAGAAAATTCCATACCTTTCAAATTTAGTTTGCAGTCTCTTTATCTTTAGTATTATAACTAATAATTATACCACCTTCCTGATTATCTTCATGAATTTTCCACTTAGTACATCAATTTTTATAATGTCCATACTTTCCACATTTGAAACATTCAATGTTAACCCAATTTCTTATAGTTCCCTCTATTTAATAAGAGCATAAAACATAGTTTAAGAAACACTTATGATAGTAGAAAACCACATAATCATGAAAACTTAATTATAGAATGTCTAAATCATGACACATTATTTAAAATATATGACACCATAGTTTTATCCTTATATACATCCCTAGATATATCCTTAAAAATATCCCTAGGGATCTCACAAAAGTTTTTTTATCCTAGTTTCCAAAGGTTGACTAAATCATTCCTTTGATACCAACTATAGAGACCTTAGCTTAACATACATGGATATTACATCAATTTTTATGAATATTAAGCACACTAAAAAAATTACATTCTTGAGTACTGTAATAGTTTAGTGTGTTTGTAAACTTTTAAACCTAATATTCTATCTCAGTGAAAGATCTTCAACATATCCTATAAATATATTCCCATTTAGTACTCTAACATAAAACCTTTCTTCATAACATGGGGAAAGGAAACCTAATAAATGGGTGATCTCAAATGATCGGTATGGGTAAAAAAGAGAGATATGTAAGCATAACATGAGCATAAGGCTATGAGAACATGATCATAACATTAGGATATAATACCCTACATATCAAAGATCATAATCAAGAGTCATGGTATAAATATTAGCAGTTAATAAGACATTAATCATAAGGGAATCAAGAGCATAATCCATGAAATTATAACATAAGAATAAAACACGGAATTGTGGCATATAGATAATCATAGAAAATACCATGTCAATTATACCTACCAAGACCTTCATAACATGTTAGTCTTGGGATAATCACCCATGTACCTGCTTCGGGCTTGGGATTCCCTCCCATGTACCCTCTTTTCTTGGACTTTGGATTCCCTCATAGTATTGGGCTTGGGATTCCCTCCCGCATACCCTCTTGTTTTAGGATCTGGATTCCCTCCCATGTACCCTCTTATTTCATGATTAAGATTCCCTTTCATGTACCCTCTTGTTTTAAGCATGGGATTACCTCCCATGTACCCTCTTATTTAAGGCTTGGGATTCCCTCACATATACCCTCTTGTTTTGGTCTTGGTATGCCCTCCCATGTACCCTCTTGTTTCAAGCTAGGGATCCCCTCCCATGTACCCTCTTTTTTCATGCCTGGGATTATATCCCTTTTACCCTCTTGTTTAGGGCTTGGTATACCCTCCCATGTACCCTTTGATCTTATAAAACATTTAATAATTCATTTTGGGAGATATAGGTCCCACCTATCACATAATGAAATCATATATACATCTTCCACAATAAAATAAAACACTCATCATATCATGACCCATAAAAAGATATGGGATTTATAAACATCATATCATAACCCATGAAAAGAAATTGGTATCATAAATATTTCATCCTATCATAACATCTATAAAAGAGACAGGTTTCATAATCATTTCATGAAAACATAATTTGTGAAAATAAGTGGGTTTCATAAGTATTTTATCATGATATAACCCATGAAAGATAAAGTAATTTCATAAATATTGTTTTATATTAAATATAAACCCTTAAAATAAAGGGTTATAATGGTTTCCTTAGATCATATCCCCAATAAAGGATAAACTATATCAAATAATGTCAAGTTAGATGGGTAATGACTTTGAAAGATCACATGAAGCATTTCTTAATAAAAATATCCTTTTTTGAAAATATATTTTAAAAAATAAAAAAAATTAAAATACTTTTTTTAAAAAAAAATTAAAACTTATAAATAAAGATTTTAAAATTCATTTAAAACATTTCTTGAGAAAATATCCTTTCCTCTTTGAAAACATTTTTAAAATCATAAAACATTTTGAAAACCTTTTTCCTTGAAAACCACTTTAAAAAAATCCAAATTATTATAAAAAAAATTCTTTAAAAATAACTAGTTAAAATTAAAAAGGAAGCTTCATGTAAATGGTATTCATTACTGAAGTTAAATACATACATGTTGAACATTCCTTTTGCACTGTAAAAATTTTATAAAGTGACTTGATCAGAAAATGACAAGGAGATTACATTTAAAACCCATTTTTATTAAAAAGGTAAAACATGGGTAAAATTTTCTTTTACACATCATATTAAAAAAATTAATTTTTTTTTAGAAAACATGGTTTTGGGAATAAAATAAATTTCCCACCGGAGAGATAAATAAAGGCAATTTTTTTTAAAAACACTTTCTTAATTATCTTAAGTTGAAAATAGTGTAAAATGGTACTGGTACATGGAAATATAGCATGTAACCATAAGATAATAAATTTTATGAGAGTTGTTTATATATGTATCAAAATATTTCATCAATTAAATCATAATCATAAACAATCTTGATAAACGATGATATTATAGTCATAAATTGTTACCACTTTTGTAACTTTGAATCATAATTATATAGAAATAATAAAATTAAATGAAGAATAAAATATAATTAAAAGAATTATATTCATGATATAACATTTAAAATAGAATTATATACACCTCATATAAAAATATAGGTTCATAACATGGCATGTATCTCAAATAAGTCAAATTGAGACAAAAATTACTTTACTGTTTTGCTAAATTTTAAACCATAAACCCCATAAAATAAAGATCGTAAAATGAATACATAAATACACATAAATTTAACTATAATAATTATATAATTCATTCATGGGTATTATATACACCACACAAAATAAATTAGTGGTGAATTAGGCATAAGTATCACATAAATAAAACTGATATGAGAAAACTCTTACCTTAAGTCTTCACTTTCTTGTATACGTTAAAACCTAATGTATAATAAATATAATTTTATTATGAATCTACAAAATAAACATATTATTATATATAATACCATAAATTATTTTATTATTCCCTTATATTACCCATTTATTAACAATTCTATGTTCAGGTTATGTTTCGGGTAATAACCTCTTTGTTTTTCATACTTTATTTTTACTTGTTATTCTTGGTCCTCTTACTTAGATTATGATTTTATTATTTATAGAATATAATACATCGTATAAATATAATATATATTCATTATATATTTATTTGTTAAATTTTATAAAATATAGAAATGATAAATGAAACACACCGTTTATGGAGACGGTAGGCCGTACGTACACATGAATGTTGTTTCCATTTTTTCGTATTTTAAATAAAGAAAAGTAACTGATATATATATATATATATATTATTTCAATTAGAATTATTATTTCATATATATTATATTATTTTAAAAACCCATTCTTAATACATTCCATTTAAAGTTTGAATGAATCACAATGCTTTGAAGTGGCGGTAGTCCACACACCCACAAACGAAGTTATCATATTTCAGTAAAATAAAAATCATGAAGGTATGTGTTATATAATAATTAAATTATCATAAATAAATAATAAATATAATATATATATATATATTCCATAATTATTCCCAACCTTCAATGGTGGAAATGGAATAATGAACGTCGTCGGTTCATGAGGCAGTAGACTATCGTGCACGCTAACGATGATTGTGTATCCCATTTGATAGAAGTGTGTTTGAGTATAGGTCGAAAATTTAACATAAAAATATATTGAAATATTTATGATATTTAGGTTATTAAATAATCATATAATTATAATAACTAAGGTGGTGGATAATGAAAATAAAATAAAAGATCTTTTGAAAATATGTTACCTCTCCTTTGGGTAACTCCTTTTGGTTTACACCGAAGGGATTTCTGGGATATCTTTATTCCCAGAGTGATGATTTTAGGATAAAGGGAGGGAATTTTGGAGCTTATTTGGGCAGGTTTTGAATATTATAAAAGGCTTTAGATGCGTGAATAAGTGAGGGGGTGAGTTCCCTTTTATAGTGGATGAGTGGAATTCTTGTAAATATAAAAAGGAAAATACTATTGAGAGGTCTCCCTTACATCATGTGCCTCAATTAATTTTTCATTTTTGATAAAATAGGTTAATTAGAAGAAATAATTCCATAAAATGTATTTTGGAAATGTTTATAGGTTATTATTCCCCTTAAATTAACGTTTAACCACTAAGTAATCTTGTTTTTACCTTAATCGTTGTAACTAATTTTAATTACTTTAACTAATATTTTTGGTAAAAAATTAAGATGAACTCATTAAAAATTATAAATTATGATGATTACAAATATGGAATAATTTTTTTCAAATTCTAATCACATAATTTGTATAAATTAATTTAAAATTAAGCATGCAGACGGGATGAGATGACGGGTTTTTAAAGTGAAAAGGTTCAACAGTTTAAACTGTTTTTATATCCAATATAAATGTGAAATTGGTTCCAATTACCTAAATTTAATTAATTTATGTAAAATTTAACTAATTATTCTTTAAATAGAAATTAAAATATAATTTATCTATATAAATAAATTAAATGAAAAATCAATTTTCAATTAAACTTTTGTGTTTTTCACTATTCATCAAAAAAAATGAAACTTCTCAGAAAAATACCAAAAATCAAACCAAAGTAAATTTTGATATTACGATTTCAAAAATATAGTTTATTTTTTCATATAATAATTATTAAAGTTCCAAAAATTATATTTATAATGGTTTATCCATTAAAATGCAGTAATATTACCTTTTTAAAAAATACATCTTGTTAGTCATAAAATTGGATATATTATTATTTTATGCCTATAAAAATATATTGTATGAGTGTAAAAAAAATTTATTCAATATATAATGTATAAATTTTGTTAAATTAATTTATCAAAATTGGTTTTTTTAATTTATTGAGAGAAAATATTTTTTGTACATTGAGAAATAGTTTTCTTAGTAAAGGAATTTATTCATTCTCAAATAGTTCTGAATTTGATTTCTAAAAGATTTATTACAAAATTATTCATTTAATATACATGTGTAGATAATATATTAAAATTTTAGTTAATATTATTCATATCTTCCATTCTAATATCTAGGTGGTAACTATAATAATATTTTAATAAAAATATTAATAGTATATTGTAGTTCGGTAAAACTCGGCCTTGTGTGTAACGCAAGCTATTGAAGGAACTCAAAATTTTTTGTAACCCAATACAAACATAGTTTTGTTTATACCACAAGGTAATCTAAGTGTTTCATGTAGTTTATTATTAACTTGGTGTTGCGTGAAACATAATTCAAACTTAGTACTTTCATATAACACAAACTATATTCAGTGTCGTGTGAAATAAAAAATATCAAATAGATTAAATTAATTAATAAAATATTTTAGAAAATCTTGGGGTGTTATACAACTGAACTATGTTTCTCCATTGGCTAGATTATGGGCTTGGATTGACTACAACATTCTTCTGTATCCATTGACTGGCCATTGATTTTCTCAAGCTAAGGAAAAGTATGGGTAGGATCATATTTTCACACAAGAACTCCCATTTTATTTCTTAATCCTTCTCCCTTGAAATAAAATTGATCCATATGAATTTTGGGTCTCTAAAAGGATGTATTTTTCTCTTAAAACTTGAATACTTGGTGTATTTTTGTGTTAATTGAATTTAATATCCTCTTTCAGTAAGTCTAATATCGCTTGGTTCTTAGATCCTATTCTTCTTTGTATTCCTATTATTACTTTCTATGTATCAACCATTAAAACCATTTAAATTCATTATATCCATTATCCTAATTTATTATTGTGGTTCTATGGATCTTCCTCTTGATTATTCAATCCTTATATCTCCCCATATTGTGGATTCTTTCAATTAGTATAATTCTAAGTGTTTTAAGGAAAGTGCATTCATGAAATGACTTTATTCTACAAATATTTATTACTTACTACTAGAAATGGGTTCCTAAAATAGTTAAAAATCATAATTTATGGATTTATATTGAAACAGATTCAATATAGTTTCAAAATTATGATTTTTGAAATACTTTTGTTTTATGAAATTGTTTATGAAATGGATTTCAAACTATGTTTTATACAGTTGAAAATGATGTGCTATTATCTATATGTGAAAATACCTTTTAATTTTCTTTGGTTATAAATGTACTAAGCCCAACAATTATTATCAAAGAGGTAAGGATCCATCCTCAGAGATGAACTTTTACCCCCCTGGTCATGTTGTTTTAGGGTAATGTGTGCACCAAGTGGCTCAATGTGTGCTAGGGATCCATTCTCGAGAGTGAAATCTTACCCCCATGCATATTGTTTTAGGGTAATGTGCACACGAGGTGGATTATATGTAACACACTGAGTTTTTGTGAAACTTTTTTTAGAATAAATTAACTTTTTATTTTTTTTCATTGAATTCCACATTAATTCAAACTTTATTTATACACTTTACCAAGTTAATCTTGCACTACACGCAACATTGGCTTGGCTCGCGTTACACACAACACTGAATTTATACGAAATAAAATTTTATTATTATAACAGGATAGTTGTAACATTTCCATTAAACATAGTAATATTAATATTAATAGAAAATTTTTAAATATTATTTATAATTTTTTATATAGATAAATCATATTTATAATAATAAATACAATTGTTTTAGTAAAGTCTTTATATATTTGAAAATATTATTTTCTTAAAAGAACTGATTTTTCTGTCTTTCTGTGAACAATTATAAAATTAATTTCAAAACCTTATAGAAATTTAATTTGATAAAATAAACTTAATTTTTTAATTCATAATGCCAAAATTATCTTAGTGTGAATTTTTAGGATATTTTTGAGAAACTCCATTTCTAGGATGAATATTGAAAAATACGGAATTTTAATTCAAAACTACCTTTTTCTGATTTAGTTATATAATTAAATTATATATAAGGTGGTTTTAAAGTTAAAATAGATCAATTATACATATATTAGTTAATTTACCTCATTTTAATCATTTTTATATTGAATTTAGATATAAAGTATTAATGAACTTTTGAACATTCTCACTTTAAAAACATGCTTTCTCACCACGTCTGTGGGATTAGCATTAAACATAATTTTTCCAATTATATGAATTGAATTTCAAAAAGTATAAATACACAGTTTTGATCAATATAATAATATTAGTCTAAAAACATTAACTTAAATTTTGTCCAAAAATATTAGTGAAATTGATTAAAATTAATTACATCGATTAAAGTAAAATTCAGCTTAATAAGGAAAATAAAACTTAAACATAAGGGACCAAATGACATATATAATTATCAAAAACACATTTTGTGGACATATTTCAGCCATAAACCTTACATTATTGAGTTTGGTTTATTTTTAGGAATTTGTTTAGGTAAAAACATTGGTACAACTAACTTGTTTTAAAAAATGTCATGTGTGTCCCCTACCTCCATTATAAAAGTCCACCACCTCTCTCTCTTCTTAACACCCCTCATTACACATATTTTTGACCAATAAATACCCACTTAACTTCCCAATATACCTACCTTCCTCCTCAAATCCTCCCTTTTGGTAGTAATCCAACCAAGGAATCCCTTTAGTGCAAACCAAAAGGATTTACCAAAAGAAAAGGTAACATCCTTCCTCAAGATCATTTCCTTCATTTCCTTTTTCCACCACCTCAATTATTTTTTTTCCATGATCATATAATAACACTATTATAATAAATATACTTATATGTTGATATTATAATGTTTCAACCATCACTTTCATACACATTCATCTAATGGGTAACAAACATATCATTCTTGTGTACGGTGAATTACCGCCTCATGAAACAATGTTGTTTGTTTTACCATTACCATATTTTATGGTTGGTAATTATGTTGGAAACTCTATTTTTATATGATATTTATGATATTTATGATTTATTTATAATTTTTTAGTTATTATATAAATCATACCTTCTTTCTTTCCATTTTTTTAAATATGATAACTTCGTTTTGGGGAGTGTGGACTACCGCGACCTCAAAGTGGTGTGATTCATTCACACTTTACATTGGATGTATTAAATATGGGTTTGGTAAATTAATATTAAATACATAAAATAATTTTTCTATGGAAATTATATTATATATTTATATAGATATATTTCATTTACTTTCTTTCATTAAATATGACAATAAAACGGAAGCAGCGTTCATCCGTACGTACGACCTACTGTCTCTATGAATGGTGTATTTCATTTAATATTTATATATTTTATAGATTAATATAAAAATAATATAATGAATATATATGATATATAAATCATGGTTTACATTCTGTAAATAAGTAAATCATGATCGATGTAAGAGGATCAATAATAACAAGTCAAAACATGTACGATAAACATAGTGGTTATTACCTGAAACACTACTTTAACATGGAATTGTTAATAAACCCGTAATATAAATTTTTAAGTGAATAATATATGGTATTATATATAAGAATAGGGTTATGAAATAGATTTAATATAAACTTATCTTTATTATACATTAGTTTTGAACATGTACAAATAAATTAAAGACTTAAGGTAAGGTAACTTCATCTCGCTTTTTATTTTTATGAGATACATGCCTTATTCAGCACTCATTTATTTTTGTGTGGTGCATATACTTCTCATGGATTTATTATATTATTATTATAATTAAATTTATGGGTATTTACATATCTATTTTAGGATATTTAGTTCATGGGGTTTATGTTTCAAAATTTACACAATTGGTAAAGTAATTTTGTCTCGATTTACATTCTTTGAGACATGTTCTAGGTTATATACCTATATTTTTCTATGAGGTTTATATACTGCCTTCAACATGTTATATCATTAATATCCTTATTTTAATGATATATAAATATTCATTTAATTTTATTATTTTCATTTTATTATGATTCAACATTACCAAAGTGGTAACCGTTTATAGCTGCAATCTCATTGTTTATTGAGATTTTTTAAGATTGTTCTTCCACTAATGAAATATTATGATCAATATATCCATAAAACTAATGAATTTTATTACCCTATGGTTATTAATGTTATATTAAATTAAATTTATCATTTTTTACACTATTTATTACTTAAAATAATTAAGAAAATATTTTTATGAAAGTATGACTTTGTTTCTCCTTTCGGTCAAAAATCTATGTTCTTTCAAAACTGTGTTTTCTAAAAATGATTTAAAAAATGTTTTACTATTATCCTAGAATGTTTAAAGGAAATTTTTACCCATTTATTACCTTTTTAAATTATGTTTTTACCCTCTATTTATTCATGTTATATGAAAGTAAATTTATTACCCTCTACTTCAAGATGATCCACCTACTTTGATGACTATCTCAACATAGCTCCCATCATTAAATTTTTATTATTTTGAATGTAAATATCATCAAGAGAACCATCTAGTTATACCTCAAGATATAAAAACCCATTATATTTATTGTCTTAATCTTTCATATATTCCACCTTTTCAACTATATCAATCATGGAAGCCTCAATAGTAGATTTAAATTATGGTTCTACCTCCTACAAAAATTCATTATTATCTTGTTCCTCTTTAAAAACAAATATATTTCTCTATAATTAATTTACTAACTTAAATCCACCCTTTTTTGGGAACCACATATAAGTTAGTTGCATGATTTCTTCTTTACTTTCTATATAATTGAATCTACTTGATCACCAAGCGACAATGTGACCTACATTACTGCACCAAAAAAACCAAAGGATGCTTTAATTTAAATATCTATTCACCTATATTGAATATTTTGGAAAAAAAGGGAGATAATTTCATCATCCTCGTAATATTTACTAAATTTTGAGATGTCAAGTTTTTTACATGGATTTTAATGATATTTACTTTCTTAATCAAGTTTTTTATCTTCTGGCATGACTCTCATTTCATAAGAGACCATAATTCTTAGCAGATCATCAAAAGAAATATTACACATATCTATTTCCTCAATGGATAAAACTTTTAAATTTTTCATAGGTGGGAGTGTTCTTAGTATTTTATTCATAATTTAAATATAATTAATTTCTTCCCCAAGCACTATAATATATACAACATCTTTAGTAATGAGATGAATGAAATTATCTGCATTTTCATTCGGATTTATTTTTAAATCATCAAACTGATTGTGAAGAACATGAATTTTGGACTCCTTTACTTTTTTATAAAATTAATATATGTTTTCTAGTTTATTTCACATGGAAATGTAGGAATTGAAACCCATCACATTCAAATATATTTGACCATATAGTGCTTCAATAAGATCATTTTGATATTTGGAATCTACATCAGGCATGTCCCTATCTTTTTTAGTCAAATAAAGAATTGTCACATCACTGATCTGAATCCCTTGAACTATGGAAAATATAACTTCTATTATAAGAGATAGTAGATGATATATTATTCTACTATTCCAAATCTTAAATCTTATTCCATCAAAAAAATTTAATCCCCTGCCATTCATTGAATTATTCTTAACATCAGAGGATAGATTTAACATTGGTATCATGTATGTTGTGATACCACTTCTAGGAACCTAGAACACCCATAGATGGGAGGGGTAAATCAAGGTGTAAACCTTTTCTTGAACGGAGTTGGATCTTTTCCCCATATTGGTAGTAAACTGTTAAACCTATTTGAGAGAAATTTGTAGTTATCAAACACCTAAATACAGAAATTGAAACACAACACAATATTTTTACTTGGTTCTCCATTAAGGTCAAGTACAAGGTGTATATGTTGGAAGTTCATCAAACGTACCAAAATCAACTAAAATTCACTTGGTATTTTGGATTATAATTTTTTAGACATAGCCACTCCATACTAGGCACAATTCCTTTACAATACCCTTAGGGATATAAAACTTCCACCCTCAGATCACTTCCATCAATTCCCCCTTTCTCAATACATTGGGAAAAGTCTTACTAATTTTATCAACTTCAATATTTCTTCAATAGATTGGACATTTTATTCTTTATACCTGATTATCATGAGGCTATACCGGTAAAATATTCTTGAATTGACGCACATGGAATCACTATTCAAAAAAATAGATGTTCAGTACTACTTTTCATGAAGATCATAGCCTTCATGAAACACCATTAATATTTTAAAATACTTCATCCTTTATAAACCCTCTACCTTTAGTGAATCTTCCAACCTTCATGAAGCTCCCAGCCTTCATGAATCTCCAAAAAATCATGGAGATCCCAACCTTCACAAGACCCCATTTTTTTATATGCCTTAATGTCATTTAGTTCTAAACCATAATTTTCATGAATCTTGAGTTTGTGAATAGTTCCATATTTTCAAAATGATTTTATTTTCAAAGCACCATCATGAAATCAGATAATTTCACCATTTCCCAAAATTCTCTCTATAATTTTTTAATATAAGTAGCCTCTTATTTAAAGACTTTTACTTTCATGAATATTTCCATCTCACCATGTACTTTTTGTGAAGCTTTACATTCAAGTTCAAGAAGATCCATTTCTTTTTGAAGTGCAGGTGAAATTATTTTTTTCATGAAGCTTCTCGTAATCACATAGATTACCTTCAACCCATTGTGACTCATCCACTTTCATGAAGTTTTGTTTGTGAAACTTCATACCTTCGTGACACCATATTATTTCATTAATCTTCACATCTTCTCAAAATTCCAATATTTTCAAAACTTATGCCTTCACTATATATTTGAAGATTCTATTCTAGAAAACTATATTGCATGATGCTCACTCCTTCCTCTATATTTGGAGTTCCAAAAATTTGGAAAATGATAAAAAATGACATCACTTTCAACATTGAATACACCTTCATCATAAGAGCAGTTTTTCTTTCTAACTCCCTAATCAACCCTAGCGTGGATTGACAACAAACACAAAATACACTAATTTTACCGATGTGAAAATCCTTGGTTCCAATAGTATATATAGATTAATTGAGTCATTTTATATCCCCTAACTAGTTCATTTTCCCCTCTAAAAGTATCTATGATTCAACCAAAAATAATTATTGAATCTATTGATATCTCTAGACCATCTATCAAGAAAGCACATTAATTTTTTTTATTAACATCATTTGTGATACAATGGGTGAAATCATGTTTGAAATGTGATAATATAACCCTAAAAATTTGAAAAAGAAAAGTTGGTTGAATAATTAATATATTATAAGAAATAAATAAATGTATGTTGAAATATAAATAGGGTTCATATAAAATTGAGTCTTGAAATATATGTTGAATTCTAATATATTTTTAACTTATGTTGTTTAACAAATTTTTATCATCTTTTATCAAAACAAATAGGATGTTGTCACTACGAATGTGAAGAGTTTATTAGAATAAAAAAAATACTTATTCAGGTTAGAACAAGACAATAGTATAATTATTCCCTGTATCTTGATGCAATGAAAAATCAAAACCTTTTTTAAATAAAAAGAAAAATATATACTTTGCACTATATTTAGTCAAGACTCTATATTTAATCATATATGATTGATAAATATTTACAAGGTACACCCAAAAGAATCTCCCCTCTATGAAGTATTCAAATATTGACTAAATCTCCAAACATTTGGGTGGGATCCTTTATATCTCCCATGAAATTATAGTACCCTTGATGGCTATTGGAGAAAGAGGAAGAGATAAATGATAGAATCAAAAGGATTCAATAAAAAACTCTTATAGTTTCATTGCAATTGATATTTTATCCTTATATAACCATTAGGGAAGCTTCCTAAGTATAAATACATGTAATCATATGTTATATAACATATGAGTAATGATTTAGTCATTAAAACATTTATTTATATAAAATGTACCATTGGTCCTCCTATACATTTCATCATATGGAATATTACAATCAATGATAGTCATTAGTGGAAGATACTTCAAAATTAATAAAATAATGTTAAAATTCCATTACTAATCCTAAAACCCATGTAAATCATACATTATGATTATCACAATATTATGATACTAATATATATCAAACAATAAATTATGTGAAGTCAGTAGAACGATATCAACATGAGACACCTTATGACATTCCTATAAAAATAATACAATATGACTTATTTTAATATTTAATACCATACTGAATATCCATGTCATTATATATTATATATCTAAACACATCATATGATTTATATTAGATTTAGGAGATATATCTAAAAATATCCCACTTTCACTATTTTCTAATAGACTTTGTTTCATTTCAAATTTAATTAAATCATATAAAATAACTTGTGAAAACATATCTAAAACTCTTTTGTATGTCTTACAAAATAAATTTTGGAATCCATCATTAATTTCAAATTTTATCACATCATATGAAATTCTTTTTTAATATCCATCCAAAATTTCTTTTAGGTAAACTATAAAACACTTTTAGAGTAGCTATTTCAGTTTTATAAAAATTAATCCCCATTAAATCAACCATGATTTTTTACCCCATGGGACTTTGTATCATTGAAGTTAAATATGAATTCATAAATTCATAAATGTATGAAAATATCATCTTCTAACAAAGAATCAAATCTAGTCAATCCTCAAAAGGATTTTTAATGATCTCTATCAAACACATGTATCATTATAATTATGTCTAGTAGTTATATTATATATAAGATTGATTTTTCATATGTTCTATGAGCATTTCAATCTTGTATAGTTACTCATACATTCTTGATCCTATGATTATAAACTAACATGGTTGATGAATATATCACATTTCATTCATTTATATGGATGATCACATCACATAAACCACACCCAAATAGATAAGTATATCACATGTCTTATCTAGGTATGGTCATACACTCCTTCAGTATATCTCAATTGAGGGCCCAAATGTCATACTCATCATATAAGAGGTCAAATACCATCATTTTTGTGACTCAAAAGATAACATGATCATCCATATACTTAACTTCCCTCTTATTATAAAATCTTAAAGGATTTCATAATAAATATATCAAATTATAAAGGATGTCATGCTAGGTATATTTCCATCCTTAGGTGTTAGGTAAATTCAAATATGAAACACTCACCTCTATTATACAAAAGACATATTGTATGACAGTCCTTGTAGTATACTTGGTGGGTCATCCAGCAAAAAAAACACCCTTTGTGCCTCATGATCATATTATGTATCTCTATAAAAATAATTCTCACTTTAAATGTGACATTTTTTAGAACCTATAATACTTCAAGATGAATATAAATTAGGTATTACTCAAAGTCATTCTTTGAGATGTCAATTATAATTTCCCTTCACACGAAATATATAACCAATATAAAATAATGATAAACTGGTGACTGCCTGTTATATAATATGATATATATTTTAATCATAAATTTAATTAAGAATATTAACAAAACTATAAATAAGTGACCATATAATCATATCACATATGATAGACCAAAGGAGAGGCCTTATGTTTGCTTCACCTTTAGGGTTTTGTTAAACTCCTTACATCTCTATGTAATTCTATCCACATATCAATGTGACCATCTAATAAATCATTCCCAAAAAACTCCTTAATAGGTAACATATATGAATAAATAAATTTTGAATAATATTGAAACATTGAAAACATATTCCTAATATTCAATGCTTTTAATAGAATTTAAAATCCCTCACTTCATAACATCAAATGTTGTGATGTTAAAAATTTATCTACTTAAAAAAAGTTTTTAATTCATCATCATCATGTTTATTAGAACCTATTCCATCAAACTTTTTAATTGAAATCTTATGGTAGCTAATGTATCCAACACATCATAAACTTTTTTAGGATATAAAGTGATATACACTTCAATTTTTTAAATAATATTTAATTTATTGACATTGAATTTATCTAAGTCTGAACATACTCCCATTAATCTCTTAGAAACTATATTATCTCTATATTATCATGCTAATAAATAAAAAATCCTTTTTATTATGAAATAACTCTTATTTATTTTAGTGGTAATATTTAACAAATAATCTATTGTGTCCATATCATATATACTATACTATATGTTTAGAATTGTTTTTTAAAATGAATAAATTATTATTAAAAAAAATATTTCACTAATGGTTGGGAGATATCATCCCTCATGTTTTAACAATTATGTAAAATAAATTCTTATATCCAAGATAAATGTTCATCTTTATTTTCTTTTCAAAGCATGTAATATAATCTGATGAATCATAAATGATGTGTATTAAAATTATCATATCATATTTTTCATGACAAATCTTTTTTAATAAATAGGTTTTCTTATGATATAAGAGAAATGAGATAATTATACATGTCTTTTATTTAGATTCATCTTAGATTTATATATTCCTTTACATCTGTTCCGTGATTTATCAAACCATTCCATCATATCTTGAATGAAAAATACATGGCTCATCAATAATTACCTTGATTTTTTTGACTCTTGTATATTTTAAACATTTATAAATTAAAAATTTGAAATCATGTACCTTTAAAAAAATAATTGATTTCTATAACACTGATATATGTAATGGAATTTATATATAGTTTCCCAAACACCTTGTATCGTAAAAAATTCCATCACTTGTGAAACATTACCTTACCCTCATGAAAACTTTAGGTTTCAATGGCCAATTATAACTATTGTAAAAATACAATATTATTTTTCTAGATTAATACTTTACATTTTTATATTTTCCAAAAAACATCAGATCATATACATCATATGTTGGGATCGTCTATTAAAAACACTTTGAATATATCAATATCATATAGTTACTCATACATTCTCTAGTATCCAAGTATAAACTAATAAATTTTATGAATACATCATATATAATTTTTTAAATGGATGATAACATAACATAAACCTCACCCAAATAGATAGTCATATCACAATTCTTATCAAGTTATAGTTGTTCACTCCTTTAGTTTATCACAATTGAGTTTCCAGATGTCATACTCATCATATGAGAGGTTAAATCCCATCTTAGTTATGCCTCAACTAATGACATCATAAATATGATACCCATCCAACCTATGATTAGATAATCCACAACGCTTTCATAAGAAAGGTATCAAACTATAAATTTTCTCATACTAGGTACCTTTCCAACCTAAGGTGATAGGGAAATATATTTATGAAACATACACCTCTAGTATACAAAAAAACATACTGTATAACACTCCATGTGGTATACTTGGTGGGCCATCCAACATAAAAAACATCATTTGTGCCTTATGAGAATATTCTATATCTCCATAAAATATCTCATTCACTCTAAATGTTACATTTCTTCACAACCTACACTACTCAATGATGAACATCAATTAGGTATAATTGAAAGTCGTAATTTGAGAGGTCAATTATCATTTCATTTCACATGATATATATAACCAATATAAAATAATGATAAAGTGGAGACATCATTTTATATAATATGATGTATTTTATATTTTTTAAATTAAATAATAATATTAAAAAAACCACACATAAGTGACTTTCTAATCATATCACATATGATAGACTATAAGATCGGCCTTATGTTTACTTCACTTTTAGGGTTTTGTTGAACTCATTACATATCTATGTAATTCCCTTAACATATCTATGTGACCATATAATAAATCCTTCCCACAAAACTCCTTAATAGAAAACATTTATGAAGAAATAAGCATTGAATAATTATGAGACTTATAAATCATATTACTAATGTTGGATGCTTTGAATATAGTATTCAAACCTCTTTACTTCACAACATCAAATGTTACAATATTAATAGATTTTTTTTCTACTTAGAACACTTTCTAAATTCATCACCATCATGTTTCCTGGGACCTATTCCATAAACAAATTTCCCTTGAAGTCTTTTGGTCACTAATATAAATATTTATATTATTTCTTTACCAAAACATCCTAAACTCCTTTAGGATATAAAGTTACATTCAATTTTCATTTTGACTAGAATAATCCTTAATTTTCTAATTTTTAATTTTTATTAGTCCAAACTACTCTTAATAATCTCTTTGAAAGATACTATCTCTAGAATATCATGATAATAAATACAAACTCCGTTAGTTAGTAAATAAAAAAAATATATTAGTAAGAATATTTAACAAATAAACTATTGTATACATATCATATATTTTATTCTATGTGTTTAAAGATTTATTTTAAAAATAATAATTTATTATTTAAAATAATATTACTCTAAAGGGTAATGGGATCTCATCCATCATTTTTTTAAAAATATCTAAAATAAACTATTTTATCCTAGATACATCTCTATCATTATTTTATTTTCAAAACATGTTTTATAATTCAATGAATCATAATCAATGTGTATTAAAACTATCATCTCATATTTTTTTCAAAACAAATCAGTTTTAATAAAAAAAATGTTATGATATAATAGAAGTGGGATAAATATACACATCTTTTATTTAGACTCATATAAGCTTTATATATTAATTTACATCTATTTGATGATTTATAAAACCATTCCTTCAATAATTTAATGAAAACTACAAGGTTCATCTATTATTACCTTGACTTTTAAACTCTTATACATTTGAAACATTTATAATATAAAAAATTGGAATCATATACCTTTGAAAAAATAAATAATTGATCTTTATAACACTGATACATGGAATGGACCTTCTATGGAGTTTCCCAAACACCTTTAGGTATCCGATATAATTCCATCACATGTGAAACATTGTCTTACCTTCCTGATAACTCTAGGTTTAAATGACCGAGGATAACGATTGGAAAAATATTTTTTCTTTTCTAGATTAAACCATTACCCTTTAGTATTATCCAAAACAATTGGATCCTAGACATCATATTCTATGATCATCTATCTTAAACATATTTATTGTGTCAATCCTGTATACTTACTCATAAATTCTCAATTATTTGAGTATAAACTAATAATGTTTATAAATACATCACATGTCATTAATTTAAGTAGATGATAATATCACATAAATCTCACCCAAATAAATAAACATATCACATATATTATCTATGTATTTCCATAAACGCTTTTATTATATATCAATCAAGGTCTCAAATTTCGTACTCATAATATGAGAGATCAAATATCATCTTAGTTATACCTTAACTAACAACATGATCAGTAACATAACCAACCAACCAATGATTAGCTAGGCCTCAAGGATTTCATATGAAATCTATTAAATTATAATGGCTATCATGCTAAATATATTTCCAACCTCATGTTTTTGGTGTAACACCCTAATATTTCACAGTATGTTTTCCTTTTAAATAAATCCAATATCTTGTGTTACACGCAATACTTAGTTTGAACGCACCAAGATCTATTAATCTAGATGTTTAAATAGTGGCTATGAATATTATTGACCAAATTATGAAAATTATGTATATTATATTTATGCTATGTGTTTCCTATATAATTATATAAGAACAAATCTGATTTTACATAAAATACTATATTTTTAGGGGAAATTTACCACCTTTAATGGAACACTTATTTTAAAAATAAATTCTAGAAATTCTAGAAATTTTATTTTTTAAAAGAGGCTTTATTTTTAATTTTTAATAACAAAATTATAATAGGGTGAAATTTTGTAATTTTTCTAAGATGTTTCATTTTTTGATTAATAGTAAAAAATACTACATTGTAGTTAAAAAACTAAATTTTTGTTTAAATGATTATTAAACTTTAAATTGATTTTTAAATCCACAATAGATAAATAATAGATATATTAATCTAATTTATAATATTGGAATCATTTTTATATTAAAATTAGATAAAAAAACTTATTGAACTTTTGAATGTTTCCTTTTACCTGCCTTCTTGCCACATCTACAGGATTAGTGTTAAAATTAATTTAGCCACTTCTATGAATTAAATTTATAAAAATGTAAATAAAAAGTTATAATCAATATGGTATTTATAGTATAATATAATTAACTGAATTTTTTGGATATTATTAATAGTAACTTTAGTAAAAAAAATACCATGGTTAAAGGTAAATTGAGTAATTAAAGATAAAAATAATATTCTAATATTATAAAATTATCCTAACACTTGTCCTAATTTCATTATATAAGTGGTTTTAGACCAAAATAAAGCTTATGACTAAATTATAACCTTTTTAAGACACTTGGGTAAGAATATGGCATTTATTATATTTTATTTAAAGAGAAGTTAAAAACGTCATACTCATGTTTTTTATAAGTATTACATTTTTAATACATGGTTATACAGAAGATAAATTCTAATATAGATAGTAATTTAAAATGTAATAAATTTATCTTCATCATGATAATTTATTTTTAACTTTTAGAGAATAAATAATTTAATTAAAGGATTTCATAATAATAATGCAGTTATTATTTAATTAATTGAAATATCAAATAAATGATATTAAAAATTTTAAAATAAATATTTTGATATAATTAATGAAATAAACGAATTTTATAGATAAATTATACATGTTAGTGATATATTAGAATTTTTCGTTTGAATTTATCATGCTGTTATGATATTTAAAAAAACAAATAATGAATAGTATCAAAATTGACATAAATGATACTTTATAATAAATAATATTTTATTAAATGATAAAAAATTATTAAAAATATAAAAGTTTCCCAAGTAACTATAATAAGTTTAAATATGTCATAAATGATATATTTGGGGTTCGTTTGGTATTTTATAATAACTATATTAACCCTAAAGAGTAAAAAAGAAAAGTTGTCACTGTAAAAGTTAAATGGTTTAACTAAGGGTTAAATCCAAATGATAAGGTTAATATTGTAACCTAAAAATGTATAAGAAAATTTTATTATTTCAAATTATCCTCAACTTATATTCTAAATAATTTAATGTTGATCTATTTTAAATTGAAAATCAATTTATATTAATTTAATATTTTAAAGGATTCCAAGAGTGCCTCTCGCCTCTCTTATAAAAGGAACATCCTCCCTCACTTCCTCACACCACATTTAGCCTTATATCTTCACAAAAACATTCCCATTTATCATCCCAACATTCTTAGTTAACTTATTAAGGTCCTTGTATTCTAAAAATACCCACCCTATTGTCCCTAATAGGAGATCCAGAGGAAGTCCACCAAAGAAGAGGTAATGGTTTTACCAATTCATTTATGTTTATTTCTTCTTCTTATTCATATTAATATATTGTTTCCATACTAAAGTAATAACTAAAATATCATATATATTCTATTATTCTATTATTACTATAGTAAAACCATATTCCTCCTTTTATCCATCCTATGAAAAACTATAACACCATGCGTGTCTATGTACGACTTACCATCTCCATGTTGTGGTGTAATTTATTTTTCATCACCACCTTATTTGGATGGGTATAATGATGAATATAATGGATAAAATAATAAATATTACATGATATGTATTCTTTATAATTAATATACCATCCAATTACTTACCACATTAGCATTAAGGGAATGATACTCTCACCTGTGCGTATGTACGACCTACCGTCTCCACAATGCGATGAGATTCATTTCACTCATTAACCATTCAATAATGATGATAAAAAGTGTATATAATGAGTTAAGGTAATATTTATGAAATTAATATCATTTTTTATATGAATAAAATATAGTCTATACCTAAGAAACATGACTTCCATGACAAAATAATCATAATAAAATGAAGCAGTTAACACCCAAAACAATGGAAATAATGAAATATTATTAAAAAATTATATAAGAGGATTGTATATGATATCATAAATATGGAAATAGTTCCGGTATAATTTAATAACATTCTTTGACCATTATACATAAGGTTAACCCACCCTCAACTAAAGGAAAGTACAAGGTAAGGGTAAACTTCTCAATCTCATTATTATCCGATATTGTTTATATGTAAGTATTTACTAGGACATATTTATCATCCATATCTATATTTCTTAAAAATGTATTTAAAAATATTCTTAACATTATTATACAATTTTTTAAATTCATTTTTACCCATGTTTTACATTTTATAAAATGTTTTGAAAGGAATATTTTTTTTATTTTCCAAACAAGGTACTTTATGACCTTTTCAAAAAAAAATACAGGAGTGTTCTTTTTTAACATATATGGAATGATTGAAAATTAATTTACATGCTTAAAATATTATTTTCTCTAAAAATGTTTTCTTTTAAAATTGTGTACCCCTTTTAAAATAATTTCAATATAAATATGGTTATTTCTCTTAAGAAAATTTAAATGATTTTATTAGATTTTTTTACTCTATGTCAACATCCATTATTGGATTTTATGTTTAATTGAGCTTGATTTATTATGATAAAATTTACCATATTATATTGAAAGTTTTGTGATATTTTTTACTATAGATGTTCTATTTTTATACCATTCATGTTTTATGGTTAATGTATTAACATTTCATATTCTAGTTTTAATAAGAATTTTTATGTTGGTTATGTTTCACCCTTTCCATATGAGGAATGCATTGGACTTAGTAAGTGACAATAAGGGCTTGTTATATCCCCTCAATGAATTGGTAGGTCTAATTTGACAAACTATTTTTGGGTTTTACCTATTTTGTATGGTATCTTGGATGAACCCTTGATGGTATGTTTATGATGTTCAACATTATGCATTCCCTCATTATAAGATTATTTATTGATATTACATGTGATTATTTGACTAGTATAATATCCATGTGAATGTTTATATTGTATTATTTTATTAATTCCTTCCATATTATTCTCAATATTATTTTTAATTGGATTATGTTTCAATTATACACCTTTCCTTAAGGTTTATTCTTATTTACTCATAATATCTTCTGTTGTATGTATACCCTTACAAAGAATCATAGCTCAACACTTTATTGTGTTTTATATTACCAGGATGACAAGATGTGTATTATGACTAATATGAAGGGTTAAACTAGGTTATTAATGTAATTATCAAAGTATTATTTATTTTTTACTTTGTGTTTTTAATTTTAATGTAAGGTTCATGTATGTAATCTATTTTCCAAGACTGCTAAAATGATCATTCATTTGGGGGTTCAACACCTGTATCTATGCCAATATAAAAAATTATGTTACCAGATCAAGGCTAAAATGGTCAGGGTGTTATAGTTGTTATATGATAAATTTTAGTAGAACCCTTGGAAACTAGATTTAGAAAACATAGATTAAGTAATAAAACCCTAAGATAGACTTTGAGGATAATTATAGAATAACTTTCTAGAATTTTGGTAAGGTATAGATTATGTGTGTATTCCTGTTAATACATAATTTTGTAGATAATAAAAGTGGATGTGGTTCTGGAATAGATATACCTAGAAGTAAAAACTCTGACAAGGTGTGTGAGGCCTGACTCGGTATAACCTGGTACATGACAACGATCCTTACTATGTACTTAGTTTGACACTCCCAAATGATATTCTTAGGATAATTTCCATTTTATTTACAATCCATTATTATGAATTTAAAAGTAAATATGTCCTAAAAAATCATGTTTATGATTATGAGATTATATATTTATAAATTTATTAATTTATGTTATATATTTTACTAGTTTTACATTATGAATTATGATTCATAATCTAATTTAGTGTATTTCATTGTTTATAAATAGCACCTAGTGAAAGGAATGGAAACTATATCAACACACATAATACTTATAGCAATTTTCCTCCTAAGAAAGACAATGATATTGGAGTTGGAGATACAATTGGTTCTAAAAAAATATAACTATACTAGGTTAGATAATGTAACATCCTGAGTTTTTGATTCGGGGTTAAAATTCACTCCTAATTTAAACTTTTCAATTAGTAGTTATTCTGTTTTCTATATAGTTGATTGGAACTAAATTATGAGAGTTCCTTTAGATTTAAATAATTTTTTTACATGAGTTCAAATATTTATCCAAAGCCTTGGGTGTTCAAAATAGGTTTCAGGAGAGTTGAAGGTTGAGTGGTCTGTTTTGAAAAAATATAGACTAGGGCACACGATTTAGGGAAAACCATGTGGCCCCTTGCAGGTAACCATGAGAACTGTTTGGAACTATATAATGGTTTGGTAAAACCATGCGAATGGGGCATATGGTCATGTAGTCTCATCTGTAAAAGTTGTAGAGATCTACCGCACGATTTTCACATGGTAAGTGAAAACCATGCAGTAGCCCACACAAGTACTACCATATAGGGAGTACCTCGACACTGTATAACACACGATTACCATATGGTTTAGAAAACTATGTTGGTATAACATGTGGCCCAGTAAATAAAGAAAAATTAAATTTTAAACTGTTTTTTTTTTGTTTCTTTTATTTTCTCCCACTTTCTCCCTTCTTGGTCGCACACAGTAGTGGAGGAATCCCTCCATTCCTCCTCATCTTCACCTTTAGTTACCTCCTCCATCGGTGCTCTGTTTTCATCATCTTCAGGTGAAATAGAGTAGTGGTGGTAAGCCTAACCTCTCCCAACCTTCTTCTTTGTTTATCTTTCACCTTATGGAGTGAAAAACCTGTTTCAATTGTTTTTCCCTATTTTCAGGGAATACGATAGAAACTCAGATCTATGAAAATATGCTTTGAATTTGAGCTCGGTATCATACATACCATTGTCTACGGGTCCAAGGTAGGTTGTTCATATCTTATTTTTTATTTTTGAGGATTTTCAAGTGGTTCATGTTTTAGTGTGATTTTGGGTATTTGAAGAGGGAGCTAATTATATCTCTTGCTTCATATTAAAATGATCATGTGACCCATGGGATGTTGTTAGGCATTCCCAGTTCTTTTTTCTCTTGAGATAGGGTGGGTTATAGGTCATCTCTCCTTAAAGTGTTTTGGATGGGGGTGCCAAACCATTTATATTTTACTTTTTTAATTGAATTGGTTTGATTAATCCAATTTGAGGCATTTAATTCCTCTAAATTAAATTTTTATTATTTTTTATCTATGAAATTGAATATTAATAAATTGAATTTCCATTTAAATTGAATTATATATATATGTTTTGCTCATGAAATGAGATGTTTGGACCCAAGGGGTTGTGACGGGCTTGGACCAAGGTTGAGGTGGCTAAGCCATCAAGATTCAGTGATGTTGATCACTAGTTGGTCTTGGACTAAATTTCTTAATGGTTTAACCACAGTATTGAGATTCAATGATGTCATTTGATGATGTGAAGCTATCAGGTTGGGCATAGACCATGATATTGGGATGGCAAAGCCATCAGATTTGAGTGACATAGTTGTAAGGTCATGAGGTGTCGGTTGATGTGGCTTAGGGACTTTATTGGTTATTTTCTCTCACCTGTGATGGCTAAAGTGCTGAATTATTGTTTTGTTCACACAGGTTGACTCCATTGATGAGATGGTTTTGAAAAATCATATGGTTAGAGGCCCCCATTAGTTTAGGCTTAGGTGATTATGGTTTGGGGTGATTTCTGTATAAATCCATATGGGAGGTAAGGAGCCTTCGATTGATAGTGATGAGGCTATCGGTAAGGAGCCTTCGGTTGATAATGATGAGGATAACGGTAGATGGATGAGGCTCTCCATGATTGAGGCCATCATCTTAGATTCATTTTGAGGATAGGCATTGGTGTGCCTTCGATTGTCGGGCTTTGAGATGACAAGTGATTTTGATCAGGGGTCTGAGTGATTTGATTGTGATGCTTGGGCATTCCTTCAAAACATTGGTTCTATTATTGAGACACGAGGTGTCATGAGGTATGTAGTTTTTAGATACATTATTGAGGTGGAACCTAAGGGTTCTCCTAGGATATGACATTAGGGGTGCCTTGGGCCATGTTCCAAAGACCCTCTTCATTTCTGAGATTCTAGCATTGGCTAAAGTAGGTGACACTTCTTGGTGGTCGTTGATCATGAGAGAAGTTTTTTTATTTCATTTAAAATGAATTGAGATGCTTTGTTTATTTTTTTTATATCACTTCTACTTAAACACATATGCTTGGTATGGACCATTGGGTGGCTCCTTACTAAGATTCATCTTACTCCTTAAACAGGTCCTTCGGGACACATGTAGACTTTATGAATTTATGTTTAGGTAAAGGATAAACCTAAGGAACTAGATCTTAGTAGCTACTTACATGGAGTTTGGAATGAGACCTTGAGGTTATGCCTGTTGGATATTTCCTTTTGTTCAGTTCTTTTTTAGATTAATCTCTTGTATCAACATGGTTATTACATATGTATATACTCTCGGTTATCCATTGGAACCCCTTTTTTATATTGACATGTAAGACTTTTTATGAAATGTATAATTGTTCTATTTAATTACTAGAAGTGTTTTTCTAGCATGTTGATCTGTTTACTTTATGCTACCCTATTATTTATTTATTATGCTATTTAATTTATATTGAATGTGCTTCTACCAATGGAGGGTCTGGTACGATCCTATTGAGTGTTACATTTCCACTGCATGTTATATTATTATTACTCATAATATTATAATATCTTTTCCCTAAGGTTATATTCTCCACAATGTTGACATTTACACTCTCTCTACTAGTTAGTAACCTCTAGAATATAAGGAGGCATGCCTAAATCCAGTGGAACCCAGCTCGATAGCACTGTTCAGGTGGATAATTGGGTCAGGGATACTACAAGTGGTATCAGAGAAACTTTTCTTGACTTATATTTAGTATAAGAATTTCATAGGATACTAATGAGATTGAGACTACCTTTTATTTTCTACTAGTATTACTATTTTGGGATATAGTAGATTAAAGATTTGGTTGTGGTCAGAACTGGGTTTACAACTCATGTTTGGGTGCCTGCATCCCCGTGTATGAGGGAAAGACCAGGTTATCATGGGTGGTATTACTGTTCTATTTTTCTCATATTACAGTTTATATGATTCCCATATTAAGTGGTTCACTTGGTATGTTAATTTTAAATGTGATGTGTTATGTGACCCATGACCGGGCAAGTTAAGAGAGAATTTGGAACATTTGACCGATATGGAAAGGTGAGGTAGCTTTTGATTTCTTGGTTTTTTGGCTTTTGATAGGAAAATTTAAGGGTATTTCAAATTTAAAAACTCATTAATGCCTTATAAAATGATTATGCCATGTGATAAATATCAAATGCATTTTAAAATGTGAAGTGTCATAATATGAAATTGTTTATGAAATGTAATATGTATATATATATATTTGAAATTTTATGTGATAAATTTAATGGTACATGCTCTTATAGTAGAAGGTAGGTGCTATGGTTGAGGTGATTTTGATCACCAGGATTGGGAGACTCAATCATCAGTTTGAGGAAAAAATGGTTTTCAGGAGGGGTGTGGTCTAAGGATTATATGATACATGGATCTGTTGAGGGTGGGTAAGGAGGCTAGTAGGCCAGGATGCCATGTGGCATGGTTTTAGTGGGGGGGAGTAAGGGTAGTCTTTGATGCACTTCCTTTTACTTCTTTCCCTATCTGTATTATGTGTGTGTGTGTGTGTGCGTGTGTGTGTGTGTGGGTTGTATTTCCATTTATGGTATTCAATGGGTTCCTCCTGGATGGATCAGATGGAGCGTCAGGCGGGTGAATGAATAGTTATATTAGAGCATGAGAGGGTTTATACCCATGAGGGTCAGGTAGAGTATGTATAGTCTTAGGGGTATGTTCAGTCTCATGTGTAGGTTCCATTAAAGGTAGGGAAACCATGGTATTTCACTATATTTGGTCCATGTCTTAAAGAGAAGCTATGTTCAAGCTTGCTACAAGTTATCCAAGGTATTGACAGGGGTGATCGGGGAGTAGATCCATCGATGGAATTTATAACACGAGAGTTCCAGATGTAGCACCCACCAATTTTTTAGGTTGAGGGTCATCTACAGGAAATTGAGAACAGAAGGTTCAGGGAGCAGCGGAAGCGCATGGGTGGATGTGCCCACTTGGCCTTTTGTCATTATCAATGATCAATCGGTGATCAATACGATGATAAATACTAGTCTCCACGGATCGAATCACAGAAAAAGACAAAGAAGATGGTTTTTCCCGGAACCACAAACAAAGATCGTTACAGGTTTATTATAATTAATTTAATTAATTATAAAGAAATACCGTTTGGGTGTTCTTTCTTCCTTGATGTTCTTGATCACGTTGTCGATGTGATCTGCCGTTTCATCGCAGAAGCCATGTGTAGACTCCCTCTAGCGGAGATCCACACGTGTACCTAGTATCTCTGGACGTCACCAAAGGATTCTCCGGGTGCTATCGTGGAGAATCCTTTGCTTACATTGTGCGCCTTAGATCGTCTCGATCCGATGGAAGAGGATCTCTCTCGGTATTGAGAGCATTCTTGGAGGAAGAGGTTCTTTCGGCCTTGAAATGATTCTCCAGAGATGTTGTGCACAACGATTCTCTTGTTTAGGAAAATAGTTGGGGTTGTGAGGATATTTATAATCGAGTTTGATGTTGTAGAGTTATGATAATAAATAAACGTGTTACGCATTTCATTTATTTCATTAACTCTTATTGAAAACCCTCATGTGGAATAATTAATTACTTTACATGCGCTCACGCTGATTATAATAAATATCATTTAATAAAATGATATTATATCCTCAAAATCCCGACTGGAAAAACTACACGGCGTGTAATAATAAATACACGGCGTGTACATTAAATGTACACAGCATGTACATTTAATAATACACGACGTGTACTTGTTTTATTTTATTTTTCCTCCATCATTTAAAACAACTTAGGCTTGCTTGAATAATTATTAAACCACATACGAGAATAATCTTTATTCAACTTGAGATACTTGGATACACTTAGTGTGTGACCCTCTAGGCCTCTTTCTCGTTGGCATTAGGCGGGCTTGCCTAAAGTCCAAGATTACTGTCTAGCAATGGGTCAAGGACCCCAAGGGAAAGAAGTTGACGTCGCATTGATGTATCACCTCATACGAACTCTTACTGTGAAATTTAATCCTTTTGTCTCGATATCTCATCAAGAAGGTTTCATGGTAGTGTCATAAACCTATATGCTTGATCTGTCATTCTTTGACTACCCAAAATAAACTCGTCATTTACACCATGGCCATGGAATTTAATGCGATAGTTCTATTTAAATCAAAGGGCCGAGATATAAACTTCCATAAATATAAGGGACAAATCCTTCATCGACTTATCTATTAACAACATGTCACTCGTGACACACCCAACGTACCCTACTTTCCGCCAATGGTCTGCGTGACGGTTTTCATCAGTAAATCTAAGTGTGCGAGTCATGACATGAGTTAATGATAATCTTCCAGTCTAAGGACCATTACACATGCTCGTAGATAACAATATCCGATGACACCAAGACATGCCGAATTATTACTTGCGGGTCTGTTCTCATAATCTCTAATCTTAGAGATTACCAAGTACAAACTCCATGAGAGAGAGTCTCGTCTTCTTACGAGTACTCGCACATGACGGTCTGTATACTATGTGTCCTATCATAGTATGTCATCCAACTGTAGAACGTTATTTAAGAATATTGTTATAGAATTTCAAGGTTCTCATCATAGCGGGGATCTGCTATGACCTTATTAATGCAAAAAATATTTCAGGAAATTATTATATTATAGTCATGCAGAACAATTAACAATATATAATAAGTGAACATTCATGTAATCAAAGTACAAAACAGTTGGTTCTGAGGACACCAACCCTTACAAACTCCCACTTGGACTAGAGCCAACTGCCTACAACTTTTAGTCCGCTAGACCTCACATGATGATCATGTTTCTGCTGAGTCAAGGCTTTAGTCAATGGGTCTGCCACGTTGTCTTCCGTGGAAATTATGCTCACTGAAACTTCACCTATCTGAGAAAAATCCCTCAAGAGATGATACCTCCGAAGTATGTGCTTTGTCCGCTGATGTGACCTTGGCTCTTTTGCAAGTGCCACCGCTGTAGTATTATCACAATATAGTGTGATAGGATCTTTACTACTCAGTAAAACATCCAGCTCTTGGATGAATATTCGCATCCATACTGCTTCTTTAGCTGCCTCAGAAGCTACGATATACTCGGACTCCGCTGTAGAATCTTCCACCACACTTTGTTTTGAGCTCTTCCATCTCACTGCACCTCCATTCAAACTGAAGATGTATCCAGTCTGTGACTTCATGTCATCTTGATCAGTCTGGAAACTATCATCTACATGTCCTCTGATGACTAGTTCCTCATCTCCTCCATAAACCAGGAACATATCCTTAGTACGCCTCGGATACTTAAGGATAGTCTTGACTGTCATCCAATGGCGGTCTCCTGGATCAGCTTGATATCTGCCTACCGCACTTAATGCGTAAGCAACATCTAGCCTCGTACATAGCATATCATACATGACTGACCCAATTGCGGATGCGTAAGGGATCCTTGCCATTCTATTTCATTCCTCATGTGCCTGAGGACACATTTTCTTGGAAATATGAATGCCATGTGACACTGGCAACAATCCCCTCTTGGACTATTCCATACTGAATCTCTTCAGTATCTTGTCAATGTATGTACTTTGACTTAAGCCCATCATTCTCTTGGATCTATCACGATGGATCTTGATTCCAAGAATATATGTCGCCTTGCCCAAGTCTTTCATGGAGAATCATTTATGCAACCATGCCTTAACTGACTATAAGACAGGTAACCAGCAATGGCCAATAGGATTTTGATGGATTTCAGCATCGCAACCGGTGAAAAGGTTTCATCATAGTCAATTCCTTGATGCTGTCTAAAACCTTTTGCAACCAGTCGTGACTTGTAGGTTCTGACTTGCCCCTCCATGTCCAGTTTCTTCTTGAATACCCATTTATTACCAATAAGCTTTACATCAACTGGAGGATCCACCAAAATCCAGACTTGGTTTTGGTACATGGGATCCATTTCATAATTCATGGATTCTTGCCACTTGGAAACGTCTGTGTCTTCAACTACTTTTTTGTAGGTAAGAGGATCATTATTTTCAACCAATAATGAGTCACCATCCTTGGTGACAAGAAAACCATATCATTCTGGTTCTCTCACTTCTCTCATGCTCATACGTAGTTCTTGTGTCTCTGGAACATATTGTTCTTCCACGGGACTTTGTGGAATCTGTTCTTGTACCAACTCATGTGTATCTTGATCCTCGACTTCATCGAAGTCTATCTCACTCCCACTATCTCTTTTGGAGATGTGATCCCTCTCAAGGAATATGGCGGGTCTTTCCACTATAACCTTTTTTTCTGAGGGGTTATATAGGTAATATCTTCTTTTTTCCTTGGGATATCCTATAAAGATACACTTTGTGCCTCGGGGCGCGAGTTTTTTACCTGAAGAGGCCTTAACAAATACTTCGCTACCCCACACATGTAAATTCGATAACATGGCTTTGTGTCCACTCCATAACTCGTATGGAATACCATTTATTGATTTAGTTGGTACTTGATTTAGTATGAGCGCTGCTATTTGTAATGCATATCCTCAAAAGGATAATGGAAGACTCGCATGACTCATCATTGATCTCACCATGTCCAACAGGGTGCGGTTCCTCCTTTCACTTACACCATTCCACTGCGGTGTGTAAGGAGGAGTGAGTTGAGATAGAATCCCAAACTCCCGTAAGAAATCAATAAAGTCCTGATTAAGATATTCTCCTCCTCTGTCTGAGCAGAGTTTCTTAATCTTCTTACCAAGATGGTTCTCAACTTCATTCTTGTATTCTTTGAACCGGTCAAAATAATATGACTTATACCTCAGTAAATAGATATATCCATATCTACTAAAATCATCAGTAAAAGTTATGAAGTACGAGAACCCGCCCCTTGCTTCAACTGGAAATGGTCCACACACATCTGTGTGAACTAATTATAGAATCTCTTTAGCTCTTTCACCTTTCCCACTAAATGGGGTTTTGGTCATTTTGCCTTGTAGACACGCATGACATACACCAAGTGGTTTTAGTTTGAAATAATCTAAATACCCATCTTGATGTAATTTTGTCAAACGTTTCTCATTGACATGACCTAGCCATTGATTCCAAAGTTGGGTGTGGTATGAGTCATGTGTATTAACTTTGTTATTGATTTCCATTACTTGGTTTGTGTAGTATAACACATAAAGGCCATTATATAAATGTGCCCTACCAAAACAAATGATATCTTTATAAAAATAGAAACATCCACTTCCAAACTTGAAGATGAATCCATCAGTATCTAATCTGGATACTAAAATAATGTTTTTGGTTACATAGGGTATATAATAACATCTTTTCAAAACCAAGACCATCCCCATAGGCAATGTGAGGTGGTAGTCCGTGACAGCTATAGTAGCAAGTCTGGCTCCGTTGGCTGCTCGTAGATCTACCTCCCCTCGATCAATCTTCCTGAATCTACTTGGTTCCTATATTTGGATACATATTAGAGCACCACAAGCATGATCTAATACCCAATTAGTAGAAACAGATAGATTTCATTCGATAACAAATGCACCTGAAGCTTTCCCTTGCTTCCTTGGCTGGGTGCAGTTTTTCTTATGTTGGCCCTTCTTGCCACATGCAAAACAAACAGCATCTTGTTCCTTTGCCTCCCCTTTGATCTTCCTTTTCTTGGAAGGCCTTGAAGAATCTTTGGGCTTAAAGCTCTTCACCTTCCCTTTCCTTTTATTCACCATGAGGACAGAAGGCTTTGCACGCTTCATATCAGTGTCCACTTGGCGAATGAGGATGAGAAGATCAGACAGAGACTTCTCAATGTTGTTCATATTGAAGTTCACAACAAAGTTTGAGAAGCTCTGGGGGAGTGATGCATGAATGAGATCGGTACCCAGTTCTTCGGGGAGTTTAAACCCTAGAACCTCCAAGCGCTCAATGTAGCCAATGAGATTGACTACATGAGGCCCGGCTGGGGCACCCTCTCCAAGCTTGCTCTGAAATAGAGCCTTGGAGATCTCAAACCTTTCCTATCTTTCTCTCTCCTGGTATAGACCACGGAGATGCTCGAGCATGCTATTGACATCCATGTCTTCATGAGACTCCATGAGATCACTAGATATTGATGATAGCATCAAAAATTGAACGTTGAGTGCATCATTAAAATGTTGATCATAGACTAGGAAATCTTCATCACTCGCCCCTGGGGTAGGGGAATCAGGAAGTGAGGACTCCAGCACGTAAAACTTTCGTTCATGGCGTAGGATAACCCGAAGGCACCTAAACCATTCATGAAAGTTACTTCCGGGGAGGATATTTTCTTTATCCAGTATTGATCGCAGAGAAAATGTGGTTGATTCTACAATTTAAAAGAGAAGATTTATTAGTACTTTCTTAATTACAATTTATGAGAAATAATGAATGAATTAATTAATTCTCCCACTATTTTATCAAGTCCCAATGGCCCTCACCATGGAACTCGGAATGTCCAGTTTCTTTGACATTCTAGTGGCAAGGATCCATATTTCCCTTCGCATAACCCCAACAAGGGTTGGTCAAGCTATTTGATGGTATTTAGGTAGGCAGGTCTTTGCCAACAATGACCTTACAATTCCTTGATCTGTTGAGTGGACTCCCCAATCCTGAAATCCTGACTTGGATTTCCTCAACTCTTTCCTCCAATATTACACCAAGTCTAGCAAGGGCTACTTCTCTTGATGTAATATGGTTAAGTCAACCTGAAACCTTTCATAAGGGCTTCCTTTATAAAAGTAAGTGTCCCACCAATGGTTGGTCAAACACATAGTTTTATTGAGTCTTGCCCTTAATCAGGTAACAGAAGGCTTGGTCTGACTTAATATGGAATTGAGGGATTTTATTCCTTTATGCGTAGTTTCTCATTATCACATGTTTGTTAATATTAAGTGATGCTTGCTTAAGTGATTAACCATGTTCTGATAATGTTTACGCATAGTCTGTTTTTTATTTTATTCCATCTTTGCATACTTGTTCATTTTATTAATTATGTGATCGCAACAACACATACATAATAAATAAACCATGCAATCAGATAGAAATAAAATAAGATATCATGATCATGAGCTTCTATTGGTTATCTTATCTAGAGGTTTTGATAAGCTAACCCTGACCTTGGGAAAACACCTTGAACCTGTTGGTTCGTGTTTTGCAGCTCCCACCTGTCCACCTTTGTATCTTCTTGTGTTGGTTTCACCTCGGCTTCAGTATTTGAATTGTCTCCTCTGGCTTGGGAGATCCTCCATTACATGGGTTTACATTAAAGAAACCATGGACACGCAGGCCCTACATTTTATTAGAAGAAGGCTCGCAGGCCAACAAATTTAAATTAAAAAAAAATAAATGAAACCATACACATACAAAGGGTCTTTGGTCTAGCTCATGATCATCCATAGTATGAAACGACATTTATGCATATTTTAGAATTCAAATTCTTTTAATCGTTCTTTTATTTAAGATAAGACGCACTCCAAATCAATTAATTATGATCTTATAATTAATCAATTCTTTATCTTAAATTCCTTTCTGAATTTCCTTGAGATTCTTCTCATCCATATTCCTTGTACGGGTCTTTGTACATTGGAGGAAACCTGGTGAAATTCCATTTCTATAAATTACACGGCGCGTAGTTTATAATTACACGACGTGTATTTTTATTTTCACCCTTTATCCAAAGTACACGTTGGGGCTTTGGCGTGTTTTCTGTACTTTGAAAATTTTGGAGTACACAGCGTGTAGATGAATCATACACAGCGTGTACTTCCTTGTTACGCAGTAACCGGCCTGGCGATCCCATGTACGCGGTACACGACTTATCTTTGTACATGGTTTCACCTGGTCTGGAACGGACTACACAGCGTGTTTCTCCAACATACACGCCGTGTATTATGCTTTTTACACGCCATTCAATTCTGGTCAACACGGCGTGATTAAAACTTAGGCATAATCAATTCACACAGCGTGGTTTGGCGGACCAGTGCCGGTTCGTTGAACCTAAGTACACGATGTGTAGTTTTAATTACATTCCGTGTAATCTCGTGTTGTACAGACAGAAAGAGCGACTCCTCCGGATGAATTCCTCGTTTTTATTTTAATCAAAATTAAAATTGAAAATTTATTTCTGTGATATGAATCGAGAAACGAAGGTGGAAGAATAGATCTCGTTTATTCAGATTAATAGAACGATATATTTTGAATTGAATCAAATATAAATGCGTAAATTATCAATGAAAATTAAATAACTATAATCAACGTTGTAACCTCCCTCTGATACCATTTGAAGGTTACGGGCGCAGAAGAAGCGCGTGGGTGGATCTTACCACTTGGCCTTTTGTAATTATCAATGATCAATTCGGGATCAATACGACGATAAATGTCAGTCTCCACGGATCAAATCACAGAAAAAGACAAAGAAGATGGTTTGTCCCGGAACCAAAAACAAGGATCATTACAGGTTGATTATAATTAATTTAATTAATTATAAAGAAATACATTTTGGGTGTTCTTTCTTCGTTGATTTTCTTGATCACATTGTCGATGTGATCTGTCGTTGCGTCGTAGAAACCAAGTGTAGACTCCCTCTAGCGGTGATCCACACGTGTACCTCGTATCTCTGGACGTCGCCAAAGGATTCTCCAGGTGCTAGCGTGGAGAAGCCTTTGCTTGCATTTTCCTCCTTAGATCGTCTTGATCCGATGGAAGAGGATCTCTCTCGGTCTTGAGAGCATTCTTGGAGGAAGAGGTTCTTTCGTCCTTGAAAGAATTCTCCAGAGATGTTGTGCACAACGATTCTCTTCTGTAGGAAAAGAGTTAGGGTTGTGAGGATATTTATAATCGAGTTTGAGATTGTAGAGTTATGACAATAAATAAATGTGTTACGTGTTTCATTTATTTCATTAACTCTTATTGAAAACCCCCATGTCGAATAATTAATTCCTTGACATGCTCTCATACTGATTATAATAAATATCATTTAATAAAACGATATTATATCCTCAAAATCCCGACTGGAAAAACTACACGGCGTGTAATAATAAATACACAGCGTGTACTTTTTTTTCATTGAAAACTACACGGCATGTACATTAAATGTACCCGACGTGTATATATTGTTTTCATTTATTCATTTACTTTCCAAAATAAAATTACACGGCGTGTACATTTAATAATACACGGCGTGTACTTGTTTTATTTTATTTTTCCTCCATCATTTAAAACAACTTAGGCATCCTTTAATAATTATTAAACCACGTACGGGAATAATCTTTATTCAACTTGAGATACTTGGATACACTTAGTGTGTGACCCTCTAGGCCTCTTTCTCGTTGGCATTAGGCGGGCTTGCCTAAAGTCCAAGATTACT
Organism: Viscum album; assembly: GCA_963277665.1. Taxonomy (NCBI): domain Eukaryota; kingdom Viridiplantae; phylum Streptophyta; class Magnoliopsida; order Santalales; family Viscaceae; genus Viscum; species Viscum album. The sequence continues at coordinate 1,517,695,814 of OY728139.1, read as the reverse complement.
ATCTAGTAATGGGTCAAGGCACCCAAGAGAAAGAAGTTGACACTGCATTGACGTATCACCTCATATGAATGCTTACTGTGTAATTTAATCCCTTTGTCTCGATATCTCATCAAGAAGGTTTCATGGCAGTGTCATAAACCTATATGCTTGATTCATCATTCTTTCACTACCCGAAATAAACTCATTGTTTACACCATGGCCATGGAATTTAATGTGACAATTATATTTCAATAAAAGGGCCGAGATATCAACTTCCATAAATAGAAGGGACAAATCCTTCATCAACTTATCCATTAACAACATGTCACTCGTGATGCACCCAACATTCCCTACTTTCCACCAACTTTCTGCATGATGGTTTTCGTCAGTAAATATAAGTGTGCGAGTCATGACATGAGTTAATAATAATATTCTTGTCTAAGGACCATTACACACGCTCGTAGATAGCAAGATCCGATGACACCAAGACATGCGGAATTACTACTGGCGGGTCTGTTCTCATAATCTCCCATCTTAGAGATTACCAAGTGCGAACTCCATGAGAGAGAGTCTCGTCTTCTTACGAGTACTCGCACATGAAGGTCTGTATACTATGTGTCCTATCATAGTATGTCATCCAACCATAGAACTTTATTTAAGAATATTGTTATAGCATTTCAAGGGTCTCATCATAGCGGGGATCTTCTATGACCTTATTAATGCAAAAAATATTCCAGGACATTATTATATTATAGTCATGCAGAACAATGAACAATATATAATAAGTGAACATTCATGTAATCGAAGTACAAAACAGTTGGTTCTGAGGACACCAACCCTTACAAACTCCCACTTGGACTAGAGCCAACTGCCTACAACTTTTAGTCCGCTAGACCTCACATGATGATCATGTTTCTGCTGAGTCAAGGATTTAGTCAATGGGTCTGCCACGTTGTCTTCCGTGGAAATACTGGTCACTGCAACTTCACCTCTTTGAGAAAAATCCCTCAAGATATGATACATCTGAAGTATTTTCTTTGTCCGTTGATGTGACCTTGGCTCTTTTGCAAGTGCCACCGCTACAGTATTATCACAATAGAGTGTGATAGGATCTTTACGGCTCGGTAAAACATCCATCTCTTGGACGAAGCTTCGCATCCATACTGCTTCTTTAGCTTACTCAGAAGCTGTGATATACTCGGACTCCGTTGTAGAATCTTCCACCACACTTTGTTTTGAGCTCTTCCAGCTCACTACACCTCCATTCAAACTGAAGATGTATCCAGTCTGCGACTTCATGTCATCTTGATCAGTCTGGAAACTAGCATCTACATGTCCTCTGATAACTAGTTCCTCATCTCCTCCATAAACTAGGAACATATCCTTAGTACGCCTCAGATACTTAAGGATAGTCTTGACTGCCATCCAATGGCGGTCTCCTGGATCAGCTTGATATCTGCCTACCGCACTTAATGTGTAAGCAACATCTAGCCTCGTACATAGCATAGCATACATAACTGACCCAATCGCGGATGCGTAAGGGATCCTTGACATTCTATTTCTTTCCTCATGTGTCTGAGGACACATTTTATTGGAAATTTTAATGCCATGTGACACTGGCAACAATCCCCTCTTGGACTATTCCATACTGAATCTCTTCAGTATCTTTTCAATGTATGTACTTTGACTTAGGCCCATCATTCTCTTGGATCTATCACGATGGATCTTGATTCCAAGAATATATGCCGCCTTGACCAAGTCTTTCATGGAGAATCATTTATCCAACCATGCCTTAACTGACTATAATACAGGTACTTCGTTTCCAATTAGTAATATGTCATCAACATATACTATTAAGAAAACGACTGCACTCCCACTAAAACTCTTGTAGACACAAGGCTCACATTCATTCTTAACAAAGCCAAATTCTTTTATAGCTTCATAAAAATGAATGTTCCATGATCTTGATGCTTGCTTTAATCCATAAATGGATTTATGCAACTTGCATACCTTGTTGGCATCCTTTGGAGTCACAACCCCTTCAGGTTGTGTCATGTAGACATCTTCCTAGAGGTTCCCATTAAGGAAACCTGTTTTGACATCCATTTTCCAAATTTCATAGTCATGGTAAGCAGCAATGGCCAATAGGATTCTGATGGATTTCAGCATCGCAACCGGTGAAAAGGTTTCATCATAGTGAATTCCATGACACTGTCTAAAACCTTTTGCAACCTGTCGTGCCTTGTAGGTGTTGACTTTCCCCTCCATGTCCAGTTTCTTCTTGAATACCCATTTATTACCAATAGGCTTTACATAAACTGGAGGATCTACAAAAATCTAGACTTGGTTTTGGTACATGGAATCCATTTCATAATTCATGGCTTATTGCCACTTGGCAACGTCTGTGCCTTCAACTACTTCCTTGTAGGTAAGAGGATCATCATTGTCAACAAATAATGAGTCACCATCCTCGGTGAAAATAAAACCATATCGTTCAAGTTCTCTCACCTCTCTCATGCTCCTACGTAGTTATTTTGTATCTTGAACAGATTATTCTTCCACGGGGCTTTGTGGAATCTATTCTTGTACCAACTCATGTGTATCTTGAGCCTCGACTTCATCGAAGTCTATCTCGCTCCCACTATTTCTTTTAGAGATGTTCTCCCTCTCATGGAATATGGCGTGTCTTTCCACTGTAACCTTTTTGTCTCTGGGGTTGTATAGGTAATATCCCCTTGTTTCCTTGGGATATCCTATAAAGATACACTTTGTGCCTCAGGGCACGAGTTTCTTACCTGAAGAGGCCTTAACAAATGCTTCACTACCCCACACATATAAATTCGATAACATGGCTTTGCGTCCACTCCATAACTCGTATGGAATACCATTTATCAATTTAGTTGGTACTTGGTTTAGTATGAGCGTTGTTGTTTGTAATGCATATCCCCAAAAGGATAATGGAAGACTCGCATGACTCATCATTGATCTCACCATGTCCAACAGGGTGCGGTTCCTCCTTTCACTTACACCATTCCACTGCGGTGTGTAAGGAGGAGTGAGTTGAGATAGAATCCCAAACTCCCATAAGAAATCAATGAAGTCCTGATTAAGATATTCTCCTCCTTTGTCTGAGCGGAGTTTCTTAATCTTCTTACCAAGCTGGTTCTCAACTTCATTCTTGTATTCTTTGAACCGATGAAAAGAATTTGACTTATACCTCATTAAATAGATATATCCATATCTACTAAAATCATCAGTAAAAGTTATGAAGTATGAGAACCCACCCCTTGCTTCAACTAGAAATGGTCCACACACATCTGTGTGAACTAATTCTAGAAGCTCTTTAGCTCTTTCACCTTTCCCATTAAATGGGGCTTTGGTCATTTTTCCTTATAGACATGCGTGACATACACCAAGTGGTTTTAGTTCGAAAGAATCTAAATACCCATCTTGATGTAATTTTGTCAAACGTTTCTCATTGACATGACCTAGCCGGTGATGCCAAAGTTGGGTGTGGTATGAGTCATGTGAATTAACTTTGTTATCAATTTCCATTACTTGGTTTGTGTAGTCTAACACATAAAAGCCGTTATATAAATGTGCCCTGCCAAAACAAATTCTATCTTTATAAAAATAGAAACAACCACTTCCAAACTTGAAGATGAATCCATCAGTATCTAATTTGCATACTGAAATAATTTTTTTGGTTATAGAGGGTACATAATAACATCCTTTCAAAACCAAGACCATCCCTGTAGGCAATGTGAGGTGGTAGTCCTCGACAGCTACAGCAGGAAGTTTGGCTCCGTTGGATTCTCGTAGATCTACCTCCCCTTGATCAATCTTCCTGAATCTACTTGGTTCCTATATTTGGATACATATGTGAGCACCACAAGCAGTATCTAATACCCAATTAGTAGAAAGAGAGAGATTGCATTCGATAACAAACTCACATGAAGCTTCTCCTTGCTTCCTTGGCTGGGCTCAGTTTTTCTTCCAGTGGCCCTTCTTGCCACATGCAAAACAAACAACATCTTGTTCCTTTTCCTCCCCTTTGATCTTCCATTTCTTGGAAGGCCTTGAAGAAGCTTTAGGCTTAAAGCTCTTCGCCTTCCCTTTCCTTTTATTCACCATGAGGACAGAAGTCTTTTCACGCTTCATGTCAGTGTCCACTTGGCGAATGAGGATGAGAAGATCAGACAGAGACTTCTCAATGTTGTTCATATTGAAGTTCACAACAAAGTTTGAGAAGCTCTCAGGGAGTGATGAAAGAATGAGATCGGTACCAAGTTCTTCGGGGAGTTTAAACCCTAGAACCTCCAAGCGCTCAATGTAGCCAATGATCTTGAATACATGAGGCCCGGCTGGGGCACCCTCTCCAAGCTTTCTCTAAAATAGAGCCTTGGATATCTCAAACCTTTCTTGTCTTTCTCTCTCCTTGTATAGACCATGGAGATGCTCGAGAATGCTATAGGCATCCATGTCTTCATGAGACTTCATGAGCTCACTAGACATTGATGATAGCATCAAACATTGAACGTCGAGTGCATCGTTCAAATATTGATCATAGACTAGGAAATCTCCATCACTCACCCCTGGAGTAGGGGAATCGGGAAGTGAGGACTCCATCACATAAAACTTTCGTTCATGGCGTAGGATAACCCGAAGGCGCCTAAACCATTCCTAAAAGTTACTACCAGTGAGGATATTGTCTTTATCCAGTATTGATCGCAGAGAAAATGTGGTTGATTCTACAATTTAAAAGAGCAGATTTATTAGTACTTTCTTGATTACAATTTATGAGAAATAATGAATTAATTAATTAATTCTCCCACTATTTTATCAAGTCCCAATGGCCCTCACCATTGAACTCGGAATGTCCAGTTGATTTGACATTATAGTGGCAAGGATCCATATTTCCCTTCACATAACCCCAACAAGGGTTGGTCAAGATATTTGAAGGTATTTAGGTAGGCAGGTCTTTGCCAACTGTGAGCTTACAGTTCCTTGATCTGTTGAGTGGACTCTCCAATCCTGAAATCCTGACTTGGATTTCCTCAACTCTTGCCTCCAATATTACACCAAGTCTATCAAGGGATACTTCTCTTGATGTAATATGGTTAAGTAAACCTGAAACCTTTCATAAGGGATTCCTTTATAAAAGTAAGTGTCCCAACAAGGGTTGGTCAAACACATAGTTTTATTGAGTCTTTCCCTTAATTAGGTAACAGAAGGCTTGGTCTGACTTAATATGGTATTGAGGGATTTTATTCCTTTATGCGTAGTTTCGCATTATCACATGTTTGTTAATATTAAGTGATGCTTGCTTAAGTTATTAACTATGTTCTGATAATGTTTACGCATAGTCTATTTTTTATTTTATTCCATCTTTTCATGCTTGTTCATTTTATTAATTATGTGATCGCGACAACACATACATAATAAATAAACCATGCAATCAAACAGAAATAAAATAATATGGAATGATCATGAGATTCTATTGGTTATCTTATCTCGCGGTTTTGATAATCTAACACTGACCTAGGGAAAACACCTTGAACCTGTTGGTTCGTGTTTTGCAGCTCCCACCTGTCCAACTTTTTATCTTCTTGTGTTGGTTTCGCCTCAACTTCGGGATTTGAACCATATCCTCTGGCTTGGTAGATCCTCCATTACGTGGGTTTACATTAAAGAAACCATGGACACGCAGGCCCTACATTTTATTGGAAGAAGGCTCGCAGGACAACAAATTTAAATTAAATAAATTTAAATGAAACCATACACATACAAAGGGTCTTTGGTCTATCTCATGATCATCCATAGTATGCAACGAAATTTACGCATATTTTAGAATTCGAATTCTTTTAATCATTCTTTTATTTAAGATAAGACGCTCTTGAATTCAACTAATTATGATCTTATAATTAATCAATTATTTATCTTAAATTCCTTTCTGAATTTCCTTGATATGCTTCTCATCCATATTCCTTGTACGGGTCTTTGTACATTGGAGGAAACCTGGTGAAATTCCATTTCTGGAAAGTACACGGCATGTAGTTTATAATTACATGGCGTGTATTTTTCTTTTCACCCTTTATCCAAAGTACACATCAGGGCTTTGGCGTGTTTTCTGTACTTTGGAAATTTTGGAGTACATGGCGTGTAGATGAATCATACACGGCGTGTACTTCCTTGTTACACGGTAACAGGCTTGGCGATCCCGTGTACGCGGTACATGGCCTATCTTTGTACACGGTTTCACCTGGGCTGGAACAGACTACACGGCGTGTTGCTCCAACATGCAGGCCGTGTATTCTAGTTTCCACGCGCCGTTCAATTTTGGTCAACACGGAGTGATTAAAACTTAGGCATAATCAATTCACATGGTGTGGTTTTCCAGACCAGTGCCGGTTCGTTGAACCTAAGTACACGGTGTGTAGTTTTAATTACACGCTGTGTAATCCCATGTTGTACAGACAGAAAGAGCGACTCCTCCGGATGAATTCCTCATTTTTATTTTAATCAAAATTAAAATTAAAAAGTCATTTCTGTGATATGAATCGAGAAACGAAGGTGGAAGAATAGATCTCGTTTATTCAGATTAATAGAACGATATATTTCGAATTGAATCAAATATAAATGTGTAAATTATCAACGAAAATTAAATAACTATAATCAACATTGTAACCTCCCTCTGATACCATTTGAAGGTTCCGGGCGCAGCGAAAGCGCGTGGGTGGATGTGCCCACTTGGCCTTTTGTCATTATCAATGATCAATCCGGGATCCATACGACGATAAACGCAAGTCTCCACGGATCGAATCACATAAAAAGACAAAGAAGATGGTTTGTCCCGGAACCACAAACAAGGATTGTTACAGGTTGATTATAATTAATTTAATTAATTATAAAGAAATACCTTTTGTGTGTTCGTTCTTCATTGATGTTCTTGATCACGTTGTCGATGTGATCTGTCATTGCATCGTAGAAGCCAAGTGTAGACTCCCTCTAGTGGTGATCCACACGTGTACCTCATATCTCTTCATGTCGCCAAAGGATTCTCCAGGTGCTAGCGTAGAGAAGCCTTTGCTTGCGTTTTCCGCCTTAGATCGTCTTGATCCTATGGAAGAGGATCTCTCTCGGTCTTGAGAGCATTCTTGGAGGAAGAGGTTCTTTCGGCCTTGAAAGAATTCTCCATAGATGTTGTGCACAATGATTCTCTTGTGTAGGAAAAGAGTTGGGGTTGTGAGGATATTTATAATCGAGTTTGAGGTTGTAGAGTTATGACAATAAATAAATGTGTTACGCGTTTCATTTATTTCATTAACTCTTATTGAAAACCCCCATGTTGAATAATTAATTCTTTTATATGTGCTCATGCGGATTATAATAAATATAATTTAATAAAACGATATTATATCCTCAAAATCCCGACTGGAAAAACTACATGGCGTGTAATAATAAATACAGGGTGTGTCCTTGTTTTTCATTGAAAACTACACGGCGTGTACATTAAATGCACACGGCGTGTATATCTTGTTTTCATTTATTCATTTTCTTTTCAAAATAAAACTACATGGTGTGTACATTTAATAATACATGGTGTGTACTTGTTTTATTTTATTTTTCCTCCATCATTTAAAACAACTTAGGCTTCCTTGAATAATTATTAAACCACGTACGGGAATAATCTTTATTCAACTTGAGATACTTGGATACACTTAGTGTGTGACCCTCTAGGCCTCTTTCTCATTGGCATTAGGCGAGCTTTCCTAAAGTCCAAGATTACTATTTAGCAATGGGTCAAGGCACCCAAGAGAAAGAAGTTGACGCCACATTGATGTATCACCTCATACGAACTCTTACTGTGTAATTTAATCCCTTTGTCTCGATATCTCATCAAGCAGGTTTCATGGCAGTGTCATAAACTTATATGCTTGATCCATCGTTCTTTGACTACCCAAAATAAACTCGTTGTTTACACCATGGCCATGGAATTTAATGCGACAGTTCTATTTCAATCAAAGGGCCGAGATATAAACTTCCATAAATAGAAGGGACAAATCCTTCATCGACTTATCCATTAACAACATGTCACTCGTGACGCACCCAACGTACCCTACTTTCCACCAACTGTCTGTGTGACGGTTTTCATCAGTAAATATAAGTGTGTGAGTCATGACATGAGTTAATGATAATCTTCCAGTCTAAGGAGCATTACACACGCTCGCAGATAGAAATATCCGATGACACCAAGACATGCAGAATTACTACTGGTGGGTCTGTTCTCATAATCTCCCATCTTAGAGATTACAAAGTATGAACTCCATGAGAGATAGTCTCGTCTTCTTATGAGTAATCTCACATGACTGTCTGTATACTATGTGTCCTATCATAGTATTTCATCCAACCACAGAACTTTATTTAAGAATATTTTTATAGCATTTCAAGGTTCTCATCATAGCAGGGATCTGCTATGACCTTATTAATGCAACAAATATTCGAGGACATTATTATATTATAGTCATGCAGAACAATGAAAAATATATAATAAGTGAACATTCATGTAATCAAAGTACAAAACAGTTGGTTCTGAGGACACCAACCCTTAAAAGAACTAAATCTATAGCATTCTGATGATCTTTTAGCAAATTGATATGAACCCAGGGTGGATGTTCAAATTAGAGACATACATGCTCTGAGGGTCATCCAAATGATGGTGAGATGTGCATGTTTTGCCTAGTTGACACAAGGGTTTTCCCTGGAAGGATTTTTGGGCCAGATTCTTTGAGAAATTTTTACCATAGACACTGAGGGCTGAAAGGGCTCATGATTTATTAAGCCTTTAGCAGTTTTTCATGTCCTTTATGGACTATGAAGGTACATTCACTAAATTGACACACTTTGTACCTGGTATGGTGAGTGGAGACACCTCTAGGATGAGGCTCTTTGAGGATAGTTTATAGAACTCCATTCTGGTGAAAGTAAAAGTATTTAGATTGGGCTCATTCTCTAAGGTAGTACACCTGGTGCTCATAGCTGAGGGAAACCTCATGGATGGTTCTTACTTGAGCTGGGAATTGGCTTTAGGTGATTTCAGTATTGACTATTTTGATGGTAGAAAATGAGGTTTGGATGAGTTTTAGTTGGGTGTTCAGGACAAGGACGTGAGAAGAGCACCTCATGGTGGATCCTCTATAGTTTTCCTACAATTTGGGTAGCCAGTTCATGTATGAACTAAATTTGAGCAGCCTCCAAAGGATTGATGGTCATGTGGGAAGGTTGGAAATATTGATAGGTTCTGTAGGAGGACTTTTCATTTAGTCAATGATTAGTTTTAGGGGAATACGAAGTCCTCTGAGGTCGGTTCAGGTTAGGTACCAGGTGAGAGTATTCGAACATTAGTTGCAAGAAGATGTCATCTTAGAGATAGTGGGACCTAGCACTGGGGTCGGTGTTCGGTGGAAAGGGAAGCACTGTAGGTGGGTCAGGCTTCAGGCCTTTGTGCTTTAGGATAGGTGCATATCATAGATCTACTAGGGAAAAAGAGGGATGGTGAGCCAATGATAGTTAGAGGTACACTATGGGCATGTCCGTGATTTTCTTTTTTTTTTGTTTAGCATGGCCTATTGAGGCGCGTCTATTTTGGTGCATGTGGTGAACGAGGTATGTAAATGGACTTATGTGATGCTACTCATTAAGTGGGAATCATATCTGATGTGTGATATATATATATATATATATATATATATATATATATATGATGTGAGAGGCACTAGGTTCTATGTATTGAGCATCATTGGATGTGGGATACTGAGGAGCGAGGCACCTGGTCATTGAGGAGATCTATGACTTATCTAAGGTTTGATGCATCTGGGTACTATGATGGTGTAGTATTTGACTAAGTTTTGAGGCACCAAGATTTATTTAATCATCCATGGTGATGCGGGACCTCGATGCTGCAATTGGTACCATGGGATTGAGGCAGACACCAATGCAATGAGGGATGTGATTGGGTGTCGAGAGCGACACAGGAGCACCTGGTGAGGTGTAGGAGTGACGATACATCATGGGAGGACCATGGGTCCAGAAATAGGTTGATTAAACTATGATTGTTTTGATCTTTTGGTCGGGATGTGAACAGGTTAGAGAATTCCTAAGGTGGGGATCCCCCATGAGGTATGTTGACCTATACCCTTTAGACCAGGGTAGTCTAAGTTTATTTTAAATGGATGGGTATGTTTGGTACCATCTCTGTATATCATTTGATAGCTCGGGGATGAGCTATATCAAGGAGGGGACTTTTTCACATCCTGGGTTTTTGAGTTAGTTTTAAAATTCACTCCTGATTTGAACTTTTCAATTAGTGGTTATTCTATTTTATTTATCATTGATTTGAACTCAATTCTGAGAGTTACACTAGATTTATATCATGTTTTTACATGATTTTCAAGATTTATCCAAATCCTTAGGTGTTCAGAAGAGGTTTTGGGATCGTCAGAGGATGAATGGATTGTTTGAAAAAATGTAGATTAAGGTGTATAGTTTAGGTTAAACCATGTGGCCCCATATAGCTAACCATGCGTCCCATTTTGAACTACCACATGGTTTGGAAAAACCATGCGACTGGTGTGCACATCCATGTAGACTCATCTACAGAAGTTACAGAGAGCTACCGCATGGTTTTCACATGGTAAGTGCAAACCGTGTGGTAGACAACATGGGTACATCCACTTAGGCATTACCTTGACAATGCAGCACACATGGTTACCACATGGTTTGGATAACCATGCGGGTAAACCATGCAGCCCAAAAAATAATAAAAAATATATTTTCCTCTAAATTTAGTTTTTTTTCTTATGTCCTTTCTTTCCTCCATCTTTCTCCCTTAATATTCAAGCATAGCAATGGAGGAATCCCTATATTCTTCCTCCTATTCACCTTGATATACCTCCCCTATCGGTGATCCATTTTCATCATTTTTGGGTGCAATAGAGTTGTGTAAATAATTCTGAACTCACCCTCCCTTCTTCTCTGTTTATATTTCACCTCGTAGAGCACTAAATCCATTTGAGTGGTTTTTCCCAATTTTTTTGTCATACCATGGAAAATAAGATCTACACCAATCCTATTTGAATTGGATCTATGTATGGTGAATTCCTACTTCTCTGAGTCCAAGGTAGGTGGTTCATATCTTGTTTTTTGTTTTTACAGATGTTTAGGTGGTGCGACTTTTAGCGCGCTTTTGGGTATTTTGATGGGGGGCCAATTATATCAATTTCATCATATTAATATGAGAATGTGACCCATGGGATTACATTAGGAATGCCCAATTCTTTTTTCACTTGATCAAGGCTGGGTTAGTGGTCATATCTCCTTGGGGTGGTTTGGTCAGGGGTATCAAACCCTTTAAATTTAATTTGTTTTAATTGAATTAGTTCGGTTAATCCAATTTGAGGAATTCAAGTCCCCTAAATTTAATTGTTATGATTTTTTAGATATGAAATTATATATTATTAAATTGAATTTCTTTTTTAGTGTGAATTATGTGTGTCTGTGTTTTTTTTCTTGTCCAATGAGCTATTTGGACCTAAGTGGTCATAACGGGTTTGGCCTGAGGTTGAGGTGGCTAATCCCTCCTGATTGAGTGGAATTAATCACTGGTTGGGCTTGGCCCAAATTAATTTAGTGGTTTGACCACAATATTTTTCATTGAAGACTTTGTTTGACGTGGCGAGGCCATCAGGTTGGTCATGACCCGTGATATTGGGATGTAAAGGCCATTAGATTTGAGAAACATGGTTGCCAGGGCATGAGGTTCTAGTTGATGTGGATTATGGACTTTATTGGTGATTTATGATCACCCTCGATGGATAAAGTTTCAAATTTGAGTCATGTTAACAAAGGTTGACTCCATTGATGAGGCTTTTTGACCACTTCTGTGGGTAGAGGCCCTAGTAGATGTGGCTTAGGTGATTATGGTTTGGGGTGCTTGTCGTAGAAATCTATGTCCATGTGGAAGGTGAGGAGCCTTTGGTTTATATGGATGAGGCTATCAATAAGGGTTTGAGTCTCACCATGACTGAGGTTATGGGATTCATTTTGAGGACATACATCATTATTCTTCTGGTTGTTGGGATTTTAGCCGACATGTACTTTCGAGCAGGGGTACGAGGGACCATATTGTGTTGGTTGGGTGTGCCTTTGTGATTTAGGTTCTATTGTTGGGACATGAGGTTCCATGACGTATGTGGTACTAGGATAAATTATTGAGGTGTAGCCTAATGTTTCACCTGGGATATGACATTAGGGGTACCTTGGGCATTGGGCCAAGGACCCTCTTCACTTCTGAGAGTTCAGTGTTGGCTAAAGCAGGTGACACTTCTTGGTGGATGTTGAACACCATATAAGTTTTTTTGTTTCATTTCAAATTAATTTACCTACATTTTTTATTTGTTATATCATGCCTTCTTAAACACATATGTTTGGTACACACCATTGGGTGGTACCCTACTAAGATTCATCTCACACCCTACACGGGTCCTTCGATACACGTGTAACCTTTATGAATTTTTTTTATGGTAATGGATTATCCTCAAGAGTTGATTGTATGGATTTTGGCATAGGACCTTGAGGTCATTCTAGTTAGAGATTTCCTTTTATTCGGCTCTATTTTAGTTTACTCTCTTTTATCAACATGCTTATTACATATGTAGATACTATCGATTATCTATTGGAATCCCTTTTGAATATTGATATGTAAGACTTGTTTTGAAATGAATGCTTGTTTTTTTACTTAATATAATTGTTTTGACGGAATGCTGATTTGTTTACTCTCCACTTCTCCTTTATTTATTGATTTCACTATTTAATTGATATTGAATGTGCTTCCACATATGGTGGTCCAGTTTCGAGTCTGTTGAGTATTAATTTTATATTTCATGTTATATTATTATTACACGGACCATTATAACATCTTTTCCCTAAGGATATAGTCTCCCCAATGTTGAAATTTACACCCTCGTTGCTAGTTAGCAGCCTTTGGCATATGGGGAGGCCCTCCTAAGGACAGTGGTACCCAACCTGATATCAATGTTTGGGTGGATAATTGGTTCGGTGATTCTATAACTGACTCAGGTTATGAATAATAACCTTACCCCTGTGGATCACCCTGATCCACAACATGGAGGAACAATTTTAGACACCTTCATAAGACAACAACCTCCATTATTCAATGGGATTAAAAATCCATTTGTAGATGACCAATGGATAATTTCCTTAGAGAAGATATGTATTTATTTAAGAATTAATGAAAATGAAAAGGTTGTCATGGAAATTTATCATCACTCAGGATATGAGGATCAATGGTGGTCATTAATTCAAAACAAGAATAAGGATGAAGAAATATAAAACATGGAATGGAGAGAAATTAAAGAACTTTTTTTAGAAAAATACTTTCCTCATAAACAGTGAACAGATATGGAGAGGCAATTTATGAGTCTAAGGAAAAGTTAGGATGAGAATATTTCAAAGTATGAAGCTAAATTCATGAGGTTAAAAAGTCATATTGTAGATTATTAATTCAATCCAAAGAGTAATATTGATTGATTATTTTATGGGTTAAAACCATTCCTCTATAAGTTTCTTGTCTCCCAAACTTTCCCATCATACGAAGATATTGCCTTGTGTGATATCAATACAAAAAAGGAATTCTCTAAGTCTTATGAATTTAAAGGAAATCAAGAGAATAATATGGTAGATGAACACTCTAAAAAAGAAATAAGGAAAATTAGAAGAAGGGAAGAATTAAATTTTCATCCTGCAGTAATTGTTGGAAGAAACACCCTAGTACTCACCTTAAGGGAATGGGAGTTTGTTAAAAGTGTGGAGAAAAGTTCCACCAAGCCCCTTATTGTAAGGGAAAGAAAGAACCTAACAATGTTTAATGATACAATTGTAAATAAATGGGACATTATGAAAATGATTTTCCTAAGAATCAAGGAAATTTTCCCCAGAAAAGGCCAAGGGAGAAAGGCCAAGCTTATGAAATCACAACTGTTGGGGTTGAACTTCCTAATGATTGTGGTGGTAGGTATTTTAATTGTCTATTTAAAATTAAACAATGATTTATTTGATTCTAGATCATCACATTGTTTAATATCTTCCCTATTTTCCAATAAAATTATACATTTCCATTTTTATTTAACAAAGGATTTTTTAGTCAAAACTCTCAAGGGAAGTATCATTGCAACAAAGGTATGTATGGAAATCCCCTTTATGAAACATAAACATACTTTAGTTTCTAACCCTATCATCATAAATATGATTAACTTTGATATAATCCTCCGTATGTATTTTCTTTCAAAATATTATGTGAAAATTTATTGCAAGAAGAAGGAAATTAAGATTTGTGTGGAAGTAGAAGAATCCCTTTTCTTGAAATAAGAAACTTCATCACCCGATTATTATCTAGATCCACTCCCAGAATCTTTACTGAATAAAATTCCTAGGGAGGAATAGAAAAAATCATATAGGGATAAACAATATAATCTTCAAATTTAGGATATACCCATTATAAAGGAATACATTGACTTATTTCATGAAGAATTACCAGGACACCCCCCATAGTGTGAAGTTGAGTTTTCTATTAATTTAATACCTGATGCATGGATAATATCAAATAATCGCTATAGAATAGATACAGTGGAATTATTGGAGTCGAATAAACAACATGAAGATTTGGGTACAAAGTGATTTATTTACCCTAGTTTTTCTCAATGGGGATCCCCTATTCTCTTTTTCAAGAATAAAGATAGATCCATGAGACTGTGTATTTATTATAGGGAAATAAATGTTATTATAATAAATAACAAGTATCATCTTCCACATATCGATGTTTTATTTTATCAACTTCATGGACCTAAATTATTTTTAAAGATTGACCTTTGTTATGAATGTCATCAATTGTGAATGAAGAAGGAATACATTATGAAGACATATTTTCAAACAATGTATGAACGTTATAAATTTATAGTAATTGTGTTTTGATTGACTCATACAACCTTGGTTTTTATGGATATAATAAACAAATTATTCAATGAATATCATGATGATTTTTTTGTGGTATTAATTGATGATATTTCGGTGTACTCTAAAATCTATGAAGAATATGAGAATCAGTTATAGATCATTCTTGAGACTCTTCTAAGGGAATTATTAAATGGAAAATTTAGCAAGTGTGAATTTTGGCCTCATGAAATTTATTCTCTTTCCCATGATATCTCTAAGGATGGAATATCTATTGATCCTATAAAGAAAAAGGCAATCCAATAATTGCATGCACAAATGAGAATAACCTAGGTATGCATTTTTATTGGTTTAGCAGGTTACTATTGGAATTTCGTTCAAAATTGTTTCTGATTCGCTAACCCATTAACCAAGCTCATTCATAAAGGGGTTAAATTTGTATGTAAAAAATAATGTGAATAATGTTTTGAATAATTGAATAGAATATTATTCAATGCTCCTTTCTTGAATTTACCATCTGGAAATGATGGATTTTTTATTTATAGTGATACATAAAGGAAATTACTTGGTTTTGTCCTTATGAAGAATGATAGAGTCAGTGAATAAGCATAAAGGTAGTTAAAAACTCATGAATAAAACTATCCAACTCATGATCTTGAGTTAGTAGTGGTAATATTTTCTCTAAAGATACAGATACATTGTATCTATGGTGAAATATGTGAGATATATACAGATCACAAAAGTTTGAAATATATTTTGTCACAGAAATAGATGAATATCAGGAAAAGGAGATAGCTCAAGCTACTTAAGGATTATGATTGCTCAATACACTACCACCCAAGGAAGGTAAATAAGGTGTCATATGCTTTGATAAATAAGGAATATGTAGTTCTAAACAAAATGATAATTTAAAGGGATATTTTTTTATGGATCTAGAAAATATAGATATGGTAATTATCAGGGTAGGTGAAACATCACTAATTTTTCAAATGGTTTACAAACCATCTTTACTAGAAAGGAAAAAAACTTATCATTATAATGATGAGGATTTTTAGAATAAAATTAAATTTTTGAATGATAGGGAAATTGATAAACTTCGTATATGAATATGAAATTTTGAAATTTTGGAAGAGGGTTTGTGTTCCCTCTATGCCTGAGCTAAAAAGGGAATTATTGGATGATTCTCATAGCTCAAATTTCTCTATACACCCTAGTAGCACTAAATTGTATATAGATTTTAAGGAATATTTTTGGTGGGATAATATGAAGCAGGAAATTACTAATTATATGTCCAGATGTTTGGTTTTTCAATAAGTGAAGTCTGAATGACAATATCATAGAGGAGTTATGTAACCTATTCTTATACCTATGTGGAAATGGTATGATATTATGATGGAATTTTTCATGGCTCTACTAGAGAATACTAGAAGTAATGATGTGATATTGGTTATTGATATCCCCGCAGGGTGTTGTTAGTTCCCTGTGTTACTAAGAAAGTTTTTTTTATAAAAACCCAAACTATGCTACTCAATTAATTAAAATCTAGTAAAGGGAAGTTCGGGGTCAAACCCATAGAGACAGCGAGTTTAGTTTTATTAGGACTTCAAAATATTAATTAATTTATAAAATCTGGTGAGAAAAGATTGGTTTGATTAATTTTGAGAAAATAAATGATGAACGCAAATCAGATTGATTGATTGGGTTGAAAATAGTTTTTAAGAATCATGTCGGGGTAATGTAATTTACAAGTTCAAGTGAAATGGTATTTAAGAAAAAAAAATTCTTAATAAATTATTGGTGTCAGAGTTGAGATGAGGAAGATCCAATGGTCATGGTATCCCCTCCTCAACACGGCTATACCCTATTTCCCTTTTTCTGGAAATATAGTATTTTCACCACTTTGATTTTGTCTTGATCCTGTATTTAAACCTAATTTCCCCTAAAGCTGACAATGGTCGTGCCTCCTTTTAGGGTCATTATTTTCACAATTTTAAAGTTAATTTTTTATTCTAATATCGATTTTCATGATAAAATAAAAAGAAATGGATTGGAGTTTAAGAACTAAATTATACAAACCAAAGACAAGAATTATTTAAAAGAGTTAAATACAACGCACCCTCCCCCTTTGATTACATTTCCCTAACACAAGATGGATTTACCCCCTCATCGTAGTGATACAAGAATAAGAGGTAGGTATAAAGTAAAACATAATGAAAATAAATAAATAAAATAACTCGGATAGAGCGCAGTAGCTTCACTCTATGATTTTGTCTCTAATCAAATTAGGATACCCAAAGGTGTAGCTAGGGGATCTATTTATAGGATATGGAAAGGTTCTACCTAACTGATATCATGATGTGTACTTATCCTATATGTCTTGTCCACTTTTTTTTAATCTGCGTGATGCATGTGTGGTTCTCGGCTGAGATTTTGAAAATTTGACCACCTACATGACGTGTACTTGGCCTACATGTCATGTACTACTGATCCTCTTTTCCTCTATGTCCACAAGAATCTTGCACAAATATCATTCATAAATTTGAAGTTTGATCACCATCACGTCTTTTACTGAAGGTACATGACGTGTACTTGTGTCTCAGAACATGTATGCTCATCATTACATGATCTAGCGGCGGCCTGCTTCTCTGATGAGGTCACGATGTGTACTTGTTGTACATGACATGTAACAGTGTTTTTTCGAGTTTTCCATCTTCGTTATACCTCAAAATTCTGGTTTCATGTTCAATTACTTTTCGTTATATCTTCACATATTAGTCGTTTCCTACCACAAAACATAAAACAACTCAATATGGTCCAAAATTGGAAAGATTCATTATTTAAATACACAATTCAATACATTAAAACACTGTAAAATATATACATAAAATAGACGTATCAGTTATTGTTGATCCTCTTAAAAAATAATCACATTTTATTTGCTATAATAAAATATTTACCTCTTGAACTCTTAGCAAGAATATATATTAAATAAGCTTTAAGACTTCATTGTGTACCTTTGTCGATTGTGTCTGATTGTGATCCCGGTTTTACATCAAAATTATAGAAAATTATTCAGAAGGACCTTGATATAAAGATTCATTTGAGCACCACCTAGCACCCTAAAATTGATGGACAATTAGAGAGGACTATTCAAACATTAAAATAAATTTTTAGATCTTTATCACTTGACTTTAAAGGTATGTGGGATCAGTATTTAGCTTTGGTATAATTTTTCTATTACAATAGCTTCTATTAAAGTATTCTGATGGGAACGTATAAAGTTTTATATGGAAAGAGATTTCGTACACTAACTTCTTGGGATGATGTTGGTAAAAGGGAACTTTTATGCCTAGAACTTGTTTAGGAAACAATAGAAGATGTGAAGATTATTCAAACCCATATCAAAGCAGATCAAAGTAGGAAAAATAGTTAGGATGATAATTGAAATAAAATTTTGGAATTTAAAGGGGGAGATCATGTTTTATTGAAGGTATATCCATGGAATGGTGTTATAAGATTTGGTAAAAAGAAAAATTAAATCCCAGGTACATCGGACCTTTTGAAATTATTGAATGAATTGGAGTTATAGCTTACTGTTTAACAATTCCTCCAAGTTTCTCCAAAGTTTATGATGTGTTCCACATATCACTAATAAGGAAATTCATGCCAAACCCAACACATGTACTTGCCTATGAAGAAATAGAATTGGAAGCTTATTTTTCTTATTGTGAAGAGCCTATAAATATTTTTTACACTATAGTGCAAGTGTTAAGGAATCAGATGACTCGATTGATATAGGTTCTTTGGAGAAACCATAAAATGGAAGAAGAAATATGGGAACCTAAGGAAATTATGATGAAGAAATAGCTGGATATTTTTATGAGGTGATATTCTAGAAATTTAAAGGGCACAATTTTTTGAAGGAGGCAATAATGTAACACCCCAAGATTTCACAGTATGTTTTCTTTTTAAATAAATTCAATAGCTTGCGTTGTACACAACACTGAGTTTGAGTCCACCAAAATATATTAACTAAGTCCTTTAAATAGTGTTTATGAATAATATTAACCATATTATGAAACTTAGGTATATTCCATTTGTATTTTATGTTTCCTAGACAATTATATAATAACAAATCCAATTTTACGCATAAAAACTATATTTTTTAAGGGAAATTTTACCACCTTTTAATGGAACACCTATTTTAAAAATAAACTTTGTAAATTTTATAAATTTTATTTTTCAAAATAGACTTAAATTTTAAAATTTTAATATCAAAAATTACCTTATGGTGAATTTTTTGTATTTTTTTGAGAAGTTTATTTTTTTTATGAATAGTGAAAAATAATGCATTATAGTTAAAAAACTAACTTTTAATTTAAATAATTATTATACTTTAAATTAATTTTTAAAGTCAAAATAGATTAATAATATATATATTAATATTATTTAGGTTATTGGAATAATTTTTATATTAAAATTAGATATAAAAACTTATTGAACTGTTGAATGTTTCCTTTTACCCACCTTCTCGCCACATATATGGGATTAGTGTTAAAATTAATTTAGAAACTTCTGTGAATTGAATTTGGAAAAAAGGACATACAATATTGTAATCAATATGATATTTATATTATAATATGATAAACTTAATTTTTTATATTATGAATAGAAAATTTAGTAAATTTTAATTTACCACGGTTAAGGGTAAATCGAGTAATTAAAGGTAAAAATAATATTATAATATTAAAAAATTACCCTAACACTTGTAATAATTTCATTGGATAAGTGTATTTTGAAAAAAATCAACATTAATCCGAAATTATATCCTTTTGAATCTACTTGGGTAAGAATATGATATTTATAATAATTTATTTGAAGATAAGTTAAAAATGTTATACTCATGTTTCTTAATAAGTATAACATTTTTAATACATGGTAATATAGAAGATAAATTAAACTATAAATATTAATTTAGAATCTAATAAATGTATATTCATCATGATAATTTATTTATAATTTTTATAGAATAAATAATTTAATTAAAGGCTTATATAATAATGATATAGTAATTATTTAATTAGTGAAAATATCATATTAATGATATTAAAAATAATAAAATAAATTCAATTTAAAATAATTAATGCAATTCAATAATTTTATGGATAATTTATACATTATAGTGATATATTAGAAGTGTTTTTTTGAATTTAAATTTTTTTTATGATATTAAAAAAACAAATAATGAATAGTATCCAAATTGACATAAATGATACTTTAAAATAAATAATATTTTATGAAATGATATAAAATTCATAAAAATATAAAATTCAGAAAAATTACTATAATAATGTTAAATATGTCATCAATAATACATTTGATGTTGTTTTGGAATTTTATAGTAACTATATTAACCCTAAAGAGTAAAAAGGATAAGTTGTCATGATAAGAGTTAAGGGTTTAACTAAGGGTTGAAGCCAAAAGATAAGGTTAATATTATGACCTAAAAATTTATAAAAATAAATTTTTGATATTTTTTAGAATAATATTATTCTTATATTCTAAATAACTCACTTTGTAGATATTTTAAATAGAAAATAAATTTATATTAATTTAATATTTTAAAGGATTCCAAGAGTGCCCCTCCCCTCTCTTACAAAAAGGAACTTCCTCCCTCACTTCCTCAAACCACGTTAATCATTTTATCTCAACCAAACCCAGAAAATTTATCCTCCCAAAATTATTATTTAACTTATGGAGGTCCATTTCTTCTAAAAAGACTCACCCTAGGGTTCCTAATAGGATATCCAATGGAAGTCCACCAATTCATTTGAGTTCATTTCTTCTTCTACTTTATCTACCTATGTTTTTTCCATGATAGAGTAATAACTATAATATCATTTATATTTTTAGATTTTATTATGATTTTTGTAAAACCATATTCCTCCTTTTATCCATCATACAAAAAACAATAGCATTATGCGTGTGTACAAATGACTAACTGTCGCCACGCTGTGGTGTAATTTGTTTTTCATCACCAATTTATTTGGTTGGGTATAATGATTAATATAATGGATAGAATAATAAATACGACATGATATTGATTATTTTTATTAACATACCATCCAGTTACTTTCCACTTTAGATTTAAAGGAATTATATTGTCGCTCGTGCATACGTATGGCCTACCATATTCACAATGTGGTGAGATTAATTTTCCATGTTATCCATTCAAGAATGATTATAAAAAATATATATAATGAGTTAAAATAATATTTATGAACTTAATATCATTATTTATATGGATAAAATATATCCTATAGATAATAAATATTACTTATATGACAAAAAACATAATAAAATGAAGCAATTAACACCCGAAACAATGGTAATAATGAAATATTATTAACAAAATGATATAAGAGGATCGTATATGATATCATAAATATGAATAAGTTTTTTTATAATTTAATAACATTATTTAACATTTATATAGGAGTTTAATTCTCCCTTAACTAAACTAAAGTACAAGGTAAGCGTTAACTTCACAATCTCATTATTATACGGTATTGTTTATACGTAAGTATTTACTGGGACATTTTATCATCCATGTCCATATTTCTTATAAATGTATTTAAAAATATTATTAGTATTATTATACAACTATTTAAATTAATTTTTACCCATGTTTTACTTTTTATAAAATGTTTTGAAATGAATATTTTTTTCATTTTCTAAATGAGGCACTTTTTTAACTTTTCGACAAAATATTAAAGTAATGTTCTTTTTTGACTTATACAGTATGACCGAAACTTCCATTATAGTCTT
The DNA here is from genome assembly GCA_963277665.1 of Viscum album. NCBI lineage: Eukaryota > Viridiplantae > Streptophyta > Magnoliopsida > Santalales > Viscaceae > Viscum > Viscum album. The sequence goes on along the minus strand of OY728139.1, from coordinate 1,517,673,980 downwards.
ACAAGATTATTTTCACTGAAAATGTTTTCTTTTAAAATTGTTCACCCCTTTTATAATAATTTCAATATAAAAAGTTTCATTTATCTTAATAAATTTTTAATGATTTTATTAGATTTTTTTCATCTATGTCAACATCATTTGTTGGATTTCATACATAATTGTGGTTGATTTCCTATGATATAATCTACCATAATGTATTGAAGGGTTTATGATATGTTTTACTGTGGATGTTCTATCTTTATTCCATTCATGGTTTATGGTTAATGTATTAACATTTCATATTCTAGTTTTAATATGAATGTTTATGTTGGTTATGTTTCACCATTTTCATATGAGGAATGCATTGGAATTAGTAAGTGACGGTTGGGGCCTGCTATAGCCCCTCAATGCATGAGTAGGTCTCATGAGACAAACTAGTTAAATTTTTTTACCTATTTATATATGGTGTCTTGGATTAAGCCTTGACGGTATGTTTATTATGTATAGAATTATGTATCACCTCATTATGAAATTAGTTATTGATATTACATGCGATTATTCAACTAGTAGAATATCATGTGAATGTTTATATAGAATTATTTGATTTATTCTTGCTATATTAAGTTCAAGATTATGTTCAAGTGTATTATGTTTCAATTATACACCTTTCCTTAAGTTTTATTCTTATTTACCCATAATAGCTTCTATTGTGCGCTTACCCATTTTGAGAATCTAAGATCATCCCTTTATTATGTTTTATTTTCATAATAGGTAAAGATTTGTATTATGACTGATATATAGGGTTAATCTAGAATATTTATGGAATTCTCAAAGTATTATATATGTTGTATTTTATATTTTCAATTGTAATGTAAGGTTCATGTATGTTATCTATTTTCCAAGACTGATAAACTATTAGGTCCTTTGGGATTTGACACATGTATCTATGCCAATGTAATAAAGTAAGGCATTGAATCTGGACTACTAGGGTCGGGGTGTTACATTTGGGAAATCCAAACATGAATCATGCACTTATATTATACCAAAGACATAGTGTAGGACACCCTATGGGTTATACTTAGTGAGTCATCTGATATAAAAAACACCCTTGGTGCCTCATGAGAATATTTTATTCCACTATAAAAAATCCCACTCACTCTAAACATAACATTTTTTATCACTTAAAATACTCCATAATGAACATCGGTTAGGGATAAGTAAAATTCATACATTTATAGGTCAATTATCATCTCACATCACACAATATATTCAACTGATATAAAATAATGATAAAGTGATGACTTACATTTATATAATATGATATATTTTATATTCTTAAACTTATCTAGGAATATTAAAAACAATACATAAGTGATTGTCTAATAATATCACATATGATAGACCATAAGAGAGGTCTTATGTTTTCTATACCTTTAGGGTTTTATTGAATTCGTTACATCTCTATGTGATTTCTACCACATCTATATGTGGCCATCTAATAATTAAATCCCACAAAACCCTGTAATAGGTAACATCTATAAATATTTAAATATTTAATAATAGTGAGACTTAGAAATAATATTCTTGATGTTCTATGCTTTGAATATAGTATTAAAACTCTTTTACTTCACAACAACAAATGTTATGATGTTAATAACGTTTGTTGTCTACTTAGAACACTTTATAAATTTATCATCATCATATTTCTTAGGCATGTTCCATCAAAAAATTACATTAAAATGTTTTGGTAACTATTATAAAAAAACACATCATAAAAACATTCAGGATATAAAGTGACATTCGCTTTATAATTTTAATATAATAATCTTAAATTTAATAACTTTAGATTTATTTAAGTCTAAGACTACTCCCAATAATATCTTAGATACTATATTATCTCTATAATATCATGCTATGAAACACAAAATCCTTTGGGTTATGAAATAACACTTAATTCCTTTATTTTTAATATTTAACAAATAAAATTTTTTATCTATATCATATATAGTATTCAATGTGTTTGGAGAATTTTTATACAAATAATAATATATTCTTTAAAAAAATATTCCATTAATGGGTAGTCGGATCTTATCCCCCATATTTTAACAAATATCTAAAATAAAAACTTTTATCCTAGATAAATCTCCATCGTTATTTTATTTTAAAAACATGTTATAGAATCCAATGAATCTTAAACCATGTGAATTAAAACTATCATCTCATATTATTCATAACAACTTTTTGTTTTTAAATAACTTTTCTTTTGATATAAGAGAAATGAGATAACTATATGCATGTTTTATTTATAATTATCTAATATTTATATATTACTTTACATTTACTCAATGATTTAGAAAACCATTCCTTCATCACTTTAATGCAAACTACAAGGTTCGTTAATTATTACCTAGATTTTGGAAATCCTATTCATTTTAAACATTATAAAGTATAAATTTGGAATAATATACCTTTAAAAAAAAAGAATTTATTTCTATAACACTGATACATGAAATATACTTTCTATGGAGTTTCCCAAGAACCTTTAGGTACCCTGGAGAATTCCAACACATGAGTAACATTACCTTACCTTCCTAATATATCTAGGTTCTAATGACCAAAGATAAATGTTGGAAAAATACAATATTATTTTTCTATATTAAATTTTTACTCTTTAGTATTATACAAACAACATTAGATCTTATATATCACATTTCATTCTCATATATCTTTAAAATATTGTAAAAATGCAATAAACAAATATTAAACTAATTTAATTTATCCTAAAAAATCCAAAAATTATTATATAATTAATTACACAGCAATGTCATGCCTTAAAAAATATATTCAGTCTCACTATGTCTTTAGTATTTTCAATATTATTGAGCATATGAGTGGATAATATAGTTACTCTTTTTATATTGCATATAATTATTTTGAAACCATAATTGAATCATTTTATGCTTATAATAAGAATATATATTCCCTTATTGAACAATTATAAATTTTTTTCTCATGAATTTATTTCTCTGACACATAGAACTTTCTCCTTTCTTAAGAACAATCCTTAAGTTTCTATACCAATCCAATATGTTGATCACATTAAGATTATCCTTTCTATAGTAATGATCACAAGGCATTGATTGATGATGATAATAATAAAATTTATGTATAATATAAGATTTTATAAAATGAGTATCATGTTTTACATTTATTTAATAAGGACTTTTATTAAATGTTCTCCCAATAAAATGATAACCCCTTTTAAAACCCACCATATCTTGTAGTGGGCCATGACCCACATTTTACTAAGAAATGATTCCTCTTCAGAATTACTCTCACCAATTAGTTATTTAGTTAAAAAATAAATCCAATCATGTCATATATTAATCTTGTATAGTTGAAAAGATAACACTTTATCCTAATCCATTATATAGATTCACTCAACATCTGGTATCATAACTCTTCCGATTTCCAATCCATGTTTAACCCACAAAAAAAATAAAAAAACAAGGAACCTAACTCTTAGTTTTTCCTCACTACTTTCTTACAATAGAAAAGATAATGCAGGGACACTATATTGTATTAGAATATACTCATTTGAGTGATCATGATCTTAATAAGTGTCCTCTTTTAATGGAATTTGATGCTTAGTATTTGTAAAATAATTTAGTCTCACCATCTTATCTCATGTTATTCCCTTAACATGTATGCATTATTCTAATGATTAATTTTGAATCATATTCCTTCCACCATATCTATATATTCAAACCATATTGATTTTTAAATCTTTACACAACTCATAGAATTTTTAACTAACCTAAATTAAAATCCAACTGTATTGATACATATCCATATACATCTTATGCGTATGGTATATGAAAATATTTCATGTAAATAATTAGAATCATATGAAATAAACAATTCCCATAAGATTATTCTTGGAGAAATTGATAGCCAACCCCTACTTTTATAGACATGGAATAATCCTTCAAGTCACCAAATAGTTTGTCTCAAAAGTATCTCTACCCAAGGTTACATTAATTAAGAGATACCTCAATTCTATAACAATTCCAAAATTTAATATTTATAAATTGTAATCAAACTTTAAATTCAATCTTATAACTCAATATAACCCAAATTCATGGTTGTAGAAAACTAAATCATTTATCATACCTAGCATGTAACTCTTTAAATACATGTATGGTAATTTATATAAGTTGTTTAATAAATTTAAAATAAATCAAACACCAATTAATAATATGCAAATTATATTCATGAATAATAAATAATGGAATAAAATAAATAAATGAAAATTCAAAAATTTAAACATAAGAGAAACTATTTATGAAGAATTCATAAATAAATAAATAAACACTTTATATTTATCCATGAATTATATATATTCCATAAATAAATAAATATAAACACATTAGATTAATTTCCAACATGAACTCCTTCATACTATAATTTATAGGGAATTTTATTTAAATATATGATATCTAAATTATAAACATTATATATAAAATCTATTTATATATTATGTAAACATTCAGAATATCACATATTTAATATTATTTAATCATTGATCATATCAATTGTTAAAACTCATTTTGACAAGGTTTAAATAATTTCTCAAGAAATGAATTTTAAATTGTATTTTTCAAATTAATTGTTTTGGATAATTCATTATATGAAATATAAAAACTTTTATATTTTTCCATATTTTTTAATTTATAAACATTTTATAACTTACACCTATAATTTAAAAAAATATTTAATATTATCATTTAATATTTTAGATAGTTGTTTAATAAAGTTTTTATAAACATTTAAAAAATAATTATAAAAATTTTATAATTATCTAATTTATAAAAAAATTATAAATTAAATAAATATCCCAAAAACCTTTTTCCATGATTTACAGACAATCCATTAAATATATAACTCAATTTCTAAATGAAATTTAGATAACATAAAATTTTCTTATATATTATATTTCACTTCATCCCCATGTTGTAATCTAAAAAATTCCTTATTATCCATTATATTTTATGATAGATAATTCTTAGGTTGTAATATCATTCATCAGCACTGGAGTTTTATATCATATTAAATCACTTATATCATATGGATGATACAATACTCTATTTTTTTTAAACACTGATTAATGTTAGAACTGATTATGATCCCCTATATCATACACTATAATATATCAAAAATCATGTAATTACAACTGATTCGATTTATATGATATCTTATATCATATGGAATGACTATGTTATGGCTTGCGATGTCAATATGATATAAATTTTATTCATTTTTTAATATTGATTTCATGAATCAAAAAACTATGGTTTTTCTCTAATACCACTAATGGTGATTCATGAGAGCTAGAATTTTCAAAATTTTAACTTATTTTCATTTATAATTACCCCAATAATTAATAAAAACCATGATTTAATCATTCATTTTTTTCATAATGGATAATTATGGACTTTATGTAAAAATGGCTTAAAATTTTAAATTTTAGTGATTTAATTAATTTTTGTATTTAAATGAGAAGCCATACTTTGATTTTGAATATTTAACTTCATCTATTTCATTAAATTTTAAAATTCATGTGTGATGAATAAATTGAATTTTATGTTTTAACTCTCACTTTTCAAGGTGGAATTTTATATGTGTTTTTGGACTTTACTTGAATTAATTCTATGTTACAAACCCATGATTTTAATTTTGTAATTTAAATAAATTGGTAAATAGTTTTTTGTTTTATTTAATTTGGGAATTTAATTTTCAATTTATTTGTTTAATGAAAAAATTAATAATTAGACAATTAAAGGTGTTATAGTATAATTTCAACATTCTTTTAATTGTTTTATTATTTTTGATATTTACCTAAACATAGATTACACAAAGTCTTTGTTTTTAATTTTCCAAGTTGAAAAACATTTCAAAGAGTTATACTGACCATGTGAAGGAAGCATGATTACTCAATTGACCGCTCCCACCAATTGACTCATGATCAGTATATTTACAATGCTAAAAAATGGAAACGTTCTGAAGTGACCACACCTTGAAAATAAAAAGTAACTGCATGATGACTTCTCAAATGCTAAATTATTCAACTAACTATGTATTAAAATTCAAAAGATTGTGGTAAATATCACAGTCATCTCGCCTAACATAAAATCTCCTCATCAAAATATGACAAGATCAACTCGTAGTCATTATACTGACCACAATAAGGTTTTCAACTTTCCACAATCCAAATATTTTATCAACCTACCACATGAAGATGAAACTAACCAAAAATGAATTTCCAAGAGACAGTGAGATTCCATGTTGAGATACTATAAGGAGAAGTACAACCGACCATGGCCTTTCCTCCACCCATAGTTGACCACACCTGTGAGAAGTTTTCCTAATAGTTGAGCTCCATCGAGGTAGAATATGTGAGTAGATACCGATATTCAGATTCCAAGTGAAGAATATGAATAGGGTCGATCAAATTTCACTGAAACACTGAATGAGGGGAATCGATCTGAGAAAACCAAGATCCACTACTTATTCAAAACTAATATGGGATTTAAACCAGTACCGAATATTGAAGATGAGGATGTCCAAAACTTTGAAATCAATTGAAGATAACTAGTTGTGATTTAACTTTGACATAACATGATTATTTGAACCAGTCCAATGACACTCTGAAGATCAACATTAAAATTAGGTTGTTCTTACAAGGTCAACACACATCAATTAGATGAAAATTGAAATTTGAAGACACTGAGTATCGCCAACTGAAGATCATGAATCTCATCAATATAAGCCTTCTGAAAGCATTAATAAGCTTGAATAAGACATGATAAAAAGATAATTAACTAAAGAGTATTGAATTATTGGTTCTGTAAATGGAAACCAATTATTACACTCAAGGAATATTCCATATCAAATTATAAAATAGAATTTTCATATAAATTTTTGATTATTGTTTTTTCCTTGTTTTTATGATGAGAATGATGGTTATGGGGACCTTGATTATTTAAAACACACTTGAAACAAGTTTAAAGGGAGTTTCACCCCAAGGGTTTGATGTATTTCACCAATGAAGCATGAAATAGAGAAATGGAGATGCACCGATCTTGACACTAGTGATTCATGCCTCCATGAACAAGAATGAATATCAAATAAATATTATTTATGATATCAAAGGAATTTATTTTTGAAATTATGCAGATCAAGAATGAGAAGTTGAGTTTTTGATGATTGTGCATTCAATGATCTATGCAAGATTGAACATGGATTACTATCTCAATTGTGATCCATGACTGAGTATATTGAAACCATAGTCCAATCCAACCATGGAATAATATGAACCCAATTAATGGGAAGAGACCAGAATTGAAGTCCAAGACTATTTGGTCCCACTTATGAGATATTGAATCCAATGTCTAGGCCCAATTTGGTTACCAAAGAACTATCCTCAACACATGCACCACAAAAATCCTCACATGAATCTAAGAAACACTCATCTTCCACTTATTTGTAACACGGTGAAGCAGTGAAACAATTTAACTCAAATTCTCCATGGGCAAGTATAGAGCTCAATCATGGAAGGAGTACAAAGTAGTTATGGAAAATTAGTGATACCCAGGGAACCAATCACAACCCTATAAATTTACATGCATCAATCATATAAATAATAATAATTAAATAAAACTGGGTAATAAAATTTAAGAACATAAAAAAAGTGTGGAGTCACCCAAAGTAATTTAAGAAATATGTGCAACTCATGTGGAAGGAATTTCAAAACATGTTATGAATCTATATCCATTTATCTATAAATAAGTAACTATTCACCACTACTAGATGAGGCTTCTTCTAAAAATTATTGATCGAACTGAGCTATTTCTATTTCATTTCTACTATATTTTTTCAAGTTGATAATTCTGTGGTGATGTCATAATAATCAATTAGTGGTTGATCTAAGTATATTCTCTTTATCCCCTATTAAGGAATTATCACTTTAATATACCATTCTATACTATTAATCTCTCTAGATTTATTATAAATATTTAGAAATTCGTATATTTCCTTATTTATTTTATTTTGAATTTATCTTCCTATATTCATGGGATCCAATACATAGTCCACTTAGTTCCTTTTCTTTTCTTGTGATCGTGAGCAGTGGGTATAATTATGGGTAATTAGGTATCTTTAATTTCTAGTATAGGGAGTATTAGAGGTTCTATATGTAATTTTATCCCTATGATTAAATTTAAATTTCTAGGTTAAGGTAATCAAGTAAGATTTCACTTGATTAGAGAGAAAACAACAGAGTAAAAAAATAGAAAATTGATTTAATAATTACTTATAATAGTATATGAAGGTTGTAAACTTCTTTTAAAAAATAATTTAAAACCAATCATTCTCATTCATTGTTTCCGCACACCAAACCCTTCAAAAAAATAAAAACACAACCATAACACTATCATCTTCAAGAGAAAACCCAATTCCACTATTACTAAATTTATTCATGTTCAATTTTTTTGATTGATATCCCTGAGATATACCACTCATCAAAATGGAATCATTTTAATGGAGGCCAAAATTTGTTTTCTCAATTTGGTTTTAAAATTATTTGAAAAAATAACCAGATCTAATTCATCCCACCTCATTGGTTTTTATCTGTAGGTTGATAGAATGTTTCTTAAGTGATATAGAACTTCGAGAATCATAGAGGAAGTGGAAATAGATTTTTCCACTATTATATTGAGTGACTCTCCATCCTCTTTGACTTATTACACCATAGTGAATTTAGGGATTTAAAAAATGGAATACAATCAATATCAATTGAAAAGAACTTTAAAATAAATATATACACCTAATTTGAACAACAAAAATCAGAAATTGTAAATGAATAATCAACAGGATTGTGATCTTAAAACTAGAATGGTAGGTGTCATTTCCCTTGTTTTGTGGTTTGTCAATAGAATGAAACAATAGAAATATGTGACAATTTGTAAAATTATTAAATAGATAAAAACCTATAGGATTCACTAAAAATGATATTAGGTGGGAGAAATTTCACTTCTCTCTTGAAGGATCTTCCAAGGAGTAGATCTACATCCTCCAACCTAGAGAGATTGCCACCTGGGATGAACTATACAAAGTTATCCTTTAGAATTATTTACCTGCATCAAGGAGTGCCCAATTAATTAAGGATATATATGAAATCAAATAAAAAATGGAGATACTCTATATTAGTTTTGGTAAAGATTCAAGTGTTTAAGAAACTCCTACCCACACCAACCCTATGAAGAGTATCATTTCTTGGTATTCTTTTTCCAAGGATTGTTGGATTGTTACTGTGACCTTTTAGATAATTCCTATGTAGGAGGACATATATATAAGTCACTTGTTGAAGTGAGGTAGATGATTGAAAATATTTCTCATAACTCTCAACAATTTGGTATGATAAATACCACAAGGGGTTGTGTATGAGTTAAATACTTATAACACTCTTTTATTGGAAAAAAATTAAAGAACTAATATCACTTATAAAATAGTATGTTTTGAAAAATATTCCAGAGGCCACACCTACTACACCACCATGAGTCTTCTAACCCTTTTAATCTTGGGAACGGTACATTGATGGTTGTCCTTATGTACAATAAAACTTTGAATCCTATGAATCTATGTTCCAAAGATAGTTCCAATAATAGAAAGTAAGAAACTATGGATTCAAATATTATTCCAGTATTCAATATGGATTAGAAAACTAACTACCTCAAAATACCCATATCCAATAGAACTTTCATCCACCCTTCAAGTAGGATTTTCAATAAACATTCCATCCACCGCCTTTTATGAGGAAGATCTCTTAGCAATACATAATCTATCAACTAAGGAAAGATGAAGATACCTTATTTGATGACCTATTAAGATATCTTGTAAAGTCTAAAAAATCACATTAATTAACACTGAAGGATCTACTGGGATAGTATAGTCATATTTTGACTCCCCTTAATAATCAGTAAAATCAAGGTTTAGGTAAACTCCTTAATCAATAAATTCCTAACTCCAAGGGTAATGTCAGTTATATTTAATTAAGTAGTTATAAGGATCTGGGAAGTAATAAAGAATCATCATATGATGAAGGTTATTAAAGTGGATAGAATTTTGTCCCTAATAATCCTTCTCTTGAAAAATATTCTGAAGCACCAATTGAAACACCCCCTCTAAAGAAAAATAAAGGGAAATCAAATATGGAGAACATACATCATCTGTAACCTCCATTACCATCTAGAAATAAACCCCCAATATAACCAATTAATATATGTTATAATGATATTTTAGAGATATTTTAGAAGGTGTAAATCAATATTTCTTTTTTGGATGTCATACTCTAGATTCCAAGGTATTTTTAATTCATTAAAGACATGTGCACCAGGAGGGGAATATTATGAGGTAATGAAAAGTTAAGTCTATTTAAAAATATTCTTTCACTTGTAACCTCAAAAATAAACCCATAAATTAAAATATCTAGGTAATTTCACTATCCCTTGTACTATTGGTGAACTTAATTTTTCTAATTCATTGTGTGATTTAAGAGAATCAAATAATTCCGTGACTTATTTAGTTTATTCATCTCTATAGATTAGAGAAATCAAACCCCCTGGTCGGTTCTAAAACTTACCAAATGATACATCACTTACCCATTAGATGTACTCAAAGATTTTATGGTAAGTGTATAAAGTTTTTGTTCCCTATTTTCTGTTATATTCTAAACATGGAGGAAGAAAAAGGCAAGACTCATTCCCCCATAATTCTAGGATGACCATTTCTCAAGGATGATAAAAAATAATAAATGACCATAAAGGATCTATTTCCAATACTTTTGGTGAAAAAACTATGAATTTTAACATACAAGATTAAATGTAATACTACCACAAGGGCCAATATATTTTTACATTAAACCATTTTGAATTTCCATGTCATTTTAAAGAGGAAATTAGTATGATGGATGATAGAATTAGTCTAATAGAGGCTTTGTAATCTAATGATTTTACTGGTAAATCTATCATTAAAATATAAATTGATAATTTTTATTATTCACTAAACAAATTGAAGATATTTTTAGAAAATATTTATACTATTTACTCAAGTTTTCTACTGAGGCCTCTAACTTACATGCGAAGGTTGAAATTCTGGATAACACCGAGTTAAAATAATCATTAAAAAACTGACCTAAATTGGAATTGAAGTTGTCTCCATACCATTTGGGATATTCATTCCTTAAATAATATAATACATTTTTTATTGAGTTGCAACATAACAAGATACTAAAAATTTTAATCTAGAATTGGGAAAGGATGGAAAGAAGATAAAGCTATAGATGATGGTGCTAGAAATGCTTAGACAAGATGCTTATGATAAACTATGACTATACAACGAGAAATCTATATATATCTATGGCATACTCATCCAAAAAATAAATTTTAAAATTAGAGATAAATATTTTTTTCTCTTCAAAGATGAAAATCATGGCAGGTAAACTTCATTACAAATAGAATGGTCCATAAAGAGTGACTAACAATTTTCCATTTATTGCAGTTGAGATCAATAAAGCTGAATCAAAGAGCCTTTTCAAAGTAAATGGACAACAAGTGATGTAATACCATGAGGAATTTTGTAAATAGCTAATGGAGGAGTCTGAACACCTCCCTACAATAATTGAATAAAGAACCCCAACTTGCATCTTTATCTTACACTTTTTTATATTCTTTTATTATGTGTTCCTTGATAAATGGATGATGGAATTAAATAGAATTGTTTGTAAACAAATTGAGGGGTAGAGAGGATAAATTAGATTAGGATGTAAATACCCTTATTTGAATTTTAAATTTAGTCTCTATCCTAAGATTAAAAAATTCTTTATCATTTTTTTAGAAATATATATATTGTTTTTTCATATTTTCATTTTTATATTTTTAGAGTGTAAATAAATAAATTAGATAACATTTAAGTATCAGTTGCAACCCTCATGTTTTTTTAATTATGGTAATATCCCTATGTATTTTAAGTCTTGGTTTTTCCCCTTTACCCTTAAAAGGGGTTTTATCCAAAATAAATAAAAATTTAGGCCCTCGGGCCATTAAGTCATTCATTATTATCCTAACTAGTTTAAATACCATGATATATTTTGAAGATTCATTTGGTTATAAAAGTATGAGATATAGATGATTTCTGAGTACATTTTTAACTACCTTTATATAAATTCTAACTTCAAACTCAGAAAAGGTGTTTTAGTGAAGAGATATTTCTGGAATCAGAATTATAACATATGGTCAACAATTTTTTAACATAATCTAAAGAAAATTTATCTCTTTGAAAAAATGAACACCTCAGGGATCCAACTCAAACTAAATTTATATTAGTCCTTTTAAACTTGAGTAAAATAGTAAATTTGGATCCCAAAATCAATCATTGATACAATAGGTATTGATTTCTTGAGTAAAGGAATTTTATATATTTTTAAAAAGTTCCTTTTCATTGTGATTTTGATATATGTGAATGGGAAAAACTCAAAACAATTAATAAGTGCCTAATTTTAAAAAATTCATTAATTTAGGTGAGAGGAATGTTGAACCTAAAAGAATAAGGGGAAAATTGACTTTAAAAAATTCATTTTAGTTATATTAATAAAGTGTAAATTCAAACTCTGGTTTAGGGAAACATAGGTTAAAGGGATAAATTGATGTTATTATTGAAAAAACATTAATTCCACTTAAATATAATTTGGTAAAATCCTTATCTTAGAACTATTACTTGAATTAAATAAGGTTAGTGAATTGAAATCATATAAGAGTGTTTCTGATGCTTTCACGGGGGCACGCACGTCCGTCTGCTTGGGCGCGACAGGCGCGGCTTTTTTGTTGCCCCGCATTTCCGATTTCCAAAGGCGGGCAGCATTTGCTCCTTATTCAAGGACGTCTGCTCCTTGATCGAAACCGGGATGATGGGATGTCGGTTCTTCCTTCGGTGGATTCCTCCTCGGAACTCGTCACCTAGTCCGGGTCTCCCTCTCACGACCCGTCCTCAGGGCCCGTGTCGTGACTACCCCAAGCCCGCCTTCCATAGGTCAGGGGCTGGCAACTAGCACCAAGGCGTAATTCCCGCTAAAAAGGGAAGGAATTGCCTTTGTAAAGTAAACAAAAACCACAGAGCAAGCAAGAAGAAGTAAATACTAAGTAAAAACTGGGTACAATAGTAAGTGCGGAAAAGTAAGTGGGCCAGAATATAAACCCAAACTGAAGTAAAGTACAACTGAAAAAGTAAGTACAGCAACTGAAAAGTAAAGCCGCTACGGTGAGCCATCCACTGGTACTCCCACCTGAAGGGTGGGTACAGATATCCACCTCAGCTCCTCGGGTCCAGCCGTCCGCTCCGTGTACGTCCCGCCCAGTGGTCCACCTTCAGGTACCGACTGCTCTGCAAGCCTTAACCACGATCAGTGATGTCCGTCGTCTGCAACCAACACAACGTAGTGTGGGCATAGCCCGTGCAGGGGTGAGTATAAGCTACTCATTAGGGTCCCCGAGACCCCCTAAGGTCTCCTAGAATCCACAAAGGATAATCCACAAAAAAAAGATACAATCCCAAAGTAATATCTCTCACCACTTAGGTATATGCCCATACATATACCTAAGTCATCAATTCTTGTTCGCCTCCAACATCCGAGCCCAAGTACAACCCAGTCCACACAGGAAACACAACCCAATCCACACAGGAAAGCAAAACTTAATCCACACAGGATATCAAGTCAATCTTATCGAAAATAAGAATTGGAAGTCAAGATTCAGCTCACACGGGTATACTTCTTCGTAAGACGATAGAGATGATCAGATAATGCCACTGATTCATCTAAGCCGTCGGACCCACAAAGTATTGATAGGTACTAACCCCCGCAATGACCCAAAAAGGATCTGACCCACATAGGATCGATAGGTAACTAACCCCCGCAATGACCCACAAAGGATCTGACCCACACAGGATCGATAGGTAACTAACCCCCGCAATGACCCACATAGGATCAGACCCACACATGATCGATAGGTAACTAACCCCCGCAATGACCCACATAGGATCGGAACCACACAGGATTTGTAGGCGCTGGCCCACATAGGACCACTGAGCAATGACCCACACAGGATCTGACCCAGACAGGATCGGTAGCACTGATCCACATAGGATCGCTGAGTGATGTAGTCATCGTCGTCGAATCCACGGAGGATTTCTGTACAGTCGGCATCATCGTTGCAGTCGCAGCCAGCTCTAGGGTTCCCACACACAGCAAGCTCGTTCGGGAGGGTCCGCTCCATGAGTCGAGGGGCTGATACATCAACTGACACATAGTTCGAAGTTCATGTATCCAAAAGCTCTGTATCGTCAACAGGAACTCAGCGTCACAGACGGTGCGTCAATCGGACGCCCAGTCTGAGAGTTATTGGCTTTTTCGTCCCAGGGGCCCGGTTGGTTTTTAAGTCAAAACCAACCCGACTGTACTCTAACTTCATCCAAACCTCGATTGGAGTAAGCCAAAAGGTCTGTCTCACTTAGAAGAATCCATCAAAGTCGACGACACGTCAATCAGACGTCCGGAGCTCAAGTTATAAGTGTTTCCGCTCCGAGGGCCCGGTTGGTTTCGTGTACGAACCAACTCGGCCAAACCCAAACTTCTCCAAAACCTTGAGTGTAATATACCGAAACGACCGTCTCGATCCAAGGATCACATCGCAGTTGACGGTGCGTCGATTGGAAGTCCACAACCCAAGTTATGGGAAAAATACCGTGAGGGGTCCGGTATTAAGGGGTTCGGGCCCGGTCCGACTCGGCCCGATACCCTCTGGGTCGGCCCGAACTGGGTCGACCTGACCCGGGTCCGGGTCCGGCCCGCTAGGGTACGGCTCGGCCCGGCCCGGCGCGCTGGCGCGCTGACCTTCTGTGAAGTTTCCCAGGGTGTGTGTGAGTGAGGACAAAGCACACTGGAAAGGACATGTGTTGGCCTGTAGGGATTGTCATTAGTCAGATGACTCGTTCAGGCACGTGGGTGGACCATGTCGTGGGCCCCACGTGTCTATTGGGGAAACTGGGGGTACCGGGTGGGCTAGGACCCGACGGCCATGTTAAGGCGGGGTGTCTATGTAGTCACTGGGACCCTGTTGTCACACTCCCTCATAGATTTAATACGTTGTTCGTGAAACTCTTCCCAGTGCCATGTTTCCATGGATGCCGGTTAATTACACTGCTTATGTCGGGATATTCTAAGGGGTCCGGTCAGGGCAGAAACCTTCAGTTGGGGGAGTAGTCACGTTGAGACATCACTGGCGTGTCTGGGTGCTGGGAAATTGGTGTATCTATCTTTGGTCCCTTATTATAGGGCTTCTCAAGGGCACGGAAACCCGAGGCATCCCACATGGAGCGCGGGTAATTGTATGCCATTAGCATGTATCTAAGGTTTTCCTCAACTAGCTATGTTTAACACAGGGTATGCCACAAGTTTTACGTCCAGTAGAGATGGATCGGACTGATCAGAACACTGATGAAGGTGGATCAGATTGATGAACCCCCTTGAGGGATCGCCGATATTGGGGCCAGCACATGGGAGGCTTCCCAAATGCTGTGGAGGGGGAATGAGGCGGCATGATCTCACCAGGATATGGCAGCCCGAGTAAGAATCAGGATGGATGATGGATGGATGAATGAAGCAGAGGGGGAATGAAATGGGACCATCATAAGGGTGATAGTGAATTTGGGCTTGAGCCTCGAAGAGACCTCCTACATATCTCTGTGGAAGGGAATCAAAGTCTGTGCAGTTCAGTTGGTGAGAACTGACGTGAAGGGGGGCGGAGCGACCAATGGGTGGTGGGCTTGAACCTCAGGGAGGCTTCCTACGTACCATGTCTTGACATGGATCAAAGTCCTCGTAGTTTGGGTGTGCAGTTTAATGTCATGTGGGACGGGGGTGAACCGACGTGAGCGAGGTTGGAACAACCAAGTGGTGGGCTTGAACCTCGTGGAGGCTTACTACGTACCATGCCTTGACATGGATCAAAGTCCTCGTAGTTCGGGTATACAGTTTAACGTCATGTTGTATGGGTTTGAACCGATGTGAAGGAGGTCGGAACGACCAAGTGGTGGGTTTGAACCTCATGGAGGCTTCCTACGTACCATGCCTTGACATGGATCAAAGTCCTCGTAGTTTAGGTATACAGTTTAACATCATGTTGGATGGGGATGGTGTCATGGTCAATTCTTACTCTAAGCTCACGTGAGTCAAGCTCGGTGTGAGAAACAAGAGACAGAAGAGACCTAACGATCACGTCGTGAAAGATGCGTCTGTGGTAAGCGAAGAGGGGCTTACGCGTTAGGTGGCCCATGGTGTTGGGACTTACTCTAGGATGGAGGCCCGAATGCGACAAAGAGCAGAGGGAGAGGGGAAGTACAGAGGTGCATGGGTGCTACCTTCCGTAATAAGGACTAGGGTCTTACACCAAGATGGACGCCCTTCCGCACGGACAAAATCAACTTCGAGAAGGAGGATATCATCCCATGTGGGGGGTGATCCCATCCACGTGGAGATGAGTGGCGTAAAGAATTTCTGAGTCGGGGGGACCCTACGTGCGAGGCATGGGGACGGATCACAGTTAACATCATGTGTTGAGGATGAGGTGCTTGGCAGTTTAACGTCATGTAGCTCGGATGAGGTGGGTTTACTCCACACCCCTAGGACTTACATAACTGGTATCCTCTTCTCCTTGTGGGAGGGAATGTACCAGCAATGGCGTGGTGAAGGGGGGTTGCAGAGCGAACCATCGAGGGGTCCACGTTAGCGTGGCTATGCGAATAAGCAATATCTGTTAGCGTGCCTATGCGAATAAGCATTAGGCGAAGCAACGCCCTGGGCGGTATCGTCTAGGGGACTTTGAAGTCACGTCGTGCAAACCTGGAGGGTCGCACGAGAAAAGGAATTGCCAAGAAGAGGGGTCCATAGGCAGAGGCCTTTTGGAGCTCGGTTGCTCTGTGTGGTGAAGGGAACTTGCGAAGGGGTGTGCTTCCCGAAGTGGGGTGCCTTAGCCTTAGCATGGGGCGAAGGTGAAACTGGTAGGTGCTTCATGAATTGTAAGGGTGTTCGCGGAGCACTGCCTCGCGAATCATAGGTGCCTCATGAAGCAAAGTTCCGCGAAGTAGTGTGCTTCGCAAAGTACAGTGACCCTGCATTGGCATGTGGATTACGTGTATAGGAGGGGTGTTTCGCGAAGCATAAATTCTTTGCGACAACATGGGTCCCCTTGGGGATCCCCTTCCTTCACGAAAGCCCTTGGGATTCACGAAAGGTATCCCTCTCGGAAGAGGGGATCAAAACGAGACAATGTAGAGGCACCTCACTAAGCAAAAATACCACACATAGTTCATGATTCGCAGAGCAAAGGGTGATTCTAAATTTGGGAGATAGGAAGGTGAAAGTTCAGATTGTCCATTCAGGGGGCTCAGGGGGAGCCTAGTATTATAGTCAATGGGTGTCGCGAAGCAGAGATCAAGCGGCGTGAAGGGGGATTCGGTCACTTTTCAGTGGGTCACGAACGTCAACCGAGTTCGCAGAGGTTACCGCCTCCTTTGCTTCGTGGCGGGCTCGCGAACGTCAGGGGAGTTCGCAGAGGTGACCGCCTACTTTGCTTCGCGAAAGGCACGTGAATGTTCGGGGCGTTTGCGGGGAATCCCGCCTCTCTTGCTTCGTGGTGGCCACGTTTCTTGGGGAAATCCATGTCGTAGCTTCGTGAGGCCGGCCACGGGGCTTTCTTTTCTTCGTTCTTTTCGTCCAATATTTTGGCGCCAACAAATGCCCCCCCTCAGACTTGGAGCCGCGGAGGGATCAAGGGTTGAAGTCTGAGGGAAATCTCTAAAATCACCGGTCGTTCATGGTGCAGACTCGTGAAGAGGGTGCGTGAGGTAGATAGGGGCCCCATGGGCCGAACACGCCACGAATCTCCGGTCGGGCAAGACATGTCGCGAAGCTCCGAGGGCTGCTGCCTATAAATAGGGGGGCTGACCTCTCTTTTTTCCTTTCATTTATCCATGCCTTTTTCCTTTTTCATCCTCGATTCATGAAGCTCCGCATACTCCACGTCTGCTCTCTGTGAATCGGGCTTCGCGGTGAACCGTGAGTCTTTGACTCCACGACTGCACTAAGAGAACGTGTGTTTGCAGGCTGAGGACAGGCTCCATGATTCTGCTTCACGAAGGAGCTCTGTGAATAGGATTCGCGATCCGAGCTATAAAATTTCCAAATCCTTTTAAACAACAAATGGCCCATCAAGAAGCTTCCCAGGGGGTGCTTGCGGACGCCGCCCGGAGGGACGAGATGGCCAACTGTTTGGGCCTGGGGGAGCTAGTCCGAAGCCACTCAGACCATAATTCTTTGATGGAACTATTATCAGAGAGAAAAAATAACTATCTGTTGTGCAAGAATCTTCCCTTCTATGTCTTCGGGATGAGGGATGACGTCTTCATTCCTGAGGCGAGTAGGGATGAACCATCTTGCTTTTTTAGAAGCACGCCATGCCAGCGTCAATGGTTCAGGGAAGCTGATGGTCATGCGCAGGAGGACTTCACACCTGTCACCGCTGACTATCTGTACAACCATCTGAACAACATCGATGGGAAGCCATTGAAACTGGAGACGTCCCCTCCCATGTACCACACAATACTGAAGGTGGCTTTGGGGAATTCGAAGAAAGGGTGGTCCGATGAGTGGGACCTACACCAGGGCGACAACTTCACCAATGATTGGGTATGGGCCTACTGGGTAGGCACCTCATGCAAGGAATTTGGAGTCGATCTGACGAGAGTGGGCTTGTATGAGGTGGCATGGGCCTCTCAATTCCACATTTATTAATCGAAATAGTTGATGTCGGAGCTGTTGAGAAGATGGTCGTCTAGGACTGACACTTTTCACTAGCACCATGGGGAGGTTGTCATTAGTCTGTGGTATGTCCATCAGATTTCGGGGGTCCCGATCATGGGGGCTATGTATGATGAGTTCCTCCCCGTCATAAGTGTGTGGGAGGATCCGGAGCAGATGTCGCGGCTGGCGCTGGCATTGATGGGACTAGTCCCCGGAGAGGATAAAGAAGCGGTGAGAGATGTCCACTTTAAGAAGTGGTTCAAGCAGTTCCTGAACTTCCCGGAGAACCTAGAGTTTCCCTCGAGGCCTCAAACTTTCCCAAAGAGGTATCAACGGGGCAAGGAGAACTCGTATTGGTGGCTCTTAGAGGACAACCAATGGAAGACTTGGGGTTTCAGTGTCAGCACTGAACAGCGGCCGATAGTCAGACTAGAGGCATTTATTGCGGCCCTTATCTGCGGTTGGATCCTACCAATGAGGGATACCAACATGGGGTACATCCCACCTCATTTATCATGGCATCCATACTGGCCATAGGAAGGTGGGTCAATTTGGGGATTCTGATGCTCGCTAGATTGTACAAGATGCTACGGAATGTTAGTGAGTGCAAGAAGTTGTCGAGGATATACAGGCCCTTCCATATTCTGTATGGGTGGATTGTGGCACACATCAGGGGGGTTTATGAATACCTGAACCCAATCTCACCTCCGAGGTCAAACTTTCATACATCCATTCTGAATGATACCGGGAGCTTTCTAGTCAAGTTGATCGTTCCCTTGGTGCTGAACCGGGTGTGGAAGGCGGACGAGTTTAATTTCCACCTGTTTCCATTATCGACAGGGGTACTTACCGAAGATGGTCAGGGGATAGAGGAGCATCAGGCCTATCTCTTGGACTTCCTAGGTGGAGTCTTGGTGGTGAGGTTGTACCACGAGCCTCTTTGTGAGCCGTACACCCCACACCGGTTTGGAAGGCAATTCTGGTGCCTGCAGCGGTTGACCCCGTAGGTCTACTAGGATGTGCACCATGAGGATCACCCATGTGTGATAAGGTAATTGTGGATCATGTTCACATGGGAATATGGGAAAATGAAAAATGCATTGCATCCGCCTACTGTTGCCTTTGGACTGGTGAAGGAGTATGCCATAAGCTGGGAGGCGGCTTATCCGGGGTAAATGCTGAAGCAGCCAACCATTCGAGCTAGTGATGGCAGGCCTCCCCTATCCCGAGGTCGGGTTCGGAGGGCAGCAAGGGATTCTCGCGATGGAAGGGCTGCTATGGTGGCGATACCTGCACTGGTTAAGGGTTAGGTAGTGGTGGCGGATCCAGTAGCGGCAGCGGATCCGATGGTCCCGGAAGAGAAAATCCATCCAGAGGGGCGGCCACTGAGGGGATTCCGTAGGATATTCACTCAGGCTCTGGAGAAGTGGTTGTTCCATATCGACATTCTAGAGAATTTTGTTTTCTCGAAGGCCTGGGACACTTGGGACGTCAACCGGAAACACCTTGGTCCATCCGAGATGTGGGAACACCTGAACCGCCTTGGAATGGATTTACCGGGTATAGGCCCTATCTGGTCCAGTTTGGTGGTGTCTTTGACAGAGGCAGAGCAATATCTAGATGAGCTGGAGGACGACGTACATTCCAGTGGTGCCCCATGTCCAATGACAGACTGGGTGAGGGTGCTTCTAGATTAGAAGGTTCCCCCACAACTATTGGCCACCGAGTTGAGGGATCGCTTCCCCCTATCGGAAGATTTAGACAAATCCTCTCGAGACAACGAGACTTGTGGAGAGAGCCCATTGGAGGAAGGAGAAGTCAACAATCAAGACTCAGATCTCGAAGATTTCACGGAGGCTCTTGAGGTAACATTCCAAGTTTCTTCCCTCGGGTTCTGCTTTCAGGTCATTATGGACCTCTTACCAACATCTGAACCGTGCAAGAGGACATGGTACACAGATCTTGCTCTCGCCCCTTAGTGGGTGGTGATGCAGGACCCTCGGAACCTACACCTGTCGCTGCATCCAGTTCTGCATCTGGCGGGGCTAGGGAACCTGAGGTGGCTCCTCTAGAATCTCTGGACCTGCCGACAATATACGGAGGGCCACACTCTGGGGTCCTGTCAGAATCAACTCGGGAGCAGTACCAGGAGTTCAACCTCTATAATTCCTCTCCACTGAATTCATCGCTGCCAAACGTTGATCGTGCCAACTAACGTCCATTCCCTTCTTTGTTATGTACGGTTCTTCGACTGGCATGGGCCGCTGCAGTGAGGCTGGTTGGGATGTCTGGCGGCACCCCTCCTAGAGTCATGCCAGTAATTGTGGAGATAGTTACCCCACCCACTCGAGCTGCAGCTCCCCCCATTATTGGCGGTACCACCAGCGTGGTCGTGCCTGAGGTCATTGAGGTGGGGTCCGACGATGAGGATCTTTCGGTCAGCCCGAGTCCTGTCGCATCTGATCCAACGCCAGATGTCGCACCTAATCCCATGCCAGATGTAGATCCCTCTGAATATTTCCAGAGGTCGAACCCCGCATACGAGCCTACCAACCATGCGGATTGGGATGAGACGGCCTCTGATGAAGAGGACAGCGACATAGTCCACCACCGATCATGGAAGCTAATCATGCGCTTTATCAAAAAGACCCCCCAGACACTATGGATGGATGAGATGGACAGACTTCGCTCATGGTTGTGTGATTTGTGTGCTGGGGGAGTGGATGCCCAGCGTCCTCACCTGCTCATCCGAGATCTTATGGCGGAGAAGATCCGGGAGTACGATTGTGGCCTCAGCATGGGCTGGCAGTGGAGGAAGGCGATGAACATCAAGAAGCTCTAAGAGGATAAAGATGAGATCCAATGGCTACGGATCTAGGAGGATGAGCACTCAGCCTCTCTTAATGCACAATTAGAGATGATCTTGCAATTGAAGGACCATCTGGAAGAGGCGTAAGATCACCTGAGGCAAGCTTCTAAAGAAATAGTCGTCATTCAGGCAGACATAAAGTGGTCCCAAACTAAGGCTGATGAATTGCGCCCCATCGCTGCTGAGGAGGAGCGAGAGCTGAGCCGGCGGCAGCAACTCCTGGATTCCACAAGTCAGAGGGTGGCAGAGCTACAACACTCTTTTGACGGGGTCAACACGTCCATGGGGGGAATAAACCCCCCGAGTGCTGTAAGGATCACAAACTATCAGACATACTTTCATGTTTTTATTTTTGAATACATGAGTTCCATTATTGAGGTTGGCTCCACATGCATCTGTTGTATTCGTGAAATGTCCATTGGTCAGTCCCTAAGCTCACGTGGGCCGAAACCAATGTGAGAAACAAGGGGTCACCACCATGCTATTCCATCTGAACATAACTTTACAACCGAGTTCCGGGTATCTAGGGTTTAAGTAACCATTTCGGATCTTCCGGGAAGACATGGGAGAGGCCCGATCAGAGTATTAGGACCTCAGAACAATCAACCATCCATTCTTCTGATGTGATCGGGTGCACGAGTGGGGTAATTCCAGGGGTGTTGGGATTAGTCAAAATATAGGGAAGTGGGAGGTGTGAATCGCGATACCCAAAATTTGGAACGCTATGGGGGTGGTGTGACAATGGGGGATAGCTGTTGATCATGGTGGAAACACAGCATCCGTATTGTATTAGCCTGAAATGGGGATAAAAAATGAGGTCCGACCGCTAACCATGTTCACAACATAGGGAATACCTCAAGTATTGTCGATCAGTCTTTCAGGACGTTGGCCCAGGACAGCAGGCAGACCATAGGTCGAGCATCCATACTGTTAGGGGGTCCTTCCAAACATGACAAGTCTTCTGGAACGTTGGCCCAGGATGGTAGGCAGACCATAGGTCAAGCATCAATACTGTTAGGGGGTTCCTCCAGACATGAAAGAAGATGAGACTCCGAATAAGGGGGGCACGCAAAGCATGGAATGCCGAGTGAGGATTTGTTCGAGAAGAATCAAACACTCTTGAAATTACACCACCATGGTGGGACCACACTGGATAGGTGCATTGGTTTGATCATGGATCATTCCTTCTTTCATATAGTACCTCTCTGGCGAGGGATCTGTCACTTCCCAATGTCATCTTGGGGCATCCCGGACTTGTTCGGGGTACAGTTGCAGTTGTACGGTTCCCTACGAGGGGTCCGTCTAGGGGCCGGAAAGGGGGAAGAACAGGATTTATGATTCTTGTGGCTGGACCTGAGGTGAAATACCTAGGTGTCCCTACGTATCCAATGAGGATGGGAATCAAGTTATATGTAGTTCTGAAAGCGCAGTGTAGTCATGGACCAACACTGACAGGTGAAATCCTCTCTGATAGAGGCTCTGGTGCATCCCATGATCAACATGGGGCATCCTGACATGGAGGGAAGAACCGTAGTTTAGTGTCATGCGTTGAGGACATATGGCCTCCTTTAGTTTATCGTCATACGATAGGACGTGAAAGGGAAGAGCCTAGGGAGCATGTGGTGCAGTAGTTATGAAATCGACGTGAATGAGGACTTAGATTCCAAATCACACCACGTACCCCCGGAGGAAAATCTTTAGGTCGAGGGACCAAGAGTAAGAATTAGGTTGGGCCCGAAGCAGAGTGTTCGGGCGTTTCTATGTACCCCATGAGGATGGAAATAAAGCCATACGTAGTTCGTGAAGTGCAGTTTAACGTCATGCGGGGTGATGAGAAGCCTGGCCGTGTTGGTGCACATCCTACCAAAACTACTAAGCCCACGTGAGTCGTGCTCGGTGTGGGAAACAAGAAGTAATGGTGGGACTTTCCGGAAACAGTAAGGGGCATGATGGGATGAAGGGACACTTGGTGAATACCGGCCTAGTGATGCTAACTTGTCTATGAAGCGCACCTCGACGCGAGAAGAGATAGAGCCAAGTATTTTAGAATTCCACTTGAACATGAGAGAGTGGAAATGTGTGAATCATGAAGCTCTAAATCTGGACCACAATGACGGTGGTGTGAATATGGAGTATAACTATTGACTGTGGTGGAAACATAACATCCATATCGTGTTAGCCTGAAATGGGGATAGAAAAATGAGGTTCGACCATTGACCATGTTCGAAACATGGGACCATGTCGCAAATGTTGTCAGAGATCTATAGGGATGTTGTCTTGAAATGATTGGAGAGCCCTTAGGCCCAGCATCCATGTAGAGCCCTTAATCCTAGTATCCATGTCGTCTGAGGGTCCTTTGGTATGTGGAAGAGGATGAGGATCCAAATGGAGAGCTCACAAATCCTGGACATGGAATGAGAGGAATGTCTCCATGAAGATTCTACACTTAGGGCTCTTTTTAAAAACGCATCTGAATACGTCAACGAGACATATTAGATAGGGGTAGTCGAGTCCCTTCTCATAGGGAGATCTTAGTTTAGGGTTGTAGACTTCAGACCATGGGTGGGAGGAAACACAGTAGGCACATAGTGGGGTAACTCAAGTACCCGGCGTGAATGGAAACTGGGGGTTCCAACCACCACGTGCTTCTCGGAAAGTTTTAGGTCGAAGGACCAAAAATGAGATTTGATCTGGACCTAAAGAAAAATGCAAAGGCATTCCTACGTACCCCATGAGTATGGGGATCAAGCTTCACATAGTTATGGAGAGGGTCTTAGTTTAAGGTCTTAGAACTCAGACCATGAATGGGTAAGGAGAGCAGGGGACACACGGTAAGGTGGATACAAAACCTGACGTGAATAAGGACATAATCCGTACTTACCATGTGTTATCTAGGGAAGTGCTCAGGTCGAGGAACCGAACACGAAAGTTAGATTGGGCCCGCGGGGAGGTTCATGGGCGCTCCTACGTATCTCATAAGGATGAGAATCAAGCCACATGTAATTATTAAAAATGAAAGGGGCACGCGGGTCTAGCCCTCGCACCAAGAGAAGCGGTATTTGATAAATCTTGGTTTTCCTTTAAGGTGAGTGGTTTTTTTGTGAAGCGACAGGCCTAGGGTAGCAAGACCTGGTGTCGCCACAATAATCAAGCCATAGTAGGCATTGAAAAATGGCGTGGTATATGACCAATACCCAATGTGACGTCCTCTATGATGAGGTCATCACAATGCAGTTCCATTTTTTGTCATGTGTCCAGGACGATAATGTCACAGTTTTGGGTCCTGTGATATGACTAATCATTCATTTTAACGTCATGCAACACAGACGTAGGAAAGATGATTCTAGGCGGGGAGTGTGTACGGTGTCATGAAACATAACCGATGTGAATGGGGAGATGATCCCACATCACACCATACGCAATTATGAGAGGGAGACCTCGGGCCAAGGGTCCTACATAGAGGTAAGAGGTAAAGAGGAGGAGATACTAGCTCCCTAAACGAGCTGGACCCGAAAACGAGACGTCCGGGTAGTCCTACGTATCCCATGGGGATGAGGATCAAGCCGCACATCTCACTTAATGAATATCTTAGTTTATTGTCTTAGAGCTCAGACCGTGGGAGCCCCACAGGACGTTGTATTATAGCTTTGTCCCCCTGACGTGCAGAGGTGCACTAAGGGATAGCACCAAGAGTGTTGAGATTCCACCTAGACATGATGGGGTGGAACATAACGTGAATCATGCAACCAACATTCAAGGCTTGATAGGGTTGGTGTGATGACGGAGGACTATTGTTGACCATGTTCGCAACACAACATCCTGTTGTGTTAGCCTGAAATGGGGACAAACAAATGAGCATCAACCGCTGACCATGTTCGCAATGTGGGATTTGTATCAGTTTGTTGTGTGAAACCTTCGGGGGTGTTGGCCCGTAACGGTAGGAGAGCCCTTAAGCGTAGTATCCAGGTCGTTGTTGGGGGTACTTTTGGGTGTGAAAGATGATGGAAGCCCGAATGAAGGGGACTACGAAGCTTGAAAAGTGGAAGGAACCTGCCTAAGTTGAATCTGACACTCTTGGTCCTAGACCAGAGTACTCATAACACATGGGCGAACCACTGCAAGGGGTCAAGGGACTCAACTTGAGGGCGGCCAAGAGATGGAGGATTCCTGGGAGATGGGGTGCATGGTGCCGAAAACCCTGTACCACACCTATATATACCTCTCTTGGAGAGGAACAGGCCAAGGGGCCTAGGTGACCGGAAGATCGAGAGATCTCTATGAGGTGGGGCTGGACCCGAAGTCTAGATAATCTGGTGGTCTTACATATCCCATAAGTATGGGAATCAAGACACACATAGTTCTGAAAATGTGCCTTTTAATGTCGTGCGGGACAGGAAATAGAAGGGATAATTTTCAGAACGGGGTGTGCGTGGTGAGTCTATTGCAAACCTGACGTGAACGTGGACATAGT
The DNA here is from genome assembly GCA_963277665.1 of Viscum album. Taxonomy (NCBI): domain Eukaryota; kingdom Viridiplantae; phylum Streptophyta; class Magnoliopsida; order Santalales; family Viscaceae; genus Viscum; species Viscum album. The sequence continues at coordinate 1,517,647,694 of OY728139.1, read as the reverse complement.
CCCATACCATGACACACAGTTCCGTAGTCAAGGTCCCGAAGGCAGGATAGATAAGACGAATTAGCAGAACTCAAGCTGGACCCAAATATAAGAGGTATGGGTGTTCCTACGTATACCATGAGGATGGGAATCAAGCCAAACGTAGTTCTGAGGAGATCTTAGTTTATAGTCTTAGATCTCAGACCATGGAGGGATGACAGCCTTCCAAGTAAGCGCAGACCTCGACCCGATCCCTAAGCCCATGTGAGTCAAACTCGGTGTGGGGAACAAGGGAGTAAGGTCTTTATTGCAATACTTGGACCGTCCATCAGAGGGAAATCAGTGCAGATCTCCATAGTACACCCTTATCGTGGCTTTTGTCCTTCTAACGTGCAAATGCGCACTGAGGAATAGCATAAAGAGTGTCGAAGATCTACTTTGACATGATAAGGTGGAGAAGGATGTGAATTGTGTAACCGACATTTTGGGCTTAATGGGGTTGGTGTGGTGATGGAGGATAACTGTTAACTGTGGTGAAAAAATAGTCTCTGTATCGTGTTATCCTGAAGTGGGAACAACAAACGAGCATCGATCGCTGACCATGTTCGCAACGTGGTATTTGTATCAATTTTTTGTCTGGAACCCTCGGGGGCGTTGGCCCGTAACGGTAGGAGAGCCCTTAGGTGTGGTATCCAGGCCATTCTTGGGGTCCCTCCGGGTGTGGAAGGTGATGAAATCCCTGATGAAGGGGAATAAAAAGCCTGAAAAGTGGGTGAGAACATGTCTGAGTATAGTCTGACACTCTAGGTAATAAACCAGAGTACCCTTAGGCACATTAGTGGACCTCCGAAAAGGGTCGACGAAATGGCTCAGGAGAGGTAGGCCAAGGGGCCAAGGTGGGATGGAGATTTCTGGGAGATGGGGCTGGAGCCAAATCCTAGATATTTGGGTGGTCCTATGTATCCCATAAGGATGGAAATCAAGCCACAGGTAGTTCTTGAAGATACCCAGGGGCAGGATACCCTAACGAGGATGTGTACGGCGTGGCGCGTAACCCAACGTGACTAAGCACATAATCTCATACCACACCACACAGTCTCGTAAGAGAGAACCTGGGCTAGGGACTCGAAAAGACCAAGGGGCCTGATAGATGGGTTTTTGTCAGGAAATCCTAGCATACTCGCAGTTTAATGTCTTGCTGTGAGGACGAGGGTCAGGGAATAGGATTCCCTAGACAGGGGAGGTGTATGGCACGGTGAGTAACCCGACGTGAATGAAGACATAATCCCACACCACACTGTACACTCCGGGAATGAACTTGGGTTAAGGGGCCTGATAAGGCCAAGGGGCCTGAGGCTGGGCCTCGGTCAGGAAGTCCTGACCAGGTTGCAGTTTATCACCATGTAGTGAGGACGAGGTCCGGGGGCCCGGAAAGGCCAAGGGGCCTAAGGTTGGGCCTCGGTCAGGAAGGCCTGACCAGCTTGCAGTTTATCATCATGCAGTGAGGACGAGGGTTGGATAAGGTGTCTCTTCTGGGGATGTGTATGGTACGACGAGTAGGACGTAATCCCATACCACACCGCAAAATACCATCATAGAGAACCTGGAGCAGGGGCCCGACAGTTGGCCCTGCCCGGAAAGAGTTCGTCACTTCGGGACGGGGCAGAACGAATCACTACACTCGATGTTTGGGACATCTCGGGGTGGACCCAAAGATCCAGGGTGGCTGTTGACCATGTTCGAAACACAACATCCCTATGGTGACCTGATATGGGAGCAACAAATGAGCATCGACCACTGACCACATTTGAAATGCGGGACTTGTATCGTCTTGTTGCTCAGCACCCCCGAGGGTGTTGGCCTAAAATGGTAAGAGGGCCCTTAGGCCTGGTATCCATACCATTCAGGGGCCCTTCTAGACGGGGAAGGTGATGGACTCCTAGTCAAGGAGTGGGTGAATCATAGTTTTACCCATCTACGAAAGAGGCGAACATCTCCAGTGAGGGGGACGTATAGCCGAATCAGGGCTAGCTCGACATGAATTGGGGAAAAAGTATGCACTCTTCCATATGTCTTGACTGGAGGAGAAGATTCTAGATTTTGGGTTGGGCCAATAGAAAAAATGTATGTGAATTCCTACGTATCTCATGAGGATGATAATCAAGCCATACATAGTTCTTAAAAGCCATGCAGTTTAGAATCGTGCGATGAAGACGTGGGAGGATAGAAGAATGGGAGTGGGCACATGGTGCGACCATTATAATCCTCATATGAGTGGGGTAAGGAAGCCTACTCTACATCCTGTGAGGACCCTCTGAGGAGGCTATACCCAGGGGGGGTAGTCAAAGAGAAGGGTTTGGGGCTGGGCTCAAAATAAAGTGTCCGAGCATTCCTACGTATCCCATGAGGATGGGAATCAAACAATACGTAGTTCTAGAAGCATAGTTAATCATCATGTAGGATGATGAAATGAATCTCATCTCGGGGTGAGTAACCTGATGTGAATGAGGACATAATCTCATACCACACCATACAATCCCATAAGAGAGACTGGATCAGGGAATGGTCATGGGGCCTGAGGCTGGGCCTCAGTCAGGAAGGCCTGACTAGATTTCAATTTAACATCTTGTAGTGATGATGAGGGAGATCTTAGTTTAGGGTCATAGAGCTCGGACCATTTTGCAGTTTATTTTCATGTGGGATGATAATGAGCAGTTTAACGTCATGACGGATGATGATGTAGTTTAACGTCGTGCAGGACAATGTTTTATTTTAAAGTCATGTAGGACTAGACATTTTAAGGTCATGTTGGACCATCGTGCAGTTTAGGGTCATGCGGGACCGTCAATTTTAAGGTCATGTAGGACCATATAGTTTAAGGTCATATGGGGCCATACACTTTAAGGTCATGTGGGACCGTGGTGCAGTTTAGGGTCATGCGGGACCATGGTGCAGTTTAGGGTCATGCGGGACCATACAGTTTAAGGTCATGCAGGACCGTGGTGCAGTTTAGGGTCATGCAGGACCGTGGTGCAGTTTAGGGTCATGCGGGACCCCGAGGCTCAGGAAAAGTATTTCTTGAGAAACTTGGCGTTGGTGGGAGGAGTTATGCACTCACCATCCATGGTTACCAAGGAGTATGCTCTATTGGGGTAGACCTTATGAATGATGAAAGGTCCCTCCCATTTGGGCTCCAGCTTGGGTGGTTTCTTGCTGGGGATCATTGGCGCTCAGAGAGCCAATACCAGGTCGCCTTACATAAAAGAGTGAAGGAAAACCCTCTTGTTGTAGGCTCTGTCTATTTTGTTCTGATGCCTTTCCAGATTGTGCAGGGCACAGAGCATGTTCTCGTCCAGTGCTTCCAATTCAGCCAGACGGATTTCGGCCACCTTATATGGCGCCTGCTGGTCATAGACTGCAGTGCGTAATGATGGTAATTGGATATCGATGGGCAGGATGGCCTCAGCCCCATACACCAGGGAATATGGAGTCACCTAGGTTGAATTGTGAGTCTTCGTCCGATACGCCCAGAGGGTGTTGGGGAGCTTGTCCGGCCAACTTTTCTTGTTCTGAACAACCATTTTCTGTGAAATGTTAGAAAGGGTTTTGTTGAATGCCTCGATCTGTCCATTTTAATGCGTGTGATAAAGAGAGGTATAGTTCAAACGGATATTGTTTTTGGCGTACAATTTGTTCAGTTCGGCTACTTGGAAGTTGGTGTCGTTATCGGTGAGGACAGCGTGAGGGAATCCAAACCGGTGGATGATATTGGAGCTCACGAAGTCAACGATGGAACGGGCCTTGACCTCTTTGAGTGGAACTGCCTCTCCCCACATGGAGAAGAAATATGTAGTGGTCAGGATGAACCTACACTGGCGAGCTATCACCGGTGGATATGGTCCCACGACATCGAGTCCCCACACCGCAAATGGCCAAGAGTACTTGGTGGAGTGAAGAGGCTCTGGCGGCTGATGCAGGAAGTTAGAATGAACTTGGCACACGTGGAATCTCTTGGAAAACTCAATACAATCATGGATCATATAGGGCCAGAAGTACCCCAGTCTCCAGATCTGATGGGACAGCTTTGGCCCAGCCTGGTGGGCGCCGCAGGAACCGGCATGAACCTCTTGCATGACCTGAGAAATCTCGACTCCTTGAATGCAACGGAGGATAACACCATCTAACCCCCGCTTATAGAGGATCCGCTCAATACTGGGACCACTCTAGAGGGTAAACTGCAGTGTGCAGCGTTAGATTCTCTCACACTCGGCCTGATCATCTGGGAGGCAACCATTTTGGAGGTACTCGACAAAAGGTTCCCTCCAGTCAGGAGTGGCCTCAACCACTGCATCTGAAGAACCTGGGGATCCTAACGTGGAGGGTCCGGCGGTAAGATGGCTCACTCGCAGCCCATCTTTATCCTATGGGGTGATAGGGGCAATGAATCTCCGATGTACCACATGTATAATTAGATCATCCTGCTCGGGTTCTGTGAGTGACGCAACTAGGCCGGCCAAAGCGTCCGCTTGACCATTCTGTGACCGAGGGACATGGGTAACCTCTGGTTGAGAAGGGTACTGGTCCATTAGAAGGACGGTGCACTCCAATAAAGCACAAGATCTGGATTTCTGACAACATAGTCTCTATTGACCTTCTTGATGACTAGTTTGGAATCCCCTTTAACGTTCAAATGGGGTACATTGATCTCAAGGGCCAGCTTGAGGCCAATGATGAGAGCCTGATAATCTACCTCGTTGTTGGTGTAGCCTTCTGACAACAGGAATGAGTATGGCAGAACGGCTTGTGCCGAGGTGATAAAGACGATACCCAGGACCACTCTGTTGAGCTTAGGATCATTGAGCCTCCTACCGGTGGGGCTCCGGTAGGCATCGTCGAAGTGAATTTTCCAACATGAGACGGTATGATCGACTGATAGGATTGCCTCATCAGGAAAATCCAGGTCCATGGATTGATCCACGAAGGTTGGATGGGTAGCTAGGATTTCTTCCAATGCTTTTCCCTTGATAGCCTTCTGGGGCACAAACCTGATGTCGAACTGCTGGAGGATCACCGCCCACCATGCTAGTCGGCCAGTCAACATGGGGTAGTTTAGAATGTACTTTAGTGGGTCTACCCAAGAGACCAATTTCACCTCATGGTGCTACAGATAATGTTGCAATTTCTATACAGAAAACACAAGTGCAAGGTAGATCTTTTCAATGGGGGAGTATCTGGTCTCCATATCGAGGAGCATGCGACTGAGGTAATAGAGGGCGTTCTCTATCCCCTCATTGTTCTTCTGGGCGAGTAGGGCGTTGAGAGACCATTCCAGAGCGGTCATATAAAGGACCAGCGGCTTTCCATAGATGGGTGGAATCAAGACCGGAGGCTGGAGTAGATACTGCTTGATTTCCTCAAAATTGGTCTGGCACTCTTCATCCCATTCATAGGCGGAGCCTTTCTTCATGAGCTAGAAAAAGGTATTACAATTGCCAGCCATATTTTCAATGAATCAACGTATGTAGTCTAAGTGGCCTTGTATACCTCGAAGCTCTCGAATATTACTTGGGGGAGGCATCTGGTTGATGGCTTTGATTTTCTCTTGGTCGATCTCGATGCCTCAGTATCTGACAACAAATCCAAGAAACTTCCCAGAGGTGACCCCAAAGGCACACTTCAATGGGTTCATCTTCGGGTGGTGGGAACAGAGGAAATCGAAAACTTTCTCAAGGTCCTTGAGATGGTCCTGGAACTGGCGGGATTTGACCACCAGATCGTCCACATATAACTCCACCAATGTTCCCAGAATTGGCTTGAATATGCGGTGCATGGCCCGCTGATAAGTGGCATCGGCATTTTTTAGGAAAAAGGGCATAACCTGGTAATAGAAAGTACCTTGGGGGGCCTGAAAGTGGTGGACTCCTCATCTTCAGGGGCCATCCGGATCTGGTTGTACTCAGAATACCCATCCATGAAGGAGAGGGTCTGGAACCCGGCCGTGGCATCAATCAACAACTCTTTCACTAGGAAGGTAAAATCATCCTTCGGACAGTGGTAGTTGAGATCACGGAAGTCAATACAGACTCTGATCTGACCATTCTTCTTCCTAACTGGCACAATGTTGGCTAGCCACTTGGGGTACTAGAATTCCTTGACGAAGTTGGATTTGATAAGTTTGTCAGCTTCGACCTCAACCATGGCACCATGAGAAGGGTGCATCTTTCTGGGAGGATACTTGAACCCATGATGGTTTGTCAGGAGACCAAGGCAGTGGACGGCTACCTGGGGATCTAGTCCTGGCATCTCGCCGTAACTCTAGGCAAACACGTCTCGGTGCTTCTTAAGGAAATTCACATACCGCTGTTTCTCTTCAAGGGACATGGTGGCACTGATCAATGTGGGTCTTGGATCTGCCTCGCTACCAAGGTTCACCTGTACCAGTTCATCTACTGTGGTAGAGAAGCCTTCTTAAAAGGAAGGAGAAGCATCTTCCAGATCCTCTTCTCCATGTGTGGAGGGATCTTCCGCAGGGGGAGTTGTCTCCGAGCCACCAGACTCCGATGGGAGGCTGGTGCCGACTTGAGTGCCAATGGTCATCATATCCGAAGATTCATGCGCCACTGAGACCATAGAAATGAAGCCAGTTGACCCAATCCCATCTGTTCTTCGTCCCATGGGGTCGTGCTTGATAACATTAAAGCAGTAGTGGCACTTCGTCTTGATCTGGTTAATTCCAGCCCAGAAAAATAGACACGTATGATGTACCACCGTTTCCATGAGCCTGAAATCCTGATACCATACAGGGGTAGGAGGTTCCGGGATCACCCGAGCTTGGTTGGTGTAGGAGTATGAGGTGATTTTCCACTGTTGCTTGGACCTGGGAATATGCCTTCCTCTTGTACCTGAAACGACAAATCATTGCCCCATTTTTGGGGTCGTGGCCTCCAGTCGATGGATTGGGAAGACATAGGCGTCATCCAGACCTTCCCAGGGATCACTTGTGACCGGGGCGGGTTCAACCTCACTTGCCAGAATCTACTTATCCTTGCTCTTGTAGTACTCAGCGTCCAGATAACGGGCTTCACAAGAGGCGAAAGGAGACGCATCTCCTTGGAGCATGCCTACTCGACCATTGAGGTAGTATTTGAGGAATTGGTGATATGAAGAATGGACCGCTCCATGCAGGTGGTGCCATGACATACCCATCAATGCATTGTATGCGGTGTCCTGAGAGACAACCATGAATTCGGTACTGGCAATTAGGCCACCGAACTGGGTCTTCAAACATATCTTGTCGGCCGAAGTCTGCTCGGTCCTGTCATATCCCTGGATTCTGAGGTCGGAGGGGGTTAGATCATCCTCAAACAACCCCATCTTCCGCAATGTCCAAGTCAGGATTAGGTTGATCCCAGAACCCATGTCAACAAGACAGCGGTGGACTTCCACGCCATTGAACTGACCAGTGATGTATAGTAGATGAATATGCCCCTGCATAGAAGCATCTTCATATTCACCAGAGAATGATATAAAATCTTGGAATTCGGTGTTCTCAATTTCCTCTGTGTGGAAGGCTTCTGTAGTTTCTACCTCCGTCTCAAACTGGAGGGGGATCCTTAGGGCCTCAGAAAGAACCTCATGCATTTTGGAAGATAGGAGAAGAGCCTCAAGGATATAAAGCCTAGATGGAATGCTAGAAAGGTGCTTCATAACATCATACTTCTGGGCCAGATGCGATCCTCTGCTTACAGGAGGCCGCTCTGCAATTGGAGGCATGGCGGGCCCTACCGGCTAGACCGGTGGCTTGCTGGTACTAGGTACGCCCCGTTGCTCGCTGGTCGAGGCCTAAAGAGCAGCTTCCAGATGCGGTTTGGGAAACTGAGATTGTCCTGTAGTAGGGAAAGACTGTCTGTGGTATGGATGAGGCAGCTCTGCCTTATCTATTAGCACAAACGGTGGTGGAGGTAGATCTGAGGGCACCAGATGAGGAGGTTGTTCATGCTGAAAGCTACACTGGGCCTATTGTCTGGTTTCAGTAGCGTGCACGGCCTAGATGGAGGTTCCAACTGATGCACCTTGATGACCCATGTTGTCGCGGCTCTGCCGACGTTGACGTAGACCGGGGACATTGGGGAGGTTCTCCTGGTGTTCCCCCTCGTCGGTAGTCATATAGGGATTTTCCAACTCCATGGTATTAACCGAAATGTACCCCTGAATGTCGCTTGAGGAGTCATCCACCACTGGGCGGATTCTGGGAGGAATCCCCATATTAGGGGGCATGAAGTCACCGAGAGTGTGGGATGACGACGGCAGTGGTGGAGCGCATTGCTTCTTCTTGTGCCACCGCTGCTTGCCCTTCTGGGAAGAGGCCAGCTAAGACGATGACGTATAGGTACTGGTCACATCTTCTGAAGGTTCCGGCTAATTCATGCATGCCCGAATAATACCATGGGTGTGGGCGACTGTTTTACGAGCCATCCAGTCGTCGTACTTCTAGGATCCACAGCTGGGAACCTACTGCCACTCACCTTCATCATCGCTACCGCTTTCTGATTTCACAAAGACATCTGCCACTTATGTCGGGGTCGGGACCAACATGACTATGTTGTTATCTACCTAGTCTTGGAGCCAGTCTTTAAACACATAGAACTGCTTGAGGGTGTGCCTCAGGATCCAATGGTAGGGGCAGTAGTTGGGTCGATCGGTGAGATTCGCCTCTTCTGGCCTTCTGCACTCAGGTAAGCATACAATCCCCTGCTCTAGGGCACTACAGAAGTAAACGAGGACCTGATTCTTATTGAATGAGTAATTATGGTGCCTTTTTTCCAGATAGGCTGCTCTGGGAGCCTGGCCCTAACGAGGGGACAGAGGGGAATTCTGAGGAGGCGGAGCCTAATTGTCCTTCCTAGGTGGTGGTGGCACATTTTATGGGGGAACCTTTCGATTCTGAGGTGGTCACTGATGGGAAAGAGGTTGTGCCTGAGGTGGAGGACCTCTGCGAGGTTGCGGGGCTGGTGCCACTGGAAGCAATTCTAGCTGCCTGAGGGCCTCTATTTGGGCTACCGCGATGGTCTCAGCTCTGGTATCCCTCTTTGCTGGGATCACAGGGGGTAGTAGACACGCCTGACTATCCTGTTGCAGATCTTCCTCGAGGCTCTAAGCCTTATTTGAGAAATCTCGGAACCCTCTAGGGTAGTTCTGAGTGATTAGGGTAGGAACCAGTTCTACTTTGACATTCCCTACGCACATCGTTAGTAATTTCTCATGAGTTAGTGGCATATCGAGGGAGTATGTGAGCCCCTTCCACCAGGCGATGAAGTTCACAACTCTCTCATCAGGCCTTTTCTTTCACTTGAAGAGGTCTACGATACTGGTCTTTTGCGTGGTGGATCTGAACTAGTACAGGAATTTCCGGCGAAGATTCTCCCAGACGGTCACCGATCCAATAGGGAGCTGGTTGTACCAGTCAAACTCAGGGCCCTCCAATGTATGCACAAAACATCAGAGCTTGGCAGCTTCCTATTGTGTTGGGGTCCCCAACATGGGGCCACACCTGGAGGAAAAATGGGCCAGGTGCTACGGTGGGTCCCTTGTCCCATTAAAGGGCGAGAAAGTGAGATTTCCAAAACCCAAATGTGTAGGCATATCATCCACCCACGCGGGATATGGCTTGCCATCTGGTGGGACTGACACCTTCCGTGTTTCCAATGCCTCGATGTGGGCGATGAGTGCCTCTATAGGATCATCTTGGTGGGGGTCCCTGTATTGGTAGGGAGCCCTAACCACGAGTGCATTGTCAGGCTCTTCGACAAGGTAGATGGATTCAACGGCTCGTGGAGTGACTAGCAGAGCGGCTTGAGGGGTGTCCAGAGGAACTCGGTCTAGATTCCTTGGATTTCCACACCGTTCAGGAGGGTTTGGTGAGAAGTATCATGCCCTCTTGCCGTGCGTTCCGGCTTCAGCCCTGTTCACGGGAGTAGCGTGATCAGGGTTGCCTAGAGGCACCTCGCCAGGGGGGGAATTGTTCCTGCCCCTTCTACCCTGGCCTAGGATCACCACAGTCGGGTTTCCTCTCTATAGCATGCTCGGATAGGATTTCATCGACTAGCCTCTTCTGCTCGGCAAGTTTCTGGCGCATCACGGCCTTCTCGGGGTCTTCGTCCATCTTCTGCACTGAGGCGGATGGGTCGGAGTGCTTGACAGCTCTGACATGCTCTTTACCCTTACCAGAATTCCAACTAAGTACCAATGACTCAGTGGGCACAGGGAGGCCTAGGATGTTTCTCTGCTAACGATTAATCCTCCCTGATGGGTCCAACAGTGGTGGTACACCCTTAGGGAGTAAGTCTCCATCAAGAAGCTCCATCTCATCCTCCTTGTCCACTATGTCATCCATGTGTGCAACCCTTCTTGGGGGAATGTCCTCAATGTCACATAACGAGTCAGGATGCCATTGAATAGGGATGAAGAGGAGGGCAACGTACTTACCCCATCCATGGACTTTCACGTGGGGGGTAGCCTCCCTGATGATTTTGCGGAGTACCTTGAAACTCTGAACGCATTTTTGTTGGAGGGTTGTCTGGAGACCTGGTGAATTAGGGTGCTGGGCCATGGGGAGTGCGGCCAAATAGACCAGATGGCATTGCTCACTGATTTCCTCAAATTTCACTTGGATCCTAGGGTACGTCACCCGATGATAGAGAAGAATGAAGTGTGTCTCCCATAGGGTTTGACGAAAGCACTCGACTTCCTCTGGAGTGAGGGATTCTGGCGCACGAATGTTCGATGCTGCTGCCGGCTAGAGCTTCTCCGAGAAGTGATCCTCCATGATAATGTTCCAGAAGCTATTGGGCTTGGATTTAGGGTCTGGCCTCATATTTCCCCACTCATCAACCGGAGGTGGATGAGGAACCGGTGGCGATACTGAGGCAGACCATTGGGACAGTAAGCTGGGCGGCGGAGAGTACAGCAAACGATCCAACTGGCCGCCGAATTCCGGGCCATCCTACAAAGAGTGTGATGACCTGACCACAATATCATGATATGATAGGCTGACAAACATAGATTCTGGTGCAGGGATCTCGGTTACCGGTGATGGGCCACGATGTTTCTCAACCGCCATCGGCCCCCAAAATAGCTCTCAGTGATCTATGGTCGAGGTAGAGGGCGCTTCTGGTGACGAAGGTGGTGACTGCATGGTCAGAACCTGTGGGACTCCCAAAATTTCCTCCTCATAGATGTACCTACGAAGAGAGGCTGGAATCCGGTGGACTTTACATTCTGGAAGGATGAGGCTAACACGCCTTGTTCCTGCCCCGGTCCTTGACACGGAGGACCAAGGGGAGGGTTCCACTACTGAGTCATATTCTGATTTAGAATCCGAGAAGAGGGCTGATTTGATCTCCATCTGGGCCTTCCCAGGATTCTTCTTGTTGTGGTGATGACCCACCTTCCTGCCCCTAGGCGGCTCCTCAGGACCAGGCTGATTCCCGACATATAGTCTTGGGGTCGCGCTGGTGTCAGGGTGGAGAGGACTTCCACTTGAGATAGTCGGGGTGTGAGGAGCACTGGGACAAATGTCTAATGGTACATGGGTAGGACCTCAATGAACAGTACCTAAGCGGTTGAAACCTCCGTCGGAACCGGCGGGAGCCTGGGGAGGGCCTCCATGCTTCGTGCGGGTGGAGCGAGGCTGACCTTCAATCCTTTGGTTGCAAGGGCGAGGAGGACCTTCGCCAGCTGCGGAGAGAATGTAGGGAGGATCCCCAAATTGGAGAGGGACTGGATGGGAAATTCCTTCACATCGATAGTCAGGGGCAGGAGGCCTAATTCCATACCCGGTGTGGTGGGAACGGGAGAGGCTTCCGCACCGAGTGTCACTACCGTGGGGCATGCCTTCATTCGGGTTGGGGGTAGCACGGGGAATACCTCCATGAAGAGCTTAGGAGTGGGTAAAGCCCACGATTTTTGGAATAGTGGTACGGGGAGGACCTCTGTATGGGGTGACATCACTACGGGTTGGTTCGCGGCGATCACCACTCATGCCTTCGACCCGGGGAGTCGACCCAGCCTACCCGTGGGGAGGTTGGGGCCTCGATCCCGATTGGTCATAGGAGCACCCCTGCTCAGTGTGAGAAGGGACTTTATGATATGCGTCGGCGATGGATCGAGCCACATTAGTAGTCGACGTTAATGCCCCTTGGTGGGTGTCCTCCGCTCGGGCCCAACGCTGGCGTCGGGTTAGGCGAGCCGGTGCGGGTGGTGCAGGCACATAGCCTACCTGATCCTCCGGCAAGGCTGGGTGGCGGTGTTGACACAGCCGGGTGGGGGCCCTTGCTTGGATCCCTTTAATTTAGACTTTGACCGGGCTGAGCTGGACGTCACCCACCTCATCAGCGTAAGGCAGGGAGTCATCAAGACGTTCCGGGGACAGGCTCCCAAAACGATTGAATGTTGGGGTGGGGAGTAGGGGCTCCTTGCGTGGCCCTCGAGGGTGGTGTTGACGATGAGGCCTAGATGCCTCCAGGTTCAGGCGGTCCATATCCCGGGTTGGGATTATGCCCTCCTCCTTGTAACGGAGTATGAGGTCGTTAATCACCCTTCGTTGGATGACTTCTGATGGGGAGAGGGTATGTGGGCACCCCACGTTCATGGATGCAGACGCCATTGTGGAAGCAGTGGAGCCACACGGAGTGGTTGTGCTGGTGTTTCCCCTGCCTCTACGTAGGCAGGTGGGCGATGATCATGTCCCTGTAGCAGCAACTTGATTCCCAAGAAGCAGGGAGATTAACTCATCAACACTGCGAGGAAAAGAAATCGACAACCAGTACCCCAGCGCCATCCCGTCTTCCGTGGCCAGTAAGAGGGATATGTGCTGACAACGTTGCAGAACGGAATGCCCAACATTCTACTGCCCCAACTTCTGGTGAGTTTCACGCCAGTCCCACTATTTGCTTGGCAGGACCTGGTGCCGGATAGCTGGATCCGGTGACAGGTCAATCTACTGATGTCTTGAGCGCTACTAATCTCCATATTGAGGAGAAGAACTTCACATCGGGTTCACCATTTTTATTTTCGATGCTTTCACTGGGGCATGCGCGTCCGTCCGCTTGGGCGCGACAGGCACGGATTTTTTGTTTCCCCACATTTCCGCTTTCCAAAGGCGGGTGGCATTTTCTCCTTATTCAGAGATGTCTTCTCCTCGATCAAAACCAGGATGATGGGATATCGGTTCTTCCTTCTGTGGATTCCTCCTCAGAACTCATCACCTAGTCTGGGTCTCCCTCATAGATTTAATATTTTGTTCGTGAAACTCTTCCTAGTTCCATGTTTCCATGGATGCTGGTTAATTACAATGCTTATGTCAGGACATTCCAAGGGGTCCGGTCAGGGCAGCAACCTTCAGTTGGGGGAGTAGTCGCATTGAGACATCACTGGCGTGTCTGGGCGCTGGGGAATTGGCGTGTCTATCTTTGGTCCCTTATTATAGGGCTTCTCGAGGGTGCTGGGGAATTGGCGTGTCTATCTTTGAACCACTAACGCGGTGGGTGCGGACTAACGATCAAGTCTGAACCCACCGCTATTCTGTTCTTGATGCGTGGAACGTTTGGAGACATTGAAGCGAGACCAAAATGGAAATTGGAGGCCTTCTCAGTAATTTACAGGTCCCAAGGAGAATGCAGGCATAGATGGAAGCAAAATCGGACCACCAAAATGACTCTGGTGGCCCGTGGAAACCCTCGGCGGCACGGCGGCGCCCCAGCACCCCGCCGGCAGAAGCCCGCCGCAGCTGAAGCCGCGGAGGTGAAGGGGGGTGGATCTCGTGGCCGCATAGGATGCGGGATGATCTGCGGCGCCACCCTAGCACTGCATCCATGGAAAATGGGGGTCGTGCCCCCCCCCCTGCTCGGCCGACTGGTCGAGCCAGCGTACCCCCCCCCCCCCCTCGGCCGTGCCGGGGTAGGTCGCGCGGACCGGGCCGGGCCATGCCCAGCCATGCTGGGCCGCTCCCCACCGGGCCGGGCCGCGCCCTCCCATTTCAGACCTGGACCTGGGTCGGGTTGACCCGGTTCGGGCCGACCCAGGGGGGTTGGGCCGGGTCGGACCGGGCCCAGACCCCCACTTCGGACCGTTTTCGGTTTTTTGCCCATAACTTGATCTCCTAACCTCTGATCGACACACCGTCAGTTGTGTAGGAATCCTTGGATCGAGATAGTCGTTTTGGTATATTACACTCGAGGTTTTGGCAAAGTTTGGGTACATCTGGGTTGGTTCAAGCCCGAAACCAACCGGGCCCTTGGAGCGAAAACGCTTATAACTTAAGGACCGGACGTCTGTTTGAAGTGTCGTCAACTGCGTTGAATTCCTCTTGAAAAGACGGTCCTTTTGGATTACTCCGATTGAGGTTTGGGTGTAGCTGGTGTACGTTCGGGTTGGTTTTAGCTTAAAAAACAACCGGGTCCCTGGGACGAAAAAGCCAATAACTCTCAGACCGGGCGTCTGATTGACGCACCGTCTGTCGTATTGAGTTCCTTTTGACGAGATGGAACTTTGGAATACATCAACTCTAGACTTCGTGACATTTGATGTATCGAATCTTTTTCTCAAGGAGTGGACCCTCCCGAAATCGAGCATGTTGTGCGCGGGAAACCTTGAGCTGGCTGCGACTGCATCGACTACTGTACTGGAATCCTCCATGGGTTCGACAGTGACGACTACCGTACTAGTATCCTCTATGGGTTCGACGGTGATGACTATTGTTCTTGTATCATGTGTGGGTCTGGAAGTATTGACCTCTGTACTTGTATCCTGTGTTGGTCCAGCAGAGTAGCTGGTCTTGTATCCTGTGTGGGTCCGACAACTTAGCTGGACTTGTATCTTCTATGGGTCTGACAGCTTAGATGAATCAGTGGCTACATCTGATCATCTCTATCGCTATAAGAAAGATGTATACCTATGTGAGTTGAGTCTTGACTTCAATCATTATCATCGATGTGATTGACTTGCTTTCCTGTGTGGATTGGATTGTGCTTTCCTGTGTGGATTGGGTTGTGGTTTCCTGTGTGGATTGGGTTGTGCTTTCCTGTGTCTATTGGGTTGTACTTAGGCTTGTGAGTTGGAGACGAACTGGAATTTATGACTTAGGTATATGTATGGGCATATACCTAAGTAGAGTTGGTTGATCCTATATGTTGTATCTTTCCTTGTGGTTTATCCTTTGTGGATTTTGGGAGACCTTCTGGGGTCTCGGGGTCCCTAATGAGTATCGTATACTCACCCCTGTACGGGATATGCCCACACTACGTTCTATTGGATGCAGACGAAGGTTAGCACTGATCGAGGTGGAGGCTTGTTGAGCTGGATGGTACCTGGAGGTGGAGCACTTGGCGGGACGTACACGGAGCGGACGATCAGACCCGAGGAGTTGAGTAGACTATTTGTACCCACCCTTCAGGTGGGATTTCCGGAGGATGACTCGGTGTTGTTGTTTACCTTGATATTGTACTTTTTTTTTGTTGTATTGTACTTTTAGTTGGGTTTGTATACTGGCCCATTTACTTTCCATCACTTACTTTTTGTACTCAGTTTACATAGTGTTTACTTCAGCTTACTTACTCTATTGTGTTTTTTACTTATATAAAGGCAATGCCTTCCCTTTTATCGGGATTTACGCCTTTGGTGATAGTTTCCATCCCCTGACCTATGGAAGGTGGTCTTGGGGTAGTCACGGCATGGGCTCCGAGGACAGGTCGTGACAAATTGGTATCAGAGGAGTTAGTTCTACCGCAGAACTCAAGACTCTGATCTTTCCTTTCTGTGAAGCAATAGTGTTAAGAGTATTGAGTGTGGTTTTCAGTCCAGGGAGTCCAGTGTTGGTGCGGTGGCCGACGTATCCATACACCAAGACCCTAACCTCGGATTTCCGACTTCATGCACGAAAACACTGATTGCATGTGTGTTTCCTTTCAAAAACTTTCTTTGTGATTACTTTGTGTCAGCTCACCAGGTATATTGAACTAACTATGGCGCACCTTTTTCTTTTCAGGATGGCCCCATGAAGGCAGCCAACTAGGGTTCCTAGTTATGTGCGGGATGGAATCCCACCGAGCGACGAGGCCTCGGTATAAGGCCCTATTACAACGGAGGCACTAGTGGTACCTCTACCCGCTGAGCCACCGATGCTACCCGCCCTAACGGCGGAGAGTGAACGCCTCCTGAGCACGTTGCACGAGTTTTAGAGACAGAGGCCGCCCATTTTCTGCAGAGAGATGGATCCTCAGGCAGCCGAGGATTGGCTAGAGGCCATCGTCAGAGTCTTCCGACTGGTAGGGACACCAGTAGATCTTATGGTGGTCCTTATCGTGAGTATCCTGCATGCTACAGCAGGTAGATGGTGGAGCCTGATGCTCCAGGTGCATGATGAGGAATCTCTACTTTGGACGGACTTCGAAAGCCTCTTCTGCTCGGAGTTTGTTCCAGTCACCCTCCGTGCGATGCGCATCCAGGAGTTACTACAGCTGCGGTAGGTCAGCATGTCAGTAGCCCAGTACTCGATGAGATTTACCGACCTCTCGTGCTACTCCACGAACATGGTACGGGACCCATTCTTCTTGGGCTCGGACTTTTGAGCAGGGACTGAGACATGAGATCAGAGCTTCGACAATTCCCCTCCGCATCCCGATGCAGGAGGGGGTACTGGAGCGAGCACTGTTAGTGGAGAGATTTCTCGCCGAGAAACCATCAGTAGTGAGACCCATCGCAGGATGGCATGGAGCGGATTCTTCTACAGTCGGCATTCGACAGATGACACAGGGGTCCAAGCGGACCAGGCTGATAGGTGGGTGACCTCAGGATACAGGTTCGGTTGTGCGGGTCACGTGGCGTAGAGTCAGCCTTACGAGGAGCAGAAAGTGCTATGCATGCGGCGGGCAGAGCCACATAGCTCGTGACTGCCTAAACCTCCATGAAGATGAGAAGAAGACAGTGGAGGGACCTCCCAAACAGAGGCAGAGGTTCGACTATGGAGGTCTACATGGAGCAGGTAGATGAGGCAGAGGAGTTGGACGAGCAGCGGGTGGTGGAAGACGCTTTGAGGCTCTACCACCACCACCCCCAGGAGGTCCACCCCGACCACAGGGAGCTGGAGGGCAGAGGCAGGCTCAACTCCAGGCAGCGGAGGCTTATGACCACGGTTCACCTGAGATTATTCTAGGTACTATCTCTGTCTACTCCACCATTGTTGCAGTTCTTATAGACACAGGTGTGAGTCATTATTTTATTGTCGCTGCCCTTTTTCAGAGCTCAGAGATTCCGACGGATCCGTTGGCTCGATACTTGTGGCTAGACACTTCTATGAGAGAAGACTCGACAATTATGAACTGGTGTCGGTAGTGTGAGATTACTCTAGAAGGAGAGAGCTTCGGCTGGGATCTCCTTGTAGCGGCGTCGAGGCCTTACGATGTTATCTTGGGTATGGACTGGTTATCTACATTCCATGCTCGGATCGATTGTATTAGGCGCAAAGTGTGGTGTGTCTGCACGGATGGGACCAGGTTCACCTTCACCGGCGAGAAGGGAACCTTCGCAGCATAGGATGGACTTATGCAGAGGAGAGGGCAGACGATCACACATCAGTTGGCTAGTCTCATCCTCGGAGTAGTTGACGTGCGGAGTCCGAGTTTCCCTGTTGTGGTAGATCATTATGCGGAAGTTTTCCCTGACGATGTTCCAGGACTAAATCCTCACAGGGAGGTAGATTTATATATAGACCTATACCCCGGTACATCACTGATATCTACTCCATCATATCGGATGGCTCCCGATGAGCTTCATGAGCTGCGGGTACAGCTGGAGGACTTACAGGGGAAAGGTTTTATCCAATCCAGTGTTTCACCCTGGGCTTCTCCGATTCTGTTCACTAAGAAGGTGGATGGGAGATTACGACTCTGTGTCGACTACCGTCACCTGAACCAGGTGACCGTGAGGAACAAGTATCCACTTTCGAGGATTGACGACTTCTTTGATCAGATCAAGGGAGCACATTGGTTCTCGAAGATAGACCTCAGGTCAGGCTATCATCGGCTCCGATTTCGGGACGAGGATGTGAAAAAGACGGACTTCAGGTGTCGGTATGGCCACTATGAGTTCTTGGTCATGCCCTTCGGTGTGACCAATGCTCCAGCAGTGTTCATGAGTCTCATGAATAGGATATTCCAGCCCTACCTCGATCGGTTTATCGTAGTATTAATTGACAACATACTGATTTACTCGACCACTGAGGAGGAGCATGCCTACCACTTACGGGTTGTAATGGATACACTCTGAGAGAACCATCTTTATGGTAATCTCTCAAAGTTCCAGTTATGGCTTCGAGAGGTTAACTTCCTAGGGCATGTCATCTCAGATGTGGGAGTTGCAGTGGATCCTGCGAAGGTTGAGGCAGCACTTGCTTAGGAGCTACCGAGGAGTGCGACGGAGGTGCGGAGTTTCCTAGGTCTAGCTGGGTACTATCGGAGATTTGTTCCAGAATTCTCCAGAGTTTCAACACCACTTATAGCTTTAACTAAGAAGAGGAAACCCTTTGTGTGGTTAGACATATGTCATCCGAGCTTCCAGGATCTGAGGCGGAGATTAACCAGTGTTCCCATCCTGAGGCTATTAGAGGAGGGCGTAGGGTACGTAGTTTACTGCGACACATCAAGGAACGGACTGGAGTGTGTTCCGATGCAGGATCAAGCAGTGATCGCTTACGGTTCACGGCAGTTGAGGCAGCATGAGCAGAACTACGCTACCCATGACCTGGAGTTAGCAGCAGTAGACTTTGCCCTGAAGATGTGGCGACACTATCTCATGGGTGAGCGCTTTATAGTCTACTCTGACCACCAGAGTCTCAGGTACATTTTCTCACAGAAGGAAATGAACCTAAGACAGTGTTGACGGCTTTAGTTCCTCCAGGATTATGAATTTGAGATTGTCTATACTCTTGGGAAGGGGAATTTTGTAGCTGATGCTCTCAGCAGGATATCGGGCATTCAGCTACTTTAAGAGGCGACGGAGAAGTTAGCCACTTTGCAGATATCCTTCATGGATAGAGATGGGGAAACCTATCTACAATCCCTCACAGTCACTCCTCCACTACTTCAGCAGGTCAGAGAGGCACATTGTGGAGACGTCGACTGTGAGGTGCGATGTGCTCAGATATCCTCAGGGCTATAACCCGATGGATTTTCTGAATGTGAGGAGCACGTCATCCTCTTTTGGGAACGTACCATGGTACCAGTTTCACTATAGGAGGAGGTGCTGAGGGAGTTCCACACTTCACCTCTAGCAGTACATCCTGGGGTAGAGAAGACGTACCTGGACCTCAGACGACAGTACTAGTGGCTGGGTATGAAGAAGGCTGGGGCAGAGTTCATTTCACGATGCCTCACTTGTCAGCAAGTGAAGGCAGATCACCATGTACATGCTGGCTTGGTACAGCCCTTAGAGGTCCTGGAGTGGAACTGGGATGGGATATAAATGGATTTCGTGATAGAGCTTCCACGTACTTCTAGAGGACATGAAACCATATGGGTGATCGTAGACCGACTCACCAAGTCGGCCCACTTCCTACCGGTCAAAGAGCAGGGCTCGGTAGAGATCTTGGGACACCTCTACATTCAGAAGATCATATGGCTTCATGTTGTTCCATCGTCTATCGTCTTCGATCGAGACGCTCGCTTTACTTCCCGGCTTTGGAAGGGGTTGCAGGAGGCTTTTGGAACGCAGCTACGCCTGAGCACTGCCTTTCACCCTCATACGGATGGCCAGACGGAGAGTACCATTCAGACACTCGAGGACATGCTTTGTGCATGTGTCCTTGACTTTGGTCGTAGATGGTAGTATCACCTACCCTTGGTGGAGTTTTCGTACAACAACAGCTACCACTCTACCATTGGTATGGCACCATAAGAGGAACTGTACGGCCGACCTTGCAAACCACCTCTGTACTGGACTGACCCTGGGGAGTCAGCACTCGTAGGACCAAAGTTGGTTCGGGATATGACGGAGAAGGTTCAAGTCATCCAAGAGTGGATGAGGACTGCACAGAGCAGACAGAAGTCCTATACTGATAGAAGGCGAAGACCACTGGAGTTTGAGGATGGCGACCACGTTTTCTTACGGGTCTCACCTCGACATGGATTATGGATATTTGCACGGGGCATCAAGTTATATTTGTGCTTCATCGGGCATTTTTAGGTCCTCATCAGGGTAGGCGAGGTGGCTTACCTCCTGACCCTTCCACCTCAGTTGCACCGGGTGCATGACGTCTTCCATGTATCTCAGATGAGGAGATACGTGCACGACCTGACACATATCATCGACCACAGGGATCTAGACATCGATGATGGGGAGACTTTTGCGGAGGTCCCGGTGGAGATCGAGGATCGACAGGAGCGGGTCCTACATGGATGGTCGATACCTCTGGTGCGCATTCGTTGGCAGCATGGGAACCTCCATGAGAGCACATGGGAGCGGGAGGCTCAGATGTGTGCTCAGTACCCTCATTTGTTCCCCTAGTTTATGTTGTAGCTTTACGGGGATGCAAAGCCCTGAGGTGGGAGTAATTTAAAGACCCATAAATGTCAAGGAAATTTTTTTTCTAAATGCTTTGGAATTTTAAGAGTCATTGGCTTCTGACGGCACTTGATTCCGAGGCCCGGTGTGCCCGGAATCAATTTTCGAAGTTTAGCTCGGGTACATTCTGTGAACAAATGAGCGAGTTTTTATAACTTTTGAACCGGTGCTCGGAATTTAAATATGATGGAACCAATGAACTCGTAGTGCCGGTAATTGCTTAAGGGGACACTTATCGTAGTTGCGTTCGCAAAGGAGGAGAAGATAATTTTGGGGGTTTATACAAGAAGTAAATAAAAATTGATGGAGCAATTTTTTTTTGTAAGGTGGTTATTCCATCCCATGGGTAGTTAAGGGTGGGTCCCACATCCACTTAACTACCCAAGTGTGGGTGTTAGAGAGGTGTGTCCCACTTGACCCCACCATTTAATTCCCTCTAAACACATTAGTAAACCCCTCATTAATTTGGCAACCCCTTTTTTTTATTTTCTGATGTGTAAATTAAATGGGGACCTTACCTCTCCCTTCCTTAATTGATTGCCAACACATTTCATTAAATGTGGTGAATTAATTGTGGGAGATTTTTTTTCTTGTATAATTAAATAATAGGAGGAACCTATTATTTTATTAAGGGGAGAGCTTCGTTGTGCGACGAAGAATGACGAAGAACGCTGGCCTCCGATGAAGAACGACGAAGAACACTGGTTCCTCGAAGATCGATGATGCGCCACCCTTACTCTTCTCTACGACAAGAAATTAGATGCCGCTTCTTCCTTGGTGCACTCCGACAACACCTACGAACCCTATTCCCCGCGACGTCTTCTACCGCGACGCCAATGTTCGCCTTCTTTGTTGAGGTAGGGAATTTTGTATATTTCATGACGTGATTTATACCCTTAGCATAGAGTGTAATTTTTGGGTGATGTTTTGAACCACTAACATGGTGGGTGCAGACTAATGAAAAAGTCTGAACCCACCGCTATTCTGTTCTTGATGCGCGGAACGTTTGGTGACGTCGAAGCGGGACCGTAATGGCGATTGGAGGCCTTCGTAGTAATGTATGGGTCCTGAGGCGACCGCAGGTGCCGACAGAAGCAAAATCGGACCACTGGAATGACTCTGATGGCCCATAGAAACCCTCGGTGGCGCGGCGGTGCTCCGGCAGAAGCCCGTCGCGGATGAAGTCGCAGCGGCGAAGGGCTGTGGACCCCACGACCACACGGGATCTAGGAAGACCCACGGCGCCGCGTCCGCGAAAAACAGCCCCCCCCCCCCCCCCGCTAGGCCAACTGGCTGAGCCAGCGCACCCACCCCCCCCCCCCCCCCGGACGGTCGGGACCCAGACCCGGGTCGGGTCAACCCGGTTTGGGCCAACCCAGGGGGGTTGGGCCGGGTCGGACCGGGCCCAGACCCCCACTTCGGACTATTTTCGGTCTTTTACCCATAACTTGAGCTACAGACCTCCGATTGACGCATCGTTAGTTACGTAAGAATCCTTGGATGTAGACGGTCGTTTCGGTATATTACACTTGAGGTTTTGGGAAAGTTTGGGTACAACCAGGTTGGTTCTAACCCATAACCAACCGGGCCCTTGGAGCGAAAATGCTTATAACCTACGGATCGGACGTCCGTTTGACATGCCGTCAACTGCGTTTAATTCCTCCTGACGAGACAGTCCTTTTGGATTACTCCTCTTGGGTTTTGGATGTAGTTGTATTATGGTCAGTTTGGTTTTAGCTTAAAAATAAACCGGGCCCCTGGGATGGAAAAGACAATAACTCTCAGACCGGGCGTCCGATTGACGCACCGGCTGTCGCATTGAGTTCCTTTTGACAAGACGGAACTTTGGGATACATAAACTCTGGACTTCGTGACAGTTGATGTATCGACTCTTTTTCTCAAGGAGCAAACCCTCCCAGAATCGAGCATGCTGTGTGCGGGAACCCTAGAGCTGGCTGCGACTACATCGACTACTTTACTGAAATCCTCTGTGGGTTCGACAGTAACGACTACCGTTCTGGAATCCTCCTTGGGTTTGATGGCAATGACTACTATTCTTGTATCCTATGTGGTTCCAGCAGTATTGACCTCTGTACTTATATCCTGTGTGGGTCTGGAAGAGTAGCTGGTCTTGTATCATGTGTGGGTCCGATAGCTTAGCTGGACTTGTATCCTGATAGAGCGCTGTCGTGGGCACCCTCAAATGATTAGTGTGATTTTGGGGTACTTAGGTGCAGCAGAGTGGCTGACCAAGGTCGTCTCTCAAAGGAGGAAGTGAATTAAAACAAATTTTCATAGGTATTCTAGAGAAAAAATAAAAGGGAATAAAAACACTACTTGAAAGTATGGGGGTGGTTGTTTATAGTTTATAAATCTAGAAGAAGTTTGCTGGAAGAAGATTGCATTTTTTTCTTTTTAATTTTGAAATGAATTTCGATTAAAATGACACAACAAGAAGATGTTTTTTTAGAAAATATTTTAAAAGGCGTAATAGATCTAACTCTACCTCTTCAGTTTATTATTAAACATTATCATTTAAATTAACATTCACTCAATTATTATCCCTTAATTTGTTAAATCCCGAACCCTACGAGAATTAACTTTACCACGAAGATGATGTGAATTTAACCCTAGGCTAACTTCGGAACATGCAATCGCAACACCCTGCTTTGATTGATGTTCTAAGATTAGCTTATGGTCAGTGGTAAATTAAGGCTCATATCCATTCTGGAAATTAGGATTAATTGTGTTTAGGGATTATATTTGAACTCTACAAATTTATCCCGTGTGGTCTTGTATTACCGATTAAGATCGCGCTCTCACAATTTACACAAAATCCCGACCTCGCGTGTTTTTGTGTTAATTGTTCAATTGCTTGCTTAGTTTCTTAAAATTTAAAAACAGAATTCATGGATCATATTAAATGAATTACAGTAGCTCAATGATTCAAAATAATTAAATTAAGAGGGTAGAAGATAGATCGATTACTAAAAGACTCCTCTTCCATGGGTGGCGTAATCATCGTAGAAGCGTTTTGCATGTGCAAAGGTTTATAATGGGTATAAACCAATAACGCTTCTACTCAAGAATTACAGCCCAAAGAGGAAGATTAAGAGAAGAATAAATTTAAACAAAACAGAAGAAAAGAGAATAAATAAAATAAGAACAAAGAAGTTTATTACACAAATGAAAACATTACAAAATGAAGAAGAGAAGGAGGCTTCGATGAGGGGATCTTTGATTCAAAAGCTACCCCTCTTAAAATGGTTGGAGAATTTGGGTGGAACAAATTATCCTCTTCCTCCAATCTCCTAATGCACGTCCCAACCCCTCCAAATGATAAAAACTCCAATTTATAGAGGGGAGGGGAGGAGAGGTTACAAGTGGTTTCAAGTGTGAATGTGGAAATTCGGCCAAATATTTTATTCCAACTTTCACCTCCCATTTGACCTCTGAAACGCATGAATTGACCGGACTTCTAGAACGATGATATGTTCCAAATCATGTCCTGGATCTTTCCTAAAAATGTGGGATCAGTACAAGCCCGGATGTAGAAGATATGTCCCAAATACAGAACCCATGTCCATTCTTTCGAGTCCAGCCCACCATTGGATTAATGGCCCATTTAATCCATACAAATGCACTCTTTAGCTCTAGTTTCCTGAATGAAATTTGTAGAAAATTAAGTTAGGATCCCTGTTACAAAATTTCAAATTCAAATAATAAATAAAAAAATATTTATCTTTGAAATACTACAGTGCACTATTAAGGATAAAACTGGAATTTTCAAATGAATGATCAAATCCCAAATATTTTATAAATAAACATATTTAGCACAATGTGGGGAAATTATATCATTTATTATCAATAAAATATTCAACAAAATAGTGTTTTATCAACTCCCCCACACTTACCCTTTTGCACTCCTGAGCAAAATCTCATATTAAGTAAACATCAATATCAAATCAAAACCAGTTTTAAAACACATATCCTTGAGATCAATCAATTTCACAACAAGAATAAAAAGATATAATGCCTAATAAAAAACCTTATTTCATGTTATCCATTTATATCATTCAATATATTTCCACTTCATTTATCCGCCCATGCACAAAACACTTACTTCGCTTGAATTTTCTCTCATCGCTCAAATATCAATTTTTTTGCAATGTCTTTCTCATCCATACTCATACAAGGGTCACCATAGGCTTGATAGATTCCTACATCGCTACCCGATGTGAGTCAAGGACATATGTTTATCATGAGGACTTTTTAGGGTTGTTATGTGGCTTTCGGTTGGTAGGATTAAGATGTGAAAAACTCTGAGGCTGAATTAGGAGGGCTTGACTCTTTTGAAGCAAAATTGCATTAATCTAATTTTCACTTAAATATGGTCTTCTCTTCAATACCCATAGTATCAATTCAGCTCCATCATCATGAAAAGTCATGAAAGTTTTACACCATTCATCATTTCAGCATAAAAAATTTCAATCTTCTCAAACATTATTTTCTTGAAAGCTCCAGATGGGCACAGCTTTCCACCTCAATTAGAAGATCCAGAAAAGGCACAGCTTCACTTGTCATGAAAGCTCCAGAAAAGGCACAAATTTCAATATAATGACTTTCTTTAGCAGCAAACACATCTCTTAAGAATTTAATTTTACACCCAAAGTATCACAGAATGTGGTGGAAAACACAAGACAACTTCCCCCACACTTAAACTCAACTAGATTATGCAATTTCACTTCAAGAGTTGGTTGGATAGGGAAAATTGGCTTGTAATGTGGCTAACCTAATAGGATGTGCATGGCTTCTAAGGGATACAAGGATTAAATATTCAAGTTAGGCCATTATAAAAAAAGGATTCTTTGAAATAGGGGCTTTAATACCAAACAAATGCCTCAATCATTTAAACATATGTACCTCAAACCCTCAAGTTTTGACAGGAATAGATCAAATTATGGTTAAATCAAGCATGGTTTGGTTCTCTCAAGAAGTGAGGTGAATGTAAAGAATATGAAAATAATGTTTCAGAAGCCTCACAGGAAAGTGATTTCAAATATAAAGACAGTGAGATGTGGCATGGGATTCAAAATTCAGTGTACTTTTCATGAAATTACTAAATATTTGAATTTGAAACAAAGTTATTTTAGTATTCATTTAAGCTTAGTTTCAAGTGATAAATTGTTTCACTCATTGATATGCATTTTTAAAATTGTGATGAGAATCATTTCAGTTCAAAATTTTCAAAAACACAAAGAAAATTGAAAAATAAACACACAAAATTTGAAAAAACACACAATTGTTTTTGTTTTTTTTTAATCAGGAAAACAATTGAAATTACTAAACTAAAAGGTTCCCTCCCCCATACTTAAAATTTTGCATTGTCCTCAATGTGAACCCATGAGATGATATATTCACATGAAATGCATAATTTTTAAATAGGACAAATAATATAAAAGTGAAAGGGTTAGGAACAGCCTGATGTGATCAAGCGATGATGGGGTCATGCAGTGTGATAAAATCCACTGCATCAGTAGGAAGTCTCTCAATGTATCTCTTCAAATGTTGCCTATTGACTGTAAAGCTCCTTCCAGTGTCCTCTTGTGTGATCTCCACTGCACCATAAGGAAAAACATTAGATACAATATAAGGACCTAACCATCTGGAATGCAACTTACCAGTCATCAGCTTCAGTCGTGAACTGTAGAGAAGGACTTTCTCTCCAACATTAAACTCCCTTTGTTGGATCATTTTGTCATGAGATTCTTCTGATCTTTCCTTGTAGAGCCTTGAGTTCTCATATGATGACAGTCGAATCTCCTCAAGCTCTTGAATTTGCAACATTCTTTGAATTCCAGCTTGGGCCAAATCCATGTTGCATTTCTTTATAGCCCAGTATGCCCGATGCTCGACTTCCACTAGGAGATGACATGATTTCCCAAAAACAATCTTAAATGGGGACATACCAATGGGTGTCTTGTATGTTGTCCTATAAGCCCACAATGCATCATCCAAGCGCTTGCTCCAATCCTTCCTATTTGGCTGCACGGTTTTCTCCAATATTTGTTTCAACTCACGATTTGAAACCTCAGCCTGGCCATTTGTTTGGGGGTGGTATGGTGTTGATGTTTTGTGTGTCACCCCATACTTTCGAAGGAGGGAAGCAAAATTCCTATTGCAAAAGTGTGTCCATTGGTCACTGATGATGGCCTTTGGTACTCCAAACCTTCAAAACATTTGTGCTTTGACAAAGTCCACAACAACATGAGAATCGTTAGTCCTGGTGGCTTTGGCCTCCACCCATTTACTCACATAATCAACAGAAAACAAAATATACAAAAATCCAAACGAACTAGGAAAAGGACCCATAAAATCAATGCCCCATACATCAAAAATCTCACAGAATAGTATGGGTTGTTGGGGCATCTAATGTCTCCTAGAAATATTCCCAGTGTGTTGGCAACGAGAGCATGACTTACAAAACACATGGGCATCATGAAAAAAGCTAGGACAATATAATCCAGAGTCCAAAACCTTCCTAGCTGTCCGTTGGGGTCCAAAGTGTCCACCACAAGCAAGTGTATGACAGAAATGAAAAACAGACTCAAACTCATGATCGGGAACACACCTCCTAATGACTTGGTCACTACACATGCGCCAGAGGTAAGGATCATCCCAAACATAAAATATTGACTCACTCTTTAATTTTTGGACTTGATGTTTCTTTAAGTTTGCAGGGATTTTAGAGGAAACAATGTAATTAACTAAATCAGCATACCAAGGATACGCACCTGAGATGGTATAGAGATGCTCATCGGGGAAAGTGTCCCGAAGTGGTACCTGGTCCAAGGTGTTATCCTATAGTGTGTGAGTAAGCCTACTCATGTGGTCTGCTACCAAATTCTCTGATACCTTCTTGTACTTTATCTCGATGTCAAACTCTTGAATAAGGAGCATCCAACGGATAAGTCGTGGCTTTGCATCTGGCTTCTTCAAGAGGTACCTTAGAGCTGCATGGTGAGAAAAAACAACTACTTTAGAGCCCAATAAATATGAACGGAATTTATCTAAAGCAAATATAATAGCAAGAAACTCCTTTTCTATGGTAGTGTAGTTTGATTGGGCTGAATCCAATGTCCTTGATGCATAGGCAATCACATGTGAACATCCTTCCACCTTCTGAGATAATACTTCTTCAACCACGAAGTTAGAGGCGTCACACATAAGCTCAAAAGGAATCTCCCACTATGGGGGTTGTATGATAGGTGGAGTGGTCAGACACCTCTTTAGCTCATCAAAGGAAGTCCTACAAGAATCGTCAAACACAAAATCAAAATCTTTTTGAAGTAATCGTGACATAGGAAGAGCGATCTTACTAAAATCTTTGATGACGCGCCGGTAAAATCCTGCATGCCCTAGGAAAGATCTAACATCACGCACACATGAAGGATAGGGTAAGGATGAAATAATGTCTACCTTAGATCTATCAACCTCTATCCCATGTTTTGACACTACATGCCCTAAGACAATGCCATGCTCTACCATGAAATGACACTTTTCAAAGTTCAGGACCAGATTCTTCTCAATACAACGATTCAACACCTTTCCCAAACTAATTAGACATTCATCAAATGAAGATCCATACACTGTAAAATCATCCATAAATACCTCCATGCAGGTCTCAATAAAATCAGAAAAAATAATCACCATGCATCTTTGGAAGGTACCTGGGGCGTTGCAAAGTCCAAATGGCATCCTCCGGTAAGCAAAGGTATCGAATGGGCAGGTGAATGTCGTCTTCTCCTAGTCCTACAAAGCTATAGGAACCTGAAAATATCCATAAAATTCATCCAAGAAACAATAGTGTGTCTTCCCAGCTAGTCTCTCAAGCATCTGATCAATAAACGGGAGGGGGAAATGGTCCTTGCGAGTGGAATGATTTAGTTTCCTATAATCAATACACACACGCCAACTGTTTTTCACCCTCATTGGAACTAACTCATCTTTCTCATTTTTAACAACAGTAACACCACTTTTCTTAGGCACAACCTGAATAGGACTTACCCACTGAGAATCTGAAATGGGAAAGATTATACCTGCCTCGATCAATTTCTCAACTTCTTTTTTAACAACTTCCAAGAGGGTGGGATTGAGTCTCCTTTGTGGTTGTCTCACCGGTTTAGCCCCATCGTCCAAGAGAGTCCTATGCATGCAAATGGAGGGGCTAATACCTAATATGTCAGCCAAGGTCCACCCAATCTCCCCGATGTTATCCCTCAAAATATTCAAAAACCTTTCTTCATGTTCAAAAGGGAGATTTTTAGCAATGATAACAGGTAATCTCTCACCACTCAACAAGTATGAGTATTTCAGATTTGGTGGAAATGGATTGAGTTCTAATGAAGGAGGGTGATGTATGGATGGAGAAATTGATGCAATAGACATATCTGCACAATGAAGATTAGTATCAGAATATAAATCATCACAATCATAGAATAAAGCACCAAATCCATCAGCATACTCAATAGCCATGTCATAATCAGAGTTCACATGATCAAAATCAGAATATGATTCCATTTCAAAATCAAATCTTAGAGAGTCTTGTTCCTTAAAAATGGGTGTAGAAGTACTCTTAGACATCAAACTAGAACCAATACTCATAATCTCCCTAAGCATAGGACAATCCAATTCCATGGGGTTTTTACTTTTTGGTTCAAAATGGGAGATAACAAAAGCAGAATGGTCCTCAGAGGGGTACTTCATGGAATCCATAACATTTAATATCACAACTTCATCTCCAAATTCCATGGAAAGTGTACCCTCATTGACATTTATGATAGTTTTTTGCAGTTTTGAGGAAGGGCCTACCTAAGATAATGGGGGCATGAGAACTTACCTGATCATCCTCCATGTTAAAAACATAGAAATCCGCTGGAAAGATCACGTCTGTTACTCGAACAAGTACATCCTCAAGGACTCCCGCTGGATATGCCGTAGCTCTATTCGCCAATTGCACCACTACTCTTGTTGGCTCCAACTCACCAACCTGCAAGGAAGAGAATACAGAGTGAGTCATTACATTTATTGAAGCTCCTAAATCACAAAGAGCATCAGAGAAGTGCAACTCCCCTTTGGTACATGGGATGGTGAATGTCCCGAGATCCTTGAACTTTGTTGGCATTGCTAAATTTGGTGTAATGAGTGTCGAGACATTCCTTTCAAGTTTGATCCTCTCATTTCCCTTGATCCCTCTTCGATTGGTGCAGAGTTCTTTTAAGAATTTGGCATACCATGGAATTTGCTTAATGGCTTCAAGTAGAGGAATGTTGATCTCCACACGTTTGAATGTGTCCAAAACCTCCTTTTGCATTGATTCTTCAGCCATCTTATTGGTTTGAACAACCCTGTTTGTAAAAGGAAGAGGTTTAGGAGGAACATCATCAATCTTTTTCTTACCTTTAAGATCACGCTCTCATAATTTACACAAAATCCCGACCTCGTGTGTTTTTTTGTTAATTGTTCAATTGCTTGCTTAGTTTCTTACAATTTAAAAACAGAATTCATGGATTATATTAAATGAATTACAATATCTCAATGATTCAAAATAATTAAATGAAGAGGGTAGAAGATAGATCGATTACTAAAAGACTACTCTTCCATGGGTGGCGTAATCATCGTAGAAGCGTTTTGCATGTGCAAAGGTTTATAATGGGTATAACCCAATAATGCTTCTAATCAAGAATTCCAGCCCAAATAGGAAGATTAAGAGAAGAAGAAATTTAAACAAAACATAAGAAAAGAGAATAAATAAAAGAATAACAAAGAAGTTTATTACACAAATGAAAACATTAAAAAATGAAGAGAAGGAGGCTTCGATGAGGGGATCCTTGCTTCAAGAGCTACCCCTCTTACAATGGTTGGAGAATTTGGGTGGAACAAATTCTTCTCTGCCTCCAATCTCCTAATGCACTTCCCAACCCCTCCAAATGATAAAAACTCCAATTTATAGAGGGGAGGGGAGGAGAGGTTAGCAGTGGTTTCAAGTGTGAATGTGGAAATTCGGCCAAATATTTTATTCCAAAGTTCACCGCCCATTTGACATCCGAAACTCGTGAATTGACCAGCCTTCCAGAAGGATGGGTTGTTCCAAATCATGTCCCCGAGCGTTCCTCAAAATTTGGGCTCAATCCAAGTCCGGATGTAGAAGATATGGCCCAAATACAGAACCCATGTCCATTCTGCCGAGTCCAGCCCACCATTGGATTAATGACCCATTTAATCCATCCAAATGCACTCTTTAGCTCTAGTGTCCTGAATGCAAGTTGTAGAATATTAAGTTAGGATAACTGTTACAAAATTTCAAATTCAAATAATAAATAAAAAAATATTTATCTTCGAAATACTACAGTGCACTATTAAGGATAAAACTGGAATTTTCACCAAATTTTCAAATGAATGATCAAATCCCAAATATTTTATAAATAAACATATTTAGCACAATGTGGGGAAATTATATCATTTATTATCAATAAAATATTCAACAAAATAGTGTTTTATCATATCCTCTATGGGTCCGATAGCTTAGATGAATCATTGGCTACATCTGATCATCTCAATCACTATATGAAGGATGTATACCTGTGTGAGCTGAGTCTTGACATCAATCAATATCATCGATGTGATTGACTTGATTTCCTGTGTGGATTGGGTTGTGCTTTCCTGTATGGATTGGGTTGGGTTTTCCTGTGTGGATTGGGTTGTGCTTTCCTGTGTGGACTGGGTTGTACTTGGGATCGTGAGTTAGAGCCGAATTGGAATTTATGACTTAGGTATATGTATGGGAATATACCTAAGTAGAGTTGGTTGATCCTACGTCTTGTATCTTTCCTTTTGTTTTATCCTTTGTGGATTCTGGGAGACCTTTGGGGGTCTCTGGGTCCCTACTGAGTATCGTATACTCACCCCTGCACGGGCTATGCACGCACTACGTTGTGTTGGATGCAGACGACGGACAGCACTAATCGAGGTGGAGGCTTATGGAGCTAGACGGTACCTGGAGGTGGACCACTTGGCGGGACGTACACGGAGCAGACGATCGGACTCGAGGAGCTGAGGATACTATCTGTACACACCCTTCAGGTGGGATTTCCGGAGGACGACTTGGTGTTGCTGTTTACCTTGCTATTGTACTTTCTTTTCAGTTGTACTATACTTTTAGTTGGGTTTTTATACTGGCCCATTTACTTTCCATAACTTACTTTTTGTACTCATTTTACTTAGTGTTTACTTCAGCTTACTTACTATGTTGTGTTGTTTACTTATATAAAGGAAATGCCTTCCCTTTTATCAGGATTTATGTCTTTGGTGCTAGTCACCAGCCCCTAGCCTATGGAAGGCGGGCTTGGGGTAGTCACAGCACGGGCCCCAAGGACGGTTCGTGACAGATATTGGGGCCAGCACATGGGCGGATTCCCGAATATTGTGTAGGGGGAATGAGTCGGCATGATCTCACCGGGATGTGTCGTCCCAGGTAAGAATCATGATGGATAATGGATGGATGAATGAAGTGGAGGGGAAATGAAATGGGACCATTGCAAGGGCGATAGTGAAGTTGGGCTTGAGCCTCGAAGAGACCTCCTACGTATCCTCGTGGCAGGGAATCAAAGTCTGCGTAGTTCAGTTGGTGAGAACTGACGTGAAGGGGGTCGAAGAGACCAATGGGTGGTGGGCTTGAACCTCAGAGAGGCTTCCTACGTACCATGCCTTCACATGGATCAAAGACCCCGTAGTTCATAATGTACGTCGGTGAACCAACGTGAAGAAGGACCTTGGTCCAAATGGATGTTGGTCTTGAACCTCTTGAGGTTTCCTACATACAATGCCTTAACATGGATCAAAGTCCTCATAGTTTGGGTTGAAAAGGGATTGTTGAACTGACATGAAGGGGTGTCGGAACAACTGGATGGCAGGGTCACAACGGCTTACCACTGGATTGGGATATTGTTTCACGTCATGCGAGATGGGGGCGTGTCGGAAAACCAATGTGAATAAGGACCTTGGTACAGGTGGATGGGGGCTTGAACCTCAGGGAGGCTTCCTACGTACCATGCCTTGACATGGATCAAAGACCTCATAGTTCAAAATGGGGTGTGTCGGAGAATCGACGTGAATGTGAACCCGGGGGTCCACTAGTGTTGGGCTTAAACCTCGTGGAGGATTCCTACGTACCATGCCTTGACATGGATCAAAGACCTCATAGTTCAAAAGGGTGATGGTGGGGGCTTGGCGCACCGACACGGAGATGGTCGGGGCCAGTGGTTGTTGGGCTTGAACCTCATAGAGGATTCCAATGTACCATTCCTTGACATGGATCAATGTCCTCGTAGTTCGGGTGTACAGTTTAATGTCATGAGGGATGGAGGTAGAACCTGACATGAATAAACGGTCAGGTGGTGGTCTTGAACCTCATGGAGGCTTCCTACGTACCATGCCTTGACATGGATCAAAGTCCTCATAGTTCGGGAAGGGTTTTGTCAGTGAACTGACGTGAAGGTGAACCCGAGGGTCCACTGGTGGTGGGATTGAACCTCATGGAGGCTTCCTATGTACCATGCCATGACATGGATCAAAGTCCTCGTAGTTCGGGTGTGCAGTTTAACATCATGTCAGATGGGGGTGAACCGATGTGAGGGAGGTCGGAATGACCAAGTGGTGGGCTTGAACCTCATGGAGGATTACTATATACCATGCCTTGACATGGATCAAAGTCATCGTAGTTCAGGTATACAGTTTAACGTCATGCTGGATGGGGGTGAACCTACGTGAAGGAGGTCAGAACTACCAAGTGGTGGGATTGAACCTCGTGGAGGCTTCCTACGTACCATTCCTTGACATGGATCAAAGTCCTTGTAGTTTGGATATACAGTTTAACGTCATGTTGTATGGGGATGGTGTCATGGTCAATACTTACTCTAAGCCCACATGAGTCGTGCTCGGTATGAGAAACATGAGGCAGCAGAGACCTGATGATCACGTCGCGAAAGATGTGTTTGTAGGAAGTGAAGAGGGGATTACATGTTAGGCGGCCCATGGTGCAGGGACTTACTCTAGGATGGAGGCCCAAATGTGACAAAGTGCAGAGGGAGAGGGGAAGTACGGAGGTGCATGGGTGCTACCTTCCATAACAAGGACTAGGGGCTTACACCAAGATGGTCTCCCTTCCCCGGGGACAAACGCCACTCTGAGAAGGAGGATACCATCCCATGTGGGGGTTCATCCCATCCCCATGGAGATGAGCGGCGTAAAGAATGTCCGAGCCGGGGGGACCCTACGTGCGAGGCATGGGGCCGAATCACAATTTAACGTCATGTGTTGAGGATGAGGTGCTTTTCAGTTTAACGTCCTGCAGCTCGGATGAGGTGGGTTTACTCCACACCCCTATGACTTACATAACTGGTACCCTCTACTCCTTGTGGGCGGGAAGGTACTGGCAATGCCATGGTGAAGGGGGGTTGCAGAGCGAACCATCTAGGGGTCCACGTTAGTGTGGCTATGAGAAGAAGCAATAGATGTTAGCGTGCCTATGTGAAGAATCATTAGGCGAAGCAACACCATGGGTGGTATCATCCAGGGGACTTTGAAAGTCACATCGCGCAAACCTAGAGGGTCGCATGGGAAAAGGAATTTCCATGCAGAGGGGTCCATTGGCAGAGGCCTTGTGGATCTCGGTTTCTCTGTGTGGTGACGGTCACTTGTGAAGGGGTTTTCTTTGCGAAGTGGGGTGCCTTAGCCTTAGCATGGGGTGGAGGTGAAAGTGGGAGGTGCTTCACGAAGTGGAAGGGTGTTCACAGAGCACTTCCGCGTGGATCATAGGTTCCTCGCGAAGCAAAGTGCGGCAAAGAAGTGTGCTTTGCGAAGTATAGTGACCCTGCCTTGGCATGTATATCACGTGTACAGGAGGGGTGTTTCGCGAAGCATAAACGCTCCACGACAACCCGGGTCCCCTTGGGGATCCCCTTCCTTCACGAAAGCCCTTGGGCTTCGTGAAAGGCATCCCTCTTGGAAGAGGGCATCAAAACGAGACAATTTAGAGGCACCTCGTGAAGCAAAAATACCTCACGTAGCTCATGATTCGCAGAGAAAAGGGTGCTTTGCGATTCGGGAGCTAGGAAGGCGAAAGGTCAGATTATCTCTCTGGGGGGCTCAGGGGGAGCCGGTATTTATAGGCAATGGGCGCCGTGAAGTAGAGATCAAGATACATGAAGGGGGATTCGGTCGCTTCGTGGCGGGTCGCGAACGTCAACCGAGTTCGTGGAGGTTACTGCCTCCTTTGCTTCGCGGTGGGCTCGGGAACGTCAGGGGTGTTCGCGGAGGTGACTGCCTCCTTTTCTTCGAGGCAGGCTCATGAACTTCAGGGGAGTTCATGGAGGTTATCATCTCCTTTGCTTCGCGGCGGGCGCGTGAACGCCAGGGGCATTCGCGGGGCGTCCCCCCCCTCGTGCTTCGCAGTGGCCGCGTTGCTTGGGGGACTCTGTGTCGTAGCTTCTTGAGGTCGGTCATAGGGCTTTCTTTTCTTCGTTCTTTTCATCCAATATTTTGGAACCAATAAAGAGGTAGGATAATTCAAGTATTATGTGGACCTATAATTTTCTTATTCTTTTCCTTGTATATTTGAAATTAAACAGGACAAATAATTTTGTTTAATATTTTAAAATGGATTTACATGTATTTCTTAGGATTTCAATAGTTTAAGTGTAGGGTATTCATGAGAACCATAATTTCTAAAATTTTTATTTATTTTTATTAATAATTAACCCCATAATTAATTAAAAACCTAAGTTAGTCAATCATATTTTTTTATATTAGATAATTATGGAATTCATGGAAAATGGATAAAATGTTGACTTTTAGTTATTTATTTAATTTCCAAATTTAAAAATAAATCCTTATATAGATTTTGAATTTTTAAATTCAATTTTTTTATTCAATTATGAAGTTCATGTGTGATAAATAAATTGAATTTTATATTTTAAATCTAATTTTTAAAGGAGGAATTTTCAATTTGTTTCCATCCTTTACTTGTATTAACTCCCAATTAAAAAATCATGTTTGTAATTTTGTAATGTAATTGAATTGGGAAACTGATTTTTGTTTTATTAAATTTTTTAATTTAATTTATAATTAATTTATTTAATGAAAACCAAATTTAATCGGATAATTGAGTGTGTTATAGGCCAATTTCAACATTATTTTAACTGTTTTATTATTTTCAAAATTTAACTAAATATAGCTTGCACTATGTCTCAGTTTTTAATTTTGCAGGTCGAAAATTTTGGAAATGGGTTGTACTAACGGCATGAAGGAAGAATGATCACTAAAATTTCTATTCCCACTAATTTAATCACACTTAGTATACCTACCATGATCAAAAAAATTTCAAAGTCCATAAGTGACCTCATCTTGATAATTACAAGTTCACATGTAAAGACTACTCCAATGACAAAGGACTAAACTGACCATATTTACAAATTCAAGAGATTGTACTGTATCTCTCAGTTAGTAGAGCTACCATTAAATATCCTCATCAACATATAGTGGGATCATATCATTGTCAGTATACTAACTATATGATGGATATTAACTTACCATTATCTAATTACTTCTTCAAACTAACCCACAAAGCTGCAACTGGACGCAAATAAATTTCTAATAAACTGAGAGATTCCATATATAGTTATCTCAAGGGGAATTACAACTGACCTTTTCCTTTCCTCCACCCCAAATTGACTACACCTATGTGTATTTTTTCTAGTATCCGAGCTCCACTGAGAAAGGATACATGATCAGAGATCAAACATTAGTTATCATGTGAAGAATATCAATAGTATTGATTGACTTCCATCGGAATGCTAAATGAGGGGTATCGATTCAAGTAAACATAGATCCACCTCTGATTCAAAACCAAAATTAGATTCAAACCAGTACTGAAGCTTGAAGGTGAGGATGTTTAAAACTTAGAAATCAATTGAAGATAAAAATTTGTTCTTGAATTTTTATTACATATGATGATTTAAATAGGTATGATGATACTATTATGATCATCTTTCAAATTTATTCATGCCTAAGAGGTTGACACACATCGAACGGAAGATGAAAACTGAAAATTGAAGACACTGAATCTCACCAACTGAATCTCCATGAAGCTCCTCAATGGAGGAATTCTCAAAGCATGGTAATTCTTGTAGAATACATGAGTAATCGATGAAGAAACAAATAGTATTTGATTTTCAAGTATTCAAATGGAAACCAATCCTGATGCTCAAGGAAACATCTAGATTGAAGATTGAAGCCGAATTTTTTTCTACCTGAATGATAATGAATGTGGCGAAGATATCAATTTTTTAACACACTAGATATGATTTTAAATGGAGTTTCACTCCATGTGTTTTATTTATTACCCTAACAAGCTCAAAATGAATAAATATAGATGCACCTATCTTTACTACATAATTGAAAGACTCAATGCACAAGATTGAACATAAACTAAAGAGGCCATTCGAAATTAAAGGAATTTATATTTAAAATAATGTAGATTAGTATTGAGAACTTTATCTGTTGATTACGTCACATATGATGACATATGTAGGCTTGAACAAGGATTAATATCTCTACCATGATCCATGACCAGGCTCACTGATGAATACAACGATCCAAATCCAATAAAAATAAAACCATTGGACGATATGAGATAGGATGAAGATGAACCCGATGAACATGGAGAGACCATAATTTAAGTACAAGAAAATCTACGACCACATCTAGGATTTGTAATCCCATATATTGGACAAATCCAATTTCCAAAGAATCATCCCCAGCAAATGCATAACAAAAATCCTCATGATAAGCTGGGAAACACTCATCTTCTACATCTCTACAACACAATAAGATACTAAAATAATTTCACTCAAATTCTCCATGATAAAATACAGACCTCAATCGTGGAAGGATCATAGAGTAGTTATGGAAAATTTTGGATTCCCAAGGAAGCCATAATGACTATATAAATGGACATGTTTCGATCATCTAAAAAAATCACTAAGGTTAGGCACTGAATTTAAATACAATTCCTAAAGTATGGAGTCACCCAAATGAATTGAATAAATCTATGCTACTCACATATAATTAATTTTAAAAAACATCCAAGAATCTCTAAAAATAATCTATAAATAAGGAACTGTTTACTGGTGTTGGATGAGGATACTTCCTCAACTGATTATTTGACTAGAGTAATTTCTATTTAATTTTTATTTTCTAGTTGATAATTCTCTAGTGATGTCACACTAAGACCTTAGTGTCTGAGTTGATGAGATTCTCACTATCCCTCTATCAATAAATTCTGCATTTTAATAATTTACTATCTAATATTAATATCACTAGATTCATTCAAAAAATTTATAAATTATAATATTTACTTATTTCTTACATTTTTAATATATCTTATCTTCTTCACTAGATCCCACACATAGGCCACCTAGGTCCTATCCTTTTCTTGTGTTCAAGAGTAGTGGTTGTAAATAAGGGTAATTGGAGATATCTAATTAATTGGATAGGTAATAATAGAGGTTTTAGTGGTTATTTCATCCCTCTGATTAATCTAGAATTTTGAGGTGAGGGTAATCAAGTAAAATATCACTTGATTAGAGAGAATATAAGACAGTAAAAAAAATTAATAATGATTTAACAGGAAAGGTAAAGAGGTATATAATGTTAGAATACTTATTTTAAAATTGAATTTAAAACCAATCGTTCTCATTCACTATTTCCACACACCAAACCCATAAAAAAGAATAAACATATTTCCTTGTAAATTTGTGGATGGATTTTTTCCGGTTGTTTGATTTTGGTGGGTTCAATATTCTACACAATCATTTTCATTGAGCTCACCATTTTCTAATACTTTATAAAAACTTCTTAACGATTCTCGCATCCATAACTGGGTACAGACTTTCTTTCCAAAGGCAGGTGTTCAGTTGGGGTTTCTGAACCAATGACACTTAGACTCTCACATTGGTCAAGATGATGGGAGTTCAGTCTCATCAAACCCTTTTGGGGGGTATTATTTCCTACTCTAAGACTCTTATTGATTTAAGATATGTTCGATAATCAATTCCTAATATCGACAAGGAACCGGTTACCCTAGAAAAAAGATCATAAGTTAATTCTCTTTATATGAAAAGAGAGGGGGGTCTTGTTGATGAATCTATTTTTATGTATCCAAGGTTCTTCATCCATTTCCCTTTGGTGGGTATCTATTTATATGTTGAAGTATTATAACTAAGAAATCTAGATTTTTTTGTTATCTAGGGAGGATCATAATATTTCAAGGATGGGATTGAGCCATTATGAGGTGTCCTAGATATCATGTTTTATAATGGGAATCAAAAACAGCGTAGTTCATTAAACCTATGTAGTTTAACATCATACAGAAAATATATATATGTGGGAATATGGGAACGTGATATTTGATCTTGAGTCTCGAAGATACATCCTATGAATTTTGGTTATGGAATGAATCAAAGTTATCTTAGTTCATTCACACCCATGGGAATTTCCCCAAGGTAGATACCCTTGTATGTTGGGTAGGTATTTGATGCCACTGATCAGAGCTTACATACTAAGGTTTTCCCAATTGGTTGAGATTCATGATGTTAATGAGTTGATAATTATGAATCCCTAATCCCATGTGATCTATAGTTGATGTGAGAAAAAATTGATAGAAAGTAATCATCCTTATTTCATATGAATGTGGGGCTTATGCACTGGGATATACCATTGGTTGCTTAATATAGAGATAAAACCTTAATAAGGAATCCTATGTATCATGGTTATGGAATGAATCATAGTTATCATGGCTCATTGATTTCTCGGTCCATTGGTGATTGAGAAAGTATCATCTTCCCATGGGAGTGATTAGGTCCCGATGGTTAGAATGTCAGAGACATGGAAGGACTTACACCGAAGTGGGTGCCAATTTCAGTTTAGGATTAGGCCTTAAGAATTAATCCTATATATCATGGTTATGGTAGGAACCAGAGTCCTTGTAGTTCAATAATTCAGGGCTTCGACATTGAGGTTTCCCTTTATAGAGGTTGAACAAGGTTATCAAGTCCTAGGATTCCCGCTTGACCTGGACTGCTTGTCTACTTGATATGCATTTATTGTTTACTCAACATACCTTTATTTTCTTTTTGACATGTTGGAGGATGTTTACCTGACATGTCCAAATACAATCACATGATCTAGTTGACTTTTCTAAGGGATGTCACATAACCAGGATGGAATGTCTAAAGTCTCTCACATGACCAAGGATGACTTGTCTAGAGGAAATCGAAAGACTTGGGTGGTTGATCTTGGGATCCATCACATGACCTAGTATGATTTTTCTAGATGTCATCGCAGGACCTGGCTGGTTGATCTTGGATTCCATCAAATGATCTTGGTTGAAATTCTTGGATGGCATCACATGATACAGCTGAATTTCCCCAGTGTCATCATGAAAGTTGAATAACATGCTTGGAGGGTGTCACGATAGTCGATGTGACATGTCCGGAGGGTGCCACAAGTTTTGGATGACTTATCTGGGTGTCATTGTGAAATTTTATTGACATGTATGGGGGAAATTTAAAGAGCTAGTTAACATACCTAGAGGGAATCATGAGATCTGTATGGCTTGTCTGGAGGACATCAGAAGATCTAGTTGACATGTCCAGAGGATGTCGTAAGAGCTAGTTGACATGTTGAGGGGATGTCACAAGATCTGGTTGTCTTTTCCAAAGGACATCACAAAATCCAATTGACATGTCCTGATTCCATGTTGAGACTTATCTAACATACACTAGGGTCGTAATATGATTTGGGTGGCATGTATAGAGGTCATCATTAGGTCTAGATGGAAATACCGCATGGTTTTGTGAGACTTGGGTGGAATACTCGAAGGGTTCCATATGACTTTATCTGACACATCTAGGAGACTTCGCATGATCCAAATAGTATACCAAAGGTGCGTCACATGATCTGGGTGACATGTCTTGGTTTTTTCGCATGGCCTCGGTGGTTCATGAAAAGCACATGAGGATCACAATATATGTTCTTCACATAATCCTCCTATATTTTTAGTCATTGTTCCAACATTTTATTACATATGCCTTATAGTTGTTTAGTTTTAATTTTTTTAGATCTCATGTGACTGATCAAGTATGTGGGATTTCTTTTTCATAAGCTACCTGAAGTTT
Organism: Viscum album; assembly: GCA_963277665.1. Taxonomy (NCBI): domain Eukaryota; kingdom Viridiplantae; phylum Streptophyta; class Magnoliopsida; order Santalales; family Viscaceae; genus Viscum; species Viscum album. The sequence continues at coordinate 1,517,606,808 of OY728139.1, read as the reverse complement.
GTCACATGTTCTATGAGTGATCTCATGAAGTGCCTATGCATGTTTCATGATCTTCTTAGGTGCTTCCTCATATTTTACCTACCGAAAAACCATTATTATCAAGAGATCAACTTCTCTAAGAAATATACTCTGATTCTTGAGTGATCAAGTGAGAGTATCCAATGATGTAGTTTATGATGATGGTGTGGGTGATTTATAGGCCTCCCTAAACTAGTTATTCACTACTTTGTTCAGTGCGTATCGCACAAACCTTGGCTAGAGTCGATGGAGGGATTTGATGTCATGTGTTTCACAAGGTCTTGTTGTAGGTCATTCTGGGGGAATCACATGATTTTCAGTGACTACGATATTATCCCTACAATTCCCCATTTATTGGATTATAGAAATTTAGAGGTGTTTTTCTAAATCATGAATACATGTTGTGGGACTTCCATATTGTCAGGACGACATTTCTATAGACATCTGTGTGATTAGGATGCCTAATGAAAGGCTTTCACGTGATCTTTGATGCCTTGTCCATGATATTCTGCAAGACAATACTGTCTCACTAGGGGGATTTCATGAGATTAGGCCATCATGAAAAAGGGATTTGGTGATGCATTTCGGAGTGCATGAGCACAATGCATGAAGTTTACAATCTCAAGAGGCTCTCACCTTTTATATTTTATTTCCTTCTTTTATTTTTCAAAGGCTTATGGATCTTTTGCACATGTAAGAGTGTTGTAGAAGACAATCACCCCCCCCCAACAGTGATGCATTGTGTGACCATAAAAGGCTCCTATAGTGATGTGCGAGAATTTCATGGAAAACCCCATCTTGTTTTACTTATGGATCCAAAGGGGGAGAGCATTACCACTTGTAAATTTCTAAATACCTTCATGTGGAGAGGGTGACATGCCAACGGGTTCTCAAGTGCTGAGGTAGACATGTCATAGGGGGTTTAATGTGTCTTGAGAACCGCCATGGGTGTGTTGCATGATGTTTGAGACCGCAGGAGGCTCCCTCATTTTCCTATTTTTATTTCCTTGTTTATTTTACAATGGACTTGGGACACACAAATTTACTTTAGTGTTGTTGAGGAAAATCATTATCCCCCATCGATGAAGTACTGTGTGACCAAGAAAAGGTATTATGGTGATGCATGAGCATTAAAATGGGAAAAATCTTTTTCCTATTTTTGGATCCAAATGGAGAGTGAAAGACTACACAGATATATCTGAATCCCTTCACATTATATGGGTGAAATTCCAGCGGGATCTTGTGTGACAAGGTATACATGACACCAAGTCTTCCATGATGTCTTGAAAGATGAATGGGTGAATCGCATGACTTTTATGACTATAATAGGCTCCTTCCATTTGGATATGTTTCTACATATTTTATAAGGATTTTTGGATGGCTTTTAAGGAACCTACCACCTAAAAATTTTTCTGAGTCGGGAGGTGCTTGTTTGGAATCCATCATATGATCATTGATTATCTAGGATGCCTTTAAAAAATTAAGAATTTTCAATGGGGATATATAGGATCTTTCATAGTTTATTCACTGTGTGTGGATACTTCACATGATCTTTTGAAGGTCCCATGATCATGTATCTTCTGGTGGTTTATGTGTTCCACATGATTTACCCACCTTTTTATTCCTTTGATTTGTAAGTAAAATAATACCCATATTCAATTATTTTTTTCCTTGTAAATTCTATGATGCTCATTTAAAGGGCATCAAAAGATGAACCCCCTTTGGAGAAACGTCTATAGGAACAAGGGCTCAATTATTATGAATGTAAATGCTCACATGAGGCTTTTGTGTTATCTCCGATCAGCATATTTGGGTGAGACTTGGTCTATCGGGTGATGTTTGGAATTCGATGGAATGCCCTATAAATAGGGAGAGTAGAGAGTGGTTCTTTCAATGGATAATAAACTTCATAGATCTCTTACTTCATTCCTTTGTTGTATAATTATTTCCCAAGACCCTTCTATAAGAATTAATTGTGATTATTCTGAGGGGTTACACAGTTGCATGATGCTCTGTTGTTTTATGTGGTCTATGAGATATTAATAAACTAGGTGATTCATGAATCCTTTATGTGATTTGAAAATTCCGTATTGATTCATGTTATGTGCATGAAAGTGTTTTAATTTTATTTCTTTCTTTTAGTAAGCTTTTATTTTTATCTTCCTGACATATGAAACTTACTTTTGTTTGAATGGATTCTATATCTCATCATAGTTCCTCTGTTGAGCTCAATAAAATTCCAATATTTCTTCAACTTGTATATCATCATCCTCCATTGGTTGTTTTACTCACATTTTATATAAACCTACTTTATCATATATGGCCTTATAAGTCCTTAAGGGGGAATTGTAACCATGTAGTATGTTGACCTTTCCATCGATGGGGTATTTCAGACATTGATAGAATGTTGAAGGTACCTTCATGTGGCTATGGATCAAGGGTATTCTGAGTATGAAATTTTATATAGTGTCTTGATATATAAATATAAACTCAATATTATATGTGAGATACCAAAATTGGGCTTTGATTTTGATCTTCCCAATATGACTTTTCTCATTCTTATCATGCCCTTGAATGGTGAGATTTGTGGGATAAAATTACCCTTCTCTATATGCCAAACATCAGAGAGTTTGAATAGGAATCAGATTTATCCCAGATCTATTATCAATCAAATCCATTTGGATATCAACATTATTGAGTCTACCCAAAACATATAGGTGTCTGATGTGTCATGGGATGACCTCTTCCGGATCATGCTCTGTGAACGAGATGGAGACATGGAATTATGCTAACATGGTCTCCATTTTATATATCTTGGGTGAAGTAACTTCTGACTCAAAATTATATGGGATTTTGAGGGATTTAATGAGTGCCTCTCTGAGTGATTTTTAAATATAGAGTGTATCAAGGATTTAGAGCTTGGTTGGGACAACCAATAGCTGTTTTATAATATCATACTTTTGTTCCATAGTTTAGTTATTCCCAAGGTGGGTTTTCTCATTGACATCTAGATTAGGATACAATACATTTGAGTTGTATGGGATTGGTTCTTGTGCAGAGGTTGAGGGATCATCTGTCTCTAGTGGCATGGGTCGTTTCGGCCATCCCCATTTCTTGGGTTGATCACTAATTGCACCCCCTCTAGGTGGTCATACAACAAACTAGGAAAGGAAGACCACTAGGGGGTTCTGAGACACATCCATGTCTCTTTTGGGATTTTTAAAGGGTTTTCTTGTGGTTCTTAGCAGCATATATGTCCTCTATGAGAATGTGACTGAAATATTATGTCTTATTGTGCTTGTGTTATCCCATGTATCCTCAGTTTCTATGCATGTGGCCTCTTATTCCCTAGTTTGGTGTGGGGGACTCATACTCGGTGGTATTTTCATCATCGTAGAAGGGGTATTCCTAGTGTATTGCATTTAAAGAACCAAATATGATCTATTAGTTCGATGAGGGTTCCATTTGGTGGGGTGATGCCTGTATTTCAAATATTATAGGGAAGAAATATGAAAGTGTCAGAGCTTGCATTGGAGAAGAATAAAAATCTTCCTTTTATATCTCTGTATGTATCTGATGGTTGTGTCCACCTTTGGGATACATATCTGATGTCACCTTCTTTGGAGGTGGAGATATTGTGGGTCTACGTAGCTATACTCTCAGGGTGTCATGAGCTCGGTCAACTATTTTATGTGACATTTGGTTGTTGAAATTCTATCCATTCATGTCTATAATATTCTACCAATAACCGTCTACTTTTGACTAGTCATGGTTATGCAGGCCACATGCGCTGAGGAGTTATCTAACACCACCTATCCAGATTTAACCATGACTTAAAATACATTTTCGAAGATGAAGCAGTCTTGGATATTATGACCCAGCCTTCTATGGAATGGTAAATAGTTTTGATAGTCAGTGAAGTTGAACTCATTGGGATTACTGGGTTGTGGTAGATTAAGCAAGTTATTGCCCATGGCTATAAGGAAATAACTAAGGACTTGTTCATTTCATAAAGAGAAGGCCTTATTCATCTTTTCCTCAAATCCTAGGTGACCCTGATTTCTCTGTTCTTCTAGACGAGGGTGATTTTTCCATTATTTCCACTCAATAGGATCTATTGGGCGATTCGAGACCTACTTAGGTTCTTTAATGGGCACTGCCATTGGTTTGAGGGTAATATCAGTAGATTATACCTTGCTGGTCATTTTTCCCTATGCCAAAGTCATGAAATGAAATTTATCTCAGGTTCACTGAATGGAATCTTCAAAACATTGGTACATTTCTGCAAACTCACAGAACCCACCTAGATACTTCATTAGGATCAGAGGTATTTGTAACTCATCCCTAGGATTTTCAGCACAGAGTTCCAGCAATTGTTCATGCGAGAGAGGGATGCTGAGTGAATATGTTAAATAATTCCATATGGATTTGAATTTAGATAACTTATCATTTTAACATTGATTTCAATTATTTAGGTCAAAAAATGTTGTTTTCCTCATTATGGAGTTGAACTGTTAAAGGAATCGATGATTAAGGTCTTCCCATACAACAACGAATCCTGCTGGAAGGATAATTTACCAAACAATGGTTGGACCTATTAGAGTCTATACAAAAAACCTCATCTTGGTCACTTCATTTTGATCTCGAGGGACCATCATGGGCCCACATCAAGATAAAAAGTGTATAAGATGTTTTTCAGGGTCTCCCACACCATTAAGAGTGGATATGGTAGGATTTTAGAAATAGGGTGGAGGTAAGGTATCATCAAAAAATTCAGGATATGGATTCTTCTCAAGTTTCAGAGGTTTGTGTTTCCCTCCATGGCTTCTATTTGAGGAGTCAGGGACTTAATGATGATGAGTAATTCAAGAGGTACTGTTGTTTGATATGCCTCTCATCTATAGGGATAAGGTGAGACCTACTGAGGTGGTCTCATTTTTGTATCCTGTTTATTCTCAACCCATATGTAGAATGAGTTATTACCCTGGTGAGGGAGGGGTTTTCACCATAATAGAGGGAAGTCACAATAATTTTCAACTTTCTTATTTATGTAGACTAGCTATCTAGATCCAGTACTGATCTAATGCTTAGATGCCACTTTTACTAGAAGATTGACTATGGGAGGAAGAATATTCATCCAATACTAGGAAGGAGTATTAACACTAAGTATCTTCTTGTTGAGTATTCTGAGAGTTCATATATCATTCTCATATTGTGACAATTATTCCTCCATGGAATGAACCTCAATTCTTTGGGTGGTGATTGGGATGTAGCCACACCATTCCCTTTATGTTTGGTAATGTTTCTTCAGAGAGGTGGTAACTTGATATTTAGAGGTGCTAGATTTTGTATCCTTATTTGGTTCTTACAGTGTGCAGCCTTGGTTGGTGCATCCAAATCACCCTCTTATCGGAGTATGTTTTTCATGATGCATCCCTATATATATGAATCTTGATCTACCATATCTTTTGTGTTTACGATGATGACATTCACATAGGTATATCAGGAAATGGAGGTTTTCCCATTACTTTCAAAACTACATGATGATTATGAACTGCATGTATTATGGTCATTCCTCGAATCCTTGTCCATATTGGTCTTTTTTGGCATAAGGCCACGGCGGGGTCTAATTGCCTTCGTTGTACACTCCTATTATATCAGCCTATGAGTAATGACCATAAAGGAGTTTCTGGTTGTGATTTCCAATTAGTACTTAAATAGCATAGGTTTTAATTTTTTCAGGAGGAATGGAGGGAATTCTAACCATCAATTTTTACATCCTAACATGGAGAAGAATGATTCTTTCTATGGCTATGATGATGATTAATATCCCCATAGCCCTGTAGGTTGGGAGGTTATTTAGGTCCAAAATTGGAATTTATTGATCCTATTATTGAGGATCTAATGCTTATGATCTAGGATTTGAAGATTCTTGGGATGGACATTGAGATGTAAATTCCCCCATCCTAGCGAGAAGGGGTTGATATGGAATCACAGTTGATTTCTCTAGGACCGTATCAGTGGATGACAAACCTGGTGATACAAATTGAGATATAAAGTCCACCAAACTAGTGGGTTGGGGTTTGTTTGTAGCTATTGATGATATTTCCTACATCCTCTTAGGAATTGATGATCCAAGAGGTGGAGGTGGTGGTAGATATCCCCCCAGCTCAGTGAGTTGGGTTCGTTCCTGGATGGATTCTATGGCAGCTACTAATATAGCCTATTTGATGTGGCTTAGTTGTGCTCACGTAGTAACTGGGTGAGATGGTAAGCTATGAAAGGAGTCATTTTCTACATTATTTCATAATATTTATTGGAACCTTGCATTATATGTCTTAAATGAATTCTCATGGATTTTAGGGTCCTAGTTCATATAATTTTTGGCAATCCTCTTTCTCCATTCATGATGTCTAGGCACCATTGAAGTTGGGGTATTATTTTGTAGTGACAAACTATCCCAATCATTATCTTATCCCCTAATTTATCTAGAGGCTATGACATTACAAGATGTTGTATCTGAGTGGTTCCAATGTTCCAGGGGTACAGTGATGTGTAACGCTCCAAAATTTTTCCATCCTAGAATGCAGATACAAGATGTGTATTCAGATAAGTTTCTGAAGAGCTGTGATGCAATGTCATAATGCATGTTGCAGATTTACACATTACTTTTCTAGTTTTGGATCTTGATCCATGGAGATAGAAGCCAAGTATAAGATGAAAAAATAGTATCTTGATGGTCTAAAGGCAACCCTCATATCTTGGATATGGTATGTTTCTATTATTTAGTCACTGATGACTAGGCCACATATTTTCGTGTATATAATTCACTGTTTTTCTATATCATCTGGGATATCATATTAAAATGTTGAAATTAGAAAAAACACATGATGGGGAGGTTGTTTCTGGGTAACTCTATCCACATATCAATGTATTATTCCTCTTAACTAGACTTATATGCCTCCATCTAGTCAGACCACAAAAGATGCTTCTTGGGGTCACCTGCTGACTAGAGCGGAGTGCTGCTGGAAGTTAATAGGGAACTATATATAGTTGACCCTGGTGTTTTAACCACCTCTATATATTAAGTCATTTGATTTTTTAAAACTTTTCTATATGGATGTGACTGGGGAAGCGTAGGGTTTTCTTGTCATTAGGAGATATCACCGTGGGGAGGTTGACCATGGTGGATGTGAGGAGTAGAGTCCTTGTGATCCATCTCCACATTTACAAGAGGAGGAATATCATGATAATGAACATCTTATTCTTCAGTTGAAAATTTTACATACCCTTGGGGTGTTGAGAATGTGTCTCAAATAACCTCAAAGACAAAGGCATTGAGAAAAAATAGGTAAATTAGCCTTATTCTATGTTGTATTAAGAATATGTCAACTTTCCATCTGTAATTATGGAGGTATATGAGCCTGTTGTATAACAGTTGTTGGAACTTTTTTATAACCATATGGTGTTGTAGGAGTATGATTTTGTTACTAAGAATATTCTAGAATATGCCAATGAGATTCTTCATTATTGATAGGAATATGAGTTTGTCCCAAGGAATGTGTCATTCTCACTTGGTGATCCTCAGTTATAATGGGAGTATGAGCCTAATACTAATCCTTTGGGATATATCATTGGTCTTTTGTGGAAGGGACATAAGTCTATCCTGAGGCATGTTCCACTCTCACTTGGTTAACCCCATTTGGAACATGAATATAAGAATAGTCTAAATATGCATTCCTTACCAGACTATGTTGAAAGACCTCCAGAATGGGAGAAAAGATATGATCCTTCCTCTATATTAACTCAAAAGGATTATAGTGAATTTTTTCATCAGTGGAAGTAGGAATATATTCATGTATTCCATGATCTACTAGAATATTCCAAGCATATTCACTGATAGGAATATGAGCATGTCCCAAGGAATGTTATATTCTCACTTGGTGAGCCCTAACCATAATGCATATATGATCCCGATTAGGGGACTTTAGAGTATTCCACTAGAATTTTTTGATAGGAATTTTATCTTGTCCTGATGCATGTTCCCATCTCAAATGGTGAGCCTCGGCCAGAACAAGGATATGAGCATGATTTTGGGACTTTGGAATATGCCTATAGACTTTTCCAATAGGTATGTTCCCCTATCCAAAGTCATGTGATGCTCTCACCTGGTGATCCCTAGTTGGAATGGGAATATGATTCTGGTATGAAATCTCTTCCTTTACCAGAATATGACAATAATCCTCCTAGACGGGAGCAAGAGTGTGTACTTTCTCTGGAGCAGAAACTTATTCATATTGATTAGAGTGTTGAGATACCCTGACTATAGGAATAGGAATATGAACCTATCCCTATATCTATACCAGTGCTAGAATATGTTGGCGAGGTTCTTTAGGTGTTGTTAAGATGTAATGGAATTTTAGAAAAGTGTGCACAGGAATATATGCCTACACATTTTTTGTCTCCACTATATACTAGAATATATCTATGATTGAAGCATGGATATGATCTCAATTTTTTCCTCCCTGTGCCACCAGAATATTCCGATGGACTTCATACACGGGGATAGGAATATGTTCCTCCCCTATGATGATTATAGGAACATTATCACAAACTTTTTCTGAGTGAGTGAGGATATGAGCCTTTTCACTGGTTACTTCCAGAATATCTTGGTAGAAATCATCTATGATAGTGTGGATATGATCCCACTCACAATTATCCAGATCCTTCTATTCCCAATGTTTCTTCCTTCTTTCTATTTCATAGGTGTTGTAGGTGGAAGTGTGTTGGGTGTACCTTCAATAGGTGACTGATGGGTACTAGTGGGATCACATTGAAGACTATGGTTGACAGGAGCCCACCTCATTGGCCCCTAAACCAGAAAGGATCTATAGTTTTCTCCTTGATCCACCTTCATCAGATAATTAAAGTGGTGATTATCATGCTCCAAGGATAAAATTATAAAGAGGTTTTCAATAAAAATAAGGACCATTGGATTTACCACAACTTTCTTTGGATGAAACGTACTCGTCAGTTTTATTACTTGAAAACCCTTATGGGAAATTTCAATGGTCGAGATCGTACCATGTCAATGGTATTTTTAGACCATTTCATTCATCACATTACACTGAAGATATTGTGCAGGTGAGGTCATTATGAGGCCCACATGGGTTACAGTTGCATCTGATTTTCCAGAACAGTCGTTGGATGAAGAAATTATATCAGATTGGGCTGTTATTGATGAGAGTAGTATCTATAGTCATGTATACAATAAGGAGCAAGGTCATTGACCAGTGCATCATTGTAGGCATGATATGTTCTCAATTATATATGCATGGGTAACACAATTTTCCTTTTATTCATGATCTGTACATTCTACGCTCATTGACATTTCAAAGAGAGGATGGACTAATTTCATGAGAACCTCATCTATAGAGGATCAACCATAAGATCTATATCATGGTCAACCAATCATCTTTATATTTTATAATTTCATGTCAAGTCTACAATTTTTTTATTAATAAATTCAAACAAAATGGCTTTAGGATAATAACTCAATCATTTTTTTATTTGAAAGTTTCACATCGAGTTTGCCTTTTTGTTTCCTAAAAAATATGTTGATGTATTTTTTTAGGTTTTTTATTTATGTGGGGTTTAATATTTTTTTACAATAATTCACATAAGGCTTACCATTTGATAATCCTTCATAGAAACTCTTGATGGTTACCACATCTATAACTGGGTATGGTCCTTATTTCCAAAAGAAAATAGTCAGTTGGGGTTTTAGACCAAATTATGATTAAGAACTCACATTGGTCGAGAGGATGGGAGGTCATGCTCATAACACCCTTTTGGGGAGGATTTTTGCCTACTATGGGATGCACTTATAGATTTAAGGTATGTTTTAGAATATCTTTCTAATCCCGATATGGAACCAGTTACCCTAACAAAATGATCATATGTTAAGTATCTTTATATGCAAAGAGAGGGGGGTTTTGTTATTGAATCCATCTATATGAATCTGAGGTTATTCATCCATTTCCCTTTGATGGGTAGATTCTTATATGTTGAAGATATATAACCAGGCACTCCAAAGTTTTGTTTTATCCGTGGAGGTGGTTAATACTTCGATGATCGGATTGAGCCATTATGAGGTGTCTTGCATATCCTATTTTATAATATGAATCAAACCCCACATAGTTCATTAAACACATATAGTTTAACATCGTGTGGAAATGAAATATATTTTGGAACTTGGGAACCTGATATTTTAGCTTGAGTCTTGAGGAGACATCCTACGTATCTTGGTTATGGAAGTAGTCATAGTTACCGCAGTTCATTCATACCCTTGGGACTTTCCCCAAGGTAGATACCCTTGTATGTTGTGTTGGTATATCATTCCACTAATTGGAGATTACACACTAAGGTTTCCCTAGATGGAAGAGATTCATCATGCCAATGAGGTGATCATTGAGACTCCCTAATACCACATGAGCTATGTCTGGTGTATTAAATAAGGGATATCAAGTAATCAGACTCATTGCATAGGATGAAGGACTTACATTTTGGGAAATCCCATTGGATGATTAATATAGATCTCAATCCTTAAGAAGGAATCCTACATATCTTGGTTATGGTAGGAATAAAATTCTTCAGAGTTTAGTGATTTATCAATTCTTTGGTGGATAAAGAAGGATCATCATATTGTGAGAGATATTAAGACTCAATGGTTATAATTTTGGAGACTTTGTGGTACTTAAACTGAAGTGGATTCCCATTTTATCTTGATTTCGGGTATTAGGAAGGAGTCCTATGTATTCTAGTTATGGAAGGAATCAACGTCCTCATAGTTCAATAATTTGAGGATTAAACACTGAGGCTACCCTTCATGGAGCTTGGAAAAGGTTATCAAGTCCTTGGATTCCCTCTTGACCCAGCCTACATGTCTTCCTTACATACATAGATTTTCTACTCAACATACCTTGATTTTCTGATTAATATATCAGAGTATGTCTTCCTAACATGTCCAAATGCAATTGCGTGATCCATTTGAATTGTCCAAGTGATGTCACATAATCTGGATGGCATGTCTAAAGGTCATCACATGAATAAGGATGACTTTTCCAAAGGACATCGCAAGACTTGAATGGTTGATCCTATGAGCTATTGCATGACCTAAGATGACTTGTCTAGAGGAAATCACAAGACCTATTCAGTTGATCCTAGAAGCCATCACATGATCTCAACTGACATTCTTGGAGGTCATCACATGATCTAGCCAAATTTCCCCGCTTTCATCGCTAAAGTTGGTTGACATGCTTGGAGGGTTTCATGAGATTCAATGTGACATGTATGAAGGGTTCCACATGTCCTGGATGAATTTTTTGGGTGTCATCATGAAAGATGGATGACATGTATGGGAGAAGTTTCAAGATCCATCTGTCATACCCAGAGGGAATCACAAGATCTGGCTGGATTGTCCGGAGGACATCGTGAGACCCAGTTGACATGTTCAAAGGACATCACGAGATCCATTTCACATATCTGGAGGATGTCACAAGATCTATCTATCTTGTCTGAAGGATGTCTCGAAATCCAATTGACATGTTCTGATGCCATTCCGAGACATATTTGGCATACAATGGTGTCATTGTATGATTTGGGTGACAAGTCTAGAGGTCATCAAAATGTCTGGATGGAAAGCCCATAGGGTTTCATGAGACTTAGGTGGAATGACTATAGGGAACCATATGACTTGTTATGACATGTCTATGGGAATTTTTATGATCCAAATAGTATACCAAAAGAGCATCGTGTGCCCTTGGTGACATGTCCTAGTGTTGTTTCATGACCTGGGAGGTTCATGTGAAGCACATGAGATCAACATATATGTTCTTCACATAATTATTCCATATTTTTAGTCTATTTTCCATCCTTTCATTACATATTCCTTAAATATGTTTAGTGTTAATTTGTTTAAGTCTCACATGATTGATCAGGTGTGTGTTATGTCCTTCTCATAAGCTAACCAAAGTCCTTGATGTGATCTATGAGTGATCACATGAAGTTTCTATTCAAGTTGCATGATCTGCTTAGGTGGTTCCCCAGAATTTACCTATCAAAAAAACTTTCTGATCACGATATTAGATACTCTAAGAAATACACTTTGATGCCTGACTACATGGTTGATAGGATACAAGGATGAATTTTTTGATGCTGGGGTAGGGGGTTTATAGGCCTCTCCACCACAGTTTATTCACCACTTTTCACAAAAATTTATCGTGAAAATTCTGGCTGGTGTTGGTGAAGGTATTTTTTATCATACATTTCATGAGGTCTTGTCATAGGTCATTCTAGGAGAATCGTATTATTTTCAGCAACCATGATTTCATCCCATTAATACCCCATTTATTTGATTATGTCCAATTAAATGGGTCTTTTCGAATCATGAAGATATGTTGAGGAACTTCTATATTGTAAATCCAACATGTTTATGGAATTTCGTTAGACCTATATTCCTACTGAAAGGATTTCATGTGATATTTCATTCCTTTTCAGGATATTCCATGAGACAATGCTGGCTATCTAGGGGGATTTCTTGAGATTTTTACATCACGCTGAATGGATTTCGTGAGGTCTTTCAGAGTTCACAAACACATCACATGAATTTTACAACTGCAAGAATCTCCCACATTTTTTATTTTATTTCCTTCTTTTATTTTTCAAGGGGTTGGGGATTTTTCGAGCTTGCATGAGTGTTATCAAAGAAAATCACACACCCCATTGTTGATGTGTCACATTACCAACAAAAGGTACTTTGGTGAGGTGTGATCATTCCATGGAAAACCCATTCTTGTTTCCCTTATGAAGATGAAGGGGGAGCGCATGAACATTTGGACATGTCATAGTCCCTTCATGTGGTAATGGTGAAATGAAAGTGGGCTCTCACGTGGTGAGGGGGACATGTCATCAGAGGTTTGTGGTGTCTTGAAAACTTCCAGGGGTGTGTCGTATGATGTTACAACTGCAAGAGGCTTCTGAATTTTCCCCTTTTTATTTCCTTTTTTATTTTATAGTGGCATGGGGTCTCACAATTTTTCTTGATTGTTTTTCGAGGACAATCATTTTCCCTATCAGTGATGTTCCACATGAACAAAAAATTATTATGTTGATGCATGATCATTATCCTGGGAAAAACATACTACTTGTTTTTTAATCCAAAAAGGGAGCATGGGATAGCCTAGACATGCATGTTTCCCTTCACATGATGGGAGTGACATGATAATGGACCCTTGCATGACCAGGAGAACATATCAAAGGGGATTCCATGGTGTCTCATGAGCTGCGTGGGTGCATCGCGTGAGTTTTATGACTACAAGACTCTCCCTAATTTTCATTTAAAATGGATTTATTGACTGGAGATCCACACTTATTCATTTTTTAGGTGTGAGATTTCCCAGGAATCAGTTAACTCTTTAATATTTTCTATGATAACATTGAAGGGTTTCTAAGGATTTAATAAAACTTGTTCAAGGAAATGTAAGACAATAAAAACTTAATTCTGATGATTACCATGCTATATAAATTTGAAACCATCTATAAAAATATGAATAACATGTACCTTTAACTTTAGTTGACTAGGCCTCTATCACCAATCATAGATCTTGATGAATATCACTGAGGAATGACTAAAATACTATTCCCTCCCTATTTTATCCATAGATTGATTGAATCACCTAATACTTGGGTGGGATCCTATATATCTCCCATAATATCCTATTACCTCTCAATGGATAAGGAAGAAAGAGGAATAGAGAAATGAGAGAATTAGTAGGAGGTAATAAAAATATCTAACATTACCATCTCAATAAATACTACAACATTATATAATCATCAAGGATTATCCTTGAGTATAATAAAATTTACACAAACATTATATAATGTAGAATTAATGTACCATTCATTCATGCATTTATTCATATAAATTCACTGCTAATCCTTTGATACATTTCATCTTATGAAACATTACAATCGATGATAGTTATTGGTGGAAGATTATTAAATGTTCACAAATTAACATTTGACTTTAATATATAATCATAAAACCCATGTAAATAAAAAATTACCATTAACATAATATTATTATTATTATTATTATATATATCATATAATATTATATGTGATGTTAGTGATATGATATCAACATAACAAGCCTTATGATATGCCTATAATAAAGCATAGGATATGCCTTTTTAATATGCCATATCATATTAAATATCATTTTCATCATATATGATATATCCAAACACATCATATGATTTAAATTTACTTTTAGTAATATCTGTAATATGATTAACCTTTATTGTTTTTATTCTATTTTTAATTGAATTACTTGAGCTAAATTATTTTATTTTGGGGAGAAGTTTTTTTGTTGTACCCTTTACTGTAACACCGTGAGATCCAAAAAGAAAAAAATTATGTCTGATAACGTATGTGATACAAAACATCAAGCTCAAATGAACTATTAAATATATTTCTTTAAATTTAATCTCATTGATATTTTGTGGTACATGCAAACCTGAGTCTAAATGAACTATAATGTAGCATAATTTTTTTACATAGCCATTAAATTAGTGAGTATAAATAGGAATAAATAAATTATAAAAATTATTTTGTTTAATAATTTATAAAATATATTCAATGGTTATCTATTTATTCTAAATAATATAATAATCATTTGAATGATAAATAAATGTTTTCTTAAAAAAACTATATTTTTTCTAAAAGGTAGATTCATTTAACTTTGAACACATAATTTAAAACTAATTTTTACCACTTTTAGAAAACTTATTTTAGAAAACGAACTTCATTTTTGAAATCACCATGTTGAAATTATCTTATAGTGATTTTTTGAGAATTTTCTAAAAATATTAATTTTTTTATGAATAGTGAAAAATACTAGTTTCTATTGAAAACTACCTTTTCCTTTAAATAATTTAAAAGTTACATGTTGATTTAAAATTGTTTTAAAAGTAAAATTATTTAAATTATATTTTAATAAATACAATTTATTTCATTTTAATCAATTTCATATTGAATTTTTATATTAAAACTTTCTATGCTTATAAAAACTTTTCATTGATAACCCATTTTTCATCACATATGTGGTATTAATGTCAAATTAAATTTCTCCACTTTTTTGAATTGAATTTATAAAAATTGATTAAATATTTTTAATAAATATAATTAATATTATATAATAAGTTCAACTTAATATTTTTCATAATATATAGTAAAAATAATAAAAATAAATTATCACAGTTATAGGAAAAACGGGTTTACCATGCGTTAAACTAAATAGATAAGGGTTAAAATGATGTCTAAACTTATCCAATTCTGATTGGATGGATATATTTCAACCTTATATTTTACATGGTTTGATAATGATATTTTTTGGTTACTTTTGGAATGTGAAAAATGTGGGTATCACTTTTTCTTTTCAAAAATTCCAAGTGTGTCCTCTCCTCCACTTATAAAAGATCACCCCCTCTCTTGTCTTATTCACACTCCCAAATCCTTTTTGTAACATCCTTCCCACCTTCATTAGCTTTGAAATATGTGGAGGTGCTACAAGGCCTTAAGTTACATCCCCAAGACACTGAATGCTGGCAATAAATTCCAAGGGCTTTATAAAAAATTGGGGGATAAGTTTCCCTTTAAATGTAAATAACCAAACCAAGATAACCATAAAAAATAAAGCCTCTATATGTTTCATGAGCATGAAAAACAAGACAATACCAACCAAACCAATATCTATATATAAGTACAAATAAAAAATAAAAACAAGAAAAAATCAAAGACGCTGACTCAGCAACTCCCAATCCTACTCTAAGATCCAATTCAATAAGCCATCCCTAATGTATCATGATAAATCACTAAATAATTAGGATAACATGACTTTAATTGTTTAATAATAGATAATATTTGAAAATTTTCCAAAATTACCAGTAAGGTTTGAGTATAAAACTCGGTAGGATTTCCCCACGACTTCCCTACTCATGACACTGTGATAGAACATGTTAGAAAATTTATATAAAATAGTTTAAAACAATTTAAAGTAGTTTTTATCAAATCATAAAATAGTTTTTTCAAACTAAATAATTTCCTGGGAAAGAAATCAAATGATCCTTTAAAACCATTTCTAAATACATTTTTATACGTGTTCCACACATCCACACATACATTCCTAGGTTACAATTTCATACTCATGAGCAGTCTCTCATCGATCTACCAAGTCATCACAAGGTAACAAATACCAGGTGCCCTAGTGGAACACTCCCCTTAAACAAGGTCATGTCTAATAGAAATGAACTCACACCAACCATGTATTCTAACACCCATTCTAAGAAAAACATGACAAGCTATTTTAATAAAACATTTATTTCATTGAAAACCTTTTTTACAAACATTTTTCATGAGACAAAACACAAGACATAATTTTAAAATCACCATTTTAAAATTAACATCACAAGGTTTCCACAAAACCATCCTATTTACATCATTTCACAAAACCATCACAAAATAAGTTTTACATCAAGAATTAACCATTAATTTATAAACCAATTTCAATAAATTCAATCAATTTGAAACCAAGTCCTCAAGTTCTAATCAATAGGAGTTGAGTGATAACCCACCTACCTCACAACCATTGGAAACCCCAAAAAATGGCACAAAAATTTAAAAAACCCATCTTAAAACTTCCAAAAACATTCTTAGATCTTATTCTATTCAGCCAAAACAATAATATCTCATCATTATTGACAACAAAAAACATAGATCTATCACCAAAAAATTAGATCTAGGATTCCAATTAAAAGAAGAAGAATATATCTAAGAAAAATAATAAAGAAAGAGAACTTACCAGTGAATCTGGGACTCCAACGCACATAGATTAACCTATGAATCACTTTTGGATCAAAAGGAATTGTCTATATATCCTTGTGAGTAGTAGGAATTCAAGTTATGAAAAGTTTAAGGGGAAATGATAGATTAAGGGGGTAAACCAAGTTAGATCCACAGTTTTTTTTTCTAATTATTTATGGTGAATGGTTAGAGAGAACGGTTAGGAAAACCATACACAAACCATACACAATCTACTACCTCAAATCACAACTCACATGGTTGGATCGTACTGTTAGGAAAACTGTGTTTCAACCATGTTATTCCCCTTAGTCGAACACTACATGGTTTCTCCTAGGTAGCCGCATGATTTGACCAAATTGTGCGCTTAACTATACACCTACCTAGTGCCCACTATTTCAATTACACGGTTTCCTGTAGGTATTGCACAATTTATACTAACCATTATTTAACAGTTCACCTTTATAAAATCCTAAAAAATATTCCAAAACTCTTCTCAACCTGTTGAATCTTAGACCAATAATTTTATATACTAAAAATAAATAAATAAATGGGTAAAGTACCTGAAACCAAGGATGTTAAATTATCCCAAAATTGGTCTTTTCATCCCACTACTACAAAAACAGCCTATATCAGCGCTCAAAATGGGCTTTAACAGCGCTAAAAAATCACTGTAAAGATCAGCGCTAATATAGGGGGTACCATTTATCAGCACTCTGAAAAGCGCTGATAAAGGTCAAAAAAATTAAAAAATAAATAAAAAAGAATTAAATAATTGTGTGAAGAGATTTTAACAGTTCTTGGCCCCACACATTATCAGTTCTAGGAGGTCTCCCGTGTCCGGCCCTTCCCGCACATCCTCACACGCGAACCCCTTTTCTTCCACCTGAACTTGAACCTGCAACCTCCCCCTTTCGCGGCTGCCCCTTTTCCACTAAGCTATTTCATTTTCTTCTCTATTTAATGATATATCTATTTATATATATATATATATAGTTATATTTATTCGTATATTGATATAGATTCATATTAATATAAATATATTTATTCATATATTAGTATATATATATTCATTCATATATTAATATATATTTGTATTTATTTATTTATATATATATATATATTTAGTTATAATTTTTTATTCGTATATTTATTTGTATATTAATATATACTTATAAGATTAGTTTTAAATACATTTATGAAATATGTTTTTTATTTGTGTTTATAATTAAATAAATACATACATACATACATATATACAACACACACACAGAGACACGTATATATTTATGAATAAATACATATATATGTGTATTTGAAAAGCCATAGAATGTTAAAACGATCATAAATTATAATCCAGAAGCCCGTTTCAACTCCACAAATAGTCAAATCGAATAAAATGAAACAATATTTGATATGATATGTGGTACAGGCATAACGGACATCCAGATCATAAGTTATACTTGTTTTATTGTTAACAAATCGGGGTATCCTAACTAAAAACTCAGTTTTGGAGGCCTTCTGGACCTTTTTTGGCATTGAAAAATGTAACAGAGGCTTCTCCTAATTTATTTTCATGTAGATCTCACCGCAAGCTTTGATTTGATATGCTTTAGAGCTCAAATGGACACCTGGATAAAAAGTTATGTTTGTTTGAAGTTTGAGTTACATTTTCAACTTATTTTAGATATTTTATTAATTGTTTTTTATTTTTCATGTCTTCAAATTATTATTAAATGATTTTTAATCGATACTAATAAGAAAATTATTATTTAATAGTATTTTTTTAAATAATTTAAAGCCATTTTCATTAAATTTCTTATATATTAGATTTAATAGTCTATTTATACGTATCTAAAACATATTTAAAAATATATATTATATTTATATCAATATAAATATACCTGTATAAAAATAATTTATTTTTCAATATTTTTTTTAAACATAAAATTTATCACTGGTAGAAAAAAGCGCTGATAAATCCCTCATTTATCAGTGCTACTACAAAAAGCGCTGATAAAGGGGTCCTCTTTATCAGGGCTAAAAAAAGGGATGATAAAGGGGGCCTTTATCAGTGCTTTTTTTTAGCGCTGATAAACGAGCCCCTTTATTAGATCTTTTTTTAGTGATGATAGAGGCCCCCTTTATAAGCACTTTTTTTTAGCGTTGATAAAGGGGTAGAGCTTCCCTTGCCTATTTTTGTAGTAGTGTCCCTAGAAAGTAGAAAACTAGAGTTTTCATGTAATAGTTCTTGCCATTTTTCCAACATTTTCTTTTCACGCTCCCATGTTTCTTCTTAAATCATACCATGTTTCCATAAAACCTGCACTAGAACTATTTTTTCCCATGCAAGACTTTATCTTGCATATCCAAAATATGCACTGGCACATAAACCAACATAGCACCAACTATAGGTCAACATGATCCCATTAAATCGCACGTTCAGGGTATAGTTTTTATTTCTTAAAGTGAGATAAATGAAACACATTGATAATCATATACATACAATTTTGGATGAATTTAATCCATCTCCATCCTATTTATAATGAATTTAATTTTCCATGTTGTATCTTGCACAAGACTCAGTCCAACTAGTTAAGTCTCACTAGTTTCCACCCAAAAATGTAGAAAGACAAGGAAACCCATAAAATTATTCAAATGTATTCATATATATCAAGTCATGATAACTATTTTTATATGAAAAATTCACTAATAGTATTTGATCCTCCCATGATCTACCAAAAACTATTGCGCAAGCCCTATGCATTTCCTCCAATTTTTGGATCATCCATTAAGATTGCTCATCCCTTTTTGTATGATAAATTGTTCTCATGATCAACTGATTCCCAAGGGCTTGCTATAATAATTTATAAAAATGATACTTAAACCAAAGGTATCATCCTGATACTATTTAAACTATTGTGTCATGAATTTTTTAAAACTTCTTGGATAAATATTTTTGAAAATTATTCCATTATATTAGATTCATGAATAGGAATGAAATGGGAAAACTTTTTCATCCAATCCACTATTGCCCATTTGGAATCTTATTTCCAAACCTTCCTTAGTATACTAGTTACAAAATCCATAGCTATATACTTCCATTTCCACACGAGAATCTATAAATATTACAGCATACCCATTGGCCATTGGCGTTCTACCTTCACCCTCTAACATGTGAGGCATATCAAAACAAACCCATCAAACTTTATTTTTATGAAAACCCATAAAAATTTTGCTTCTAGTGACTTATACACATTTTGTATTCCAGGATGAACAATCTATCTCAAATGGTGGTAATAATGAAGAATTTGTTCCTAAAAATCAATAGATATTACCATTCAATCTCAGAAAAAAAAAATTGATCCCCTATCAAGATTCCATCCATAAGTGGTCTACCCACTATTGAGTTTTGAACTCATAGAAACACATTTAGAATTGGATGTCTATACATCTTTAACCTTCTCAACCAAATCAGGAACAAAAGAAACTGGAAAGAAAAATGAAACATTACCTCAGTCATCACAATCCAAGTGCATGTCAGCTATAACCAGCATTAGTTTCCATTGATCTGAAGCCTCTTTTACCAAATGACAATATGAATTTTTGATTAATGCATCTTATACTGAATTAAATTTACCCATTGTATACATTATATAAAATTCAAACATTTTAAGATACTCTATCCAAATTCTTTTTATCATATTCAAGTATCTCTATCATAAAATGTGTTCTAATATCTTATGATCTATAAAAATTGTGAATTTATCACCAAAAATATAATGATTCAATGTATTTAAAGCATAGACCACATAATCTAACTCCAAATAATGTGTCGGGTAGTTCTTTTCATGAAACCATAATTTTTGTGATCCATAAGCAACAACATGATCTCCATGCAAGAAAACACATCCCAACCCCAATCCTAAAGCATCACAATACACCACATAAACTTGTCCTGGTTTTAGAAATTTCATGATCGGTGTTGGTGTAAGGTGAACTTTATTTTCTTGAAAATATTTTTTACATTCATAATTTCATTCAAATAGAACATTTTTCCTTTTTAAAGTTGTCATTGGTGGATCTAGTCATGAAAAAAACATTGGTAATATCCAGTCAGGCCAAATAAACTATGTATCTAAAAGACATTTTTTGGTGGTTTCCAAGAGATTACAACCTATATATTTTTTGGATCCATAAAAACTCCTTTTTTAGAGATAACATGGCCAAGGAAATATATCTCTTGTATATAAAAATAACACTTTGAATGTTTGTCATACAGGTGATGATATCGTGAGGTACCCAGCACTATAACCAAGTGTTTCTCAAACTCAACCTTTTTCCTATAATACACTAGTATGTAATCTACAAACACTACCCAAAAATAATCAAGATACCTTTTAAATATCAGATTCATCAATTTCATAAATATATATAGTGTATTTGTAAGACCAAAAGTCATAACCAAATACTCGTAATGACCATATCTTCTCATGAAAGCTATCTTCTTAACATCCTCCATCTGAACCCACAATTGGTGATATCTCATATGCAAGTAAATTTTAGAGAACCAATGGGCTCCCCAAAATTGATCAAATAAATCATCATTTCATGGAAGAGGATACCAATTATTTATCATATCATGATTATGCTTATGATAATCCACACAAATCCTTAGATTTCAATCCTCCTTTTTCACAAACATGATCGATGCTACCCAGAGAGAGGTACTAGGCCAAATGGACCCATTTCTTTATAAATATTACAATTGGACTTTAAATTAACTTAATTATATTGGTTTCATCTAATAATATGGAAGTGATATAGGACTATTACCTGTTAATATATCAATCATAAACTCTAATTCCCTAGTGGGTGGAAACCCTGAGAAATTATTAGGAAAAAATCAGAAAATTGATCAAAATTATTTGGAAAATATATATTCTAGATATCATCCAAAGATTCTAAGGTCAAATTTTTCAACTGGTATGAGATAGGTCCAAATTTTGTTTCCAAAAATCATGATCCACTTTCCTTCACATTTCAATCACCTCTAAATAGATTCTCGACACCATCTTTAGTTGTAAAACTAACCCTTTAGGTGTAACATTTGATGTGAGATTTTCAAATTTTCAACCACTCCATACCAAAGATTAAATCATATACATACATCTCATGCATAGAGAAATAAGAAACCAATTAATCCCCACTGATATTTATAGAACACAATTTTCACATAAAGGCTTGACATTATCTTTGTCCAAGAGTAGTTAAGTTTCAAAACAGAAGGCGTCATCTCAATATGCAAACCTATAAGATAAAAATAACAAGAATAAATAAATTAATGGGACTCACCCATATCAAAAAATATATTTCATAAGGTTGGAATTAAAAATAATCTCACCTCTCACCATTAAAGGTCTATATTGATCATATATGATCTTTTTCTTAGCTCCATGCAATTTATTACTCACTACACTTTTCTCTTTATTACCCTATTAAAATTACACTAGTTGAGGAGTCATGGTATTCCTAGAATCACTATGGATTTATCCGTTCTTATAAAAAGATCTATTCTACTTCACTCATCCTGTCAAAGCATATGATGTTTTAGAAGCATGAGATGTGTCTCTAGAACCCAACCACGGAACACTACAACAATAGCACTAATGATATCCTATATGGTTGAAAATACTACATACTATAGGTGGTGTCATATAATCTCTCCTAATATACTCAAAATAACCACATTGAATACATCCAATATTACTCTTTGGTTTATGAGGTAATGTTAAAGGATCCCATAGTCTGATTCTGAGATATACCTCACCCTTGAGAATAAGTTTCCATTCTCCACTTATTTCCAGTGATGGAGTTCTCACCAGTTCTCATAGGAATAAGAATACTTTTTTTGACTGTACTACCTAATATGTTTACTTCTTCCACCATCTCTCTATAGACCATATCTTTATAATGAATTATACAAAATCACAGAAATCTTTGATTGAATTTATGGTTTCAATCCTGATTCAAAAATACATGCCTTCAAGGACACAATTTCAGCAACTTATGGTAAAAATAAGACTAAATTCATAATTCTGTACACATACTCTATTATAGAGAGTTTATCCTTCTTCAAACTGAAGAATTCTATTTTATTATGAATTCTGAAGAAGTGAGGATATAATTTTTTATTGAACAATTATTCAAATTACTCTTACTAAATGACTTGTTCCGATTTATCCTGAACTATTAAATATCACCATTGCCATTCTAGATCCTCAAACATATATGTTTCCAATATCACTTTCATATCCAATGGTATTCCAAGGAAATCAAATATTTGATTCATCTAATTCATCAACACCTTTTATTTTTATAGATCTGAATCACCCTAAAAGATGTGTGGACTTCTTCTTTTAGAACTGAACTGAATGATACACTTTTTTGGGTTCATCCCCTCTATTCCCTATATCCACCACTTGAAAATCTTTGAGAATACTCCAGACCAATTTTTGGTTCACTTTTGGGTAGGTTTAACCATATTCTCAACAACCATTTTTTATTGGATTCTATGACATTTATGTGGTATAATTTTCTATAAATAAAAGAAAACTTTTTTTAGTCTCACTATATAGAAAATAATGTCTTGAAAATTTAAAATTTACCACATCACATATATCATAAAATAGATTTCAAAAATTCAACAATTTTTATATTTTAGTTTATTTTATTTTGTGAATTTTTCACCATGATTTTTGAAAATCAAACCATTTTAAACTATTTTCAAAAAATCAACACTTTTTCACCAAATCATAAATCATTACTCAAAATTAATTAGGATAACTGGTGGGAATTCATTTATATCAATACATGTCATGTTATTATAATTGGATAAACCCATAAAGATGGGGTCACAACTCCTAGAACTATCACAAAACATTCATTTACTCAAACTCCCTAGTAACATAAAATTTAGAATAAATGGGTTAGCTACACCTTTTTATGCTCTGAATTTCAATTTCTTATAATCCTACTCCATACTATAAACCCAACCCTACGACTAAACAAGAATTATATTCTAACTCCAAGACTGAACAAACTGATACCATTGGTAACATCTTATAGCAACCTAACCCCAGTATCTCAGAGCCAGTGTGATGCTACCATTACATTGGCATAAGATACAAGTAAATCGCATCCCAAAGGACCGAATATTTCAGTAGTTTTGGTAAAATAGATACATACATGAGACTTTTTAAAAAAATAAATATGTTAATTAAAACATAATTTTTTTATTTTGAGGATAATAACTTTATTTCATCCAGTGTATATGTGCATATCTTTATTAGTACACATCAGGAAATACTAGGTAATGGAAAGAAAATAAGGGTGAGATCAAATTCTCAGTAAGGGTAAGTACATTAGAATAAATAATTAATCAATGAGAATAGTCAATATGGAAAGGTAATAACTGAAGACACATGCCATGTAATCAATATACCGGGAAAGAAGTGGATAAAAAATATGGAAAGGTAAATAACTAAAAACACATGCCATTTAAAAATAACTGGATAAAGCATAATCAATATATAAAGGTAAGAAACTGAAAACATATTCCATTTAATCAGTAAACTAAAAAGGAAATGCATCAATAGATATGTTGAAGAAAAATATCATAGATAAATAGTAATTGGGTTTGAATGAGGGAAATTCTTAACTATTAGATGCCATGTTTCCAAGGTATATGGTACCTTTAATATCAAGATCTTTCACAAGACGGTTTAGCATATTGGGTAAAAACTCATCTAAGTCTAGCCAAATAACTTTTCCCATTAGACTATCGATGCATCGAGGGTCTATCTATAACTAGGCCTGACCTATTTCATACATATCTAAATAATTCCTCATATATCGAATAATCAATTTAAAAATGGTACTTATAAAATATCTACATGGAGTAGAAGATACAGATTTATCAATATTTCCCATGTTAAAGAAATAACTATCAAGTATACATCGTATGTAAAAATGGTATATGGTTTAGGAAATAATCATATCCATAATAAATGATATGGATATTTAGGGGAAACGTAATGTTCAATGATCACTGTAAATTGATTATTTAAATGGGACTAATAAAGGAATCATGGAAGTGAATGTCAATACTATCATTTGAAAAATCAATCATAAACCATACAAATGAATAATAAAGATGGTATCAATAAAAAATATCCCAATTTGAGTAAGGATAAATCTTTTTCATCATTGATGAATAGACATGCTAAAAAATATCTTTTAAAAATATTCTTGATAAAATATCCTTTTATTTTTTTAAAACAAAATTGAAAATAATTTCCTTTGAAAATCACTTTTGAAAATATTTTATTTAAAAATTAACCTTTTAAAATTTCAAATTAATCTTCAAAGAAATGATGTCGGTTAATTCCATATATGTCATACAAGGTAAAAAGAACATTCCTTTTGCATCGTAAAAATATTAGAAAAGTACTTTGTTCTTAAAATGATAATAAGATTCCTTTGAAAAATTTTGTAAAAGAAAAAAATGGTAAAATTTTATTTACTAAATCATTTTAGAATGGTTAAATACATTATTGAAAACATTTATATAAAACTATGTTTTTATAAGAATACAAATTCTCCGACCAAATAGATAAATGAAGTCATATTTTATTAAAGGGTTAAACTATGTTTTTATTAAATAGATAAAATTAAAGGGTTTATTTTAAAATTATCAAATAAGTTTATCTAAATAAAATTAAAGTGTAAAAAATCCTGTACAAAATGAGATTGTGAAGAAAACCCTATAAAAGGACATTAAATTGATGTGAGATTCAATAAATAAATAGATTATGTGTGTCAAATTTAAATCCACATAAAAAATTTTAAATATATAAATATACAATAAAAATATATTACACACATAATCTTATAATATTAACGACAATGATGAAGTAATATAACCCAAAGAAAAGAAATTGGGTTATGAAATTATTTTCCAATTGGAAAATTTTAACTCAAATCCACATAGAAGAAATAATTAAAATTAAAATTAAAATAACATGAAGATATATAATTCAGGACATAATATATCAAAATTGGCAGTATATACACCACACAAAATAAATAAGTGGTGATAATGGTGTGTGCCTTGCAAAAATAAAAGTGATACAAGAATCTCTTACAATGCATTTCTTTTCAGGTGAACTTCCTTTAACATCCTCTATAATGGTTTTAAAAATGTTAATAACTTATTCCAGAATAATATTAATATTTATTATTTCATATATGATCTTATTATATTATCTTTCTACCTATATGTTTGTAAAATTTCATTATTTTCACAATTTCGGGTGTTAATTGCCTAGTTCTTAGAGTTTTTTTTGACTTGTTACTTGTTGTTCCTATTACTTAGATCATGATTTCATCATCTCTAGAATATAAAACATGATTTAATTATTGTATATATTCATTATATATGTATTTATTATAATCCATAATATTTTTAGATAATAAATGAAATGCACCATTCATAGAGACGGTAGGTCGTACATACGGATGAATGCTACTTTCATTTCATTGTTGTATTAAAATAATGAAAATTAAATGATATATATGTATATTATAATTCCAATATTATATTTATTTTATATATGCCTCATAGTTTTAATAAAACCATCCTTTATATGTTTCATGTATAGTGTGAACAAATCACATCGCTTTGAGGGGGTGATAGTCCACACTTCCACAAACGAGGTTATTATATTTACACAAAATTCAAAGCATAAGGGTATGTATTATATAAAAATTAAAGAATAATAAATAGATTATAAATATCATATATATATCATATACAAACATAATTTATATCATAATTACCAACCATGATATGTGATAAAGTAAAAATAAATGACTCATATTTTTGTTTTTATATTATCAAGAAATAATAATAGTTTATGTGGTGTATAATGAAAATAAAACAAAAGAGTTAGTGGATGGATGTTAACTCTTATTCAGGTAACTCCTTTTGGTTTTCACCAAAGGGATTACTTGGTTAGTTTTATGCCTAAATTCAGTATACTAGGATAAGGGTAGGGATTATAATAAGATATTTTTTCAAATTTTTGTCATGCCAAAATGTCTTAAGAGGTGTGAGTAATTAGGAGGGGTGAGTTCCTTTTTTATAGTGGAGGAGGAGTCACATTCTTATAAATTTTTTAAAAGGGAATTCTTCCCACGTTTTTCTTATGAAAAGTGGATTCAATACTATACCAAATTATATAAAATTTATTATAGGGTATAAATATTTCCATATAATGTATTTTTTACAAGTTTCTATGTCATTTTGGCCCTTAAGTCTAAGCTTTAGTCCCTTGTTAAGCTAATTTTTCTCTTAATCGCTGTAATTAATTTTAACCACTTTAACTAATATTTTTGGTCAAAAACTAATTTAAAATTATTAGAAATTATAAATTATTATAATTACAAATAATTAATTAAAATTTTCAAGTTCCAATCACATAAGTGGAAAAAATTAATTTAAATTTAATCTCACAAACAAGATGATAATGTGGGTTTGTAAAGAAAAAAAGTTCAAATATTTTCCAAGTTTTTATATCCAATTTCAAAGTAAAATTTAATTTAATAAAATAAATTGGATTAAATTATGTATAATTTATATAATTTAAATTTAAAACCAATAAAGAACATAATTTATCTATATAAAAAAATTATACAAAAAAACAGTTTTGAATTAAAATTCTGTATTTTTCACTATTCATCAAAAAATGAAACTTCGAAGAAAAATACCAAAAATTCACCCTAACCAATTTTTTATGTTTATATTTAAAAAATAAATTTTATTTTTTTATATAAAATTTATAAAATTTCCAAAAATTGGATTTAAAATAGGTTCTCTATTAAATGGAGAAAAAATTACTTTTTTAGAAAAATATAATTTTTAATCGTAAAAATGGATTTATTCTTATATTATGCCTATAAAATCTATTGGATAAATATAAAAATATTTTATTCAATATATAACATATATATTTAATTAATATCACTTAATAAATATAATTAATTTAATTTATTATGATAAAACACATTTATGAACATAAAAATAGTTTCTTATAAAAAAATTTCCTTTTATTGAATTAGTTCTTATATTTATTTATAATTAATTTTTAACTGATGAATTCAACCATATATTTTTATAATATAGTTAATAATATTTATAACCACTGATTTTATGGATATTTTAGATATTATTATATTAAATAATAATATTTGAATAATATATGGTTGTTCAGTAAAACTCGGGCATGTGTGTAACACAAGTCATCGAAGAAAGTCATTGTTGTGTACGACACATGCTAACTCAATATCATGTGAATTACAAGATATATCATTGATTTAATTTATTTAAAATAGTAAATATATTATAAAATCTTAGGATATTATATTCCCTAACGTGCATTGTGTTGTGTGTCATACATGCTATCAAACACAATGTTCTTACTTTAAAATTTTAGGGTGTTACATTCTCCCCACCAAAAATAAATTACATCCTCACAATTTAAACTTGGTCTTGGTAATATATTGTTTTATATTTCCAATTTTTAAATATCACATCATTATAAGAGTTTATAAAATATCCTCTTAATAAGAGAGAATGGGAAGTAAAAAAGGTCACATGGATTAACATATAACTAGGTTTATAGGTAGGATAACATTAGTGGAAAGTGAAAATATATAATTGGAAGAAAATCATAAATAATTATAGGGAGTTATTAAGTTCATCAATCACAAACAATTTAATGATCAATAGAAATTTTAGGGTGTAAAATCCATAAATATTTTATGATTTATAAGACTATCAGTTTAACAAAAATTAAGGTATTAGAACAAAAAAATTGATCATTTTCTTGTTTTTGAGTAATTCTTTTAGTGCGTATAAATATAAGGAAATATACATACATAACATATTTTTATAAACATAATGTTCATCCTTTATTTTTTTCTCAAATCAATTTCTAATTCATCCATTGCTTCAAGAAATAGATATCCAAAAATTAACTTTGATGTATGAAGTACTAAAACATACTTTTAATGTATCTTAAGGCCAATAAAAGAGTGACAATCCTAACTATTTGTCTATAACTATTCTACAATTCCAAAATGGTTAATACATTAATCTCTAGACCTAGAAATTTGATACTACTAGTTCATCATTAATATTTATTCATTAAATTGTTCATCTAGAAATAATGAAATATTAACAAGTACATTGGTAGGTCAGTGGTTGTTATTAAACCCTATTCATACTTTGGTCATTGGTTTATGTCCCATAGCCTTGCCAGATTTGATGGGTTTTTAGCCAGCATACAATTTTTCCTTTTCTAAAACTAAATTATTATATTTTACAAAATAAATATGATGGACATTCTTGAAATATAGTCACTAAATATCCTTTTAACTAAGGTTTTCAATATAACCACAATGCATAAATACTTCATCAATTTACTTCAACATAAGTCCTTCCTCGGTCTAGAGTTTTACTTAGGTAATTAATTTTTATTATATATTCAAATACTTCAAAATGGATTGTAAAGAGAATGTGAATCATCCAAAGCCTATCCCCTATGAGTGTTAAACCAGGTGCATAGTAAGGATCATTATCATGTACCAAGTTATAGTATGTTCTTTTATACTTATCCTCAAAGTATATTTTAGGATTATGTTATCTAATATATAATTATTTAAATATAGTTAAAAAGGTTACTACTAAACATAGTCTAATACCAACTTTAGTGACCCAACCCCAGTTTCCCGGAGCTGGTGTTGTTCTACTATTATATAGGCATGAGATACAAGTAAATCACATCCTAAAGGACAGAATAGTTTAGTACTATTTTTAAACAAAATACATACATGAGTCTTGTTTTAAAAATTAATATAGTAATTATAACATATATTTTTTTCTTTAAAGTATAATAATCTTATTCCATCTTGCATATCCATGCATTTATTTCTTAGCACACTTTAGGGAATCTTAGGGAAAGGAAACAAAATAAGGGTGATCTCGAATGCTCGGTAAGGGTAAGTACAGTGGAAGCAATAATGAATCTATGATAATAGTCCATATGTCAAGTTAATAACTTAAGACACGTGCCATTTAATCAGTAAACTGAGAAGGAAGTGGATAAACAATATGGCAAGGTAAATAACTAAAAACAAATGACATTTTAAATAACTGGATAAAGAATAGTCAATATGTCATGTTAAGAAAATTAAAACACTTTCCATTTAATCAATAAACTAAAAATTAAATGCATTCATATATATGTTGAAGAAAAATATCATGTAAAAATAGTAACTGAGCTTGAATGAGGGAAATTATTAATTTTTGAACACCAAGTTTCCTAGGTACATAGTACCTTTTTTGTCAACATATTTCACAAGAAGGTTTATCATACCAGGTAAAAACACATATAAGGTTTCCAACTAACTCTTCCCATGACACTACTAATGCATTGAGGGTCTATCTATCACGGTGCCCCACCCATGTCGTAACTGTTCA
Source organism: Viscum album (assembly GCA_963277665.1). NCBI lineage: Eukaryota > Viridiplantae > Streptophyta > Magnoliopsida > Santalales > Viscaceae > Viscum > Viscum album. The sequence continues at coordinate 1,517,576,267 of OY728139.1, read as the reverse complement.
AAGCATTCCTCGTATATCAAATAATTTATTTAATAATGTGTCGTATCAAATATTTGTACGGAGTTGAATATACATAATTATCAATATTTCCCCAGTTAATCAAAAAACTATCAATTAAACATCATATGTAAAAATTTAATATAGTTTAATCAATAATCATATCCATGAAAAATGATATAGATATTTAGTGGAAACATAATCTTCAATGATCACTAAAAATTGAATATTTCAAGCAGACTAGAAAAGGAATCGTGGAAGTGAATGTCAATACTATCCTTGGAAAAATAAATCATAATCTATAAATAGAAATAATAATAATGGTATCAATACAAAATATACCAAGTGGATTAAGGATAAAGGGTTGTTGTCATTGATGAATAGAAATACTATAAAAATATATTTTAAAAATATTCTTGAGGAAAATATCCTTTTTATTTTGAAAAACATTTTGAAAATTATTTTATTTAAAAATAACTTTTGAAAACATTTTCTTTAAAAATTAACCTTTTAAATTTTCAAAGTAATCTTAGAATAAATGATGGTGGTCCATTCCGTATATGTCATACAAGGTAAAAATAACATTCCTTTTGCATGGTAAAAAGGCTAGAAAAGTAAATTATTAGGAAAACGAAAAGGATATTCCTATGAAAAAAAATTAATATAAAAAAATGGTAAACATTTATTTAATAAATAATTTTGAAAAGGTAAAAAAAATTGAATACATTTTTAGAAAACTGGGTTTTTAGAAGAAAATGGGTTCTCCGACCAAAGAGAGAAATGAAGTAGGGTTTTCTTAAAAACATTTTAAGTACCAAAGATAGAAAAAAATATACTAATACTTTAAAAAGTTCATGAATTACTATATGAGAATAATATTATATGTTTTATTATAAAATGGTCAACTAATTTCCTCTGATGGAAATTCATGTGTAAATAATCCTGAATAAAATGAGATTGTGAAGTAAACCAGTGAAAAGTCCATAATATTGATGTGAGAATATATCAATGTATAGAATATGTGTGTAAAATGTAAATCCAAATAAAATAATTATAAATAAAACAATATAAATTAAAGATTTATTATGCACATAATCTTAGAATAATAAAGACAAGGAAGAAGTAATATAACACAAAGAAAATAAATTGGGTTATGAAATTATTTTCCACTAAGTAAACTCAAATACCCTTAGAATAAATAATTAAAATTGAAAATAAAAATACCATGAATATAAAATAATTCATAATAAAATATATCAAAATGGGTAATAAATACACCACACAGAATAAATAAGTGGTGACAATGGCGTATGCCTCACGAAAAAGAAATGTGAGATAAGAATCTCTTACCTTGTATTTACTTTCAGGTGAACATCCTTTAACTTCATATATAATGGTTTTAAACATGTAATTAGATTATTAAATAACCATATTAATATTTATTATGTCATATATGTCCATATTATAATATCTTATTACCTATTTGTTAGTAAACTTTCTTTATTTTCACTATTTTTAGTGTTAATTTCCTAGTTCTTCAAGTATGTTTTGACTTGTTACTTGTTGTTCCTATTACTTAGGTCATTATTTAGTCATATTCAGAATGTAAAACATGATTTAATTATTATATATATTCAGTATATATATATATATATTTAGAATAATATATAATATTTGTAGATAAGAAATGAAATTCTCCATTCAAGGATATGGTAGGTCGTACGTATGCATGAACGCTACTTTCATTTCTTTGTTGTATTAAAATAATGAAATGTAAATGATATATATATATATTATAATTAAATTATTATATTTATATCACATATTTCACATATGTTTAATAAAACCATCCTTTATACATTCTATGTATAGTGTGAATGAATCACATCGCTTTGAGGGGTGGTAGTCCACACTTCCAAAAACGAAGTTATTATATTTACACAAAATGGAAATAATAAGGTTATGTGTTATATAAAAATTAAATAGAAATAAATACATTATAAATATCATATATATCATATATAAACAGTGTGTCTATCATAATGACCAGTTGTGAGAGGTGGTAAAGGAAAAACGAACAACGTCGTTTTGCGAGGCAGTAGTTCACCATACACATAAATGGTAAGTTCATTGCCCATTAGCTAAAATTGTGTGTAATTGTAGGTATAAATCATAGAATAAACATGTACGAATATATTAAGTATAATTTTTTATTATATAATCATCTAATAATAATATTTTAGTGGGTTTATAATGAAAATAAAACAAAAGAGCTTGAGGATGAAGGTTACCTCTTATTCGGGTAACTCCTTTTGGTTTTCACCAAAGATCTTACTTGGTTTTCTGTCTTCCCAAGGTTAGGATTATAGTATTATGGTGTTTATTTTGAGTAGATATTTTTTCAGAGTTTTTTATCCAAAGAGGCTTGAGAGTTGTGAGGAAGTGGGAGGGGTTAGTGCCTTTTTATAGTGGAGGAGGAGTAGAATTCTTGTAAATTTTTAAAAATGGAATTTCAAACACCTTTTTCCAATGCCAAGTGGATCCAATAATAAAAAACAATTATATAAAAGGGATTATAGGATCCAAATACAGAAATACAATGGATTTTGAATAATTTTCTAGGTCATTTTGTCCCTTAATTTTAAGGTTTAATCCCTTGTTAAGCTAATTTTCCTCTTAATCATTGGAATTACTTTTAATCGCTTTCACTAATAGTTTTGGTCAAAAACTAAGTTGACATTATTAGACATTATAAAATATTAAGAATACAAATATGGAATTCATTTTTCCAAATTCCAATCATATAATTGGTAGAAATTAATTTAAATTTAATCGCACGGACAGGGCGACAATGCGGGTTTTTAAAGTAAAAATGTTCAAAATTTTGCTATGTTTTTATATACAATATCAAAGTTAAATAGATTAAAATGAACTAAATAGGATTAATTTATGTATAATTTATCTAATTTGACTTTAAAATCAAAAAAACATAATTTAACTATATAAATAAATTATATGAAAAAACATTTTTGAATTAAAATTCAGTATTTTTCATTATTCATCAAAAAATGAAACTTCACAGAAAAATACCAAAAATTTACCATAACATAATTTTTATGTTTATATATAAAAAATGAAGTTTATTTTTAAATATAAAATTGATTAAAGTTCCAAAAAAAATTAAAATGGTTTCTCTATTAAAAGGCGGAAAAATTGTCTTTTAGAAAAATACAATTTTTAAGCATAAAACTAGATTTATTCTTATCTTATGCATATAAAATATATTGTATGAATATAAAAAATATTAAATTTAATATATAAAACATATATTTCATTAATATCACTCACTAATTTTAATTAATTTAATTTATTAAGATAAAACATCTTTGTGATCAAAAAAAGTATCTTTTTATAAAAACATTCCCTTTATATTGAATTGGTTATTATATTAATTTCTAATTAATTTTTAACCAGTTAATTAATATATATATTTTCATAATATATTTAATATTATTCATATCCACTAATTTAATTTCTAGGTTATATCTTATTATATTAAGTAATAATATTTTAATAATATATTTTTTTTTGGTGAAACTCGGTCTTGCGTGTAACACAAGTCATCGAAGAAAATAATTGTAGCATGTGACACAAACCAATTAAAATGAACTCACACAAACCATGTATTCCAACACCTATGGAAATCCAAACTTTCTAATCCATTTCAATAAAAAAATTATTTCATTGAAAACATTTTTTACAAACATTTTCCATGAGAAAAAATAAAATCCATAATTTTAAAGTATACACCTCCATAAAAACCTCAAAAATATTCCAAAACTCCCATGAACCTCCAAAAACACAACCCAATTATTTTATATACTATAAATACATAAATAAATTGTCAAGTTCCTAAAAAATAGGGGTGATACACTTTTTATTTTCTAATACCTACCCAAATATATTTCTTATATCCCTCCCCACATCCTAGAGTTCTTTGTTTGATTAGAAATCTAATCTAGGAAGGCTTTAGGTATAAACCAATAGAGGTTTTGTAAAGAAGAGGTAAAGTTATTAACCATTTGTTTTTGTTTTATTTATTCTTATAAATCATTAAAATATTATCAAACCATAATAAAATAATGGAAAAATTATTTCATATATACTAATATGTTATTATGTTAATGGAATAACCAATATTTATCTTCTCTTTTATCAAATGGGAAACAAAAATGTCAATTGTGTGTACGACAGACTATCGCCCTACGAATCGATGTAATTCATTTTCAATCACAACCTCTTTAGGATAGATATAATTCTAGATTTAACATATTTATATGATATCAGTGAAATTTCTATACATTTAAAATTATAATATCCCATATACCATCTTACCTTCCAACCCATTGGAAAATAATAACATTGCTTGTGAATATGTCTGGACTACTGCCTCCACGTAGTATTGTGAAATGTTTTTCATTTTATTTTTCCATGTATGGTGAAAATAATATATTTAATGAATATATATTATATATTTGATATAATAATGGTTATGGAAAGTTAAAATATTTTTTAACTTTCTTTTGTTCTATCTATTGGAAAAATAGAAAAAACATTCTTGAGTATGTACAACCTACCGTCCCCATGAACGGTGTAGCTCATTTTCCCACCTCTAAATTTTATATGCTATTATAAATACTTATATAATGATTATATATTATATCTATATCATTTATACCATTCTATAGACTGTGGAACCATGATCAAGGTAAAAGGACTAAAATTATCGAACCAAAATATATATGAAAAAAGAAGCAATTATCATCTGAAATAGTGATTTTAACAAAGTATTAATAAAAAATGGGTCATAAAATACTATAAGTAAATAATATAGAGTATGAAATATATTATTATGGTTATTTAAAATATTTATAATAAATATATATTTATTATGTAGGATTTATGGACGCGTATGATGGAAATCGGACTTGAGGTAGGGGTTTTTTGTCTCACTTTTACTTCCTCGAGACATATGCCAAATTCACTAATTAGTTTTTTTGGATAGTGAATATACTACCCATTATATATGTTATATAATTAATCCATTTATCTTCAGGGTATTTAGAGTTTCATTTGAAGTTATTTATTTCATGGTTATTATGATTCAAAAGTTAAAAAAGTGGTAGGGGTTTATGTTACAATCTCATTGTTTATTAGTATTGTTTATGATTAAGTTTAATATGAATAAATAATATAATATTACTCCCAATAAACTCATTAATTTTATTATTATTTATTTATTCATGAAATTTTCAAGTAATTTTACCATTTTAGTCTCTTTGGTACTCAAAATGACCACTCAATGTTTTAAATATTCCTTTATATGTTTCAAATTTCATTTTAAATAAAAATTATTTTCATAATATTTCATGAATTATTAGTTTAAAAATTTATTTTCAAAGTGGAAAGGTTATTTTCCTCAAAAACGTTTTAATGATATCCTTTTGGAATTTATTTTCATAAACATCATCAACCCTTATTATTTACTACTTTGAGGATATGTTATAATGATACCATCCTTAATATTTATCTGAATGGTTTTTATCAGTTTGACTGTGTATGTATTATTTTGATACCATTCTCCATATTAATATGAATGATTTATGATTATGTTTATTGATTGGGGAAAGTATTAATATTTTGTATGCTAGTTTTTAAATAAAAAGGTTTATGTGGATTATGTTTCACCCATTTCATATTAGGAATTAATTATAATTATTAAGTGATGTTAGGGGATAGTTATACCCCCTCGATGCATTTGTAGGTATCATGAGACAAACTAGATAGGGTTTTTGGTTGAGGAATTACCCATTTATGTAAGATGTCTTAGAATGAGGCCATGATGGTATGCTTAAAATGTTTAGAATTATACATTCCCTCATTTTGAGATTAGTTATTGATGTTACTTGTGATTAATTATTTTGTTAGAATATTCATGGCTAATTTTCAAGATCATGTTATTATTTATATGGAATTATTTGATCATTATTTATTCTTTCCATAATATTATAAAGTAATTGATTGAATATCAAGTGTTTCAATCATTTACCTTGTTGTATTTATTTTTATTTATTTATTCATGATATATTTCATTATATTAATACCTACTAATCATTATATATCACCCCTTTATTATGTTTTATTTCCATAGGATTCTAGGAATTGTTTTATGATTGATATTTAGGGATATTATAAAGGTAGTAATGGTGTTTTCTAAGAAAATACTATGTTGTATTTCAAGTTTTAAATTGTAGTGTGATATTCAAGTATGTATCTAGTTTAAAAATACTTATAAACTATTTGATCCTTTAGGCTGAGATTCCATATATCTATTTACAATGTAATAAAGTAACCACTAACTCTAGGCTACAACGGTCATGGTCTTTAGAGTTGGTATCACGTCTAGGTTTAGTAAAAGCCTTGGGAAATAGATTTAGAAAAACATAGATTAGGGAACATAAAACTATGATAGACTTTGAGGATAAGTATAGAAGAACATCCTAAAGTTTTTTTATGAAAGATATTATGTGGTTTTTTCTAGAAATATATCACTGTCTAGATACTAAAAATGGACGCAGTCCTAGCATAATTATGACTATGGGTAATAACTCTAAAAAGGGCGCATTGGGCATTAACTTAGTTTCCACATAGTGTATGAATATGGGCCTTACTATGAACTTGTTTTTACACTATAAGGGGATATTATTGGGTTAAATCACAATTTCATTACAAACCATTATAAAGGATTTAAAAAAATATTTTTTTAATTTCTAAAATTTCCCAAAGAAACCATGTTTATGATTATGAGATTAGATATGCATAAATTTTTTAATTAATGTTATGTATTTCACTAGTTTTGGGAATATATATTATGTTTCATAATGTTATGATCTAATATAGTGTATTCAATTGTTTATAAATGGATCCTAGTGTAAGGAATGTGAATTTTATTAATGCATGTACTCCATATAGGGATTTCCTTTATAGGAAAGATAATGAAGCTGGAGTTGGAGTTACAGATGGATCTGATAAAATTATAACCATATTGGGGTAGCTGACTCAGTTTATGCGTAATAACCATGACCATATGAAGCAGCTTATTGATCCACCACATGGTGTAACAATGTTAGAATACTTCATGCGTTAGCAACCTCCATTATTCAATTGGACTACAAATCCATTTTTAGTTGAGAAATGAAATAGTACTTTAGATAATATATTTCTAACTCTTGGAAGTAATTAATGGGAGAAGGTTGTCATGAAATTTTTTCATCTTTTAGGGTATTTATTTCAATGGTGTTCATTGATTCAAAACACTAAGTATGAGGATGAAATAGAAAGCATGGAGTGGAATTATTTTAAGGTATTCTACTTGGAAACATATTTTCCTCATATTTAATGAGAAGATATGGAGATAAAATTATTGAGTCTAAGATAGAATTAGTATGAAAATATTAATCAGTATGAAGATAAATTTATAAGTTTAGAAAGGAATGTTGAAAACTATGTATGTAATCCAATGAGTAATATTAACCATTCCATTGATAAGTTAAATAAAATCATTTTAAGGTCACTATTCTCCAAAAAATTATCATCATATGATGGCATAGTATCATGTGCTATAAAGATAGAGAAAGAATTTTTCAAGTATTATGGATCTGATGGTAATCAAGAGTAAAATAAGATAAAAGATAAGAAATAGATAAGGGGAAGAGGGGAAAGAAGGATATTCCCACATATGATAATTGTGGAAAGAAACACCTAGGTAATTTATTGAAGGGAATATGAGTTTTTTTCAAGGTTGGAGTGAAAGTATGTTAGGATTGTGATTATAAGGGAAAGAAAGAATATTCTCATGTTTAGTGTTTCAACTATAAAAAGATATGGAACTATACAAATCAATTACCCAAGTACCAAGGGAATAAACCTCAGAATAAGCTAAGGGATCAAGGTCAATATTCTACTACTAATACAACCAAAGTGGGATGATTAAATTTCTTGTGTATTTGGATTCAATAATTATATTGTACTATTATTTTTACCAATGGTGTTTTGGTTATAATAATCATGAATCATCTAAGGATTGTGTTGATTTTGGAAGCATATATATCTTCATGTAAGATTAACATAAGAGTTATGGATACCAACAAAGGTTTTGAGTTTAGGGTTGATCATAACTTCAATGTTTGAAAAACCCCATTTCTGAGGCTTTATGTGATGGGATTTTATCAAGATTAAGGATTTTTTAGAAGGAATTTATGGAAATATAACTCATTGGTTTAGTATATATTTTACTGAAAGAAATTTTTAAGGAATAATTCCCTTAAATTTTGGGGACATGAGTTTAAAGGTATTGGTAACCATTAAGGTTTATCTTATCCTAGATGTTGAGGTAATTATGGATTATTACAATTTGGGGATGTTATAGGTATTATATTAATAAAGTTTTAGAAAATGGACAACCAGAAAGCCAGGTGAAAACCTGTTTCATCTGGAAAGGTCATGGGGCTTGAACCCACAACTGAAGGCTGGCAATGGTGCATCACCTATCACTGGCTTACATGATGTTCTGATTGATATAAAATTGTTTTTTTTAACAATTTAGTGGATAAATACTTGTGGAATAGATTAATTTGAACTAAGGGTGTTACTATTTATTTTTAGAGATTAATGTATTATATTTGATAACTCTTGATAACCATTTTGGTTTTGATAAATATTTTTGAGACATACTGAAGGATTTTTCACTCTATTAAGAATATTATGATTCATTAAAAGTTAATTTTAAGTTATTTTGGAATAAAAAATCATCATGGATATTAATTTCTTGGAGAAATAAATGAAGTTGAAATTGATAAAATAATAACCAAAGGATTAAATGGTAAGTATATTTTCTAGTATTATCTATCATGATAGTAAAGGAATCTCTCAACTCTAGGAAAAATTATCTTGAAACAAAACGTTTATCTTATCACCTTATTATCCAATGAATCAATGGTCTTTTAACTCATCATAGATTTATGTTTTTTTGGTCGTTAACATTCTCTTGATCATTAAATTTCTTGTGATCAATGATCTCTATCACTCAACATAATTATTTAAACTTTTATTCCTTGTCAATATTTTCACTTCCCACTGATGTTCTTCTACTTGGAATAATAACTATGTGTTAATCTAGATGACATTAATACTTAAATGTCTCTCTTATCAAGAGGATGTTTTTTAATCCTTTTTATGATGTGGGATTTCAAGAAATGTATTTTCAAATAATAAACCCTTTATTTCTAAGAATAAGTTCAAAATTGCAACGATGTAATTTATTAAAGGTGGTGAGAATGAAATACCATGAAATTATAAAATAAGAACATTGTATTAAATATAATATGTGACACAAAATAAAAATATTAAACAACCCTTGAAATATATTTCATTAAATATAATCTTTTTGATAGCTTGCGGTACACACAACCTCGATTCTAAATGAACTGTAATATAATATAATATTATATCCTAGTCGTTAAATTTTTAGGTATAAATAGAAGTAAAAAAATTATAAAACTTATATTTTTTACACATATATAAAAGAAATTAAATTATTGTAAATTTAATATAAATAAAATAATAATCATTTTAAAGAAAAATAAATGTTTTTTGAAAAAACTATATTTTTCTAAAATGCGACTTCATAATGATTTGCACACATATTTTAAAATAAATTTTTAAAACATTTAGAAAAATTAATTTAAAAAATGAACTTCATTTTTGAAGTCATCCTCTCAAAATTATCTCAGAGTTGATGTTTTTAGAATTTTTTAAAAAGATTACTTTTTGATGAATAGTTAAATATGTTGATTTCTATTGAAAAACTACATTTTCATTTAAATAATTTAAAAGTTCTATTTTGATTTAAAAAAAAATTAAATAGTAAAATTATTTTAAAAGTAAAATTATTTTTATTTTATTGTAATAAATACAATTTATTTCATTGCAAAGAATTTCATATTGATTTTGGATGTTAATACATTCAATACTTACAAAAATATTTCTTTGGAGAATCGATTTTTCCTCACGTCTGTTGGATTAATTTTAAATTAAAATTTTCCACTTGTGTGAATTGAATTTTAAAAATTATATTTTTATTTTGAATCAAAATAATTAATATTATATAATAATTTCAAATTATTTTTTGTTCATAATGAATAGTAAAAATAGAAAAAAATAATTTCCATGGTTAATGTTAAAACAAGTTTATTGGGGGTTAATATAAATAGAAAATGGTAAAAATGACTTAGAAACTTGTACAATTCCTATTTTATAGACATATATCGATCTCATATCTTAAATGTTTGAGAATGACAAATTCTTTAGCCTTTTGGCATGTGAAAAATGTACGTATTGCTTTTTCTTTTAAAAAATTCCAAGTGTGACCTCTCCCCCACTTATAAAAGGAAACCCCCTATTATCTCCTATTAAAACTCTCAAAGCCTTTTATTTTAGTCAATACCTACCCAAATAAATTCTTTAAATTCATCCACACATTATATAGAATGTTTTTATCATAAATCCATCTAGTAAGGCTTTGGGTATAAACCTAAAGAGGTTATCCGAAAGAGGTATAGTTCCTGGCCATGAATTTTAATTTTCATATTTCTTATTAATCCTTTAAATATTATCTAAATATAAAAAAGTAATAACACCATTATCTCCATCTATTAAGGCTTCTAACTCCTTCGATTGTGCGCATGTGTGGAATACCATCTCTATGTAGCGATGTGAAATTGTTTTCATTTTATTTTGAAAAGGATGGTAATAAAGATATATTTAATGATATATGAAATATTTTATATAATAATGGTTTTGGAAATGTGAAATATTATTTAACTTTCTTTATTTCCGTCTTTTGGAAAAATATAAGAAGCATTCATATGTACGTATGATCTACCCTCTCCATAAATGGTGTAGCTCATTTTCTCATGTATAAGTTTTATGGACTATTATAAATACTTATATAATGACTATATATGATATTTATATCATGGTTATATTTTTTGAGATTATGTAACCATGATAAAACTTAATGGAATAAAATTACCGAACTAAAACAACCAAGAAAAATAAATCAATTATCACATGAAACATCTATTTTAACAAAGAATTATTAATAAACATGTCATAAAAGACTATAAATAATCATATATGCTATGAAATTTATGATTATGTTTATTTAATATAATTATATTAAATATATATTTATTATACATGATGTACAGACATGTACGAAGGAAATCAAACTTTAGGTAAGGTTTCTCATCTCACTTTTACTTTTATGAGACGTATGTCATATTCACCACTTAGTTTTTTTTTGGTGTATATTGATAGGACTGGAAAGTGTTATTACCTCCCAATGGTACTATGAAAAAAATTATAAAAACTTAACTATGTTACTCAATTAATTAAAATATAGTAAATAAGTAGTTCGATATCGATCTATTGGGACAAAGAAATTAGTTTTATTAGAATTTAAAAAGATTTAACTTTATTAATTTTATGAAAGAGGTGAGAAGAGGATGGTTTAGATTTTATTTAAAAAAGAAAATGATAAAGGAAAATAAGATTGATTAATTTTTTTGAAAAAAAAAATTAAAAAGCATGCCAGGGTTTTGTAATTTCAGGTTTCAGGAGAAATTGGATTTTAGAAAATAGTTTGATTCATTTTTTTTTTACCAAGAAAGTTGAGTCAGAGGTAGGCCTCTGACCATTTATTGAAAATAAAATAAAAGTACAACAGACAGACACAACAAGGTGAGAAAACAATTACATATCATAAAAATCAGACCCATCACCACATCCCTGACAAACTGCCTCCTCCGCGGTAGCCGATTCCCATTCCAAACTTTCATAGTGTTTCAGAATATTGGCATACTTCCTTCTAAGATTGAGATTCTCCAAAGAAAGGAGCTCCTTGGAAGATTATGCAATCCATCCCTCCTTCCCGCTAGAAGATCCGGTAGCCATAGGCATTGGTAAGTGAGAATAATCTTTTCACGTCCTCCTTCGTGGTGGGTCAGACTTCACTTTCTCATTCACCGATACTTTTATTGGTGTAGGAGTTGAGAATAAGAAGATCCAATGGTCTTGGTATCTCATCCTTAACGCGAAAATACCTTATTTCCCTTGGTCTAGAAATTTAGGGTGTTGTTGAATCAATTTTTCCTCGATACCATGTTTAAACCTGATTTCCCCTAAAGTTGAAAATGATAATGCCTTATTTAGGTTTATCAGTTTCACAATTTTAAAGTTCCTTTCTAATTTAATTATCAATGATCATGATAAAATTAAAAGAAAGGTATTGGTAGACAAAGAATAAATTACATAAAAACTAAACACATTAATAAAATAAATCAATCCAACGGCACCTTTCCCCTTTAATTACATTACCCTAGAACAAGTTGAGCTTACCCCCTCATCCTAGTGATGAGAGAATAATAGGGAATGGGAAAATAAAAATAAGAAATAAAAAACTCAGGGAGGGCGCAATGTCTTTCTCCGAGCTTTGTTCTTTGGTGAATCTGGATCTGAGTTCCCTCAACAGTAGTATCTTAGTCCTCCTTTTATAGGCTCTATATGGGCTCTGTGATTAATGGATTCCATTATGTAATGATCCAATGATGATCTGGGTCATGTCCCACGTCAAATGTTTGGTCAAAAATTGAATATTTGGTGAATCTGCGTGAACAATTCCCATCCAAGAAATTACTCCACATGTAACTGAGTTACACCACATGTAATTTTCCAATATGCTTTTATTTTCTTCATTCCATGTCCTTCCATTCACCATATGTTCTAGTACACATCATTTAATGATTAAATGGTGTGTAATTCCAATTTAATGCTCTATAAGGATTGTTTTTCCTTGGTTCTTTAGTTTTAGGCCTCGTAAGTTCTCCATGCTCATCCTTACAAATATGGTGTCATGCTGCTTTGCTTCGTGTATGGTGTAAACTATCTATTAGATCCAAAATTAACTTATTTTTTCATTTTTCCAAGAATCATTTTCCCCTATCATAAAAAAAATAAGAAAAATTTTCCAACATTGGAAAGAATTATCAGTTAAATACATAAATTAATACATTAAAATACCATAAAACGTATTCATGAAATACAAATATCAAATACCCAAACACTTAAATTCATACTTTTCCTCAAGGATATAATATCCACATACTACAAAGAAACGTTTTTCTTACCATGATTCAAATTCAATTTCAATAAAATCAATTGATCAAATGGAAAATTAAATGTTCGATCATTACATGAGAAAATTCATTAACACATCACTTTTCAAAGAAACAAGTCAACCATGTATTTTAGTTTTCTCTTTTGAAATAACCAAGCCTTTTCATTCATCTATTTTTCTTTTTTTAATTCGTTATTAATATGCATTCCACTTGTAATTTACCTCACATGAATTTTTTTGCTCATCATCAGGGTATGAATGAATATAGAGTTTATCACATACCTCAAGAACATGTAACTTACCATAGGCTTGCAATGAATCTAACATCTCTAATCTGTAAAGACATAATCACAAATAATCATGAGGGTTTCACCATTTGGGATAAAATGACTCTAAGGATTAGGGAAGGTGTGTAAATGATGTAAATCATGTAAGTCTCAAAAATAAGGTTCAACTCTAAAGTACTTTTCATGATAATCAATAACAGCTCAATGAATGTATTATCTTCCCCCAGTATCTCAAAATAAGCTCATAACATGATGAAAAGAAATAAATGAATCACCCTCATTTCTTTTTTTTTTCTTTTTTTCTTTTTTTTCGAAAGTTATACTAGGTAAAATTATCACATCCACCACCCAACCCCTAATTATATCCTCATGAAATAATTTGTAATAGTTATAACAAGATCATCGATCAATTAAATGGTGATTTTTTAATTTCCCTAGACACAACCCATTTTTTTCTTTTTTTCTTTTTTTAAATGGTGTGAAATACATACAATGAATTTTCCTTCCCCAAATCTTATGAAATATACCCCACACTTATCAATTATAAAATTTTCATCCCTTCCACCAATTTTTGCTTCCCCTTCTCGTATACTTGATAATCAAGAAAAAATATTTAGAGTAAGGTAGGAATGGATAAAATAGGTTTGTAACATGGATCATTTCCTAAAAAGTTTGTTCATGGATTATATATGCCTAAAAGGGATTAATGTAAGGTGGGTCTTAAGATAAGGACTAACAAAAAGAATTCCTTAATAATTTTAAAGGTGATCATGTTTAGTCATAGCTTTGTTAAGATCCAAATCAACTTCTAGAATAAAACTTTCCTGAGTTTCTCAAGAAACATACAAAAGAAAGTATGGAAAATATTGGCTCACTAGATGTCTTATGACTGAGATGAATTGTTTGTAAAATCACTCATGACAATGAATACTAATAATTAAATCAATGAATTCAAACATCCTAAATTCAAAACATTTACAAACCTTATAAAATTTTCATTTAAAATGATCAACATGAATCCCTAAATCCTTATTTTTGAAATCCTAATCCACATTATTATCTCTACTAATTTTTTTCCCCATTTTTCTCATTCAAAATTATTGAAAAATAAATCTAAATTTCATATAATGGTAATTGTCTTGGGTAGTTTTATGCCTCCTAGTTTGGTTGATTGAAGAAAGAATCAAATTTGGGGCATGAAATAGGTAGTTAAAGATTTAAATAATTAAATAAGGGGAATACAATGAAAATTTTACAATTTTAAATGCTTACTCCCCTTGAAAATTGACGCATCAAACATGGTTTGTATAGGTTCTGGCTGCACCTTTTCATGACATATAATTTTCTTACAGCATCCTCTTATGCCTTCTAATACTTTCTACCACCTTGGGTCTTGATGTTCCTACAAATTAAACTTAAAAAATTGAAATAACATACCATTATCAATGAATTTTGAAATATTTGGAGTCAGATCGTGCACTCCTCTAAAAATATAAAATAAATAAAGGAAAACCAAAAAACTTGTGTTGCCACCCAAAATTGATTTTGTTTAACATCGTTGGATCTACCTTAGATATTTCATCTTCAGCTCACATTATGGATGTTTGAAAAATTTTTACCTATTAAGGGTCTATAAATAGTCTCAATTATGTCTTTTCCATGTAGGTCAGATCCTGTTGTTCTTCTCTAAACAGTTTGATTCTCGCATATGGTAGTACTTGCTTGATCTCTATTGGACTGATCCACCATTTCTTCCCCAATCCTGATAAACTAAATATAAGTTCATGTACCATATATACCTATTATACTTTCTCAAATTTAGTGGGTTTTTTCACTCCTCTGGTGTCAAAAATGTCTTTCTTTATCTTCTCTTTCTTCTTTGATTGAGAATCCTCTTGCTCAACAGTATCTAACTCATGTACCTCTTCAATCTCAGTGACATCCTCATCTTCGAGAGTATTTTCTTCTCCAAACTCATTATCCACTTTCACATCATATTTATTCATTTATAAATGGATTTTTAAATTTACTTGATCAACTACAACTCTCAAATAGAGTTCTCCACTTTGAACATCAATCATCACACGCCATGTGGCAAAAAATGGTCTTCCTAGATGGGTGTATTTCTATTCTCTTCCATGTCTAAAACTAGTAAGTGAATAGGGAAGATAAACTTATCAAATTTTATTAGGATATCTTTAATGAATCCTCTTGGGGATTTCACTATTGAGTCCGCTAATTGAATAATTACTCTTACAGGATTCCATCCAATCACAAACTCTTGAATTTTTTGTATGACATGATATTGAAACTTGCACCTAAGTCACTCAAATATTTTCCACATTTGTTATCTCCGATAAATATTGAAATTGAAATGCTACCTGGATCACTTTTATTATTATTTAGGTCCTTACATACCACCTCTAAACACTCCCATGTGACTGGAATGGTGTCAATCTCTTCTAGCTTATTCTTGTTGGTTATCGTCTCTTTTATGAATTTTGCATATGTAGTCATCTTCAAAAGATACTCTGGAAGAGGTATATTAATATGTAATTTTTTAAAGTGTTCCATAAATTTACCTTTTTATAAATTGTTCTTCACTTGTGTCATATATTGTGTAAAATGAATTCTAAGCTTGTATTGAGGTGTTTCTTCTTATTCATTTTCAGCTATTTGTTCCTTACTACTTTCAACTTTATCTTCTCTTTCTTAGAGTAGTTATCATCCTGAAAATTATATATTACTCATTTTTGTTTTCTTCCCACTTCTAAGTTGTAAAACATTCAAATATTCCTATGGGTGTACTTCAGGGAATATTATAAGTGTTCCTCTTTGTCTCTCTCTAATAAGATCATCAATTTGACCAACTTGAAGCTCTAGATTTCTTAATGATTCCTTTTGGTTCGATGCATCTTATTTTATTTCTTTGAATGTAGACCTAGAAGTAATGATAAATGTATCCAGTGTCTCTTCCAGCATATAGACCTAACCAGTTAATGTAGTCCCTTTAGGTTTTTTTTCATACCCTTTTAGTCTTTTTTGAAATCTTTTCTCTTGTTTTTGTTTTTGTTGTGGTTTCCAGACCTAATATTTGATTACCATGGTTGTAATCAACATTGTTTACATATTCTATATGCATGCCTTGTGAGTTTTGTTACTAGACCATCATGATATCCATATTATTGGTAGATGACTCTAATTGTGCTATTATCTAATCAATGTTGTTAGTTTTCATGAACACCTTTCTATTGTGTTCCCTCTCCTTGCCACTGGAAACTGTTACTCACCATCTCATCCAACAGGTTGTAGCTCACTTTAGGAGACTTCTTCATTAATGATCCTATAGCTTCAGCATCTAAGATAAACCTATTTCCCAATGAAAAACCCTTATATAAATTTTTTTTTAGAATCTATAGCTATATTCCATGATATGGGCATTTACGAGTCATATATTCATGTCTCTCCCAGGAAGAATAAATAGATTCATCTCCAAAATGAAAAAAGTTATGAATGTTCACCCATATGTCCATTGAATTAGAAGGTGGAAAGAAGCGAGTGAAAAAGTTCTATGCCAGCTCATCCCATATAGTGATGGAAGGTGCAGTCAGGCTATAAATCTAATCCTTTGCTCGATCATGTAATGAAAATCAGAAAACAGAAAGTCTTGCCGCATCGGTTGAAACATTCTAGAATTGAAATGTGTCGCAGAGCTTGAGAAAACTTCCCATATGTTTTTTTGGATATTCACATGGAAGTTTGGTGAATTTAATGCTATTTGTGATCATTAAAATTATTTTATACTTGATCTTGAAATTGTTCCAAGCAATGGGGGTGATATTATGCTCGGTTACAATTTTGTGTTTGATGACCACCTGTAGTCTGCAAGTGTCTTCAAACTATGATCTCTTTGAAGAACTATAGTAGGTTGATTTTACTTATCCCCTAACATTTTTATATCTTCATTTTACTCTAGTATTGGTTCATAGTGGTGGGTTGAGTTTATTGTGTCTTTTCTCTTTTCCCGAGTGTTGTAATTGTGCATTAAATATTAAAAATATAAAATTCATATCCTGAAAACACCCAGCATAAAAAGTGGAATTTAAATAAAGAAAAAAATCAAAATTGAAAAATTGAAATCCTAAAAAACTAAAAATCAACCATCCCCAGCAACAGTTCCAGTTTGATAGCCCCAAAGGGTGTCATTACTTACCTACAGAAATATTCAAAAACAAAATTTATAAAACTCAACTATGCTACTCAATTAATTAAAATGTAGTAAAGAATTAGTTCAAGATCAATCTACATGGGTAGAGAAATTAGTTTTATTAGAATTTTAAAAGATTTAATTTTATTAATTTTATAAAAGAGGTGAGAAGAGGATGATTTTGATTTGATTTAAGAAATAAAATGATAAATATAAAGTAGATCGATAGATTGGTCTGAAAATAATTTTAAAAAGCACTCTAGGGTTTTTTAATTTTAGGGTTTAGGTGAAATTGAATTTTAGAAAATATGTTGATTCATAATTGGTGTCCAATTAGATACTAGGAAGATCCAATGGTCATATTATCTCCTCCTTAATGTGGCAATACCCTGTTTCCCTTGGTCCAATAATTTAGGGTGTTGTTGAACCAAGTTTTTCTAGATACCATGTTTAAACCTTATTTTTCCTAAAGTTGATAATGGTCATTCCTTCTTTAGGGTTATCAATTGCACAATTTTAAAGTTCCTTTTTAATTAAATTATCAATGGTCATGATAAAATTAAAAGAAAGGGATTGGAAGATAAATAATAAATTGTGGTAAACCAAACACATGAATAAAATAAATAAATCTAATGGAACCTTCCCCTTTAATTACATTACCCTAGCACAAGGTAGGTTTATGCCATCATCCTAGTGGTGAGAGAATAAGAGTTCAGGATAAAAAATGCATAAATTAAAAGAAACAAAAAACTTAGGTATGGTGCAGCATCTTTCTCTGATCTTTGGTCTTCAGTGAATCTAGATTTAAATGCCCTCAACAAAAATAGCCTAGAACTCCTTTCATAGGCTCCATATGGGATTTGGAATTAATGATTTCCATTATTTAATTGTCCAATATTGATATGGGGTTCATCCCATATCAAAAATTTGGTCAAAAAATTAAGATTTGGTGAATCTATGTGAAAAAATCCTATATGGTAATTTACACCATGTGTAACTGAGTTACAGCATGTGTAATTTTCCAGGATTCCCATCTGGGAAATTATGCCATGTGTAACTGAGTTACACTATGTGTAATTTCCTAGGATTATTTTATTTTCTTCACACCATTTCATTTCATTCACCATATGCTCTGGTACATATTTTGTAATGATTACATGATGTGTAATTCCATTTTAATGCTCTGGAAGGCTTGTTTTTCCTTGGTTATTCACATTTAGGTCCCATAAGTGCTCCATGATCATCCTTACAAATCCAGTGTAGCGCCGCTTCACTTCGCTCATGGCACAAACTATCTTTTAGATTCAAAAGTCACTTATTTTTGTTCCTTCTTCCAATAATCATTGTATCCTACCATAAAAACATAAAATAAGTAAAATTTTCCAACATTGGAAAGAATTATCAATTAAATACATAAATTAATACATTAAAATACCATAAAATATATGCACGAAATACAGATATCATATATACTCCCAATTTGATATTTTATATCATTAATCACTTTATCTTAATGTTATTTACATTTACATTTGAAGTTATTTCTTTCTTGGGGTTTATGATTCAAAAGTTACCAAAGTGGTAAGCATTTATGTTACAATCTCATTCTTTATCAGGATTGTTTATGATTAAGTTTTTAATGTTAAAATAGTATGATCTACCTCTCAATAAATTCATGAATTTTATTCTCCACTAGTTATTCATGAATTTTTCAATTAATTTTACAATTTTACTCTCTTGGTTACTCAAAATGATTGATAAAATGTTTTTAAGAAAATATGACTTTATTTCTCTCTTCGGTTGAAAATACTTTTTCTTCCAAATCCATGTTTCCTAGAAATATTTTAATTTTTTTTAACATTATCAAAATGATTCATTAAATATATTTTTACCCATTATTTTATTTTTTAGAAAAAAAAATAAATGGTATCTTCCTCTCTTTTATTTATTAAGGTACTTTTTGAATTTTTTTTGAAAATATGAAAGAAATAATTTTTTTAACATACTCGGCATGAATGGAATTTTCTTCTTGAATAACCATTCAATGTTATAAAGATAAATTTATATGTTTCAATTTTAATTTTTAGTAAAAATTATTTTTATAATATTTCATGAATTTTATACTTTAAAAAAATGACTTTCAGTATGAAAAGGTTATTTTCCTCAAGAATTTGTTAATCATAACTTTATGGATTTTATTTTCATTCATATAAAAACCCATTATTGTAATTATGATACATTGAGGATATGTTGTAATAATACTACTCTAATTATTTCTCCAGATGGTTTGTGATCATTTTGATTGGGGATGTATTATTTTGAAACCATTGGCTAGATTAATCTGAATGATTTATGATTATATTTATTAATTGTGGAAAGTATTAAAATTTTGTATGCTTGTTTTTTAATATGAATGTTTATGATGGCTATGTTTCACCCCTTTCATATGAGTAATGAATTACACTTATTAAGTGATGGTCAGGGCCCGTTATAGCCCCTCAATGCATCGTTAGGTATCATAAGAAAAAATAGCTTGGGTTTTTAGCATAGTTCTTCCCCATTTGTGTAAGATGTCTTAGAATAGGGCCATGATAGTATGGTTATAATGTCTGAAATTATGAATTCACTAATTATGAGATTACTTATTGATATTCCATGTGATTATTTGATTTTTTAGGATATCCATGGTTATGTTTGAAGTTCATGTGATTATTTATATTTCATTATTTTTTAATCATTTATTCCTACCATATTATGCTCAAGTAATTGGTTAAATGACAAGTGTTTTAGTTATTTACCTTTTTATAATGATTATACCATATTTATTCATTATATATTCTTCTGTACACATACCCTTATTGAGAATTCAATCTTACCCATTTCTTATGTTTCCTTTCTCTGGGATGCCAAGAATTGTTTTCTGATTGATATAGTGAGATATGCTAAAGGGAATAATGGTATTTTCCAATAAAATACAATGTTGAATTTTAATTTTTCAGTTGTAATGTGAGATTAAAGTATGTATCTAATTTAAAAAGACCACCAAACTATTTGGTCCATCGGGATATGATTCCTTGTATCTGGTTCCAATATAATAAAGTAAAAACCAACTTTAGTCTACTAGGTTCGGGTTCTTTAAATTTACCTTATCCTATTATATATTCTAAAAAACATGTATTTATTAGTTTCACCTTTTTGATACACTCCAAAAAATTGGGAGAGTTTGTGATTGTTTTGTAATTATCAAAAAGGGGGAGAATTATGGCTCTTTTACCTTTTCTATTATTTAAATAATTATAAAAAAACTCTTTATTTTGTTATATTGATTATATTGTTATTTTATTTAAGTTTATATTCTTAATATGTTTCAGGCACTATGATTTAATTTTTTTTTTATATTTTTTTTTGGTTTATATGATTATCGTTTGATTGGAACATATTTTTCATTAATATTATACTATTGTCAATTGATTTTCAGTAAAATTATACTTCCTTGTTTATTGGATTTCGTGACTATATATTTATAATTTAAAATATTAAATAATATTATATTTTTTTGTATATTCTAAAATAATTATATTATAGATTATGGTACGAACTATTTCTATTAATTGACTATATATCTTACTTAACGATACATTAATATTGTTAGGTGTCCACAATACTTTGATATTGAATTTATTTTCTATATATCCATGTTTTTTTATTTTTTATTCAAATCATTACTCAATTGTATCATGTTAATTATTAAAGATCTTATACTTATTCTTATCATAACATCATTTTATTTTTATTGGTGAAAATGGTATAAGAATTATTTTTACTATAATGAGTGGACTACTATTGGTTAATGATATACTTTAATTATTGATAATGATTTCAATAATCATATAAAACTGTAATATTTAACTCTTTAGGATTTATAGTTTTTTATATGAAATTATAGAGGATTCACAAGCCATGGTATAAAACATTGATATATCAATATACACATCTTAATAATAACATATAGTGTTAGGATATCAGGAAGCATAATATAAATACCTGAATATGATAGAAGGATACATCGAGGATGTTAACTATAAAAAATCGTCAATGATATTTTAATTAATTACACAGTACTATGAACTATGTAGAACATTGAACCTTTAATCCAAAACACAAAATGAACTTGACATGACCTCATACTAAGTTATATAAATTCATTAATTTATACCACCTTATTATTTCGTATCATTTATATTACAAGATATAAATTTATATTCATTAAACAATAATCATCATGTTTAAAGATGAAGTACACTTTCACTCAATGGGATAATTCAAATTTTTAAAGATATTTCCATAAAGATAAAGTTGTGTGTTGATAAGGTTTCTTATTTAAGGAGATTGTGAAATTATTTTTGGATATATGAATAAAGTGATTTAAAAGTAAGGATTTATACTCATACCACTACCATTGTGTTGGTTGTTCAAGGAGATCATGGTTGTTATACTATATTGTTCAATTTGTTGTCTATATCAATATTCTTTATTGAGCTTCATTGTTGTATTATTTATTGCACTTAATCTGTATATCTTGTATTTATAACTATAGTCAATTATACTTTTATATAAAATCATGATACTTTATGGTTATTTTAACCTAAAAAAATAAAGCTATGTTTATTCCATTTCCATAAAAAAATCTTAGTTATACCCCCAATAAAATGTGGTGTTGGTTATACCTCTAATAAAATATAATATTTTGGTAATGCCTCTAAGGTGAAAAAGGGTTGTTAAAAAGCACTATAACTCCCATTAGAAGTAAATATACCTATTGTATAACTATGATCATCTATATTTGAGTGTATGAAGAGTGGAGTAGTAATTTTTTTATGAATAACTATAAAATATATTGTTCTTTCTTGTTTAATATTTCATACATTTCCTCCATGCTTATTTTCAAATTGTTACTGCATAATCACAAGGTGTATTAAATTGTTATATATTATTAATCATCGAATTCCTCTAATATACTTGACCTAATTTGAGCTTATTATGTATTTATTTAAAGGTTAAAAATTAACCTCCCTTTTCTTTCCAATTATATCCCTTTAGGATTTAACATCAAGTTCTTCTATATGACATTAATGGATATCCCTTAAAATCAATCAAAAAATTCCTTCCTCCTAAGATAGTTCACTGGTTGTATGAAACACCTAACACTTAGGTAATATTATCTATTTATCTATGATGTAATAAAACCATAGTTTTAAAGTAAAAGTGATAATATGAGCTATGACATGTAATTTCAAGGATTGAGTATCACGCACAAATTCACATATCCCATTTCATAAGGATTAAACCACTTTGTATGGGATTATATATTATCTCATGTTAGAGTTGGTGTCCTAAAACCAAAATTTTATAATTTGTATTGTATGTATATTAAAATATTTTAACATTAATTAAATACAATATTACATATTTTTCATTATTATACTTGACATTAATGTAATAATTTCCTAGAGTATATTCATATTGAAAAGGGAAATGGAGCTTCCCATTATAATGAAAACCTTGAAATTCCATAATGATATTCTTAAAAAAATCAATGGTTAGATAAAATTCCATGACAAGACACATAGTATTTATACTATAAAGTGTGATTACTCATAAGTATATGAGACTTCAAATCATTAAGTTCACACTTGGTAATCTTAAATATATGAGATTATGAAAATAGACTTTCTAGCAATAATTCGATATATTTTCATGTAATTGTACATTCTTGTCTGTGAGCATGTGTAATGATCATTAATCTTTAGGATTATTATTATTAGTTCATTTCATGACTCAATCAATTTTATGTATTTCAATAAACCATGAAAATATATGATCTCTGTGAATTTGGGTATATTGGGTGCATCATGAATGATATGTTATTAATGATTAATTAAAGGAATGATTTTTACATTCCATCTTTATGGGATGTAATATCTTGACCCTTTTATTAAAATGGAACTTTCACATTGAATTACATGGTCATGGTGTGTAGAAGTGTTCATTTTAAATAGTAAAATAAATTCATATCAAGCATATAGATTGATCACATTGATGTGAAATATTCTTGATGAATATAATACATAGTGAGAATTCATATGTGGTCATTATTGTTGCGATATATATTCTTCCACTATGGGTTCCTAAAAACTTTACTAGATAGTAATATTGGGATTTATGAAATACAACCTAATTCCATTGAGAAAAATTACTATAGGGTCAGACACAAAGTATTTATTTTGATCTTAGTTAAATATTATTTACATTTGACAATTGGAATAAATATTATTCTACATAATGAGATGTAAAATTTATTCAATATTTATTAATCGAACACAAATATTAAATAAATATTCATTCATAAGCTATTTTTTAAAATTACTCAAATATATATTTTTTGATGCCTACCAAATGAGCATCAAAAAATCCACAATGGGAGAAATACTTGAATATGGGTATTATTTCCTCTAAAAAGTAAAGGAAGAAAAGGGTATACAAACTCACGTAGATCATGTGAACCTCCAGAAGACGTGTGATTTAATAACCTTCATAAGGTCATACAAAAAATCATTTACAACTCATGATCTATAGGAGATATTGTAAATCCCCTTTTTACAAGTCCTTATGCTCTCATGAATGCATCCATGCTACTCACTAATCATGCAACGGTAGCCAGATAATCTCTCTCTGGTCATGCAACTTGTCAAATGGTGAAAACCTCACAAGCAATCCAAAAATACTTGAAAAATAAGGTGAAACATATCCAAAATGAGGGAGCCTCTTGTGGTTGTAAACTTCATGTGACTCGCCCAGGTGGTTCGTGAGACATCGCAATCCCATGGAGACATGACTGCCTCGCTATGTGAGAGCTCGCTGGCATGTCACTCTCATCATGTAAAAGGCTTCAGACCTGTATGGCTAGTCATGTTCTAGCCCTTTGGCTCCAAAGACAATTGGGAGGGTTTTTCCATGATAATTCTCATTCATCACCATATGACCCATTTTTGGTCATGCGACACAACACCGATATGAAGAGTGATTGTCTTCAATAACACTCGAGAAAAATCACCAGATCCTAGGCCCTGGTAAAATAAACAAGGAAATAAAAAGGGGGAAATGTGGGAAACTCTTGCGGTATTAAACTTCATACGACTCACTTGTGAGATCCACAAGACTTCGCAAAATCACTTTCGCCATGATATTATGATCTCGCAAAGTCCCCCCCCCCATAAAACTACCTTTATATCATGGAAGATCCTAGAAAATTCACCCCAGGTCACATGAAAACCTTTCAACAGGCAACTAGATCTCGCAAAGGCCTGTGGAAATATTGGATTGAAAATGTGAAAGACCCTTGGAATTTTCATATGATTAGGAAAGACCCCATTAATTAGCTATAATCAAATGCATGGGGCATTGATAATATGATATCGCAATCTAAAAAAATCATGTGACGCCCCCAGAATGACCTACAAAAGGTCTTGTGATACACATGACTTTAAATCCCTCCACCAAAACCAACTTGGATTTTTGAAATATGTGTCGTTCAAAGTGGGATATAATTAGGGTGGCGAGGCCTATAAATCCACCACACTAACATTAAAAAATTAATCCTTGGATCCTCGCACCAGTGCACCTAGGAATGATTGAATATTTCTCAAAGCATCTAATATCATGATAGGAAAGGTTGTTTGTTATGTAAAGTACAGGGAATAACCTAATAAATCATGTGACATGCATAGGCAATTCCTGTCATTGCTCATAGATCACTCAAAGAACTTAGGGTGGGTTATTCAAAGGACATCCCTATTACCTGATCAGTTAGGTGAGACTTAAACAAGTTAACTCCAAAAAAATATTAGGCATGTGCAATAAAATTTTGGAACAAAGACTAAAAAGATGGAAGACTTGTGAAAATAACATATAAGATGATCCTCATACGCTTCACATGAACCACCCTAGTCATGAAAAAACACTTTGAAATGTCACATATATCATGCAACACTCAATTGGTATACTATTTTGATCATGAAAATTCCCCTATAAATGTTATAGAAAGCCATGTGGTGCCCCCCAGGAATTCCACCAAAGTCTCGTGAAACCCTCTAGGATCTCCAGCTAGACCTCACGATGACCTCTAGACATGTCTCCTAAATCATATAGTGGCACCAGTTCATGTTAAATAAATATCATGATGGAATCAGAAAATGTCAAATGGATCTCACGACATCCTCTGTAAATGCCATCCAGGTCTCACGACACCCTCTAGAGAAGGTAGAAAAATCTTTTGACATCCTTCAGACATGTCAACTGACTTTAGCGATGACACCCAGACAAGTCATCCAAGTCATGAAGCACCCACCAAACATGTCACACTGACTCTCACGACACCCTCTAATGGTTTCAGCCATCTTTCATGATGACACTAGGGAAATTTAGCTGGATCATGTGATTCCCTCTAAGCATGTCATCCAAGATCATGTGATGGACTCCAAGATTATGAAACCATGCCTTTTGATGTCCTACAAACAAGTCATAATTGGCCAGGTGATGGACTTTAGAAATGGAATCAAAAATTTGTGATGTCCCTCGGATAAGTCATATGGATCATACAATTGTCTTTAGACATGTTAAGAAAATATCATTCGAAATTTCAATAAAACAATCAGGCATGTCAGGTAGACAATCAATGCATGCTTGTATGACAATAAGTCCAAGTCAAGTAGGCATCCCAGGACTCGATGACCTTATCCAAGACTCCATATCATGGAAACCTTAGGGTGTAATCACATATCAGCAGCATGATATGATATGTCCCACATATAAAGGGAACCCATTTGTAATCCATTATCAACCGAACTATTAGAAATATGATTATTTCTATAACCAAGATATGTAGGACACCTTCCTAAGGCCTGAGATCCATATTAAACCTCTAAAGAGATGTCCCATTACATAATTCCTGCAACCACAATCAATGTGACTCATTATTTGACATCCCTTATTTACCACACCAAGCATAGATCATGTGGGATTATGGAGTTTAAATAATCACATCATTCATATAGATAACCCTCAATGTGTAAGAATTGATTAATAGTATAATAAAATATGTACACTACCTCTATATTAGGGAAACCTTAGTGTGTAAGCCTCAATCAATAACATAATAAGATATATCCCACATACAAAAGGAAACCTCGGTTTGTAATCCCTAATCAACTGAACTAAGATGACTCTGATTCTTACAATAACTACGATATGTAGGATTCCTTCATAAGTCTTGATCTCAAATGGTCATTCACTTCAGTGTAAGTCTCACAATGTCTTTGAAATTACAACCATCAGGACCCAATCATTCCCATGGTATGATTATTCTACCTCATCCATCAGTTGACTAAGAAAGCACTAAAACTACAAGAACTTTAATTTCTTCTATAACTAGGATACGTAGGACAACTTCCTAAGTCTCATGGTCCATATTAAACCTCCAAATGGAAGTCCCAATACATAATTCCTTCATCCATATGTAGTGATACTGACTAATTGTTATTCCTTGTTTCTCACACCAAGCATAGTTTATGTTGGCTTAGGGATTTGAAATGGTCATATCATTTACATGATGAATATCCACCATTCAGGTCATCCTCAGTGTGTAAGCTCGGATGATTGGCATGATATACCCCCCCCCCATATAAGGATATCCTCCTTGGGGAAAATCCCAAGAGTGTGATCAAACTATGATAACTTTTATTCCTTCTAAAACTAGGATATATAGGATTTATCCTCAAGACTCAACTTCAAATACCCAATGCCTCAGTTCCCACACATATTTCCTTTATGCATCATGCTAAATTGTATGGGTTCAAAGAACTATGTGGTATTTTATTAATGTTATAAACATGATACATAGGATGCCTCATAGAGGTTCAACCCCATCCTCAACATATTAAATTCCTCCCTATGTGGAAGAAAATTATGAAGCTCTCAACTATATGGATTCAATAATTAATTAGCTACCCATCATGGGAAATGTATGAATAAACTTGGATACATATAGATGGAGTCATGAAAATATTCCCCTTCATGTGTTAAAGAGATCTAACCTGTGGTTATTTTTTGAGGGAACCCAATTCCATATTAGTATTTAATGGAGGTTTAACCTATTATCATTTTTTTAGGTTAACTGGATTCATATTGGTATTATGAATAGATTTAAGAACATTTATTAAATATATAAGAGATTCCCATAGTAGGAAAAAATTCCCCCCAAAAGGTTGTGATGATCTCGACCTCCCATCCTCTAGACTAATGTGTTTTTATAAGCTCCATTGGATCTAAACCACCTACTAACCACCTACCTTTGGAAAGAAGGTGTGTACTCAGTTATGGATGATGGAACTATTGGGAGTTTTTGTTAAGAAAAATGGTTAATATACCCCCTCTTTCTCAAAAAACAAAATATGGTGAACCTGGTGCCAACTCATTTAACCATGGAATCTCCTTCACAAGATAGAAAGGATAGACTGCCCTATTATCATCAGACTATCTTGTTCATATCATGAGGGTTCCCCAATAAATTTATTGTATTATTTTTCATTGGAAAAAAAATTTGAACCTAACTTGAATCTCTCAAATAACAAAATGATCGATTTACCATGAATCAGACCATTTTTTACACATCTATGAAAAAATAAATGGTGAACCCGACATGAATCTCTCAAATAATAGAATGACTAGTTAACAATGCATCAGGCCATTTTTTTACATATATACAAATAAAAATGGTGAACCTGATGTGAATCTATCAAATAACAAAATATTTAGTTGACTATGAATCAGGACATTTTTTCACATCTATGCAAACATAAATGGTGAACCCGGTATGAATCTATCAAATAAAATAATGATTGGTTGACCATGCATCAAGAAATTTTGTTTACATATCCCACACAAACATAGAAAACCTAACATAAATCTTATGGATGACCCTTTTATTTGGAGTTCTCATGAAATAATTTTATCCTCACTTTGATAATTCTACGTTACTAGAATGGTTAAATCATGAATAAAACGAAAATTGTGTTACCCATGCATATCTGATTGAGCACATATCATGTCTACAATGATGCACTGATCAGTGACCCTGTTCTTTATTATCTTAATGACTATAGATACTAATCTTGAAAAATAAACATCATGATCTAATAGTTCTTCATCCAACGACCGTTCTAGAAATTTAGTTATAAATTCAACCCCCACGGGCCTCAGAATGACCTACCCACCTAAAATCTTTAGCAACAGGTAGTGAACATAATATATTGGGGGTACCATCAACATGGTATGATCCTGACCCTTGAGGATACCCTTAAGGGTATTCAAACACTGCAAATAATGATTCTGGGTCATCTAAAGAAAGTTTTAGTAAATCCAGTGGCACTCATCACCATGACCAGCTACTTTGGGAGCTTATCCTCATAGTACAACAACCACCACCTTCAATATCTAATGAAAGTGGAACATGTATTAAACTATGGATCCCTTCTGGTTTAGGGGATAGTGAGGAGTAATCCTGTCAACCACTATATGTCATCTAACCAATACCCTCAAGTCACCTTCTGAGGGTACCACCTGACACATTGTCACCTCTACTACCCATTCACGGGAAACAAGTAAGACACCTAGGGTGTGGAAGGATATGGAAAATTTTGAGTGGTATCATATACACACTCCCACTGATGTTGTATGTTGACATATTCTGATGGTAACCAGCATGTAGTCTCATATCCCTACTCACTCAAAACAAGTCTATGATCATATTCCTATAGCAGGCATAAGGGGGTGCATATCCCTACCCCCATGCATGAAGTCCATCGACCTATTATGGTGTCACAAGGAGGAAATATGTGGGCTCATATTCCCAATTAAATCAAATATATCTTCTAGTATATAATAGAGATAGAAAATGTTAATGCCAACATTCTTTCACACACTTTTCTAAAGTGTCATTCCTTCTTAGAAACAATTGAATAATTCTTATAGAATAGTATGGTACTAGTACAGATATAGGGACAGGCACATATTCTGATCCCTATATCCAAGGAATCAAAACACTATGATCTTTATAAACAAGTTTATTTTCTATATTAAGTTCATATTATTTCACCCATACATGAGGATTATCGACATATTTTGGTAAAGGATGAGGGGCTAGAATGGGATTATATTCCCATTCCAATTAGGGATCACCAAGTGATATCATCACATGAATTGGGAGAGGGAAAATTCATATAGAAAAAGTACAATGGAATATTCCAAAGGCCTAGGATCAGGTTCATATCACTGTTCTGGTCGGGGCTCACCAAGTGAGAGGGGAACATGCCTCAGGATAGGCTCATATTCCTATCAAATAAGACCATTTTCATACTCCAAAGGCCTAGGATTGGGCTCATATCCCCATTTTTTATAGGTCTCACCAATTGATATGGGTACATGCCTCAAGATAGGCCCATATTCCTATCAAAGAAGACTATCGGCATACTTTAAAGGCCAAATATTAGGCTCATATCCTCATTTTGGTTGGGGATCACCAAGTAAGAATGGAACATGCCTCGGGACAGGATCATTGAAATGCACGGCTGATTGTCTCCTATCGATTGTTCAAGGTTCTGGTGATCTTCTAATGTGTATAGCATCACTCGGGTCGAATCCTCGGTGATGATACTTTGTAATAGTCATTTTTTTTAGTTTATTGCATTTTGATTAGGGGGTTTGTTTGCAGAGATTAATTGAAATGATTGATTGACTATAATTGATTTAACAAATTGATAAATATTGGGGTGAGTTCATCATTAGTGAGTTAATCTTGCGATATCCTTGAGCTTTGCTTTATATTGCATTTAAATTAACACCCACTTCACAAGATAACGTTGATTGGAATTCCTAAGTATCAAGGCTTTAATCCAAGCCTTAACTTAACTTAGGGTTATAATCATTACCATTACTTGTTTATGATAGTGTATTTATAGTTCTAGTAATCTGTGGAAACCACATGTTAAACAAAATATGTCATTAATCCATGACATGTTAAGTCCAACATACACAATGTTAAATTAATGAATACTCATTGAGAAAATACTCTCAATCACTTAACATCCCTAAAATTTGACTCACCCCAATGAGAGATTTACTCAGAAATTTTGGGTGTTTAATAATCTGGTTATAATGATTATGATGATAAATTAAGAATAGGAGAAAAATAAAGGGATAAGAAAAGAGTGGTGCGTCGAACACACACACACGAACAATGATGAGAATTAAAAAAACGGACTTTCGATTGAATGAGGAAGCAAAATAAGGGAAGAGGATTCAACTATATTTAAAATATTTTAAGAACATTAATATTAATCTATAGAAGGTGGATGATAATAAGAGATATTTAAGAAGAAACTTTCATTAAAATAGAATTGAAAAACACAAACTTAAAAGATTACAAACAAAGAACAACACAAAAGTGAAAGGAAACAAAGAGAGGAGGAAGGTTATATCAAGTGAAAACTAGAGTATTTAAGGTCCTCACAAGCCCTTGGCAAGGCTTTGGTCATGCCAATATGTTCTCCTCTCTTCTTAAATGTCAACCCCTTTGAAGGAGAAGAGGGGGATGCATTTATATCCCAAGGAAGTGGATTGTTTTCATTCCCAATATGTCCCTCCAATTGCATCTACAATTTGGATATTTATATAGCTGAATATCGAGATATATCCTTATTGAAATTTGTATATAATAAATCTTTCTGACCTATCTAAAAATTTGGAGTTATTTGGACCTATGGATCCAAAGTTATGGCCAGTTTATTAAACAAATTTAATCTGTCCATTTCAATCCAATATTTTTAAAGTCCAAAATGTGAAAGGGTTTTTGAATAGGAATATGCCTTCAAATCCGAATTATTTCATTAAAAAAGTCGGCTTCCTATATCTCCTCTTTCACACTGCAAAAGATTAGCTCGATTTTATTATTATATCATGAGATATGTCATGAATAGTGTCTAGATTTTAGTTCCCAGCCAGAATGGTGGGATAGACTTCAAAGCTTCATTTTGGCCCATTGTTCTTAGAGTTGGGCCCTGAAATTACTATACATGATTCTTTTTTATAATCAATAACATATGGTAGAGTTTCATAAAATTTGGGCTTTTGGATTTAGATCGGTAACTCAATCATCATGGATGGTCCAGTTTCTTCACAAATTCTTTGGGTCATCTTGTGTGGTCCATGTGATCCTTCAAATAGCTGAATTGGCCCATGATCCCTTCTAATGAAAAGTTTTATATTGAATTATGAATCCTAAAAAATAATAACCACAAAATTTGTATCATTAGGGAGAGAGTTATAAATAAAATAGTAAACTGAATCAATTGAACTACTTCTAAAAATGATCAAAAATTATACTTAGTATTAAAACATTAATATTTCACACAAATTATGCACATTTAATATAAAATCAGTAAAGGGGGTATATAATAAGTCATGAAAATATTAATAACATCAACTCCCCCACACTTAGTCTCGTTCATGTCCTCATGTGCAACAAATATAAAAACATAACAAAATCATTTTCACTCACCAACAGATATTAAAATTTTGTTTTCTCCAATCAGGGGAGGTTTAGACCATTTCACTCATCCATTTTGAATTCCACCACAAGTTGTTACAGAAATAATGTTCCAAAACTAATTCATTTTTTAATGCTCAAATTTAGAAATGGAAAATGTGGACACTCGAAACTCACACCTCTCAAGATGATAAAATTCATTTGTGGAGGATCACTCTTTCACCAACCAAAAGTGAAAATCTTAGAGTTTGAAAGAGCTCTCATCTTCAAATACCTATCAAAAGTGCCCAAGAATCAAGAGGAATTTTTAAGGGGTTTTTTTGTGGCTATGGGATGGTAGGAATATAATTTCCAAGAGAGAGAATAAGATGTGTAAAACACCAACATAGAAAAAGCAATGCACATTTTTTTGAAATAAAACTTGGAATGAAATGAAAACACATATTTTACAATGGAATGATTGTGTGAAGAAAGACACAATAAAGGACGAAAATTTGAAGAGGATGAGAAGATGAAATATTTAAAAACCGTAAAACCTCTCCCAATGACATAAGAATATAATACAAGTGTTTCTTTTTTTCTTTTTTTCTCTTTTTTCAAAAGTTGAACTTGGAAAAGATCTCACACTCATATCCCAACACATGATTTATCTCCTCACTACACTAATTTTAAAAGTTATAACAAGATCAAAGGCTGATAAATAGTTATTTTTGACCTACCCAAAAAACAACCCAATTTTTTTATTGTTCTTTTTTTTATTTTTATTTTTGAACACTTTTCAATAACATTTACAATATTACATAAATGAAAGTACATTACATTACCAAAAACACACTGAATTAAAACCTCTCCCCCACACTGAAATGGATTCTTTCCCTCAAGCATATGATAACATGGTGAAATCAACAAAGGGTACCCATAATGAAATCCATACCCCCCACACACACTTTAATTTGAAAAAAAAATTATGAAATGAAAATAAATGTTGATATTGGGTGGGAAAAATTATTGGTCTTGTAATGTGGCTATCAAAGAAAAGGTTTTCATAGGCTCTAAGGGGATTTCAAAAGGAGGATTAATTTAAGGGAAATGGGAGGCTATTTGGATATTGTGGTTATCATGTGGTTAATAAAATGCCTATATCATATTAATGCACACTAAAGTAGGAAATTTAGCTCTAAGGTCCACAAACTCAAGACTCACAAATGGGGGTGAAAACACACATTTTGAAAAGATGGCCATAGGTGGCCTTGGCGTGAAAGAAAATGTTGTTCCTCACGGTTTGAGAAAATCATTTTCCAAATCAAAAATTGAGCATTCAAAATGTATTATTCTTGACACAAAATTATTTATCCAAATATATGATGAAAAAAAAAATTATGAGATGAAACCATGTCTTGTGACTCCCCAAAATGGTTGGATAAAATTTGAAAATTTATGGTGAGTAAGTATGACTCTTTTGGTTTTTTTTACATTTTTTATTTTTTTTAGTTTTTTTAGTGTTCTTTAAAATACACACCCACACAAAAGAGAAAGAGAAAAAGAAAGGGTTTGAAAAATAAAGTGGTAAAAAATAAAAGAGATAAGAAGAAGAAGAAAGAGGTAAAGAGAGGAAGAGATAGAGAGAGAGTTGAAGGGAAAGAGGTGCCCCCTGGTTTGCATTTGGCGGGTTGTCATCTCCATCTAGTGGTAGGTCAATTAGAGAAGTTGGGGATTCAGTGGAAGTTGATGTTGATCCATGATTGTGCGTCCTCTCATGGTGATGCTTTAGCTGATGTCCATTAACCATGAATGTCCTTTAGGAAGAGGGTTCTTGGACTTGCACTGCACCAAATGGGTAAACAATAGTAATAACAAAAGGACCTTCCCAACGAGAATTAATCTTACCTGGGTGAAGCCAAAATCGAGAATTAAATAGAATTACCGTATCACCTTCATGGAATACCTTTATCAGGATGTGTTTTTCATGGAGTTCCTTGGATTTTTAATTGTAGAGATTAGAATTCTCATAAGAATCAATTCGAAGCTCCTCCAGTTCATCCAATTGCAAAAATCTTTCTTCACAGGATTTTTCAAGATCAAAATTAGAATTTTTCACAGCCCAAAATGACTTATGTTGGATTTAAACTGGAAAATGACATGATTTACCAAAAACTATCCTAAAAGGAGACATCCCAATGGGTGTTTTATAGGCAGTTCGATATGCCCAAAGTGCTTCACCAAGTCTTTCAGGAAAGTCTTTTCTAGTGGGTTTTACAATTCTCTCAAGCACTCTTTTCACTTCTCTATTAGAAAGTTCATCCATTCCATTTTTTTGGGGATGATATGCTGTTGAAGTTTTATGTACAACCCCATTCTTTTTCAAAAGATATTCCATGGTTTTATTACAAAAATGGGTTCCTAAGTCAATTATCAAGGCATGAGGTGTGCCAAATATATGGAAGGTGTGTGTCTTTAGGAACTCAATAACAGTATGTGAATCATTCTTTCTAGTGGGTTTGGACTCGACCCACCTAGAAACATAATCAACCGCAAGAATAATGTATGAGAATCCATTAGAATGGGGGAATGGTCCCATGAAATCTATGCCTCAAACATCAAAAATCTCACAAAAAATCAAATACTTTTGGGGAATTTCATTTATCTTTGAAATTGTGCCAAACTTTTGGAAAGTGGGACATGATTGATAAAACTCATATGAGTCCTTGAAGAGTGAAGTCCAGAATAATCCAGAGTCTAGGACCTTTCAGGAGGTCCTTTGTGGTCCAAAGTGTCCACCACCAGGCATTGAGTGACATAATTCTAATATGGAAGAATGTTCATTTTCATCGACACATCTCCTTATTACCATGTCAGCCCCAGTTTTCCAAAGTTTATTTTCTTCCCAAAAATAGTATTTTGAATCACTTTTCAACTTCATTTTTTGTTCTTTTGAAAAAATTTCAGGAAAAACATCAGAAACCAAGTAATTTACAATTGGGGAATACCATGGTATTTTTGGAGTGAGATATGAAAGGTGATTAGTGGGGGATTCAGGATCGATGATTTCAGAATGAGAAGAATTAGAAATTCTACTCAAGTGATCAGCCACAGGATTTTCTTTTCCTGGTGTATCTTTGATTTCAAGGTCAAACTCTTGGAGCATTAGGATCCATCTTATTAGCCTCTGTTTGAAATCACTTTTCTTGAATAAGAACTTTATAGTAGAATGGTATGTGAAGATGATGATTTTGGCACCTAAGAGATAGGGCTGGAATTTATCTAAGGCAAAAACCACTGCAAAAAGTTCTTTTTCAGTGATAGTGTAGTGAGATTGAGTTTCATCCAATGTTTTTGAGGCATAATAGATGACATGAGGAATATTTTCTCTTCTTTGATCAAGAACATCCCTAACGGCTCTATCAAAAGCATCACACATCATCTCAAAGGGTAAGGACCAATTTGGGGGTTGGATTATTGGGGTGGATGATAGAGCAGTTTTGAGTTCAACAAAGTCTCTCTTGCAAAACTCATCGAAATGGAAAGTGACATCATTTTGGAGCAACCGAGTGAGTGTTAGGGAAATCCTATTGAAGTTATGAATGAATCTCCGATAGAAACCGGCATGACCGAGAAATGAACAGATTTCTCGAATATAAGTGGGATGAGGAAGTGATTGGATCACTTCAATTTTGGAAGGATTGACTTCAATACCATCTTTTGAAACTATGTTCCCTAGAACAATCCCATTTGTAACCATGAAGTGACATTTTTCAAAATTTAACACAAGGTTGCACTTGACACACTTTTGGAGGACTAGAGAGAGTGAATTCAAACAAGATTCAAATGACTCACCATAAATGGTGAAGTCATCCATGAAGACTTCCATACAGTGTTCAATGAATTCGAAAAAGATACTCATCATACTCTTTTGGAATGTTTCAGGAGCATTGAAAATACCAAAAGGCATTCTTCTATATGCATATGTTCCAAAGGGACATGTGAAAGTAGTCTTTTCTTGGTCCTGAGGTATGATTGGGATTTGGAAGTAGTCGGTGTATCCATCAAGAAATCAATAGTGTGACTTTCCAGCTAATCGTTCCAGCATTTGATCAAGGAATGGAAGAGGGTAGTGATCTTTTCTTGTTTCAACATTCAATTTCCTATAGTTGATGCACACACGCCATTTTTTATTCACTCGAGTTGTGACTACATCCACATGTTCATTTGTGACAACAGTTATCCCACCCTTCTTAGGTATAACTTGAATTGGACTAACCCATTCACTATTAGAAATTGGGTAAATAATACTATCATTAAGAATCTTTGTGATCTCTTCCCTAACTACCTCAAGTATGAGTGGATTGAGTCTTCTTTGTGTATTTCTAATTGGTTTGGATGATTCCTCAAGATGGATGTGATGCATGAAAAGGGCAGGGTTGATTCCTAGTATGTCATCTAGGGTCCAACCTATGGCCTTTTTGTTTTCCTCTAACACCTAGACAAGTTTGGACTCTTCGGTTTCAGTAAGTGAAGAAAAGATAATGATAGGATATGAGTGATCACGGAAAAGGAATGCATATTTCAGGTGTTCAGGAAGAGGTTTTAAATCAGTCTCATCTTTCATTTTTGGATTAGAAAACTCATTAATGGAAGATGGTACTTCAATTTCTTCAAATTCATTTTACTTAATACTATCCAAGGTGGTGCAGTAGAGATTAGAGTTGATGTGGGATTCAAGAGAGTTTTCAAGTTCCTCTAGATTGATGGAGTCTATAAATGAGAGGTCCACATCAACTTCACCATTTATGACTTGGTTAATCATGGTGAAAATTTCACAAGATCCTTTGTCATTAGAACATGAATAACATGGTGTATTGGGGTTCGATTGACTCTTATAAGTGTCCTCGGAAGCATGGATTTAGAATGCATAGTGATCCTTAGATGGGTATCGCATGGATTGGAAAATGTTGAAATTGATCAGTTGGTTACTGAATTCCATGGATAATATGCCTGAATGGATATCAATCTTAGTTCTCGTAGTCATGAGGAATGGTCTTCCTAGAATTAGGGGAGATCGAGAAGAGTTCATCTCACCTTCCATGTCAAGGACATAGAAATCAGCAGGGAAGATAAAATCATTGACTCGGACAAGAACATCCTCAATTACTCCCTCAGTACTAGTTTTGCTTCAATTGGCCAATTGAATGACAACACCCATTGGATGTAAGGGACCTAGACCAAGGTTTGAGAATATGGATTTGGGCATGACATTAATTGAGGCTCTTAGGTCTATGAGTGCATCATCAAATTTGGAACTTTCAATTTGTCATGGAACCGTAAAGGTCCCTGGATCTTTACACTTTATGGGAATATACTACTGGGTGGAAACATTTTTGAAGGTCCTAAGTTGCCTCTTGTGGGTACACAACTCCTTGAGAAACTTGGCATACTTAGGAATTTTTTTTATGGAATCTAA
Source organism: Viscum album (assembly GCA_963277665.1). Taxonomy (NCBI): domain Eukaryota; kingdom Viridiplantae; phylum Streptophyta; class Magnoliopsida; order Santalales; family Viscaceae; genus Viscum; species Viscum album. The sequence goes on along the minus strand of OY728139.1, from coordinate 1,517,538,362 downwards.
GAGGGGAATGTTGACTTCAACATGTCTAAACATGTCGATCATTTTAGGATCGGGTTAAAAGGACTTATTTGGCATAGAAACGGATTGAGGAAAAGGAATTGGGTTTTTATGTGGAATAGAAGGAGGTGAGGGAATGGATTCAGGTTCCTTTTCAAGTTTCTTTTTCTTTTCATTTTCTAGGTCAACATTCAAAGGAGGGTTGGAGGACTTATCTTGAGTCATAGCAATTTTATTTTCCGATCTAAGTGCAATTTCACTTACATTACCCTTGGGGTTGGGTAATGGTTGAGATAGAAGTTGGGAAGAATTGGATGGTTGCTACTAACTAAGGTGGGATGCAAGTTGACCAATTTGGGTTTCAATGTTCTTGAGGCTGGAACGGGTGAAGGAGGAAATATCTTCCACTGCACTTTCCCATGGTTTCTTAGAAGAAGAGGCTTGTTCCAGATTGGGATTACCTAGATTTTGGTTCTTGGGAAATTGATTGTATTGGTTTTGGAATTGGGAAGGCTCACTATGATAATGGAATCCAGGAGGAGGATTGTTCCTTTGAGGTTAAGGACTAAAAGGATAAGGTTGTTGGAAATTACCAACACCTTGACCATATTGAAATTGGTTTGGGTTTTGAGGAGGTAATTGAGGGGTATGAGATATGGGATTACCATACTTAAGGCCTTGGTTATAGGAAGAATAGAAGGGCTCAGAGTGAGGTTGGATGAAGTTTCTAACAAACTGACCTGATAGTTGAGGGTTGGTGTTCCGCTGAGAAAATGTTGTATTGAGCTCCATTGGTCTAGATGAATCAGATTGATCCTCTTGAATTTGTAGACATGTGTCTGTTGGATGAGATGAAGAGTTGAAGATTCCACAGTTTTTGATAGTTCAAGGAAACATTGATTACGGAGAAGATGATGTTGTGGTAGCCATAGCTAGTTGTCGCACAAGACCTGTAAGTTCACTCATCCACTTGGTTATCTTTTTCATATCAATTGATTGATTATCTTGGGTGTGTTTGAATTTATCATGTTCTCGAGTATGTAATTGTTGTGTGTTTGCACCCATGTTACTTATGAGATCTCTTGCATCCATAAGAGTTTTATCAACAAGAGCATCGCCATTTGCGGCATCAATGAGAGTTCTCTCCATAGCCAATAACCCCTCATAGAAGTATTGGATCAAGAGTTGGTCAGGTATTTGGTGATGTGGGTAGGTTGAAACAAGATTTTTGAACCTCTCCCAGTATTCATGGAGTGATTCATTTGGGAACTGACAGATACCACTTATTTCCTTTCAGATATAAGCAGTACGAGAAGCAGGAAAGAATTTCTCTAAGAAGAGTCACTTCATGTCATTCCATGTGGTTATAGAACCAGGAGGTACGTAGTAAATCCATGACTTAGCAGTGTCATCTTGGGAGAAATGGAATGCTCAAAGTTTTATTTTTTCCTCAGAAACCCCTTGAGGCTTCATGGTAGAGCACACCACTTGGAACTCTTTAAGGTGAAGATGTAGATCCTCACCGGCTAGCCCATGGAAATGAGGAAGAAGATGAATCAAACCCGATTTGAGTTCGAATTCAGCTTATATGTTTGGATATTGAATACCAAGAGGTTGGTAATTCATATCAGGGGCATAAAGTTCTTTTAGTATTTGTTCCCTAGGATTGGCCATATCTAATTCAATTAGTTGGCCATGGACTGGTTCTTGAATGAGTTGATTGTCTCTTATGTTCCTCCTAAGTTGGAAAAGTGTTCATTCAATTTCAGGGTCAAACAAATCCGAGGGATTGTTTGGGAGGCTATGGGTCATTCAGAGAGATGTTTTAAGGAAAAGAAAGATGGGTTTTTATTTTTATTTTTTTCATTTAATGATTTTTATGAGAAGACGGGTTTTTCTTTGTGTTTTTTTTCAAATTTTTTTAAATTTTGTTTTTTTTAACATAACTAGAAACTAATGAAAACTTAGAGCACCATCCTCGGCAATGGATCCATTTAAAATGCATGTCTAATTGTCACCTATCGACCGGTCAAGGTTCCGGTGCTCTGCTAATATGTATAGCAGCACTCGGGTCGAATCCTCAGCGATGATACTTTGCAATAGTCGTTTGTTTTAGTTGATTGTATTTTGATTAGGGGGTTTGTTTTCAAAGCTTAATTGAAATGATTTATTGACTATAATTGATTTAAAAAATTGATAAATATTGGGGTGAGTTCATCATTATGGAGTTAATCTTGTGATATCTTTGAGCTTTGCTTTATATTGCATTTAAATTAACACCAACTTCACAAGATAACGTTGATTGTAATTCCTAACTTTGATTGTGGTGAGTTCATCATTATGGTGCGTCGAACACACACACACGAACAATGATGAGAATTAAAAAAATGGACTTTTGATTGAATGAGGAAGCAAAATAAGGGAAGTGGATTCAACTGTATTTAAACTATTTTAAGAACATTAATATTAATCTACATAATTTTTATGAGAATAAGATATATTGAACAAAAAACTTTCATTAAAACATAATTACAAAAAACAAACTTACAAGATTACAAACGAAGAACATCACAAAAGTGAAAGAAAACAAAGAGAGGAGGAAGGGTATATCAATTGAAAACTTTAGTATGGAAGGTCCTCCCAATCCCTTTTAAAGTATTTGGTCATTCCAATATGTGCTTCTCTTTTCTTAAATGCCAACCCCTTTGAATGAGAGGAGGGGGTGCATTTATAGCCCAAGTGGACTGTTTTCATTCCCAATATGTCCCTCCACTTGAATCTCCAAGTTGGCTATTCAAAAAGCCGAACCTCGAGATATATCCTTCTTAAAAGTTGTATATAATAAAGTTTTCCGACTTATCTCAAAATATGGAGTCATTTGGACCTATGGATCCAAAGTTATGGTCGGTTGGTTAAACATATTTAATCTGTCCATTTCAATCCAATCTTTTTGAAGTCCAAAATGTGAAAAGGTTTTTGAATAGTAATATGCCTTCAAATCCGAATGATTTATTCAAAAAAGTTGGCCAACTATATCTCCTCTTTCACACTGCAAAATCTCAGCTCGATGTGATGATTACATCATGAGATATGTAATGAATAGTGTCCGGATTTTAATTCCCGTCCAAAATGGTAGGCTAGACTTTAAAGCTTCATTTGGGCCCCTTGTTCTTAGATTTGGGCCCTGAAATTTTTAACTGTGATTCTTTTGGATAATCAAGAACATATGGTAGAGTTTCATAAAATTTGGGCTTCGGTATTTAGACCAGTAACTCAATCATCATGGATGGTCCAGTTTCTTCACAAATTCTTTGGGTCATCTTGTGTGGTCCATGTGATCCTTAAAATGGCAGAATTGGCCCATGATCCCTTATAATTAAATGTTTTATATTGAATTAGGAATCCTAAGAAAGAAGAACCACACAATTTGGATCAATAGGGGGAGATTTATAAATAAACTAGTAAACTGAATCAATTGGACTACTAAAAATGCTCAAAAATTATACTTAGTATTAAAACATTAATATTTCACACAAATTATGCACATTTCATATAAATCAGTAAAGGGGGTATATAATAAGTCATGAAAATATTAATAACATCAATAATATTCCTATTAGTGAATTTTTCTGGCATATTCTGGCAGATCATGGAAGCCAGGACCATATCACTATTTCCACTGATGAATGGATGTATCAGCATCCTTACGAGGATATACAGGAGGAGGCTCATATCCATTCTCCCATTTCGAAGGTCTTTTGGTAAATTATGATGGGGAATGCATATATATACTCTAATAATACTCCCACTCCAACCGGGTCTCACTAGGTGAGAGAACCACAATCCTTGGGATAAGATTATATTCCTATCAAGAAAGAACAATGGAATATTCCAAAGCCTTGGGATCAGGAACATATACCCATTCTGATTGAGGATCATCAAGTGAGAGTGGAATTTTCCTCAAGGTAGGCTCATATTCCTTCCAATAATTAAGAATATCATTGGAATATTCTGGCATCTTATCAATAACATGCTCATATTCCCACAGCACCATACGGTTATCAATAAATTTTTGAAACCATCATACAATAGGAGTATATCCCTACACAATTACATAATTAATATCATCATATTTTGTCCATGATGAAAATGAGGTGCATGTTTGTAATTTTCTCAATTCTAGTGTTTTTTAGGTCATTTGAGACACATTCTCAACACCCCAGTGGTCAGTTGACTCTTAAATCGAATCAGAAGATGATCATTACCACAATAGTCCTCCTTGCGGTAGTGTGGAGATGAATCATAGGGACTCTACTCCTAACATCTATCATGGTCAACCTCCCCATGGTGATCTCACCCATGGAAAAGGAAATCCTCCCTTTCACACAAATCTCCATATAGAGAGGTGTTCAAAACTCAAATTCCTTCATATAGATAGGTGATTGAAACATAGGGATCAACCATATATAGTTCCCCATCAACTACCAACAGCACTCCACTCTAGTCAACAGGTGACCCCAAGATGCATCTTTTATGGTCTGACCGGATGGAGGTGTGTAAGTCTGATGATAAAGAATCATACATTGATATATGGAGAGAGTTGGCCATAAATAGGCTCCTCGTTATGTTTTGGACCATTTTTAGTTTTGACTATGCGATCCTAGATGATCTATGGAAGGAGTTCATGCCTTATCTACATCAAAACATGTGGAAAACTAATCAGTGATTAAAGGCTAAAAACCTACCTTATCTAGGATATGAGGGTCACCTTTAAACCATTAGGATAATTTGTTGTCATCTAGACCTGGATACTATCTCCATGGCTCGGGATCCAAAACTATAAAAGCACAATGAAAATATATAGCATGATTTCTGCCATTGCATCACAACTCATCGGTATATGACCTTCAAAGACATGTCATGCATCCACATTCAAGGAAGGGGAAATTATAGAGTGTTACACTTCACCTAACCCCTGGAATAGTATAACCGCTTAGATATGGAATCATGTAATGTTATAGCCTCTATAAAAATTAGGGTATCGGGTAACTCTTGGGCCAGTTGATCACTAAAATAGAATTTCCCTACTTCAATGGTGCCAAGACATCATGAATAGAGGAATAGGAAATCCCATAGAGCTTTGAATTGGGACCCTAAAATAATGGGAATGCATTTCGGACACAAAACTTGAAGTTGCGATCAAATTGACAGTAACCCATAGAAACTAACTCCTATAATGGGCTTGCACTGAACCCATATCTTACCAAGTATCTTAAACAACATCAAACAAGTCACAGTATCATCCACCATAGTAGCTGTCTAGGAGGGAACCTAGCCCACTAGGCTGGGGGAATATATACCACCACCTCTTCCCATCAGATCATTGATTCTAATGAGGATTCAGGACATATCAGCAATAACTGCAAACAAACTCCATCTTTCTAGGATGGGTTAATTTATATCTTAATCACCATCAGTTTCATCATCCTTTTAGAGGGTCCTAGGGAAATCAATGATGGTTCCAGATCAACCTCATCCCACTGGGATGGGGGAATTTATATCTCAATTTCCATCCCTATAGTCATCAAATCCCCTAAGGGAATCATTAAATCCTCAAAAACAAGATCCATCAATGCGAATTGTGTCCCCTGATAGTATCTTACTCGCAAGACTATGTTCATTTTCATCATCATTATCAAAGTAGAGGGAATCAGTCTTCTCTAGGTTGGAAGGTAAATATTGATAGTCAGCATCCCATCTATTCCTCCCACTACAAGAAAAACCCCTGCTATTCAGGGCCCATTCGGTAGTCATGAATAGAAACTCCCTCGAGGTCATCGCTCATAGGAAAATACGATAGGAGAATACATAAAAGTAAATCAAACCCCTTTGAGGTCACAATCCAAAATGGCCTAATATGTCCAAGGGTTTGAGGATATAGGCAGTGCAGAATAATCCAGTTGTGTTGAAAGTAATGGAAAAAATGACATTGCCTGATACACCTCTGTAAATTTCATCAACATAAAAAAAAAAGATATTGTGGATCAAGAAAAAAATGTAGAGGGTTACAATGGGTAAAATCTTCCCCAGGGGTAGGGTGATCTAGATGCACCAACCGAGGCTGCACGCACCCGAAACTAGAGGAGACTCCAAAACCTGGCATCTCTGAATATCGAGTTTCCACCTCTATGGTGGAAAATTTCTAAAGATAAAGGTAAAAGTGTGGATATATATCAATCATCACCCATAATAATTGAATTTCCTTCTATAGAGGAATAGTTTTCACAATATAAGAATGAGATAAAAACTCTCAAACAAATAAATGAAGATATACTCATGGGAAATATTCCTACAAAGTATCATCTTCAGAAATAGATGAATATTCTTCCTCCTAGGGATGACCCTCCTACAAGAGCAGTATCTAAGCATCTGACCAGCTTCGTATCCAATAATCTAGTCTATATAAATGAGTAAGATGAAAATGATCATTAATTCCCTCCATTATAGTGACATACTCTCCCCCATCAGGGTGATCACTCATTATTTTCACGAGTCGAGAATCAGTGGGAGATAAAAACGAGACCATCTTGTTAAACCTCTCACACTCCCTGTAGATAGAGGTGAATCAAACGGCAGTACCTCTGAAACTGCTCAATGTCATCAAGTCCCTAGCTAATTGAATGGAATCCATGGAAGGAAAATGTGCACCTATGTATCCTAATAATAAGTCATGTACTGAATGGGTGGATCACACTTTTCCTCCACCTAAATTTTTAAATCTTACCTTATCCACCTTATATTGAATGGGAGACCCTAAAAACATATCATATACTTTGTATCTCAATGTGGTTAGATGATGGGCCCTTTAGATCAATAGGAGGTGACCAAGATGAGGTGTTTTTTATAAACTATGGAAGGTATAACCTTTATTTGGTACAACAGACTTCTAATAGGATCCATTTCAGGATGGGAAGACCTTTTTTTCAATTACTTTACCAATTAAGCTCTATGATGAGGAAAACAACATTTATCAACCAGAATAAATATAAGCAATGTGAAAATTAGAGGTTTCTTAACTTCATATTGAGATGGAATGTTTTAACCTATTCACTCAACATCCCTCTCTCACAGAAGAAATTTATGGAACTCTATGATTAGAATATTTGGGATGAGTTGTAGACACCTCTTATCCCAATGAAGTATCAAGGTGGGTTTCCTAAGTTTGTAAAAATGACATTGTGTCTGGAAGACTCCATTTAGAGAACTTGATCCAAATATTGACTCATGACCTCAAAATAGGTAAAAAGTATTGGAAAGGCATAAATTTTCATTATTAACCTCAAACCAGTACTAGTGTCTATCCAATGACCTAGGAATGTCTCAAACTACCAAGAACCTCTCATTGATCATAAACCCCTAAAAAATCACCCTCATCTAGAATACAGAAGAGATCGGGGTCACTTGGGATTTGAGGAATGGATGAATACAAAATAATACTTCTAAAATTAACAAGTCTCTAGTTATTTATTGGTATCCATGGAAGATAACTTTCTCAAACTTCCATATCTTAGGAAGTCTGATGAGGTCAGCTTCACTGATCACCCTGACTACTATGCTTTCCATAGTATTTTGGGTCATAACATCCATAATTTCTTCATATTCAAATAAGTTATCCAAATCATGCTTAATTCTAGATAGGTGATGTTTGATAACTCCCCATATTAGGTGACCAAAATAACCATCACCCATTCAGAAGAATAAGGTGATTGGAATAATGTTTTTTCCAGGTGTGGATAGAAGTTCAAAAACTAGATGACTCAAAAGATGGTTGATCGATCTCATGATATCCTAAGAGAACAAATTCCCAAAACCACAACAGTTTCTCAATCTAGGGAGTTTACATCAGATATGTCTTCTAAGGGTGGGAAAAACCATTAGATGCAGGAAGATATAGAAGATGAAGAGTCATATTCTACTCCAATGTAAGCTCTTACCCTCGAATATTTTTTTCCTACAATTTTTGAAGCACAGGAACTACCTCACCAACTGGAACCCTCATTGGATGAAGTTCTCATATTTGGTTCTATTAGAATTATACTCTTGGTAAACCCCTTCTCTGATGAGGAATATGCCTCAAAATGTGAGTTTCCCATACCTGATCGGGGATCTGGAGCCCAAAGGTGTAGGAGTTGAGGATACAGACGGCAATGCAGACATGGTCAGACCTAATATTTTAGTCATGTACCCACATAGAACATATATACAACTGATACCCATGGGAAAGATATCCATCATGCCCAATAGACACGTGAAGGTGTCCCAGAACCCTCCAATGGTCATCCACACCCAGTCATCTTATATGACTACCTCATAGAGGTGCAATTATCTGGTCATCCCAAACAATGGGTAAGGCTGTTTCAACCTAATCCACTGGTAGTATATGCTCCCTCAACCTATTCACAAGCACCAAGACTTTCTACCTCAAATACCTCATCTCCTAAGCCACATAACAAGGATAAATACCACCTTAGAAAGCACTAAACTCTAGCACAAAATTATAAAATTTTGAAAAAGTGGTTTATTGTCCCATTCAAGCTCCCAATCCTAGATATGATCTATATTTAAAAATAACTTAGGGATCCACTCATTGAATCCCTCTATATCCCACTAGAGTTGGAGATAGAAGTATTTGTAGTTAAGGCCTATCAAGTGGAGACAATGCTAGCAGAGTTCCATGTCACCATCTTGTTCACAGAACATGATAAGGAAGAGGTAATATAGGGTAAAATCAGGCCTCTATATGTTTTAGGTGGACTAAATAATCCCGACATCCAAAGTGATTTTATTGGTAATGGTTCTAGGATCAACCTCATCCTGATTATAAACATTCAACATTTGGGGTATAGAAAAGGGGATTTATATCCCAAAAAGATAACCATTCATGGTTATGATGAGATTGAAAAAAGGCCTCTTGGTAAAATCAATCTTGAAGCTTAGTTTGGAGACCTCACATATAAAATCGAGTTTATGTTTATCTAGAAAGATACTGCATACAATGTTCTACTTGAAAGGCCCTGAATCCATAGCCATGTATTAGTGCCCTCAACATTCTATCAGTTTTTGAAATACCCCATCAATGGAAAAGTCAACATACAGCATTGTGATCATTCCCCCTTTGAGACTTGTGAATCCACATATGTTGAAGTAGGCTCTACAAAAGGGGGGAAAACTAATTGTAGATGATGATATAAAGGTTGCATCCCCAAATGGCTCGGGGACCACCCCTAAAAATCCCTAGAGTATACTCGATAGTGACTATGTGCTCCCCATAAATATAGTTTAGGAAATAGACTTGATCCTAGATTTCCAAACCCCTTTTTTCCCAGGGATAGTGTAAAAGAGTATCATCTTCGGCATATATGTACAATAACTCTAGAAGTAGTGTATGATAATGTCTCTTCTTATGGTATCTCTCACCTTGATAGTGATAAAGATACCCCTATATTTCCAAACACATCTGAAAATGCCTCCATAGACTCATAGGCAGAAGATGAAGAGGATGACCTTAGGAATGCCCTTCCTTCATTTAAGGAAGGTGTATCTAATGGTTCTGGGTGCATAGTAATTGTGAAGAGGTGGGTGATATATTAAAATTTATTTTAATAATTGTTTCCCAAAACTAAGAACAAGGATCTTGCATGTCAAAACTATAATTAATTTATTTAATATTTGAAGAAATAAATTCCTAGGATTAGGAACATTATTTTTTGTTGAATTTAGATCTTCCAAAAATACCCTTTCATATTACCTTTGTTGTGCTATTAGAATCCAAGGATATAATCCCTCTAGAAGTGTTCCACACATGCTCCTATGATCTTTGAGCAACACCACTCGATCTCCGGATTCTAGCGTGGTGAGTTGAATGTCTTGCATTATTCGTTACTGATCACTCGTTCTTCGGTCTTGAAGAAATATCTCTTTCACTTATATATCTCTTGAGAGAGAGAGAGAGAAGGATGAGTTGAGAGAGAATTAATTGTGTGCAAAAATTATCTATTCTTAATTTTTTGATGTTATACACAATAAACATAGTAGTCTATTTATAGAGTTAGGGTTTGAGTAAAAATATTATTCAATTTCATACTGAACATTAAATAACATTTATTACCTTTAACAAACCTCATTTCACATAATAATAATTATATGATTTTTATTTTTTGGTTTGTTCCAACTTATGAAATAAAAAATATTATGTAACAATCTTGTTAATTAATATTTTTCACCGGACTCAGTCAGGATCTGTTCAAACTCCTTTAACATTTATTGGACAACCAAAAAATATTTTATTCATAAATAAATATTTTATTAAAAATCTAGAAAATAAATATTTATTAAAATATTTAATAAATAAAATAAATATTTTATTCACAATCAAGAGAATAAATATTTATTTAATTTATGTGATCAATATAACTTGAATAAAATTATTCCTCGTACTTGAGAATAATATTTAATCCAATAATTAAACTAAAATAGAATTTAATTAAGATCAACAGAAACACATAGTGTGTGACCCTCTAGTATTATTTCTCATTGACAGTAGGTGGGATTTCCCAAAGTCCAAGATTATTATTTATCAATGGGTCAAGGCACCCAAGAGAAAGAACTTGATGTCTCAACTTCAACAACCACATATGAATTCTCAGTGTGTAATATAATCTCTTTATCACAATATATAGTCAAGAAAGTTTCACATCCATGCTACCAACCTATATACTCGATATGCCTTTCTTTGACTATCTGAAATAAACATATCATTACACCATGTCCATGGAATTTAATGTGATGGTTCTTTTCCAATAAAAGGGACAAGATATCATATTCCATAAATATGGAAGGGAAAAATCCTTCCTCTACTTATTCATAAATGACATGTCACCCATGATGCACCCAACGTATCCAACTTCTCTATGAACTGTTATCGTCATGGTTTACAAAATACATATATATAGATGAGTTTTAATATGCATTAATAATAATCATAATGTCTAAGGACCATCACATATGCTCATAGATAGGAATATTTGATGACACCAAAACATGATAAATTCTTATAGGTGGGTCTATTCTCATAATCTCTCATATTGGAGATTACCAAGTGTGAACTTCATGATAATAAGCCTCATATTCTTATGAGTACTCACACCTGACAATCTATGTACTATGTGTCCCATCATAGTACGTTATCCAACCGAATAACATTATTTAAGAATATATTTATAGTAGATCGAGGCTCTCATCATAATAGGGAACTACTATGACCTTATCAATGCAACATATACTATAGGAAATTATTACATTAGATTCATGCAAAACAACAAACAATATTTAATAATAAGTTCTATTAATATTAAATACATCGAATATACATGTAATAAAAGTAAAACAGTTGGTCCTAGGACACCAACTCAAACAAACTCCAACTTGAACTAGATCTAACTACTTACGACCTTTAGTCCGCTAGACCTCACATTATAGTCATGTTTCTATTGAGTAAATGCTTTGGTCATGGGGTCTTCCACATTATCTTTTGTAGAAATACTTCTCACTATAACTTCACCTCTATGAGAAAAATCCCTCAAGAGATGATACTTTTGAATTATGAGATTTTTCCATTTATGTGACCTTAGCTCTTTTGTAAGAGTCACCACTTCATTATTATAATAATAGAGTGTTATAGGATCTTTACATATAGATACCACGTCAAGATCTTGGAGAAATTTTTGCATCCATAATGCTTCTTTAGCTGCCTCAAAAGACACAATATACTTAGACTCTGTTATAGAATCTACAACCATAGCCTTCTTTGAGATCTTCCAGCTCGCAGCACCTCTATTAAAAGTGAATATGAATCTTGTTTGTAAATTTATGTCATCTTGATCAGTTTGGAAACTACCATCTACATATCCTGTAATTACTAGTTTCTTCATCTCCCCCATAAACTAGGAACATATCCTCAATATGCCTTAGAAATTTTAGGATAGTCTTGACCACCATTTAATGGTGTTCACATGGGTCAGCTTGATATCTTTTTATTTCACTAAATGCATAGTCAATATCTATCCTAATGTATGTAATAGAACACATGACTGATTTAATCACTGATGCATTTGGAATCCTTGTCATTCTATTTCTTTCCTCATGTGTCTGAGGAAAATTTTTCCTGGAAATATGAATTCCATGTGACATTTCCAAAAATACCCTATTGGAAAGTTCTATACTGAATCTCTTCAGTATCTTATCAATGTATGTACTTTGAATTAGGCCGAGAAACCTCTTGGATCTATCACGAGGGATCTTGATCCCAAGAATATATGATGCCTCACTAAATTCCTTCATAGAGAAGCATTTATTCAACCATACCTTAATAGACTATAATACTAGTATTTCATTTTCAATGACTAATATGTCATAAACATATACTATTAATAAAATGAATCTACTCCCACTAAACCATTTATAGACACATATATCTCATTCTTTATTTATGAAACCAAATTTCATTATGGCCTCATAAAAATGAGTGTTCCCTGACCAGGATACTTTATTTAATCCATAAATGGATCTTTGCAACTTGCATACCTTGTTTTTATCCATTGGAGTCACAAACCCTTTGAGTTGTGTCATAGATACATCTTTCTAAAGGTTCCCATTAAGGAATTTTGTTTTTAAATCCATTTTCCTAATCTCATAATCATGTAAAGTTGTAATATCAAGTATAATTCTGATGGATTTTAGCATTGAAAATGGTGAAAATGTTTTGTTTTAGTCAATGTGTTTACACTTTTTAAACCCTTTTGAAACCATTCACACCTTATAGGTATTCACTTGTACATACATGTCCACATTCTTCTTGAATATCCATTTGTAACCAATGGGATTTACATCTATTGGAGGGTATAACAAAATCTAGACATGGTTTTGGTACATGTAATCCGTTTTAGAGTTCATGAATTCTTTCCACTTGGAAACATTTGTGCCTCTTACTGTTTCCTTGTAGATTAAAGGATCATTATTATCAACTAATAATGAATGAACATCCTCGGTGACTAAAAAACATGCTTTTCTAGTTCTCTAACCTCTCTAGTACTCCTATGAAGTAATTGTGTCTCTGAAACAATTTATTCTTCCATGGGGATTTGTGGAATTTTTTCTGGTGCCATCTCTTATGCATATTGAGCCTGGACTTCATTGAAGTCTATCTCGCTCCCACTATATCTTTTAGAGATAATATCATCCTCATGAAATTTAGGATGTCTATCAACCACAAACTTTTTTTCTAAAGGATTATATATGTATTATCCCTTTATTTCTTTGGGATATTCTATAAAGATACACTTTGTTCTTCATGGTGCAATCTCGTTACCTAAAGAGGCCTTAAAAAATGATTTTCAACCCCAAACATGTAAGTAAGACAACAAAAGTTTCTTTCCATTCCATAATTAGTATGGTATACCATCTGTCTCTTTAGTTGGGACTTGGTTTAGTATTTATGTTGATTTTTGTAATGCATATCCCCAAAAGGATAATGGAAGACTCGCATGACTCATCATTGATCTCACCATGTCTAGTAAGGTGTGGTTTCTCCTTCGACTTACACAATTCCATTGAGGTGTATAAGGAGGAGTGAGTTGAGATAAAATCTCTAAATCATGCAAATAATCAATGATGTCTTGATTAAGATATTCTCCACCACGGTCTAAGTGAATTTTCTTAATATTCTTACCAAGATGGTTCTCAACTTCATTCTTGTATTCCTTGAATTTATCAAAAGAGTCCAAATTATACCTCATTAAGTAGACATATCCATATCTACTAAAATCATTAGTAAAAGTTATGAAGTATGAGTACCAAACCCTTTATTCAAATTGAAATAGTTCACACACATTGGTATGAACTAATTAAATAAGGTATGTAGCCCTTTAACCTTTCCCACTAAATGGGGGTTTGGTCATTTTTCCTTATAAACATGAATGACATACAAAAAATGGTTTTAGTTCAAAAGATTTTAAATATCCATCTTGATGTAATTTAGTAAATCACTTTTCTTTACATGACCTATCCAGTGATTCCAAATTTGGGTGTGGTATGAGTCATGTGAAGTAAATTCATTATCGATTTCTATTATTTGGTTTGTGTAATCTAACACATAAAAATCATTATTTAAATGTGTCTTACCATATAAAATTCTTTCTTTATAAATGAAGAAAAATTTATCCCCAAATTTGAAAATAACTCCATCCATATCAAGCCTGGATACATAAATAATGTTTTTGGTAACTGAAGTAACATAATAAAAACCCTTTAAAACCAAGATCATTTTGGTTAGCAATGTGAGGTGGTATTCTCTGATAGCTACAGAAGCAAGTTTAGTTCTATTGGATACTCAAAGATCTACCCATCCTCATTAAATCTTTGTAAATCTATTTGGCTCTTATTTTTTAATATATATATGATCACCACAAGTTGTATATAATACCCAATTTTTAGAAATAGATAAATTACACTCGATAAAAAAACTCACTTGGAGCTTACCCTAGATTCTTTGGTTGTGTACGGTTTTTCATCCAGTGTCCCTTCTTGCCGCATGTGAAATAGACAACATTGTTAGATTAGTGTAGCTCGATCCGATTGAGGCTGAATGCTTGTGGCCTACAACTATCATGGGTCGAGCTCTGTAGTGAGCTCGTTGGGGGTTGCAGGGGAAATGCACCCCTACTTTGGGGGTCTGGGGGCCAAAGGCCCCTGGCCCAAATTTTTGGGACTTTAGAAACTTTGAACACTATAGTAGAGCTAACCGACGGACACCGACAGGCACTATATTAGTGCAGACTTTGGATTCAACTTTACTGTAGCCTTTTGGACTTCAAACTGGTAGTCACTATATTACTTTTGACTTAGGTGGTCGTCTTTCACTATAATGATGTGGACTTCCTATGCAGTTGGTGGATTGTCTTCTCCATTTGTAGCCCATGTTGGGCTAGGATTTCTTACCTGAGAAACTCTGTAATTGTTCTCCCAATATAGTGAATATTTTGCCTCTCTGTGGACATAGGGATTATTCCAGAACCATGTAAATCATTTTGTTCTTGTTTATTTCTTTTTTCCCTTTTACTCTTCTGTGTTTTTCCATTTCTGTCACTACAACTCCATAAATTTCCACAAAAATATATCTTATTCCCTTGATTTCCCATTTATATTCCTATTCTTGGAAGGGTGTAAAGAATATTTTAGATTAAATATATTTTATTTTACTTTCCATATGTTAACCATAAGGATGTAAGGTTTTTAAATCTTGGTATCCTTATCTACTTGGTGAAGAATATTAAGAAGATCTGGAAGAGACATATCAGTGTTGTTCATATTAAAATTCACAAAAAAATCTGGAGAATCTCTAAGTGAGTGATTCCAAAATACATTTGGTTCCCAGTTATTCAAGGATTTTAAACACTAGAACCTCTAAGCACTCAATGTAACCAATGATCTTGACTACGTGAGGCCCATCTGGGGCACCCTGTCCAAGATTTATCTAAAAGAGTGCCTTGAAAATATCAAATCATTAATTTCTATCTCCCTCCTGGTAAAACCACGGAGGTTCTCAGGCATGATATAAGCATCCATGTTTTTGTGATACTTCATTAGTTCACTAGAAATCAATGAAATCATAAATCATTGAACATCAACTGCATCGTTCAAATTTTTTTCATAGACAAGGATCTCTTCATCGCCCACCTTTTTAGCGGGTGGATAATTCCATGAGTATTTTTTCACATAAGATTTCTGTTCATGGTGTAGCACAATCCAAAGGTGTCTAAACCACTCTTGAAATTTATTATCTATTATGAGGTTATCTTTCTCCAATATTTATCGTAGAGATAGAGTGGATGATAAACTTTTCATTTTATTCTACAATTAAAAATAGAATATTATTATTAATCTTATTGATTACAAAATAAGTGATATATAATAAATTAAATGTTATATTTATTTATTTATTAAATCTCCAGCTATTTTATCAAGTCTCAATATCCATCACCATTGAACTCAGAATGTATATTTTCTTTAACATTCTAGTGGAAAGGATCCCCATTACTTTTATTAATTATCTAGAATTTTTTCATGAAAACCATAATAAAGTAATTAGGTATGTAGTCTTTCCAACTTCAGACTTTCATCTCCTTGATTCTTTGAGTGGATTCCTCTATCCTAAAATCCTGAATTAGATTTCCTCAACACTTTCCTCCAAATCTGTATTGAATAGACATTGGTCATTAAACTCAATATAATTTCAGTTAAGTCAAACCAAAACTTTACTGAGAACTCCCTGATAAAATTATGTGTCCAGACTTTGGCCATGTACTACACTTAGTTCTATTGTTTCATTCCCAATAAAGTAATAGAAGTCTTATTTTTACTTAATATTTAATTGAGGGATTTTAATTTATTATGGATAAATTTTATCTTTCTTTATACTTTACATTAGTTTTTAATATTAATTTGATGTTTATTAATTAATTAACCATGTTGGATAAAACATTTATGGATAATTGATTTATTTAGTTTCTATATTTGCAAATTAATTCCTTTATTTATGTGATCGAGGTCTTGTATCCACAAAATAAATAATTTCATAGACAAAAATAATTAATTAATTAAATTACTTGTTCATGATCTTTATCTAATGGTTGATTTAATTATCAAACATTAAATCAACCTTTAACCTAGGGGAAATAACTCCAATTTCTAATCTTTTCATGAGTTAAAACATTTTACTTATCCACTTATGTATCACCTAAGTTGGCATCATTATGGTTTTGTCATGAAATGCCTCTTCGCACCTTGGGATGCTCAATTAATTACAACTATTTAATACTCACACGCATGTGAGTGGAATCAAAGGATTGGTTAAAGGATATTACATAAATATCCTTACATGTGTAGGTCCTATAATAATGGGGGGAGGGATGACTCATAGTCCATCATTTAATTTAATAATAAATAATTGAAAACTCGTGAAATAAATTAAATTAAAACATCCAACACATACAAAGGTCTTGGTCAAGCTCATTGACGGTCATACATGAAACGAATATATAAAATTAAATGGATAGAATTATTTTCTTTATTCGTTCTTTTATTATTTAAGATAAAAATGCTTGAATTAATTAATTAAATAATTCCCTTTCATATTAATGATCATCCGATATTATTTAGAGATACCCATCATTAATGTAATTCATGGAAAATAAATGGAAGAACCAATAATGACATATTAATTACAATAAATTAATTGGGTATTAAAAATTCTTTAAAATAATTATTAAACACACAACAATATGTTAATCAATAAAATAATGTTTTAATGATACAATCTTCAAATTTAATATAATTTCAATTTTTTACATTAATGGGAGACTACACGAAATGTACATGGAGACACAGGCCATGTGCCTCAATTATTGCATATCTAAGTCACATTATAGGATATTTGGCATGTTAAATTGGATGAACTACATAGTGTTTACATGCTAGCTACACACCATGTATCTGCTTGTCGTGTTCCAGGTTGGCCCGGTCAACATGTGGTGTGCAATAAAACCATTTCATGTAATTAATTTATCGACACACATATATATACAATTCACATGGTTATAGGCGTGTCCTCCAGATGCACACCGTGTAACCCAGTTTTACCAACCAAAGATTTGGAACTTCCTGATGGAATCTCTGATCATTCTTTATTTTTTCTTAAACCTTTAAGAAAATGAGACACTGAACGAACATGGTTAATATGATGATAACATGTTAGTTCAAATATGATTATAGAATTAATAACTTGAAATGAAAACATAACCACAATTATGCATAGATAAACAATCAAATAAATAATTATAAATTTAAACGTGACCTCTATGATACCACTTCATGGTTCTAGATGTAGTGGAAGCATGTAGAGGTGGTTGATATATTAAATTTTATTTTAATAATCATTTCCCAAAACTAATAATGAGGATCTTGCATGTAAAATTTATAACTAATTAATTTAATATTTGAATAAATAAATACCTAGGTTTAGGAACACTCTATGTTGGTGGATGTTGATCATTCAAAAATACCCTTTTGCAATACCTTCATTGTGCTATGAGGATCCAAGGATAGAATCTCTCTAGTGGTAATCCATGTGTTCTCCTAGGATCTCTGAGAAACATCACTTGACCTCTAGGTTCTAGCATAAAAAGTATAATATCTTGCGTTGTTCGTTCTTGATCACTCGTTCTTTGGTCTTGAAGAAATATCTCTTGCACTTCTCGTTCTTGAGATGGAGAGAGAATGAGGATTTGAGAGAGAATTGGTTATGTAAAACAATTATCTATTCTCAATTTTTTGATGCTCTACACAATAGACATAGTCTTCTATTTATAGAGTTAGGGTTTAAGTAAAAATATTATATAATTTCATACTATCTATTAAATAACATTTATTACCTTTAATAAACTCCATGACACATAATAATAATTATATTATTATTATTTAGTGGTGTGCAACAACTTGTGAAATAAAAAATATTATGTAATGGTCTTTTTAATTAATATTTGTCACTATAATCGGTCTTGGTCCATTCAAACTCCTATGGAATTTATTGAACAATCGAATAAATATTTTATTCATAAAAATATATTTTTTCCACAATCTAGTGAATAAATATTTATTAAAATATTCAATAAATAAAATAAATATTTTATTCACAATCTAGATAATAAATATTTATTTAATTTATATAATCAATATAAATTTAATAAAATTATTCCCTGTACTTGAGAATAATATTTATTTCATTAATTAAACTCAAATAGAATTTAATCGAGATCAATGGAAACATTTAGTGTGCGACCCTCTAGGATTATTTCTTGTTTTCATTAGGTAGGATTGCCTGAAGTCCAAGATTATTATCTATTAATGGTTCAAGGCACCTAATATAATGAACTTAATATCACAACATCTAAAACCACATATGAACACTCACTATGTAATATAGTACCTTTGTCATAATATCTCATTAAGCAGGTTTTATATCTATGTCACCAACCTATATGATCGATATTCCTTTCTTTGACTATATGAAATAAACACATAGTTACATCATGGCCATATAATTTTATGGGATGGTTATCTTCCAATCAAAGGGATGAGATATCAGCTTCCATAATGATGGTGGGGACAAATCCTTCATTAACTTATTCATTAATGAAATGTCACTTGTAACACACCCAACTTATCTAACTTTTCCATGAACTATTATCATCATGGTTTATGAAATAAATCTAATTACATGAGTTGTAACATGCATTAATAATAATATTAATGTCTAAGGATCATAACACACACTCATAGATAGGAATATCCAATGACACCAAAACATGCATAATTTCTATTGGTGGGTTTATTCTCATAATCTCCCATCTTGGAGATTACCATGTATGAACTTCATGAGAAGAATCATCATCTGCTTATGAGTACTCGTACCTGATAGTCTATGTACTATTTTTCCCATCATAGCATGTTATCCAATTGCAAAACATTATGTGAGAATATCATCATGTCATATAAAGGTTCTCACCATAGCGGGGAACTGTTATGAACTTATCAATGTGACATATACTCTAGGAAGTTATTATATTAGAGTCATGTAGAAAAATCAACAATATGTAATAAGAAGTTTTATTAATATTCGATACATTGAATATACGTGTAACAAAAGTACAAATAGTTGGTCCTATGAAACCAAATCCAACAGTCTCCACCACCATTGAAGAACTCAAGAAGGTAAATTTGGTAATAGAAGAAGAAATACAATCTATAATGATTAGTGTCTCCATTTATCTCAAAGATAAAGATATGTACATCACATTTCTAAGGAAACACCAATATTTGTTTTCTTGGAATTATAAAAAAAATCCTGTATTAAATCCATGTGTGGTTATACACCATCTCATCTTACCTGATGACCATTGAGGCTTCAAGAAGGAATCCAGGAGGATCTACCCATCTCATGCCACTGTTATAAAGGAGAAAGGGGGAAAATTTATCAAAGATAACTTTTTTGAGAAGTTAAATACCCAAGATGGATTTACAACATCATCCCTATTAAGAAAAAGAATGGTAAGATTAGAGTTTTCATCAATTCCAGTGACCTTAATCGACCCTACCCAAAGAAAGAATTCTTTTTTCCGATCACAAAACTCTTAATTGATGTAACTACTGGATTAAAATACCTTTCCTTCATTTATGGATACTCAGGGTAAAATAAAATAAATATGTCCCCTAAATATGAGTAATCCACTACCTTCGTAGCACCATAGGGGATCCTTTTCTATATGGTTATTCCCTCTATCTTAAAGAATGTTGGTTCTGCATATCAATGTGCCATGAATTTTATATTCAAGCCCATCTTGGGAATAATTTCCAAATTTTATGTCGATTCCCTGGTGGTCAAATCCTTATAATGATGTGATCACTTCACAAATCTTCAAATGGTATTCGACAAGCTATAACAGCACAATATGAAGTTGAATCCACTAAAATGTGATTTTGGGGTAACATCAAGGAAGTTATTTGGATTCGTGGTATGACTCTAGGACATAGAGGTTGACCCAAAAAAGGATAGTGTTTTTTTATCAATGTCACCCCCCAAGAATCTCGAAGAACTTAGGGGGATCCAAGGTAATCTCTCTTATATTTGGCATTTCATAACCAACTTTTCCATAAAATATCTCCCCTTAACCAAGCTAATGAAAAAGAAAATCACCTATCAATGTGACAGGGACTTCTAAGAATCCTCTAAGTCTCTGGAGAAGTACTAGCTACACCCACTAGTACTGATTCCACTGGTAGAATGAAATCCACTCATCTTATATGTGGGAACCTTGTAATAATCAATGGGCACCCTCCTCACATAGAATAATGATGCAAGAAATTAGATCAATGTCTACTACCTCAGACGGACAATGCTATGTATTGAGACCTGGTACTATGATATCGAGAATAACTACCTCACTCTCATATTTAAAGTGCAGAATGTGAGGAATTACTTAAAGCGTCATGAATTCCACTTGGTATCTCATATTGACCCGCTCAAGTACAACCTTGGTTTTCCAATACTGACTAGGCATTTTCCCTGATAGGTGATCAGTCTCCAATAATACGATATTCGGTTTTTGTCACAAAAGTCATTGAAATGATAGGCCCTAGTTAATTTCCTCACAGAACATCCCACCTCAAAAATTACACCAGTGGACACTAAGCTTTTATATGAGGAGGTTTTCTATGCCCATGACACTCCCTATACATGGGAGATTTATTTTGATGGAACCCCCTAGATTCCGATCGGAAATAAACTAGAAACCCCAAAACTCAATCTAGTTGGCTTAGGGATTGTATTTGTCTCTCCAGACAAAGAAAATATTCCCCACTATTTCTCACTATCTGAAGGCTGTATGAATAATGAGGATGAATATCAAGCCCTTGTATTCTACTTGGAATTATCCCTATAGCTGTAGATAGCCTACCTGAATATCAAAGGGGATTTGGAGGTAGTGATAAATATGATCAATGGTTAATATTACATTGAAAATGAATAATTTGACCCTCTCACTAGCTACTTCAGGGGAATAATGGAAGATTTCTATTTTGATCCCACATTGCATCATGTTCCCTAATCATATAATGCTCACACTAATGCATTTTATAATGCAGACACAGTCCTGGATGACCCTGGTCAAGAGGAAGCATTGTATCACACACTGAAGAATGGTCTCATCAATCATCATATGTGATTTGGAAGAAATCAATCAGGTAAAAACTTCCCCAGATCACGATAAATTTATATTCACTCCTGGATGTATGGATCCCATATTTAGTTATCTTAAAAATGGGAATCTCTCAATGGATTGGGCTAGAAAAGAACAGATTTGATAGAGAGTAGAAAAATTTACCCTACAGGATGGTCCAAATGAGCAGAAATCTTTCTACAAGTTAGGCTTTGACAAAATCCTTCTCAGATTCATAGTAGAAAGATATATTCCCACTTTTATGGAATAAGTCCATCAAGACTCTTGTAGTGTTCATCAATATAGGACCAGGCTCTCCCAAAAAATTAGGAGTTTGGGTTACTGCAGGAAAACCATGATACATGACTGTTTAGAATTCACCAGGAAATGTAATGCATTCCAAATCCATGAAAACTTCATCCATCAACCACCAGAATAATTATATACAGCTAAATATTCCTGGCCATTTTTTTATGGGGAATGGATATTGTGGGGCCATATCAACTATCCACAACTAAGCAGTTAAAGTATATCCTTACTACTACTGACATATTCTCTAAATTGGATAAGGAAATACCCTTTAAAGAATTTAGGATAAACAACATCATCAAATTCATAAAGTCCCATATCATCACTAGGTTCCAAGTCCCTCGCACGATACTGACAGACAACGACGCCAAATTCTATTCTAAAGAGTTGAAGAAATTGCACTAGGAGTACAACATCAAGTCTAATCACTCATTTCACTATCATGAATTTTAAATAGATAGATATATGCCTTCAAAAAGACTCTATCAAATATAATCTAGAATATGGTGAATAAGGACAATAATTCCTAGTCATACAAGCTCCTCTATTATTTATGGGCCTACCATATCACCACGCATACTGCTACAAAATAAATTCCATATTAATTGGTGTACGGGACTGAGGTAGTGTTACCCATATAAGTTTAGATGCCTTCACTTTGAATCTCCATTTTTGGATAACTCTTAGGTGATGAGAAATCAAAAAAGTGGATGGATGAATTAGAGCAGCTTGATGGGAACCAGTTGTAGACATTGCACAATGATGAAGTCCATTAGAATCAGATTGAACAGGACTTAAATAAAAAGGTAATCCACCATTCATTCCTCCAATGAGAACTATTATTGGATCTTATAACTCTAATGATACTAGGAGAAAAGCCTCCAAATATGGAACCCAAATGGGAAGGGCCTTATATCATACATACAATTTATCACAACGAAGCTTACTCATTGCCCCCAATGGATGGGGAGTGTGTCACACCACCCACCAATGCAATATTTCTCAAGAAATACTTTTCATAGATATCATTAATCATATTTTTTCCTAGTTTCATGATGATAAACTCCACAAATAAGTTTTGGTATCATTACTTTAAATATCACAATGTGTCACATCCTAACAATATGATGTTAAAATGTATGGAGCTCATCCTGGCATCAAGATGATAAATTTTAAATCATATTTTGTCCTTACCACACATCTTTAAACTACATAGAATATGTCTTCACAACATGACATTAAACTACACGGAATTCATAGTCTCGCTAATGATTCACCGCACATGAGCTAGATCTATATGGAAGAAAGATAAAATTCCCTTTTCCTTATGTGAGATTCAAATCCACATAAGGTATCTCTTCATCCAAGAACTATGTGTTGCTTGATTCCTAACATCATAGGATATGTAGTGATTCCTAGACCTCTATTCTTGGGGCCAACCATGATCTATCTTTCCTTCTACATCGAGTGACCCTCATCCTTACCGCATGACATTAAATTGCACCGTAGGTGTCTTTATCGCATGACGTAAAACAACATGGATCTCCAAGACTCCTATTCCTTCATGAAAAGTCACCCATGTCTTTACCGCACGACGTTAAACTGCACGGGTGATGTCCTTTCCATATGAAACTAAACTACACTAGTTTCTAGAACTGTGTATGGATTTATTCTCATTTTAATGAGATATGTAGGGATGCCTGGATCCTATATCCTAGTCTAGCCACTGCATGGTACAAAATGAACCTGTCTATCCTCTAATTGTCTCTATGCCATGAGGAACCTTTTTTATTCTTTGTTTCTCACACCAAGCATAGATAATGTGAGATTAAGAATTTTGGTAAGGATTATCCCCACATAACTAAGACATATCAATTCATGATAGGGTGGTCATGGTTTGGAATGAAAGACCTTAAAAGGCACACCATGATTCCTTACTACAAGATGTTAAACTGCAAGGATGATTTCAATGTCATAAAACACTAAACTTCATGGGTTTTAAGAACTACATGTGACTTGATTCCTATCATCACATGATATATAATGACACTAAGATCTCCAATCCCAAGACCAGTCACAATAAATATAAATAAAAATCCCCCCTCCCTACGTACAGGTTAGACCTGTGTAGGGAGATTTCATTAAAGAACTATGTGTGGCTTGATTCCTATCATTACAGGATATGTTGTGATTCCCAAACCTCCATTCCTGGGCCCAGTCACAATATTCCATTTTCACATCAGAGATCCTATATCCTTTCCACAGTACATTAAACTTCACATTTTCTCAAGAACTACATGTGGCTTGATTTCTTTCATCAAAGGATATATAGTGATGCTTGGATATCCAATCCCAGACCTAGTACAATAATAAATGGGAACAATTCCCCACTTTTTGTATGTTTCAAACCTATAGAGAGTGTTTCTCATTCAAGAACTGCATGTCGTTCGATTCTTATCCTCACATGATACGTAGTGATGCCTAGATCTTTGATTCTTGGTTCCAACTATAATAAAACAAAATATTCCCCCCATATTTGCATATGGTTCAGACATGTGAAATGAAATTCCCCCAATTACATAGGGGATGAGTCATATAATCTCATTTTTCTTATATATGAGCCAGATATATGTATGGATTTCTTGTGTGCATAATACATCCTGCACAATTTTTCACATCGTTTCTCATGTCCTTACCACATAACGTTAAACTGTAAGGAAAACATCCTTACCGCATGATGTAAAACTATAAAGAAACAAATACCACCTTACCACATGATGTTAAACTACAAGTAAAATGTACAAGTATCAAGAAAATAAAACTATACTGTTAATACATCCCTACTTCATAACGTTAAGCTATGAAAACCATCACCCATTTTTACCTCTTATCAAAGGACCATGACAGCCTGACCCTAGTCAACTAGAGTACGAGGTTCTTCTATCATATTTTAATCCCCTATCTCCATAAATCACTCTTCATGTCTTAAGTACCTTGGGTTTCCACAAACCTTACATGGACCCTATTAAAGGATACCCAACTTCAAGGGACCCTTTGTTTGACTATTCATGTATACCTATCAATCCTTCATATGTGTCTATGGTCTTCAACAAGATATTTCACTCTGTAAAAATGGATTCATGATCCTTGTGATCCCTGACATCACCAAGGTAGAGCTTAGAACCCTAGCGTGTTTTGGTCCATTCCCATCATGATTGTTTCATATCATTACTCATGACCCAGGAACCTCAAGCTATTATTTACAACATTCTCATCGCTTGATCATAAGTATGATGGAGTATTCTAAACCCTAGGTATCCTAATTAGGATCTTATGTAACTTTATTCTCGCATTAGGTCCATGTATGTCACGACCTTAAACTTCCTTCACTTTGTTCAAAGTTGTATGACCTTAAAATCAAGACTTTGATGGTCTAAATTGAAAGACCATAAACTACTAGTGAAAGAGACACAAAACTGTTCAAGTCAAAAACTCAAAAAAATAGGCCTAAGAAAAATTCAAGCCTTTTATCACTAAACTCTTCATCTCCAGATTTTAGGAAAAAAAATAGTGCATAAATAAATGAGGCATAAATCACATAGGGTCAAATTTGTGGCCATACTAAAATCCAATTCATGCTCACTGGACCCCTTGGTCAAAGAAAAAGTTAGATTAATAGTTTGTTACATCTCTTTGCTATTATAACATGTTCACTAGGGAGTGATGCAACTTTTAGGGTACTCGAACCCTTCTTGAATATTACATAGACCAAAATCATACTTTATGATTGGAATGTCTTAGATCATTGTAAATATTCCATGGACCTTGTAAAAGGATACCCGGCTTCAAGGGACCCTTTTTTTGATTATTCATGTATTCCTATGGATCCTATATATGCACCTATTCTCATCAAACAAATGTATCACATTGAAAAACGGGATTTCTGGTCATTGTGATCCCTGACATCACCGCAGCATAGCTCAACACTCTAATGTGTTTTGGTCCATTCTCAACATGATTTTCCTACTCCATACACATGAATCACACACTTTAGACCATGATTTAAAATTACCATAACTATATTATTCAAGCATATTCAACATCCTCAATTTTATGTTGCCATATTTTGTACCCTTTCTCAAATTAGGAATGTGACACTCCATACCCGGGCCTTTTTATGTCCCACATCCCATGATTTGAAACCATAGGGAATAGGGCTCGAGCTTCAAAGTTAAAGATATGTACTTCCCTATCATTCTAGAACCCTTCCTAGATAGCCTTTTTTCCCATACCGAACCTCATCGTCTGGATGTTTGAATCTTTGAAAATCATTTATGGTCCGTGTAAAGGAGTGGAGATCATCATTTCTTGACCATTATATCGATGCATAAGGTATTTTAACTACCAACTAAATTCATCTACTCCTTGTAGGAAATGAACTATGATCCTTGTGAGCCCTAGAGATACCATAGTAGAACATAGCACCTCAAAGTGTTATGGGTCATTCCCGACATGTCTTTCCCATATCATATTCATCGACTCAAATGTTTGGTTATGACTTACATTACCCATATTCCAAATATTCAGGTGAAACTAGCATCCCTAGTATTTCACCCTCAACCAATATCACACCCATAAATCTACCATGACCCATAGAAAAGAGTGTAGTTACCTCTATTTGACAATGTTACCGATGCAAAAGGGACTTGACCTTCAAACCAGTGGAATCTCCTTCTTACAAGAAAGGATATCTAATCCTTATAATTCTCAATAACACCATGGAATAACTCAACATCCTAGGGTGTTTTGGGTCATTACTATCATGTCTACATCATATTCCATGATCATCGATCAAGTATCAGTAGTAAGACTTTAAACTTTACAGCATATCAAGGTTTGATCTAAAAGACCCTAAACTACATTGATAGAAGGTCCAAGATAAACAAACCTAAACTACATAGATAGAAGGTTTGAGATAAAAGAACCTAAACTATAGTGATAGAAGTTCTGATCTAAATGACCCTAAACTATATCAACATAGGATCCAATCTAAAAGACCCTAAACTACAGTACAATAGTTCTTTAGTCCTCATGAATGAAAAAGATACAAAGATTGTGAGGCCTGCCATATAGCCTTAGAAAAAATTAATCTATGCCCACTAGGTCAATTGAATTCAGAAAAATATATAGCATTCTCCCTCAAGGAAAAATATTCTACCCAATTTCCCATTTTAAAAACAAGTAATCTCAAGATAACTGGAGAAAACACATTAATGAGGAACCTCATGTGTAACGACCCGAATCCGGAGCCCCTCCACTGGTGCCCCATACCTGGTTCACCCCATGACCTCAAGCGCGTTTCCCCAAACGCCAGAGGCTGCCGACTAGCAGCGAGGGCCTTGGTGAGTCGGTGGGGAAACTATGCCCTCATTCAGTAAGGTATTAAGCGGCAAAACAATAGTAAACAGTGGAATCAGTAACAACATGCATAACAATAGAAACCAAACAGCGGAAAAATGAATATATATAGCAATGATGACAATGATGCAGCAAGTACAAGTATCTATAGAAAACATCAAACACAACAACGTTCTGAAGTACAACTGAAAAACAAAGTGCAAATTAAAATAAGATAAACTCCTCAGCATCGCGAGCCACGGCTCGGTCCCATGCTCTCCAGCTCCAGCAAAATCAAGATCATGAAGTGGAAGGGCGCTTGCCCTTATCTATTCCGGTAGCAACATATTCTGCTTGGGCCCAAAAACATAGCCCAAACAGGGTGTGAGATACAATCCCAGTAGGAAATCACCCAAAGATTTGTGCCTAACATTTAATGAATACAAGGCAAGTAATAAAACAGGAATCAGTAAACAGGAAATCTCGAGTAGCTACAATACACAGTTCTAACAAAAGAAGTGCACAAGTAAACAACCAGTAACAAAGGAAAAAAGGTAACCCTCTAGGTAGCTCTCACATCCTAACCCCTATGGTTCAACCTATAAGTACTAGAAACCCTCTAGGTGGCACACACAGTCTCACCCCTCTGGTTCAGTTATGAAATTAATAGACTCTCTGGGGAAGCACTCACCGTCAATTCCCCTTATAGTCTCGTATCATGCTAAAGGATCTCTGGGGAAGTACTCAATGTCTATTACCCCTGTGGCCCACGTCAAGGAACTACAGACTCTCTGAGGAAGCACTCAACGTCAATTCCCCCTGTGGTCTCGCGTCGTAATTAAAAGACACTCTGGAGAAGCCCTTCCGTCAATTCTCCCTTTGTTCTACTACTCTAGGTTCTCACAATCCTGAGTGAAACTAGACATGCTCAGCGTGCGTGTACATCGTCCAAGTAAACCTCAAGAACTACTTGGCTATCAACTAAGGCTCAGCAGCAAAACAAGGCAACAGTCCACAATCCTACAACTAGGCATGGAAACTGGAAAAACGTCAAACAGGAAGAACAAGAATAGCAAACATTCAAGATACAGAAAAGCTACCATAATCACAGGAAAAACATCTAATCTATCAATCAAGAAAAGCAGGCAATACAACAAGGGAAAAACAGGAACACGCAATACCCCATTCAAGGGTATTGGTGGAATTTTTACAAAATATTCATCAAATTTCTACGGAAAGGCACACACCACCTACCTTGATCCTAGGTGATCGATATAAGTGAACCACGACGACAGATTCCCCTTGGAACGACGTAGATCTGAGAAAACGCACAAAACGCTCAACCTACGATAACTTGGAAACCAGTAGGAATCAAGAAACAAGGATAAAGCAGAAGAAAGAACTCACCGCTGCGATTCCAACGCAATCGACCATGCTCGAATCGGAGAAAGGATAGTGAGGCGAGAGCTCGTCGAAGATCCGTCCGTACGGTCGCTCTCGGGCGGACGAAAACTGGAGAAGAAGATGAAATTGGGGGTTAGGCGCGACCCCGGTCCGTTTAGTGAAAAAAAAGTACACGACATGTACTTAGTCCTTTCCGTACTCTGCCAAAATCGGCCTCTACGTCACCCCTACACACCGTGTGTGTGGCCCGGGCACAACCAGCATACGACTTCGAGCCGGATCAGAGTACACGGCATGTACTCAGAAAGTACACAGCATGTACTTTGAAAATTTCTATAAAAATAATTTTTTCTTAAAAACTCCAAAAAAAAACATACCTGAACGAAGATCCGGGTTCTTAAAAACTTCCCCCCTTAAAGAAATTCATCCCTGAATTTCCCTAATGGGGCGTAGAAGAAGAATCCCCAAACAGTTCATGCCACTGCGATCGTACATTGTCCTCCCTCTCCTAGGTCTCGTCCTATACTCGCCCGTGCTGTTATAGCACTCGTACCAGAGGAACAGACCCCCCACGGAGAACCTTCGTACTGCGATCGACAATCTGGATAGGATACTCCTCGAACGACGCATCTGCTTCAAGCTCGACTTCCTCGGGCTGAAAGGCGTGAGACGGGTATGAAAAGTAATGTCAGGGCTGAGAGACGTGAAAGACGTCGTGCATGGCCCGATACCTCTGAGGTAGCTGCAACCCATAGGTGACTAGTCCCACTCTCTCCACGACCTCAAATGGCCCGACATACTGCGGTGAAAGCTTACCCTGTATCTGAATCCTCTTGTGTCCCAACCTCGGTGCGACACGCAGGAAAACCTGATCTCCGACCTCAAACTCTAGAGGTCGTCTCTAATGATCAGCATAAGACTTATGTTGAGACTATGTCGTAGCCATCTGATTCCGAATCAACTCTATATGCTCTGAAGTCTCCTGAATGAGATGAGGTCCCAGTAGAGCTGCCTCTCCTGCCTCCATCCAACATAAGGGCGATCGGCATGGCCTACCGTACAATGCCTCGTATGGCGCCATCTGAATGGTCGCCTGGAAACTGTTGTTGTAGGCGAACTCCACCAGAGGGATATGATTCTCCCAAGAACTGCCAGAGTCAAGGATGTAAGCTCGGAGCATATCCTCAAGCACCTGAATCGTGCGCTCAGACTGGCCATCAGTCTAGGGATGGTATGCTGTACTCAAAAGTACCTGTGTACCCAAGGCCTTCTGAAGTACCTGCCAGAACCAAGAGGTAAATCGCGCATCCCTATCTAAAACAATGGAGTGTGGAACTCCATGTAGACAAACGATCTCTCGGATGTAAAGTCGCCCCAGATCATCAACATTGAAGGTCTCCTTAATCGGTAAGAAGTGTGCAACCTTCGTAAGCCTGCTGACGACAACCCAAACAGCATCGTTCCCTCGAGGCGACCTCGGCAACCCAGTCACTAAGTCCATCATGACATTGTTCCACTTCCACTCCAGAATGGGTAACTACTGTAAAAGGCCTGTTGTTCGTTGATGCTCTTCCTTCACTTGCTGACAAGTAGAACATCTAATGATGAAACCAACAACATCCTTCTTCATACCTGGCCACCAGTACTGGCGATGAAGATCCTGATACATCTTGGTGATGCCAGGATGAACTGCCTAAACCGAGGAGTGAAAATCCTGCATCATCTCCTTGCATATGTCTGCTGGCACCCATACACGTCCCTGGAAACGCAAGATCTCATCCTCGTCCACTGCCCATCCGAGAAGAGGGTCCTCTCCTGACACACTCTCCCATAGGACTAAGCCTTCAGAGTCTGATAGCTTACTCATCCGTACCCGATCAAGAAGTGTAGAGGTAACAGCTACAGAAGATAGGAAAGTCTGTCCCTATCTGTCTTGCACCTCCAGATGCATCTCAGAGAACAGAGTCATCAGCTGCCACTCACTGCTGGCCTCCTGAACTGCCTGAATCTGAGTTCTCCTACTCAATGCATCTGCCATTGTGTTGTATTTCCCCGGCGTATAGGCATGCTCGAAATCAAAATACTGAAGGTACTCGACCCACATGTGTTGTCTCAGGTTCAGATCTCGCTGAGTGAAAATATACTTGAGACTCTTGTGGTCAGTGAAGACCACAAAGTGCTCTCCCAGCAGATAGTGTCTCCAACAGCATAAGGCATGAACAACAGCTGCCAACTCCAGATCGTGCGTAGGGTAGTTCCTCTCATGTGGCCTCAACTGCCGAGACTCGTACGCAATGACTCCATCCCCCTGCATAAGCACAGCTCCCAACCCGATACCTAAAGCATCACAGTAAACAGTGTTGTTCTTGCCTGGATCCGGCAAGACTAGTATCGGTGCTGACGTCAACCTCCCTTTCAGCTGCTGGAAGGCTGACTCACAAGAATCTGACCATAAGAACTTCTCCCCCTTCTTGGTCAGACCTGTCAAAGGTAATTCTAGATGAGAAAAGTCCTGAATGAAGTGTCTGTAGTATCCATCCAGCCCTAGGAAACTTCGTACCTCAAAGAGGTTCTTCGGCTGCTCCTAGGATACTACAGCTCTCACTTTCTCTGGGTCCACTGATACTCCCGCCTCTGAGATGACGTGACCTAATAAGTGAATCTGATCCATCCAGAAGTGGAACTTCGATAGTTTAGCATAAAGTCATTGCTCTATCAATGTACTCAGAACGATCTCAAGATGTGTGGAATGGTCGTGTAGAGTGTGAGAGTACACCAAGATATCGTCCAGGAAGACCACAACAAAGGAGTCCAAGTAAGGATGGAACACTCGGTTCATCAGTGCCATGAAAACTGCAGGTGCGTTCGTGAGACCGAACGACATGACTGTATACTTGTATAGACCATACCTGCTCCTGAAGGCTGTCAGAGGTATATTTGATGGTCTAACGTGCAACTGATGATAATCGGAACTCAAGTTGATCTTCGAGAACACCTGGGCTCCTGGAAGCTGATCAAAAAGGTCATCAATTCTCGTCAATGGATATTTTTTCTTGACCTTCAACTGGTTCAGCTTCCGATAATCCACACAAAGCTGAAGGGTACCGTCTGCCTTCTTTGCAAATAGTACAGGTGAACCCCAGGGAGAAGTACTGGGTCAGATGAAACCCTTAGCATGTAGCTCCTCCAACTGCTTCTTGAGCTCCTGCAACTTAGTTGTGGCCATCCTGTAGGGAGTAATGCACACCGGTGCTGCTCCTGGCATGAGATCAGTAGAGAAGTCTACCTCACGCTCCAGAGGCAAACCTAAAAACTCTTCTGGACAGACGTCCCTGAAGCGATCCACCACTAGAGGAAAGTCCAACTATGGAGTCCCCTGATCATCCAGATAAAGACTATCAATCTGAGCCATCACCCCTCCTAGACCAAGATGCTCGAGTCCTACCCGACTCGCCCGGATGTCTCACTCGCCTTTATGAAGAAAAGACTCTCCCTCTGGTGAAAGGAAACTCACTCTATGGTGATAGCAGTCAATGACTGCATGAAAGGGAATCAACCAGTCCATGCCAAGGATGACATCATAGCCTATCATCTCTAGGACATAGAGATCTCATCGAGAGGGCACTCTCTACACTGGCATACACTAGATGTCCTCGTCCCCAAAGGTGTAATGCCCCGACCACAGTTACCCAGAGTCGGTGCATTATTACATGACATTGGCATGATCACAAGAAAGATCAAATCTCGAAAGACCGATTGGTTTAGTAGCCTTGGAAACACTAGATATATTCATAAGTTTTACATTACATCATAAAATGAAAAACTACTACAACAACATAATGTATCCATAATCCACACTCATATCCCCACAAAATATCCCTGCAGGTCATTCATAATTTACTTCTTCACTTCCTGAGAAAAATAAAACATAGAAAAGGGGTGAGCTCAAATGCCCAGTAAAGATAACAATATAGCGGAAACTTTCATAAATAAGAATAAACTTTTAAGGCAATGTATAACTAAAACAAAAGCATTTCAAACATGAACTTTCAACATGGTATGGCATAAATAAAATGAAATAATTCCATTTACTTATTCACATGGATATTCTATTATCGAATAATCACATGCAAAAATCAATAACCACTTTCATAATGTTGGAATGCATAATGCCAGACTATCATAACCACATAGTCAAGGCCTCGTGCCAAGACTACAAATAAGATTTTGTCAAGGCCTTGTGCCAAGACACTAGTTTGTCTCATGAGACCTACCGATGCATCGAGGAGCTATAGCGGGCTCCACCCGTCACATATTAAGTCCAATGCATTCCCATATGAAAAGGTTTAAACATAACATAAACATTCGTATTAAAACTAGCATACGAAATGTCAATACTTTCACCATAAACTATGAATGGAATAAAAATAGCACATCCACAATCAAACATATCACAAAACCTTCAATACAATATAGAAGTTTTGTATCATAATAAATCAACTTCAAATAATCTTAAAATCCATCAAAGGATGTTGACATAGATGAAATCAAAATTCTTTTTAAAGAAATATCTCCTTTGATTTTGAAATCATTTAAGATCCATATAAAATAGAACATTTTCTTTGAAAATAATCTTATAAGCTTGTAAGGGAAGATTTGAAGATTTTATAACGGCGGAAAATAGCCGCACCCACTGTATAAGTTAAAAAAAACATTCTTACCTTAATTCTGTCGAAAAGGTTAAAAAGGACCTTGTTTTGAAAACGACGGAAAGATTCCTTTATAAACCTCTTATAAAAAGTCAAACAAGGGTATAAATGACTTTAACCCATATTCTTTTAAATATTAAAAATGTTTTGAAATACATTTTGAAGAAACATGGATGTGGATGATAACGAGATCCTAGTAGATTATTACGTATAAACAACCTCGGATAATGAAGAGATTGTGAAATAACCCTTACCTTGTACTTTTCCTTTGTTGGGGTAGGTTAACCTCCTGTATAATGGTGAAATATTTGTTATTAAATTATACAAGAATCATATATATTAATATGATATCATATATGATCTTTTAACATTGATTTGTTAATAATATCTTAGAATTATCGTCGTTTCGGGAGTTAACTTACTCATTTTCTTTTATATGTTTTGTTACGTAAGACATGTTTGTAAAGGATAGGTTGTATATTATTCATATCCAGAATGATATCAAGTCCTTAAACATCATTTTTAAATCATCAAATGATAATTATACTTGAATGGATACGATGGAGAATGAATCTCATCGCGTTCGTGGAGACGGTAGTCCGTACGTACGCACGAGCGACAATATCATTCTTTTGATATTAAAATAATATATAAATGGATGGTATATCATATATACAGAATCATTAATATGTTATATTTATTATTTACATGAGTTACACATCATTATTATACCCATCCAAATAATATTATATTGAATAACAATTACACCACGACGTGGAGACGGTAAGCCGTACGTACGCACGTATAGTGACATGTTATTCAAAGGGTGGATAGAATACTGAATATGATTGTACCATATTTATAATAAAATCACAGTATATGTGAGATACTGGATTTATTATTTTAGAATGGTAAGAACAAAGGAAGAAGAAGTGGAAGAAGAAATGAACTTGGAGAAGGGTGGTGAAATCATTACCTCTTCTTCGGGTTCTTCCTTTTGATTTGATCAAAAGGGATCCTTAGGTTGGCTTTCTGATCAAACTAAGGCCTCTAGGTTTTAGTGAGGGATGTTGTGAGAGTATTTGGGCAGAGTTTGGCCGAACCAAAAGGCTATAGAGGTGTGAAGAAATGGGAAGGAGGAGTGCCCTTTTATAAGAGGGGTGAGGGGCACCTTTGGAAAAGCTAGAAATATTAATTTATAATAAATTCATATTCGGTTTCTAATGGCTCCAAAGTTTATTATTCAAAGTTTAAGGTGGGGATAGGTCTAAAACCACTCAACCAATAGAATTTAGACAGGTTTGGGTACTTATATTAACCTTATTTTAAAGTATTAACTCTAAGTTAATTAGTTTCACTTTTACAATGTCTCTTTGTATTTTTATATAATATGGTTAATAAACTTACTATATACATCCAAGAGACCCCCAAGTGGTCCATTAATGATTAACCTATCATGATATAAGTCTCTTGGCCAAACCTTAGATTTTTAAAAATTTAATATCAATTAATAATATAATATTTGTTTTAAGAACTCTTTTATGTCAATTTTGACACTATTCAATAGTTGATTTTTTTGAAACTCATAACAGATTGATTACTTCGAAAAAAGTAAATCCAATCAATCCTAATATATCATATTATCCTATAAAATTAGTTTAATTCATTAAAAGTTTCATATTATATTTATTTTGGTATTTATAATATCAATTATTTTAATTTTTCACTATTATAGTAATTACCGCATCATCATTGTGTCATAAATAAAATAACTTATTTAATGTCTAAAAATTATAAATAAAATGTCATTATGTAGGAAATCTTTTTATCTTTATAATTAATATTTATAATCGAAAATCCAACATGTATATCCCTATGTAAAAGTTGTTCTTCTAAAAGATGTAAGCTTATGCCATTTTTATTTTTATTTTAACTTTATTAATATAAAGTGTCCCTACCACATACAAGTGGCTACAAGGGGTCCCCAAATTGACCCAAGGATGCTCATGGTCGGGTATGTGTCCAACAATAAGGTTAGGACACGTTTTAGGGTAATTTTGTATTATTATAATATTATTTTTTAACCCTTATTTACCGGATTTACCCTTAACCATGGTAAATAAAATATTTACCACAGTAATTATTCAAAATGTCTAAAAATAAAAGTTACCTATTTACACAATTTGGACATCCTGATTCCAAATATGGAATCCATTTTTCTAAATTCAAAACACAGAAGTGGCAGAAATTAATTTAAAATTAATTCCCGCTGTCAAAACAAAAAGCGTGTTTTTAAGAAGTAATAACTATCAAAAGATTGACACTTGTTTATGTTCGGTTTAATTGTAAAATTATGTCCAATGACCAAAATTATATTAAATGGTAAAAATATATTCTAAATATACTTTAAAACTACTAAAATTCATAATTTATCACTATTAATTATTCTGATTAAAAAAGTTGTTTTTAATTAAAATTTAGTAATTTTCACTATTCATCAAAATATGAAAGTTATCCGAAAAGTACCAAAATTTCACCTTAGGCTAAATTAGATATTCCGAATCCAAAAATGAAGTCCATTTTGAAATATAAAATATATATAATTTAAAAAGTAGGTATTACTATTCACAACGGCTAGTTTAATTAGTTGTGGTGTGTGTTAGAACTCGAGGTTGCGTACAACACACGCTATCGCATTATTCGAAGGGAAACGTACCGTGGAAGCTTGGGGTGTTTCATTTTAAATTTTTGATGTCCCCATTTAGTCAAAAAGTTTAAAATATTGTATTTAAAAAGGTTTCACTATTAGAAGTTGATAAAAGTGAAATACTGAAAATGAATCTGTTCTTGCATTATGACTAAGAAACTCATAATAGGGATTCTAAAATTATAAGGATTATATAAAGTTCAAAATGTAGTTAATACTATTCATGACCTCTTTTAATGGTGTGATTGAACTCGGTGTTGCGTGTAGTGCAAGTTATTGAATTATTTTTAAGAAATAACACACTCTGAAATCCTGGGGTGTTACAAAAGGTGTTTCTAGTGTCAACGAGTCGGCAGAAGAAAAGACGCAGAGTCCAAGGATCTCCACAACAGCAACAAAGATAAAGTTATGCATAGCACCAGTATCAAAAAGGGATGAAGATAAAACTGAGGCTACTAAAATCATACCTCGAACAGTAGAAGGGTCGAGATCCTGCTCCTGATAAGTCTGCTCCACAGAAAAAGACTGGCCTGTACCGCGGCCTTGTGTCCTTGGTTGGCCACTCTGAGCTAAAACTCCCTGCTGGTGTTGAGGAACTGGTGGCTGACCGACACGGCCTCGACCACCACCTCAGCCCGAGCGGCCGAAAGAACTCCAGTTCCCCGACTGGTGAGAGACTGGTGGTGCTGATCCTGAATGATGAGTCATGGAAGAACCCCAGTCACCAGCTGCTGGTGAGAAAACCTGGAAAAAACTCTGAAGGTGACCCATCTTGCCGCTAGATCGGCACTCCATGGGGTCCCTCTGGCACTGCGGCCTCGTGTTCCCGGACCGGCCACACTAGTAGCATGTCACCTGGCTTCCTGACGACGCATCTCGCTTCCTCAGATCACTGCGTGTAGGCTCTCTACAGCGCTTCTTGCTGTCATCTAGAGAAAGACTAGCTCGGGAAGTAGAACCGTCCTGGCTTTCAGCTCTAGAGTCTCTCAGATTGCGCTCCGCAATCAGTGCCTAGTTGACGATGGAAGTAATGGAAGTCAGCTGGAAGATGTTCACCTGTGAGCGGATCTCCCGCCTGAGACCATCCTCGAACTTCCTTGCTAAGAATACCCCACTCCCATCCCGAAGGGGTGTGAAGCACTAAAGTTCGGTGAAACGAGCGGAATACTCCATGACAGAAAGAGTACCCTACTCTAAGCTCATGAACTCTCAGGCTCGGTCGGCCCTCAGGGTCTCCCGGTAGAAGTAGTCATAAAACATGTGATGGAACTCCTCCCAAACCATAGCTTGATGCTGAACCGCCTGTGAGATCACATCCCACCACCTTTTGGTGGAGTCTCGGAGCATGTAGGTGGAGAGCTTAACCCACCTCTCTGGAGGCGTCTCCAGATGCTCGAAGATAGTCAGCATGGCTTCCAGCAATGACTCTGTAGCCTGAGGTCCTCCTTCCCCTGAGAACGTGGGAGGATGCTGCTGCTGAAAAACCCACGTCAAATCTTCCATAGACATGGCAAGAGGCGGCACTCCCTGGAAGGCCTGAATCATCCTCATAAAACCTTCCCTGAACTGCGCATCTGCACCTGCAACTGGTATGACAGTCGGTGCCAAGGCCGGCTCGACTGGGGGATCGGTAGGAAGTCCTTGATCCGCCCTATCTGGCGTCTGATCACTACCCGACGATAGACGTACAACTGGAGGACGTCTCGGAGGCATAACTCTGAAAGATCAAAAGCACACCTTAGATCAGAAAAAAAAAAGGATAGAGAACACAAGAGTACAAAACGGAAACAGGGGAAGAGAACACACAGGTTTACAAAACTTGACTACACGGCGTGTATAAAACTACACGGCATTTCTTCTTAACCCACTGACATGGGTGTGTACTCTTGACCTACAAGTCGTGTACACTTCAAACTACACAGCGTGTTACACCCACACAGGGCGTGTACTTGAAAATTGTTCCCCTGCCTGAGTCTCCTCACATGGCTAACCCACACGGTCCGACTTAACCCGGGACTACATGGCGTGTTCTTAACACACACGGCGTGTACTAGAAAAAGCTTCAGTGGACCGTTTTTGTGAAACACACGGCCATCTACACGGCAGAACCTTACACAACGTGCTCCGAACAAACACAGCGTGCATAGGCAAGGTGACCCCATCCCGTGTTGTTCGTGAAAAGGCCGGGTACCTGGACAAGACTACACGGCGTGTTCCAAACAAACACGGCGTGTGGAAAAGAAGGTAACACTGGCCTGTGTTGTTCATGACACGGTCGGGTACCTGGACAGGACTACACGGCGTGTTCACTAAGGACACGGCGTGTTCTACCCGAGCCTCCCCAGCCCGTGTTGTTAGTGACACGACCGGGTACACGGCTCCGAACTTACACAGCGTGTACCAATCGTACACAGCATGTTCTCGAAGTTACTCCAATGACACTATGTTCTGCTCACACGGTCAGTGACACGGCCTGAACACTACACGGCGTGTATCCAAAAAGTACACGCCGTGTATTCTGGGTTTTTCTGGGCAGTAGCTCAGAAACTGCTCAGACTCCCGGAACCACTAAAAACAAGGGAAAGAGGTGGCACATTTCGATTCATGAGGGCCCATACTCCCCGTGAATCAAAGCTCGGTATCTCCTGTAGTCACATACAAGAGAAAACAATAGATCTCTAACATAACAGCAGTTATTCTATCAAGCATCTATCACAACAGCATGCATAATCTACACAAGGCCTATCACAACAGCATGCAATCGCTAATGAACCCTAGATGGCATGGAAAGAATGCATGGAATGTGATTTCTAGAAGTGCCTACATGATGCATGAGATATCATACCCTCATCACATCGGGTTGCGATAGAAATAGAACCGAAATATCAAAACAATAACTGCACAAGTCATGCGAATCACTCTAGGTGAAAACATATCAACCATAAAACTCAAAACCAGCAAAATGCAATTAATGAGGTAGTATGGCCTTTCCCTGTACACGGGTTAGCTACTCCCGAGCACATCTTAATACCAATTACCGAATCCATCCTATCCCTGGTTAAAGTCTCCAAATATCAAGAAAGAGAAAATAACTCATCTGGTACCACTTTGTAACGACCCGAATCCGGAGCCCCTCCACTGGTGCCCCGTACCCGGTTCACCACATGACCTCAAGCGTGTTTCCCTAAATGCCAGAGGCTGCTGACTAGAAGCGAGGGCCTTGGTGAGTCGGTGTGGAAACTATGCCCTCATTTAATAAGGTATACAGTGGAAAAACAACAGTCAACAGCGGAAGCAGTAACAACACGCATAACAACAGAAACCAAACAGCAGAAGCAATGAATATATATAGCAATGATGAAAATGATGCAGCAAGTGCAAGTATCTAAATAAAACAAAAAACAAAACAACGTGCTGAAGTACAACTGGAAAACAAAGTGCAAAGGAAGACAAGATAAACTCCTCAGCATCGTGAGCCCCGTCTCAGTCCCATGCTCTCTAGCTCCGGCGAAATCAATATCTTGAAGTGGAAGGGCGCTTTCCCTTATCTATTCCTGTAGAAACATAGTCTACTTGTGCCCAAAAAAAATGGCCCAAAAAGGGTGTGAGATACAGTCCCAGTAGACAATAACCCAAAGATTTGTGCCTAACAGTCAATGAATACAAGGAAAGTAATAAAACAGGAAGCAGTAAACAAGAAAGCACGAGCAGCTACAATCCACAGTTCTAACAAAAGAATTGCACAAGTAAACAACCAGTAACAAAGGAAAAAGTTAACCCTCTGGGTAGATCTCATAGCCTCACCCCTATGGTTCAACCTATAAGTACTAGAAACCCTCTAGTTGGCACACACAGTCTCACCCCTCTGGTTCTGTTATGAAATTAATAGACTCTCCGGGGAATCACTCACCGTCAATTCCCCCTATAGTCTTGTATCGTGATAAAGGATCTATGGGGAAGCACTCAACATCTATTCCCCCTGTGGCCCGCGTCGAGGAACTACAGACTCTCTGAGGAAGCACTCAACGTCAATTCCCCCTGTGGTCTCGCATCGTAATTAAAAGACACTCTGGAGAAGCCCTTCCATCAATTCTCCCTTTGGTCTACTACTCTAGGTTCTCATAGTCTTGAGTGAAACTAAACATGCTCAGCGCGTGTGTACATCATCCAAGTAAACCTCAAGAACTACTTGGCTATCAACTAAGGCTCAACAGCAAAACAAGGCAACAGTACACAATCCTACAACTAGGCATGTCAACTGGCAAAACTTCAAATAGGAATAACAACAATAGAAAACATTCAAGGTACAGTAAAGCTACCATAATCACAGGCAAAACATCTACTCTAGAAATCAAGAAAAGAAGGCAATACAACAAGGGAAAAACAGGAACACCCAATACCCCGTTCAAGGGTATTGGTGGAATTTGCACAAAATATTCATCAACGTTCTATGGAAAGGCACAAACCACCTACCTTGATCCTAGGTGATAGATATAAGTGAACCACGATGATAGATTCCCCTTAGAACGATGTAGATCAGAGAAAACGCACAAAATTCTCAACCTAGGATAACTTGGAAACCAGGAGGAATCAAGAAACAAGGATAAAGCATAAGGAAGAACTCACTGCTGCGATTCCAACGCAATCGACCATGCTCAAATTGGAGAACGGATAGCGAGGTGGGAGCTCGTCGAAGATTCGTCC
Organism: Viscum album; assembly: GCA_963277665.1. NCBI lineage: Eukaryota > Viridiplantae > Streptophyta > Magnoliopsida > Santalales > Viscaceae > Viscum > Viscum album. The sequence continues at coordinate 1,517,497,248 of OY728139.1, read as the reverse complement.
ATACAGTCACTCTCGGGCGGACAAAAACTGGAGAAGAAGATGAAATTGTGGGTTAGGCGCGACCCCGGTCTGTTTAGTGAAAAAAAAGTACACGGCATGTACTTTTAGAGTACACGGCGTGTACTTGGTCCTTTTCGTACTCCGCCAAAATCAGCCTCCACGTCACCCCTACACACCGTGTGTGTGGCCCGAGAACGGCCAGCACACGGCCTTGAGCCGGATTAGAGTACACAGCGTGTAATCAGAAATTACATGGCGTGTACTTTGAAAATTTCCATAAAAATCATTTTTTCTTAAAAACTCCAGAAAAAAAAAAGAAAAACATACTTGAACGAAGATCTGGGTTCTTACAAACTTCCCCCATTAAAGAAATTTGTCCCTGAATTTCCCTAATGGGGCGTAGAAGAATAATCCCCGAACAGTTTTGGCCACTGCGATCGTACATCAGCCTCCCTCTCCCAGGTCTCATTATGTACTTAGCTGTGCTGCCATAGCACTCATACCAGAGGAACAGACCGCCCAAGGAGAACCTTCGTACTGTGATCGAAACTCCAGATAGGATGCTCCTAGAATGATGCATCCGCTTCAAGATCGACTTCCTCGGGCTGAAAGGCATGAGATGGGTCTGAAAAGTAACGTCGGAGCTGAGAGACGTGGAAGACTCCGTGCATGGCCTGATACCTCTGAGGTAGCTGCAACCGATAGGCAACCGGTCCCACTCTCTCCACGACCTCAAATGGCCCGACGTACCACGGTGAAAGCTTACCCTGTCTCTGAATCCTCTTGTGTCCCAACCTCAGTGCGACACGCAGGAAAACCTGATCTTTGACCTCAAACTCCAGAGGTCGTCTCCGCTGATCAGCATAAGACTTCTGTCGAGACTATGCCATAGTCATCCGCTTCTGAATCAGCTCTATCTGCTCTGAAGTCTCCTGAACGAGACGAGGTCTGATAAAAAACTATTTTGTTGAATATTTTACTGATAATAAATGATATAATTTCCTCACATTGTGTTAAATATGTTTATTTATAAAATATTTGGGATTTGATCATTCATTTGAAAATTTGGTGAAAATTCCAGTTTTACCCTTTATAGTGCACTGTAGTATTTCAAAGATAAATATTTTTTTATTTATTATTTGAATTTTAAATTTTGTAACCGTGTTCCTAACTTAATTTTATACAAATTTCATTCAGGAAACTAGAGCTAAAAAGTGCATTTGGATGGATTAAATGGGCCCTTAATCCAATGGTGGGCTGGACTCGGCAGAATGGACATGGGTTCTGTATTTGGGTCATATCTTCTTCATCCGGGCTTGGATTGAGCCCAACTTTTGAGTACATCTCGGGGACATGATTTGGCACAAATAATCCTTCTGGAAGGCCGGTCAATTCACGCGTTTTTGAGGTAAAATAGGCGGTGAAACTTGGAATAAAATATTTGGCTGAGTTTTTCATTTCACACTTAAAAAGTTATGTAACTCTAGCCCTCAAAAACTCTATTTAAATGGGGTTTTAACTCTTAGGGAAGTTTGGTAGAGGATTTGGGAAGGTGTGTAAGAAATGGTGTCTCTTGGGAGCCCCTCAAAACTCTTGGAAGAAGTAAGACTTTGTGAAAACCTCTCTTCCAAAAAGGCTCTCCTCTCCCACCTCTTCTTTGTATTTCTTTTATTTCATGTTTGTTTATTGAATTTTTCTTCAAATAATCTTCTGTGTTCTTACCTATTTTTCTTCTCTTAATCTTATTAATTGGTTTGGAATCAAGAGTGTAGAAAATATTGGGTTCTACCCTTTCAATACTTTTCTTATGCAAAACGTCTCCACGATGACTACGCCGCCCATGGAAGAGTAGTTCTTTTTAGTAATCGATCGACCTCTATCCTTCTTCATTTAATTATTTTGAGTCATTGAGCTACTTTAATTCACTTAATATGATCCATGAATTGTGTTTTTAAATTGTAATAAACTAAGCAATCAATTGAACAAAATACAAAACACGTGAGATCGGGAATTGTGTAAATTGTGAGAGCGCAATCTTAATCGGTAATACAAGACCATACGGGATAAATTTGTAGAGTTCAAATATAATCCCTAAACACAATTAATCCTCATTTCAAGAATGGATATTTTCTATAATTAACCACTGACCATAATCTAACCTTAGAACAACAATCAAAGTAGGGTGATGCGATTGCGTGTTCCGAAGCTAGCCTAGGGTTTAAGTAATTTCATCTTTGTGGTTAAGTTAACTCTCGTAGGGTTCGAGGGATAACAAATTAGGGGATCATAATTAAGTGGATATTTATTTAAATGATAATTATTAATAAGTGAATGAAGATGTAGAGTTAGATCGATTATTCCTTTTAAAATATTTTCTAAAAAAACATCTTTTTGTTGTGTCATTTTAATCGAACTTCATTTCAAAACTAAAAACAAAAAAATATACAATCTTCTTCCAGCAAACTTTTTCTAGATTAATAAACTATAACCAACCCCCATCCTTTCAAATAGTGTTTTTATTCTCTTTTATTTTATTTTTATAATACCTTTAAAAAGTTTTTTTAAATCTACTTCCTCCTTTGAGAGACGACCTTGGTCAGCCACTCTGTTGCACCTAAGTACCCCAAAATCACACTAATCATTTGAGGGCGCCCACGACAGCGCTCTTTCAAATTGGCGTCGTTGCGAGGGAGGAAAGTAATTTATTCAACCATTTAGAGGTATTTCTTGTATTTTTCTTTTTATTGTTTTCTTCACCTCTCTCTTTCATCTTTCCCCTTTCTCAAGTTTTCATTTTTTTTCATCCTCTTCTTTTATTTTTGGACCATCAACTCAAACTTCTCATTTTTATTTTACTATGTTACACTTTCTTTCTTTTCATTTTTATTTGATTTATGACACGAACTAATCCTGAAGATCTCTTAGATCTTGACCCTGAGATTGAATGCAACCTTAGGGCATGAATCAGACATTCTCAATCTATAGGAAGTTTCAATATTCAACCAGTTAGTGAATTCCTCTCTTCAGGAAACATTGAAATTGGAAGCAATTCAAATTCAAACATAAAAGAGGAACCGATGGCTAGAAATAATGGAAATTAACTTAATAGAACCATTCGAGAATTGGTTGTACCAGATATTAACTATCAACCAAATTGTATTGCATACCCAAATCTCTAATCAGACTTTGAATTGAAATCTGGATTAATTCACCTTCTTCCAAAGTTTCATGGCTTATCCGGTGAGGATCCCAACAAACACCTTAAGGAATTTAATGTGGTTTTCTCAACTTTAAAACCAAGAAATGTTTCTGAAGATCAAATTAAATTAAGATCATTCCCATTCTCACTTGATGGAGCTGCAAAAGATTGGATGTATTATTTGCAACCTGAAGATGTAACATGTTGGAATGATTTGAAACGTCTTTTCTTGCAAAGATTTTTTCCAGCATCAAGGACCACATCCATTCGAAAGGAGATATCGATGATCAAGCAATCCCAAGGAGAGTCAATGTATGAGTACTGGAAGTGATTCAAGAAGTTGTGTGCAAGCTGCCCACATCACCAAATCAGTGAGCAATTACTCATCCAGTACTTCTATGAAGGACTCACACCCATGGATAGGAACATGGTGGATGCTGCAGCAGGAGGGGCATTGGTGGACAAGACACCAGTAGTCGCACGTGCATTGATCGACAAGATGGCACAAAACTCCCAACAATTTGGCGATCGAGGTACACCACATGTCAGGGGAGTACATCAGGTAAGTTCTTCTTCTCTTTAAAGTCATTTGATTGATACAAAGTTGGAAGAATTGACCACTATGGTGAGGCAGATTGCTTTGGCTCAAAAGACATCCCAACCCACTCCTTCAAGGCCTTGTGGCATTTTCACTGAGACAAGCCATCCAATTGACTGTTGCCCATAACTACAAGAGACAGAGGATTGTGCAGCAGTATTCCTTGAGAGACCATTTCAGAAGCAACAACAACCATATCCCCAAAAGAAGTTTGATTCATTTTCTCCAACATACAATCAAGTGTGGAAGGATCAATTAGACGTGAGGTATGGATCTGGACAACAATAAAGACCCCCTTTTCAGCAAAACTTCCAGTAGCCTCCACCTTACCAGCAGGGTTTCCAACAACCCCAAAGGAGATTTGAAGCTCAAACATCAACTAGCCAACAACAAGGGAATCCCCCACCCAAGGTAGATTCTAACACTGATGATCTTTTGAAGAAAATTGTTCTTAATCAACCGAATGAACTGAAGAGTCAAGGTTCAGAGTTGAGAGAGTTGAAGACTCAAATGATCCAGATTGTCACCGCCCTCCATGAACTTGTGATTAAGAATTCTGGAAATTTACCTTCCCAACCCACTCAAAATCCAAAGGGAAATGTCAGTACCATCAAATTGAGAAGTGGGAAGAAAATAAATGATACATATGTACCTACCATTCCACCAGGATTCACCTCAAATCCGGAGCAGCCGCATTCCAAACCAACTGATGAGAAATCCAAGGAGAAAGATAAAGGTAAGAAAAAGATTGATTATGTTCCTCCTAAACCCCTTCCTTTTCCAAACAGGGTTGTTCAAACCAATAAGATGGTTGAAGAAGCAATGAAAAAGGAGGTTTTGGATATATTCAAGTGTGTGGAGATCAACATTCCTCTACTTGAAGCCATTAAGAAAATCCCAACGTATGCCAAATTCTTAAAAGAACTCTGAACCAATAGAATAGGGCTCAAGGGAAATGAGAGGATCAAACTTGGAAGGAATTTATCAGTACTCATTACACCAACTCTAGCAATGCCAACAAAGTGCAGGGATCCCGGGACATTCACCATTCCATGTACCATAGGGGAGTTTCACTTCTCTGATGCTCTTTGTGATTTAGAAGCTTCAATAAATGTGATGCCTCACTCTGTATTCTCTTCCTTTCAGGTTGGTGAGTTGAAGCCAACAAGAGTAGTGGTGCAATTTTCCAATAGAGCTACGTCATATCCAGCGGGAGTTCTTGAGGATGTACTTGTCCGGGTAAGAGACGTGATATTTCCAGCGGATTTCTATGTTCTTAACATGGAGGACGATCAGGTAAGTTCTCATGCCTCCATTATCTTAGGTAGGCCCTTCCTCAAGACTGCAAAAACTATTATAAATGTCAATGAGGGTACACTTTCCATGGAATTTGGAGATGAAGTTGTGATATTTAATGTTATGGATTCCATGAAGTACCCCTCTGAGGACTATTCTACTTTTGTTATCTCCCATTTTGAACCACCAAGTAAAAACTCCATGGATTTTGATTATCCTATGCTTAGGGAGATTATGAGTATTGGTTATGGTTTAATGTCTAAGAGAACTTCCACACCTGTTTCTAAGGAACAAGAATCTCTAAGATTTGATTTTGAAATGGATTCATATACTGATTTTGATCATGTTCACTATGATTATGACATGGATGTTGATTATGCTGATGGATTTGATGTTTTATTCTCTGATTTTGATGATGTCTATTCTGATACTGATGTTCATTGTGCATATATGTCTGTTGCATCAATTTCTCCATCCATATATCACCCCCCTACATTGGAACTCAATCCATTTCCCCCAAATCTTAAATATGCATACTTGCTAAGTGGTGATAGATTACCTGTTATCTTTGCTAACAATCTATCTTTTGAACATGAAGAAAAACTTTTTAATCTATTGAGAGATAACATCAGGGTGATTGGGTGGACCATGGATGACATATCAGATATTATCCCCTCAATTTTCATGCATAGTATTCTCTTGGAGGATGGGGATAAACCGGTGAGACAGCCACAAAGGAGACTCAATCCCACCCTCTTGGAAGTTGTTAAAAAGGAAGTTGAGAAATTGCTCGAGGTTGGTATAATCTTTCCCATTTCATATTCTCAGTGGGTAAGTCCTATTCAGGTTGTGCCTAAGAAGAGTGGTGTTACTGTTGTTAAAAATGGGAAAGATGAGTTAGTTCCAATGAGGGTGCAAAACAGTTGGCGTGTGTGTATTGATTATAGGAAACTAAATCAGTCCACTCGCAATGACCATTTCCCCTACCATTTATTGATCAAATGCTTGATAGACTAGCTGGGAAAACACACTATTATTTCTTGGATGGATTTTCTGGATATTTTCAGGTTCCTATAGCTCCAGAGGATCAGGAGAAGACTACATTCACCTGTCCCTTTGGCACATTTGCCTACCGAAGGATGCCATTTGGACTTTGCAACGCCCCAAGTACCTTCCAAAGATGCATGGTGAGTATTTTTTCTGATTTTATTGAGACCTGCATGGAGGTATTTATGGATGATTTTACAGTGTATGGTTCTTCATTTGATGAATGTCTGATTAGTTTGGGAAAGGTTTTGAATCGTTGTATTGAGAAGAATCTGGTCCTGAACTTTGAGAAGTGTCATTTCATGGTAGAGAATGGCATTGTCTTAGGGAATGTAGTTTCAAAACATGGGATAGAGGTTGATAGATCAAAGGTAGATATTATTTCATCCTTACCATATCCTTCATGTGTGCGTGATGTTAGATCTTTCCTAGGGCATGCAGGATTTTATCAGCACTTCATCAAAGATTTTAGTAAGATTGCTCTTCCTATGTCACGATTACTCCAAAAGGATTCTAATTTTGTGTTTGATGATTCTTGCAGGACTTCCTTTGATGAGCTAAAGAAGTGTCTGACCACTCCACCTATCATACAACCCCCACGGTGGGAGATTCCTTTTGAGCTTATGTGTGACGCCTCCAACTTCGCGGTTGGAGCTGTCTTATCACAGATGGTGGAGGGACGTTCACATGTGATCGCCTATGCATCAAGGACACTGGATTCAGCCCAATCAAAATACACAACCACAGAAAAGAAGTTTCTTTCTGTCATATTTGCTTTAGATAAATTCCATTCATATTTATTGGGCTCTAAAGTAGTTTTTTTTCTGACCATGCAGCTCTGAGGTACCTCTTGAAGAATCCAGATGCAAAGCCCGGGCTGATCCGATGGATGCTCCTTCTTCAAGAATTTGATATTGAGATAAAGGACAAAATGGGGTCAGAAAACTTGGTGGTGGACCACATGAGTATCCTTACTCACACACTAGAGGATGACACCTTGGATCAGGTACCACTTCGGGACACTTTCCCCGATGAGCATCTTTATTCCATCTCAGGTACTCATCCTTGGTATGCAGATTTACTGAACTACCTTGTTTCCTCTGAAATCCCTGCAAATTTAAAGAAACATCAAGTCCAAAAATTAAAAAGTGAGTCTAGGTTTTATGTGTGGGATGATCCTTACCTCTGGTTCATGTGTAGTGACCAAGTCATTAGGAGGTGTGTTCCCGATCATGAGTTTGAGTCTGTTTTTCATTTCTGTCATACACTTGCTTGTGGTGGACACTTTGGACCCCAACGGACAGCTAGGAAAGTTTTAGACTCTGGATTATATTGGCCTAGCTTATTCCATGATTATCATGTGTTTTGTAAGTCATGCTCTCATTGCCAACACACTGGAAATATTTCAAGGAGACACAAGATGCCACAAAAACCCATTTTATTCTGTGAGATTTTTGATGTATGGGGAATTGATTTTATGGGTCCTTTTCCTAGTTCATTTGGATTTTTGTATATTTTGTTTGCAGTTGATTATGTGAGTAAATGGGTGGACGCCAAGGCCACCAGGACTGACGATTCTCATGTTGTTGTGGACTTTGTCAAAGCACAGATTTTTTGAAGGTTTGGAGTACCAAAGGCCATCATCAGTGACCAAGGGACACACTTTTTCAATAGGAATTTTTCTTCCCTCCTTCAAAAGTATGGGGTGACACACAAAACATCAACACCATACCACCCCCAAACAAATGGCCAGTCTGAGGTTTCAAATCGTGAGTTGAAACAAATTTTGGAGAAAACTGTGCAGCCAAATAGGAAGGATTAGAGCAAGCGCTTGGATGATGCATTGTGAGCTTATAGGATAGTATACAAGACCCCCATTGGTATGTCCCCATTTTGGATTGTTTTTGGGAAAGCATTTCATCTCCTAGTGGAAGTAGAGCATCGGGAATATTGGGCTATAAAGAAATGCAACATGGAATTGGCCCAAGCTAGAATTCAAAGGAAGTTGCAAATTCAAGAGCTTGAGGAGATTCGACTGTCATCATATGAGAACTCAAGGATCTACAAGGAAAGATCAAAAGAATCTCATGATAGAATGATCCAACAAAGGGAGTTTCATGTTGGAGAAAAAGTCATTCTCTACAGTTCACGACTGAAGCTGATGCCTGGTAAGTTGCGTTCCAGATGGTTAGGTCCTTATATTGTATATAATGTTTTTTTTATGGTGTAGTGGAGATCACACAAGAGGGCACTAGAAGGAGCTTTACAGTCAATGGGAAACGTTTTAAGTGATACATTGAGGGACTTTCTACTGATGTAGTGGATTTTATCACACTGCATGACCCCATCATTACTTGAGCACATCAGGCTGTTCCTAACCCTTTCACTTTTATATTATTTGTCCTATCTAAAAATTCTGCATTTCATGTGCATATATCATATCATGGGTTCACATTGAGGATAATGCAATATTTTAAGTGTGGGGGAGGTAACCTTTTAGTTTAGTAATTTAAATTGTTTTCCTATTTAAAAAAAAAACAAAACAAATCTGTGTTTTTCAAATTTTGTGTGTTTATTTTTCAATTTTCTTTGTGGTTTTTGAAATTTTTGAGCTGAAATGATTCTCATCACAATTTTGAAATGCATATCAATGAGTGAAATGATTTATACCTTGAAACTAATCTTAAATGAATGTTGAAATGACTTTTTTCAAGTTCAAATATTTAGTAATTTCATTAAAAGTACACTGAATTTTGAATCTCATGCCACATCTCACTGTCTTTATATTTGAAATCACTTTCCTGTGAGGCTTCTAAACCATTATTTTCATGTTCTTTACATTCACCTCACTTCTTGAGAGAACCAAACCATACTTGATTTAACCAAAATTTGATTTATTTCTGTCAAAACTTGAGGGTTTGAGGTACTTATGTTTAAATGATTGAGGCATTCGTTTGGTATTAAAGACCCTATTTCAAAGAATCCTTTTTTATAATGGCCTACCTTGAACATTTAATATTTTTAGACCTTAGAATCCATGCACAGCCTGTTAGGTTAGCCACATTACAAGCCAATTTTCCCTATCCAACCAACTCTTGAAGTGAAATTGTATAATCTAGTTGAGCTTAAGTGTGGGGGAAGCTATGTTGTGTTGTGCAACCACATTATGTGATGCTTTGGGTGAAAAATTAAATTCTTAAGAGATGTGTTTACTGCTGAAGGAAGTCATTATATTGAAAGTTGTGCCTTTTCTGGAGATTTCATGACAAGTGAATCTGTGCCTTTTCTGGAGCTTCTAATTGAGGTGGAAAGTTGTGCATATCTGGAGCTTTCAAGAAAATCATGTTTGAGAAGATTGACAATTTTTTATGCTGAAATGAAGAATGGTGTAAACTTTTCATGACTTTTCATGATGATGGAGCTAAATTGATACTATGGGGATTGAGTAGAAGACCATATTTAAGTGAAAATTAGATTAATGCAATTTTGCTTCAAAAAGAGTCAAGCCCTCCTTATTCAGCCTCAGAATTTTTCACATCTAAATCCTACCAACCGAAAGCCTCAGAACAACCCTGAAAAGTACTCATGATAAAAATATGTCCTTGACTCACATCATGTAGATATATAGGAATTTATCAATCCTATGGTGACCCTTGTATGAGTTTGGATGATAAAGACATTGCAAAAAAATTGATATTTGTGTGATAAGAGAAAATTCAAGCGAGGTAAGTGTTTTGTGCATGGGAGGATAAATAAAGTGAAAATATATTGAATGATATAAATGAAGAAGTTGAAATAATGGTTTTTTATGAGGCATGATATATTTTGTTTCTTGGTGTGTAATTGTTTGATCTCAAGGATATGTGTTTTAAAATTGGTTTTGATTTGATATTGATGTTTACTTAATATGAGATTTTGCTCAGGAGTACAAAAGGGTAAGTGTGGGGGAGTTAATAAAACACTATTTTGTTGACGTTTTATTGATAATAAATAATATAATTTCCTTACATTGTGTTAAATATGTTTATTTATAAAATATTTGGGATTTGATCATTCATTTGAAAATTTGGTGAAAATTCCAGTTTTACCCTTTATAGTGCATTGTAGTATTTCTAAGATAAATATTTTTATATTTATTATTTGAATTTTAAATTTTGTAACCATGTTCATAACTTAATTTTATACAACTTTTATTCAGGACACTAGAGCTAAAAAGTGCATTCGGATGGAGTAAATGGTCCCTTAATCAAATGGTGGGCTGGACTCGGCAGAATGGACATGGGTTCTGTATTTGGGCCATATATTCTTCATCTGGGCTTGGATTGAGCCCAAAATTTGAGTACATATCGGGGACATGATTTGGCACAAATCATCCTTCTAGAAGGCCGATCAATTCCCGAATTTTGGAGGTCAACTAGGTGGTGAAACGTGGAATAAAATATTTGGCCGAGTTTTTCATTTCACACTTAAAACGTTATGTAACCCTAGACCTCACAAACTCTATTTAAATGGGGTTTTAACTATTTGGGAAGGTTGGTCGAGGATTTGGGAAGGTGTGTCCGAAAGGGTGTATCTTGGGAGACCCTCACAACTCTTGGAAGAAGTAAGTCTTTGTGCAAACCTCTCTTCCAAAAAGGCTCTCCTCTCCCACCTCTTCTTTGTATTTCTTTTATTTCATGTTTGTTTCTTGAATTTTTCTTCAAATAATCTTCTGTGTTATTCCCTATTTTTCTTCTCTTAATCTTCTTAATTGGTTTTGAATCAAGATTGGAGACAATATGTGGTTCTACCCTTTCAATCCTTTGCTTATGCAAAACGTCTCCACGATGACTACATCGCCCATGGAAGAGTGGTTCTTTTTAGTAATCGATCGACCTCTATCCTTATTCATTTAATTATTTTGAATCATTGAGCTAATGTAATTCACTTAATATGATCCATGAATTGTGTTTTTAAATTGTAAGAAACTAAGAAAGCAATTGAACAATTAACACAAAACACGCGAGGTCGGGAATTGTGTAAATTGTGAGAGCGCAATCTTAATCGGTAATACAAGACCATACGGGATTAATTTGTAGAGTTCAAATATAATCCCTAAAAACAATTCATCCTCATTTCCAGAATGGATATGTGCTTTAATTAGCCACTGACCATAAGCTAACCTTAGAACAACAATCAAAGTAGGGTGATGCAATTGCGTGTTCCGAAGCTAGCATAGGGTTTAAGTAATTTCATCTTTGTGGTTAAGTTAACTCTCGTAGGGTTCGAGGGATAACAAATTAGGGTATCATAATTAAGTGGATATTTATTTAAATGATAATGATTAATAAGTGAATGAAGAGGTAGAGTTAGATCGATTACTCCTTTTAAAATATTTTCTAAAAAAACATCTTTTTGTTGTGTCATTTTAATCAAACTTCATTTCAAAACTAAAAACAAAAAAATATACAATCTTCTTCCAGCAAACTTCTTCTAGATTCATAAACTATAACCAACCCTCATCCTTTCAAATAGTGTTTTTATTCTCTTTTATTTTATTTTTATAATACCTTTAAAAAGTTGTTTTAAATCTACTTCCTCCTTTGAGAGACGACCTTGGTCAGCCACTCTGCTGCACCTAAGTACCCCAAAATCACACTAATCATTTGAGGGCGCCCAAGACGGTGCTCTTTCAAGGTCCCAGTAGAGCTGCCTCTCCTGCCTCCATTCAGCATAAGGGCGATCGGCATGGACTACCGTACAAATCTTTGTATGGCGCCATATGAATGGTCGCCTGGAAACTGTTTTTGTAGGCAAACTCCACCAGAGGGATATGCTTCTCCCAAGAACCGCCAAAGTCTAGGATGCAAGCTCGGAGCATATCCTCAAGCACCTGGATCGTGCGCTCGGACTGGCCATCAGTCTGGGGATGGTATGTTGTACTCAAAAGTACCTTTGTACCCAAGGCCTTCTGAAGTCTATGCCATAACCGAGAGGTAAAGCGCGCATCCCTGTCTGAGACAATGGAGTGTGGAACTCCATGTAGACGAACGATCTCTCGGATATAAATTCGCCCAGATCATCAACACTGAAGGTCTCTTTAATCAGCAAGAAGTGTGAAACCTTCGTAAGCATGTCGATGACAACCCAAACAGCATCATTCCCTTGAGGCGACCTCGGCAACCCAGTCACAAAGTCCATCGCGACATCGTTCCACTTCCACTCCGGAATGGGTAACTGCTGTAAAAGGCATGATGGTTGTTGATGATATGCCTTCACCTGCTGACAAGTAGAACATCTCATGACGAAACCAGCAACATCCTTCTTCATACCTGGCCACCAGTACTGGCGATGAACTTCCCGATACATCTTGGTGACGCCAGGATGAACTGCCCAAACCGAGGAGTGAAAATCCCGCATCAGCTCCTCATGTATGTCTGCTGGAACCCACACATGTCCCTGGAAATGCAAGATCTCATCCTCGCCCACTGCCCATCCGGGAAGAGGGTCCTCTCCTGACACAGTCACCCGTAGGACTAAGCCTTCAGAGTCTGATAGTTGCCTCATCTGTACCCGATCAAGAAGTGTAGAGGTAACAGCTACAGAAGATAGGAAAGTTTGTCCCTATCTATCATTCACCTCCAGATGCATCTCAGAGAACAGAGCCATCAGCTGCCACTCACTTCTGGCCTCCTGAACTGCCTGAATCTGAGTTCTCCTACTCAATTCATCTACCACTGCGTTGCCTTTCCCCGGCGTATAGGAAATCTCGAAATCAAAAGACTGAAGGTACTCGACCCACCTGCGCTGTCTCAGGTTCAGATCCCGCTGAGTGAAAATATACTTGATACTCTTGTGTTCAGTGAAGACCACAAAGTGATCTCCCAGCAGATAGTGTCTCCAACAGCGTAAGGTATGAACAACAGCTGCCAACTCTAGATTGTTCATAGGGTAGTTCCTCTCATGTGGCCTCAACTGCTGAGACCTGTATGCAACAACTCCATCCCCCTGCATAAGCACATCTCCCAGCCCGATACCTGAAGCATTACAGTAAACAGTGTAGTTCTTGCCTGGCTTCGGCAAGACTAGTATCGGTGCTGACATCAACCTCCCTTTCAGCTACTGGAAGGCTGACTCACGAGGATATGACCATAATAACTTCACCCACTTCTTGGTTGGACCTGTCAAAGGTGCTGCTACACGAGAAAAGTCTTGAATGAAGCGTATGTAGTATCCAACCAGACCTAGGAAGATTCGTACCTCAAAGACGTTCTTTGGATGCTCCAAGGAAACTACAGCTCTCACTTTCTCTGGGTCCACTGATACTCCCACCTCTGAGATGACGTGACCCAAGAAGTGAATCTGATCCATCCAGAAGTGGCACTTCGAGAGTTTAGCATGAATTTGATGCTCTCTCAGTGTACTTAGAATGATCTCAAGATTTGTGGAATGGTCGTGTCAAGTGTGAGAGTACACCAAGATATCGTCCACAGATACCACAACAAAGGAGTCCAAGTAAGGATGGAACACTCGGTTCATCAGTGCCATGAAAACTGTAGGTGAGTTCGTGAGACCGAATGGCATGAATGTATACTCGTATAGACCATACCTGCTCTTGAATGCTGTCAGAGGTATATTTGATGGTCTAACGCGCAACTGATGATGACCGGACCTCAAGTCGATCTTCGAGAACACCCGGGATCCTCGAAGATGATCAAAAATGTTGTCAATTCTCAGCAAAGGATATCGGATCTTGACCGTCAACTGGTTCAGCTTCTGATAATCCACACAAAGTCGAAGGGTACCATATGCCTTCTTTGCAAACAGGACAGGCGAACCCCAAGGAGAAGTACTGGGTCAGATGAAACCCTTAGCCTGTAGCTCCTCCAACTGCTTCTTGAGCTCCTGCAACTCAAGTGTGGCTATCCTGTAGGGAGGAATGGACACTGGTGCTGCTCCTGGCATGAGATCGATAGAGAAGTCTACCTCACGCTCCAGAGGAAAACCTGAAAAGTCTTCTGGAAAGATGTCCCCAAAGCGATCCGCCACTGGAGAAAAGTCCAACTGTGGAGTCCACTGATCATTCAGATAAAGACTAGCAATCTGGGTTGTCATCCCTCATAGCCCAAGATGCTCGAGTCCTGCCCGACTCGCCCGAACATCCCACTCACCTTTATGAATAAAAGACTCACCCTATGGTGAAATGAAACTCACTCTGCGGCGATAGCAGTCGACGACTGCCTCAAAGGGAATCAACCAATCCATGCCAAGGATGAAATCATAGCCTGTCATCCCTAGGACATAGAGATCCCATATGAAGTGATACCCTGCAACCTCAAGAGGTTACTCTCTACACTAGCGTACACTAGATGTCCTCGTCCCCAAAGGTGTGTCTAGTGTCAAAGAGTCGGCAGAAGAAAAGACGCAGTGTCCAAGGCTCTCCACAACAGAAACAGAGATAAAGCTATGTGTAGCACCAGTATCGAAAAGGGATGAAGATAAAACTAAGGCTACTAAAATCGTACCTTGAACATTAGAAGGGTTGGGATCCTGCTCCTGATAAGTCTGCTCCATAGCAGAAGACAGGCCTGTACCGAGGCCCTGCGTCCCTGGCTGGCCACTCTGAGCTGAAAATCCCTGCTGGTGTTAAGGAACTGGTGGCTGACCACCAAGGCCTTGACCTCCACCTCGGCCCGAGCGGCCTGAAGAACTCATGTTCCCCGACTGGTGAGAGACTGGTGGTGCTTTTCCTGAACGAGGAGTCATGGAAGAACCCCGGTCACCAACTTTTAGTGAGAAAACCTGGCAGAAACGCTGAAGGTGACCCATATTACCGCAAGATCGGCACTCCACAGGGTCCCTCTAGAACTGCAGCCTCATGTGCCCTGACCGGCCACACTGGTAGCATGTCACCTGGATGTCTGATGACGCATCTCGCTTCCTCAGATCACCATGTGTAGGCTCTCTACGGTGCTTCTTGCTGTCATCTAGAGGAAGAATAGCTCAGGAAGCAGAACCACCCTGGCTTGCAGCTCCAGAGTCTCTCAGATTACGCTCCACAATCAGTGCCTGGTTGACGATGGAAGTAATGGAAGTCAGCTGGAAGATGTAAACCTGTGAGCGGATCTCCCGCCTGAGACCATCCTCGAACTTCCTTGCTAAGAACACCCCACTCCCTTCCCAGAGGGGCATGAAGTGATGCAGCTCGGTGAAACGAGCCGAATACTCCATGACAGAAAGAGTACCCTACTCTAAGCTCATTAAATCCAGGGCTCGGTCGGCCCTCAGGGTCTCCGGGTAGAAGTAGTCATAGAACACGTGCTGGAACTCTTCCCAAACCATAGCTTGTTGCTAACCCGCCTGTGAGATCACGTCCCACCACCTCTTGGCGGTGTCTCGGAGCATGTAGTTGGCGAGCTTAACCCGCCTCTTTGGAGGTGTCTCCAGATGCTCGAAGATAGTCAGCATGGCTTCCAGCCATGCCTCTACAGCCTGAGGTCCTCCTTCCCCCGAGAACGTGGGAGGATGCTGATGCTGAAAAACCCACGTCAAATCTTCCATAGACGTGGCAGGAGGCGGCACTCCCTGGAAGGCATGCATCATCCTCATAAAACCTTCCCTGAACTGCGCATCTGCACCTGCAACTGGTATGATAGTTAGTGCCAAGGCTGGCTCGACTGGGGGATCGGCAGGAAGTCCCTGATCAGCCCTATCTGGCGTCTGATCACTGCCCGATGATAGATGCACGACCGGAGGACGTCTCAGAGGCATAACTCGGAAAGATCAAAAGCACACCTTAGATCAAAAAAACAAGGACAGAGAACACAAGAGTACAAAACAGAAACAGGGGAAGAAAACACACTGGTTTACAAAACTTGACTACACGGCATGTATAAAACTACACGGCGTGTCTTCTTAACCCACTGACATGGGCGTGTACTCCTGCCCTACAAGTTGTGTACACTTCAAACTACACGGCGTGTTACACCCACACACGGCGTGTACTTGAAAACTGTTCCCCTGCCCGAGTCTCCTCACACGGCTAACCCACACGGTCCGACTTAACCCGGGACTACACGGTGTGTTCTTAACACACACAGCATGTACTAGACAAAGATTTGGTGGCCCTTGTTTGTGAAACACACGGCCGTCTACACGGATGAAACTTACACAGCATTATCTGAACAAACACGGCGTCCATAGGTAAGGTGACCCCATCCCGTGTTGTTCATGACACGGTCAGGTACCTGGACAAGACTACATGGTGTGTTCCGAACAAACACGGTGTGTGGAAAAGAAGGTAACATCGGCCCGTGTTGTTCATGACACGGCCGGGTACCTGGACAGGACTACACAGCGTGTTCACTAAGGACACGGTGTCTTCTACCAGAGCTTCCCCGGCCCGTGTTGTTAGTGACACGGCCGGGTACATGTCTCCGAACTTACACAGCGTGTACCAATCGTACACGGCATGTTCCCGAAGTTACTCACATGACACTGTGTTCTGCTCACACGGTCAGTGACATGGCCTGAACACTACACGGTGTATATCCAAAAAGTACACGCCGTGTATTCTGGGTTTTTCTGGGCAGTAGCTTAGAAACTACTCAGACTCTTGGAACCACTAAAAACAAGGTAAAGAGGTGCCAAATTTCGATTCATGAGGGCCCATACTCCCCGCGAATCAAAGCTCGGCATCTCCTGTAGTCACATACAAGGGAAAACAATAGCTCTCTAACATAAAAGTAGGGATTCTATCAAGCATCTATCACAATAGCATGCATAATCTACACAAGGCCTATCACAACAGCATGCAATCGCTAATGCACCCTAGATGGCATGGAAAGAATGCATGGAATGTGATTTCTAGAAGTGCCTAAATGATGCATGAGATGGCATACCCTCATCTCATCAGGTTGCGATATAAATAGAACCGAAATATCAAAACAATAACCGCACAATTCATGCGAATCACTCTAGGTGAAAATATATCAACCATAAAACTCAAAACTAGCAAACTGCAATTAACGAGGTAGTATGGACTTTCCCTGTACACAGGTTATCTACTTCCAAGAACAGCTTAATACCAAGTACCGAATCCATCCTATCCCCGGCTAAAGTCTCCAAATAGCAAGCAAGAGAAAAGAACTCCTCTGATACCACTTTGTAATGACCCGAATCCAGAGCCCCTCCACTGGTGCCCCGTACCCGGTTCGCCACATGACCTCAAGCGTGTTTCCCCAAACGCCAGAGGCTGCCGACTATCAGCGAGGGCCTTGGTGAGTCGGTGGGGAAACTATGACCTCATTCGGTAAGGTATACAGTGGAAAAACAACAGTCAACAGCGGAAGCAGTAACAACATGCATAACAATAGAAACCAAACAGCGGAAGCAATGAATATATATAGCAATGATGATAATGATGCAGCAAGTACAAGTATCTAAAGAAAACAGAAAACACAACAACGTGATGAAGTAAAACTGAAAAACAAAGTGCAAAGGAAAACAAGATAAACTCCTCAGCATCGCGAGCCCCGGCTCGGTCCCATGCTCTCCAGCTCTAGCGAAATCAAGATCCTGAAGTGGAAGGGCGCTTTCACTTATCTATTCTTGCAGCAACATAGTCTTCTTGGGCCCAAAAACATGGCCCAAAAAGGGTGTGAGATACAATCCCAGTAGGAAATCACCCAAATATTTGTGCCTAACAGTCAATGAATACAAGGCAAGTAATAAAACAGGAAGCAGTAAACAGGAAAGCACGAGCAGCTACAATCCACAGTTCTAACAAAATAAGTGAACGAGTAAACAACCAGTAACAAAGGAAAAAGGTAACCCTCTGGGTAGCTCTCATAGCCTAACCCCTATGGTTCAACCTATAAGTACTAGCAACCCTCTAGGTGGCACACACAGTCTCACCCCTCTGGTTCAGTTATGAAATTAATAGACTCTCTGGGGAAGCACTCACCGTCAATTCCCCCTATAGTCTCGTATCGTGCTAAAGGATCTCTGGGGAAGCACTCAACATCTATTCCCCTTGTGGCCCACGTCGAGGAACTATAGACTCTCTGAGGAAGCACTCAACTTCAATTCCCCTTGTGGTCTCGCATCATAATTAAAAGACACTCTGGAGAAGCCCTTCCGTCAATTCTCCCTTTGGTCTACTACTCAAGGTTCTCACAGTCCTGAGTGAAACTAAACATGATCAGCGCATGTGTACATCATCCAATTAAACCTCAAGAACTACTTGGCTATCAACTAAGGCTCAGCAGCAAAACAAGGTAACACTCCACAATCCTACAACTAGGAAGGGAAACTGCCAAAACGTCAAACAGGCAGAACAAGCATAGAAAACATTCAAGGTACAGTAAAGCTACCATAATCATAGGAAAAACATATACTCTAGCAATCAAGAAAAGTAGGAAATACAACAAGGGAAAAACAGGTACACACAATACCCCGTTCAAGGTTATTGGTGGAATTTTCACATAATATTCAACAACTTTCTATGTAAAGGCACAAACCACATACCTTGATCCTAGGTGATCGATATAAGTGAACCATGACAACAGATTCCCCTTGGAACGACGTAGATCTAAGAAAATGCACAAAATGCTCAACCTACGATAACTTGGAAACCAGGAGGAATCAAGAAACAAGGCTAAAGCAGAAGGAAGAACTCACCGCTGCGATTCCAACGCAATCGACTGTGCTCGAATCAGAGAACGGACGGCGAGGCAGGAGCTTGTCGAAGATCCGTCCGTACGTTCGCTCTCAGGCGGACGAAAACTGAAGAAGAAGATGAAATTTGGGGTTAGGCACGACCCCGGTCCATTTAGTGAAAAAAAAAAGTACACGGCGTGTACTTGGTCCTTTCCGTACTCTGCCAAAATCGGCCTCCACGTCACCCCTACACACCGTGTGTGTGGCCCGGGCATGGCCAGCACACGGCTTTGAGCCGGATCAGAGTACATGGTGTGTACTCAGAAAGTACATGGCGTGTACTTTGAAAATTTCCAGAAAAATCATTTTTTCTTAAAAACTCCAGAAAAAGGAAAAACATACCTGAATGAAGATCCGGGTTCTTACATCAGATTGGTGGGAATTCATGAGAACTTCTCAAGAAGAATATGTTATGATTTAAATATTCATCTCCAATCATTTAGGTTTACTTGATATTATTCAAAGGATATATACCATTGTGATTCATGCGATATTAGGCCAAAAAAATGTCATGGATATCATGAATGAAAGAGGTTTTGACAAAAACATATAATGTTCATCAGATATATTCATTGATAGAATGAAATAGGATGAATCTATACATTTTAGAGTATCTCCAATAATTTCATAAAAATAAAATACATATAAAAAATCAAACTGAAATAAGATATGATCGATTGAGCTAGAAAAACCGGCAAGATTATGGGGATAAGAGTCAATTGAATGCTAGAGTACCTCTCACCCTGCATCTTCTTCCTCTTCCTCCAAGATAGAGGGTCTTAATTAATGTAGTAATCTCATTAAATATTTTTTTAGTGGTTTCCAATGAGGATGATGATGTTGAGAGTTCAAACCTCATATTAGCTATGATTTCCTCATATCTCCATATCTTCATGGTCCATCCATCCATATAGGCTTGAAAATCATATATAAACTGGTGACTCTACTCCAATGCCTTGAAATCCTCCTTCATCTATTCAGCTAGGGAAGTATCATCTTAATTATCACACAATCCCCTCTCATTAGTGGAAAAATATTACTAACATAGGATAATTTTTATCATGATTTTGTTGAATGCTTTGAGATCAAATCCATTTGCCCCCAATTCATAGAATAGTTAACGAAGGCATTCCTCTTGATCACAAAACGTTTCCAGAGGAGTCTCAGTTTTCAAGGTGTAAATGTACTACTAGATCATCCTATGTCATTTTTGATCTTTTGTGGCTACTAAAATGGGTACGTCAAAAGGAGTAATAGTCGATTGAGATGACAATAAATTAAGAGAGGAATTCCCATATATTCTTACCTCAATAAGCGCATCATTTTTTTCTTATGTTAAAATGATAACTTTATTAACAGGTTATGTCCTTCTAATGGGATAGTAATCTCTAGGATGAGGGATCTTCCTCAAAGTCTCACACATGTCCTGAATCAAATCCATAATTACTACAGATAGAGGGGTCAGTGAGGAAAATGGTTTGTCCAAATTATAGACTAGTCAATTTATCACACCACTTGGGTAGGTTGTTACCCAAGATTGGGCATAATCTTGAGCAAGAAAGGTGGGATCGTTAGCAAATAGATGAATGATCTCAGTATTAGTTTCTTCACATGCTAGAATCATCCAAAACTCGTGGATTATCCCAGGGTGTTTCTCTCCCTACATGCCAACCGAAGGAAGTGGGGATACCCTTTGGGTGTAGCCAAATTAAAAATCAAAACAATAAGGTGTATATGGATCATAAATGATCATCTTGTCCATCCTAACTACAATAATTCTATCCCAAATGGTGATATTGTATAACCTTTCATCAAGAAAGTCACCACTACTATCAATGATTAGCCCAGTCGGTGTAGGATAAGGGGTGAAATCAAATCTATCATAACAAATAAACACATTAGTAACCTCGAATGGGCCTAACGACATGGCCCTAACCCCAAATATGTTCAAAAACCTAGGAATAAATAAATCACAATGGATCTTGATGGTATTATAGTATTCATAGTAGTGAAAATGCTCTCATATCCAATAAAATAAAAGTAGAAAGGACTACTGATCCTATAGGGGATTTGTCCAATTGAATGTGGAATAGGATCTGGTAAAGAGATTCTAGATTCGGTGCCACAATATTGAGGCACCATCTCTATACTAGTCATGCTTCCATCACCATCATACTGACCCTAATTCCTAAGAATGCATCCCTATCTAGGAAAATCCATATGTTCAAGAATATGGACATAAAGTTCTCCAGCCTAAGACTTGGATATATCTCTATATTTACTCGATATCCCCATGAGGTATAATCCCTGGCTTCCAAAATATCCCAATATGAACCAACACTGTCACTAACCTTCCTAGAAGGGAACTGATGGGTGTGTATATCATTTATCCTAGATCCATTATAATAAAGTAAAATGTTGATCTAATTTTTTAAAGAGATGAGTGAACGCATAGTCAACTCCTATATTAACGTTTTCTTCATGATGTTGATAATGTCCCTCATTAAGACTAGGGTTTTCAAAGGTTCATCCCAGACATCTACAGTAGGAAGTAACTCTTCATACATATCTCTAATAGGAGATATCCAACCTTTCTAATAGATGTCCCATAGGCTGATTCCTACCTCTCTAAGGGACAAATGAAATGTGTTGGTACTAGGGAACCAATGACATACCAATTACGTATTAAGATCAGATTGGATATAAACAATAAATTCATAAATCCATACTATTTCATAGAAATTTACATCATATAGTTGGTCAATAAACTCTAAAAAACACTACCTAGCCCAAAATTGCCACACCCATTCATCAAAAAAGTTTCCACTAGGTCAAAGATCCCATTTGGAGCTCCATCTGTTGTTTGGGTTGTTCAAGGAGATAAATATGATAAATTATCTCTGAGTGATGGGAAGGTGAGTAAAATAAAATATGTATAGACCCAAGGGAGAGTTTGAAAACATATATAATAACCCCTATTACTGAGTTGCAATAGGTTGTTTGTCCTTATAAATTGTTGTCTAGATACAGTCAAGAAAATTTGATAGCCATAAGGATTACAGGTTGGATTCTAGAAAGGGGAATGAAACATATTCAAGTAGGCCAAACCCATATAAATTAATCTGATGTGATAAAGGATAATTCTGGATCTTAGAAGTAAGAATCATTTTCATAACATCATTTTCAGAACGTACAAGATATTGAGGATCATCATTATGATTACTAGAAAACATATCCTTCTTTTTAGTCATAGTCGGGAAAGTTTGATGATATCCAGAAGCCATATTCACAAACCAAGAACCATAACTTAGAGTGAAAGACCATTAAAGGAAATTCATAACTACAACATCCTCATGTGCAATGCATGAATCAAAAAGGGATTCACAATCGCATAAAAGACTCATCCATCGCTTGGATCATAAAAATATTCTAGACCACATAAACTCATAGAAAATCATGTGAATGTATGCCCCCTCAGAAGACTCGTGATCGTGTGACCCTAGCATGGTCACGTGATCTGCATAATAACCAAGTGTCCATGCAATCGAGCTAGAAAATCCTGAAAAACCATCAATATGGACATGTTGTTATCAAATCCAAATTTCAACTAAATACTGAATATAGATTCATGTTTTATTCAGAAAATCACCTAGTAAAAACAATTCTTGTGAAGGAGTTATTGTGAAAACACTCTTGAAAATGGGTCTCACAATCATTTCTTGTGGGAGGGTATTTGAAAAGGGTCACATGATGAAGGCAGGGCACAAGATCTTTGAGAATTGGATAGGTGATGTCTGAGTTGACCTTCATTCCACTATTTATAGGATATATTTTGGAATACCAAACATCACCTGGTATACCAAGTGTCTCCCAAGACACCGATTGGTGACAGCACCAAAGCCTCAGGCAGGCATTTACTTTCCTCAAAACTAAGCCCTTTTCCCCATAGACATCGCTCCTGAGGGGTGGATTTATTAGAACCCTCTAAATGCGAATTGGAAAATCCACAAGGAAATAAATACCTGAATATATGTATTATTTCCTCTGTAAAGAAAAGGAAGAAAAATGTGTCCAAACTCACATGGATTGTGTGAGCCTCCGAAATATTCACTATCTCATAACCTTTAGAAGGTCATGCGAATGATCATGCGTAATTAATGACCTATGGGATATCTCATGAATCCCCTTTTAAAATTCCTTCTTCTCTTATGAAGGAATCCAAGGAACTCACTGATCATACAGTGGTATTCAGATAAGATCCTCCAGGTCATGCAACTTTTCAACCGGTAGATTCCTAAAAACCCATCCAAAAATAGTTGTAAATTTAAAGAGAAAAATATCTAATAGTTGGGTGCAATTATAGTTGTAAACTTTATGTGGATTGGCTAGGTGGTTTGCGAGACACCTCAAGCCCATGGTGACATGACCACCTCACCATATGAGATCCCACTAGCAAGTCACTCTCATCACGTGAAAAGCTTCAGACATGTCCATCTAGTAATGCACTCTCGCTTTGGCTCCAAAGACAAGTAGGAGGGTTTTTTCATGATAATACTCGTGTATCACCATAGGAACCTTTGTTGTTCATATGACACATCACCTATGGGGATATTGATTATCTTTGACAATACTCAATAAAACTCGCATGACCCCAGGACCTTGTAAAATAAATAAGGAAACAAAAAAGGAAAAGGAGAGACCCTCTTGTGGTCCTAAAATTCATATGATCCACCCATGCACTCCAAAAGACCTCAGAAAATCCCTTATACATGATATCCTAATCTCGTTAAGGAACCTTGTAAATCTATATTTGTCTCATAGAAGATCTCAAACAAGTCACCCAAGGTCATGTGAAAGTCTTTCAATAGGCATCCTAATATCACAAAGGACGTTGGGCATGCCATCCTGACAATGTAAAATCCACATGGAATATCTATATGATTAGGAAAGACCCCATTAATTGGATATAATATAATTAATGGTGAATTGATGATATGATCCCGTGATCACTGAAAATCATGTGATGTCCCTAGAATGATCTACAATGGGGTCCCATGAAATGCATGACATCAAAAACCTCCATTGAATCCATCCTAGAATTGCACAATATGCGTCATGAAAAGCGGTGTATAATCGGGGTGGTGAGGCCTATAAATCCCCCACCCCAGAATGAAAAAATGAATCCTTGGATCCTGGCATCGTCACACCTAAGAATTACAGAGAGTGGATTATATCATGACTGGAAAGGTTTTCCATCAAGTAAATTCTGGAAAACAACCTAAGTGGTCATGGAACATGCATAGGCACTTTGTGTGATCACTCATAGATCATGTGGAGGACTTTAGATGGGTTATGATAAGGAAATCATGTCTAACTGAATAGTCATGCGAGACTTAAACAAGCTAAAAATGAAAAAATATAAGGCATATTCAATAAAAGGCTAGAACAAAGACTAAAAAATGGGAAACTTATGTGAAGAACATATATGTTGATCCTCATGTGCTTCGCATGAACCACCCAGGTCATGAAACAACACCAGAACATATCATACAGATCACACAAAACTCCTTTTCTATACTATTTAGATCATGAAAAGTCCCCTATACGTGTCATGGAAATTCACATGGTACCCCCTATGAATTCCACCCAAGTCACATGAAACCCTTCGAGCTCACCATCCAGACCTCACGATGTCCTCTAGACATGTCTCCCAAGTCATATGGAAGCACCAGTACATGTCATGTAAGTATCATGATGAAATCAGGACATGTCAAATAGATCTCACGATGTCCTCCGAACAATCTATCCAGATATCATGATGCCCTCCGGACAAGCTAGCTAGATCTTGAAATGTCCTATGGACATGTCAGTCGGATTTTGTGATGACACCAGAAAAAGTCATCTAGGAAATGTAGTACCCTCCATACATGTCATGTTGACTCTCTCAAAACCCTCTAAACATGTCATCCGTATTTTGTGATGAAACCAAGACAAGTCAGTTGGATCATGAAACGCCCTCCAAGAATGTCATCTGAGATCATGTGATGGCCTCCAGGATCAGCCAACCAGGTCTTGTGATGTCCTCCGGACAAGTGATCATCAGTCATGTGATGACCTTAATACATTCCATCTAGATAATGTGATGTCTCACATACAAGTAAACTGGATCATATAATTTTATTTTTATATTCCAAGAAGATATCCTTCAACATGTCAAGTAGACAATCAAGCCATGTTGGGTAGACAATCAACACATGACAGATAGATAAGAAGACCAGGTAAAGAGGGCATCCCAAAACTTGATGACCTTTTTCAAGCCTCCACATTAGGTAAACCTTAGTGTGTAAGACCCGATCAATGGCATGATATGATATGTACCACATACAAAGGGAAACCTTAGTGTGTAATCCCCGATCACCTGAACTATGATAACTCTAATTACTGTTATAAATAGGATACATAGGACACCTTCTTAAGGACTGAGCTCTATATTAAACCTCTAAAGGGTTTTCCCAGTACATAAGTCCTACATCCACAAGTAATGAGACTGATTATTTTCCATCCCTTATTTCCCACACCAAGCATAGATCACCTGTTCTTAGGGAGTTACAATAATCACATCATTCATATAAGGAAATCTATGTGTGTAAGCCCTGATCAGTGGAATAATATGATATTTCTATTGCCTTTATATTAGGGTAACCTTAGTTTGTAATCATTGGTCAGTATAATAATAGGATATGTCTCACATACAAAGGGGAACCTCAGTGTGTAATCCCCAATCAACTGAACTATGATGAATCTGATTCCTACAATAACTAGAATACGTAGGATGAATTCCTAAGTTCCAAGCTCAAATGGGAATCTACGTTAGTGTAATATCCTCCATGTATCTAAAATTTAAACCATCGGGAACCAATAATTTCCATAAGATAATCATTTTACCTCATCCATCAGCTAACTAATAAATTACTTGAACTATGAGAACTCTGATTCTTGTTATAAATAGGATATGTATGATGCCTTCCTAAGGACCAAAATCAATATTAAACATCTAAAGGTCAGTCCAAGTACATAAGTCTCACATCCATATATAGTGATATTGACTGCTTTCCATCCCTTGTTTCTCACACAAAGCATGGTTTATGTGGTATTAGGGAGTTGCAATGATCATATCATTCACATCATGAATCTCTACTAGCCAGGACAACCTTAGTGTGTAATCCCTAATGAGCACCATGATATGACCCTCTCTATTTAAGGATATCCACTTTGGGGTTAGTCCTACGGGTGTGATCAAACTATAATAACTCTGATTCAGGCCATAACTAGGATATGTAAGACGTCTCCTCGAGACTCAAGCTCAAATACTTATCACCTTAGTGCTCACACATATGTCCTTTCTACATGATGGTAAACTACATGGGTTCAACGAAATATGTGGTATTTGATTCCTATTATAAATATGATAAATAGGATGCCTCATAGAGGCTCAATCCCATTCTTGATATATTACACACCTCCCTACGTGGAAGAAAATTTTGAAGTGCCCAGCTATATAACTTAAGTATATAAGAAGTTACCCATCAGTGGAAATTGATGAAGAACCTTGGATAAATATAGATAGAGACACTAAAATATTCCCCTTCATGTATAAAATAGATCTAACCTATGTTCATTTTGTGAGAGAATCCAATTCTGTATTGGGATTGGAAGTAGGTTCAACCTATGGTCATTTTATTAGTGTAACTGGTTCCATATTGTGATTAGTAATAGATTCACACATATCTTTAATATTTAATAGGGTCCCATATTAGGTAAAAATTTCCCCCAAAAGTGTGTGGTGAGTATGACATCCCATCCTATCGGCCAATCTGTGTTCCTAAGTGTCATTGGGTCTACAACCCCAACTGACCGCTTGCCTTTGGAAAGTAGTTATGTACCCAGTTACATATGTGAGAACCATTGGGAGTTTCCAATTATAATAATGATTAATGCACTCCATATTTTAAAATAAACAAAAGATGGTGAACCTAGAACCAACTCATTTAACCATGGAATCTCCTTCACAATATAAAAAGGATAGATTTCCCATTTATCATTAGACCATCTTGTTCCCATTATGAGGGTGCCTCAAGAAATTAATTTTTATCTTTTCCATCAAAAAAATATTATTTGGTTATCTCTTTTTATTTTAAAGATAATAAATAATTATTTGTTCATTGATAAATAATTTATTTAACTATGTGAATATTTAATAAATATATATTCACTAAACTATGAATAGAATATTTATTTATTTATTAAATTAATGATATTTATTTAAATACTTTTTCAAGAATTCAATATATTGAGGAGGATGAGTAGACTATATTTTTTCAGTGATGAATATTTATTTACCATGTTTTAAAATAAATATTTATCATCATGTGGGTTAGTGAAAACCATAAAATAAAATATTATTATTATTTTATTTAATGACATGGGGTTATTTTTGGGTTTAATGTATTATTAAGGAACTTTTTGTAATTTATTAAATATTAAACTCTAACCCTAGGTCTATAAATAGACTGGTATTTCAATTAGAGAAAGTTTAATCATTATACACCATAATTTACTCTCAAGATATTCCTCCTCATATTTTCCTCTAATGACTGAGAAGAATAAGAGAAATTTTATCAAGACTGAAGGAGCGTGAAGTGATCAAAACAAACAATACAAGATGACTAATTGGACGAAATAGAACTTGAAATTTCATATGTGTTATTCAGTAATCGAAGGAGAATATGTGAACCATCTCTATAGGGGATCCTCTTTGAGTCCTCACTACGAAATGATGATACACTAATTAGGTTATAACTATCAACACCATCAATAAAGAAATATCTCAATACCAAGTTAATCATTCTTCTTGTGTTTTAAATTAATTGAAAAATTAATATGAAAATATCATCTCTCTCAGTTCTGGAAAATTCATTTTTCAATATTCTTTAGAAGTGTTTTCATTGGTCATGATGTTCACTTCAGGTACATTGTGAATTATCCATTTATTTTAGCAAAAATTGAGTTTTCCATTTTATGAATAGTCATTTTCACTATATCTAGAACCATCAAGTGGTATCACAGTTGTATCATTCAATTTATAATTATTTTTTGTTTCATGATCATTTAAGTATTTAAATTTTAGTTTTCATTTCAATAAATTCATTCCTATAATATGATCATTGAGATCTATTCTCCCCCTTCATTTATAACTCATTTAATCTATATCTAATTAAATATTAATGAAGAATATCCAAATAACTGATTTCAAGGTGCAGGTGATTATGGCTAAATAACACAATATTACATGGAAAGTAGCCCAAAGGTACATATATTGTTCCATTTTTCAATGTACTAGAATGACTCTCAAATTAATTCAGAGTGTCATGTCTTAAATACACATGGAATTCATTAAATTCAAACCATGTGTTAGTCAGGCTAGGCTAGCACATATCTCATCATACTAAACCTTGTGTTACTCACTTACATGTCAAGTAGTCAACAAGATTTCACAGCTAAAAACACATGGTCTAAGCCATGTCATAAATTTATTACACAACATGGGGATTGGAAAGTATGTAAAAATTAGATTACATGGAATATACCAGTTGTAGAAACCAAATACCCCACACATGACCACATATAAATACACACCTAGTCCTTAGGCTTGTATCATAGACATAAGGTGAGTGAGATACATTCAGTGTAGTTGGATATACACATTGTCTACCCAACCTATATATAAAAAATTAAAATTAAATTTATTAATCCTTTAAACCTCAGTAACATGTGTTTTTTGTTTCATTTAGTGGATTATACACCCTATGTGTGAGGTTATATATATATATATATAATTATTAATTAATTTATATATATAATATGAACTATATACCATGTATAGTCACAATATGTAAACTACTATGTGAATATTAAAATATTTACCTACTATGTTAATTAACTTGTGTTCTATGTGTAATTTATTGACTCGTACACAACATTTAATTAAATGATAAAACATGCATACTAAATGTTGCATGAGTATACTACATAAGATCTTAATATATAATGAGTATTTCAAACAATTACTTGTCAATTTGATTCTAAATAAAAGTTTTCCACTTATTTTATTATATTTTAATTAAAATTAATTAATTTAACTTATTTAAATTCATAGAAGATGGGTTTTTCTAAGATTGATTGGATGACCATTAAGAAAAATGAATTAAATGATTAATCAGATAATTAATAGAATTAATTCTCATTCATTTTATCTTAATAAAATAACTAATTAAAATTAATTATAGCCAGTTATTTTAAATTTTTATCCATTAAATAGGTGGATCATAATAAGATTAAAAAACCTATGTATGTGTATGGTTTATTTTAATTTAATTATTTCATGTAGAATTTGTAATTATTTTATTAAATTAAATTGATGGCCAGTGATTCATCCCTCCATCGTTATTATGTACAGGCAGGTGTGCCCATAGTTTCATTTATG
Source organism: Viscum album (assembly GCA_963277665.1). NCBI lineage: Eukaryota > Viridiplantae > Streptophyta > Magnoliopsida > Santalales > Viscaceae > Viscum > Viscum album. The sequence goes on along the minus strand of OY728139.1, from coordinate 1,517,467,866 downwards.
TAATCACCCTTACTAGTTCCCTTCACCTATGAGTGAAGTAAAATAATTATAGTGATTTATCACCTAATAACGTGGAGTTTGTTCAAGATATAGAAAAGGGGAAACTAAACCAAGGAGATGCACAGAACAAATGTGGAATGATGAAACTCAAGCCTATACTAGATCAAGAAGTTTCTTTCAAATTGGGTCAATGGTTTTTTTATTGTTCGCTCAATAAACAAACTAATAGTTAAAGATCATGGTCATTCCACATTTTATTTATTTTATTTCTATCTATTTCATGATTTATTTTATGGATATAATAACATGATCACATAAATAAATGGATTAAAATGGAAATATGGATTAAAATAAAAGGATTATGTGTAAATATTTTATTGGTACATGGATAATCACTTAAGTAAAATATACTTAACATTAATAATGCATGTAAATGGATAAAATAACAATGTTTAGTCTTAATAAAAAAATATCTCAAGTTAATATTAAGTCATTACACCTTCCACTATCTGAATTAAGAAAATACATAGTTAAATTGGTAGTTCGGGATATAGTCAAGGGAACTTTTAATTATCAAGTAATATTAACTAATATGATGGGATGACTTAAACGAAGGTTTATTGAATTTATCATTCATCATATATTCAGTAAAAATTTGGAGGAAAGTGTTGAAGAAATATGAGTCAAGGCATCATGATTGGGGAGTCCACTCAACTAAACAAGAAAATTCAGACATGTAGTTTAAAATACCACCTACCTAAACATCTTCTTAGGGTTTTCATGGTTATATTTTGGATTATAAAGAGGTAAATATGGATCCTTTCAACTAGAATGTATAAAGTGATGGGAAATTATGAGTTCAATGGTGAGGTTCATTTATAAATCATAAAATAGTGGGATACTTAATAAAATTATATTTATTGTTTCTCAAATAATTTGTAATAAACAAAGTACTAATAATCTAGTCTCTTATTATTGTAGAATAATGGAAATTTCATCAACTACACTATCTATGTGATCAATTTTAGAGAAATACCATCTTTGAAGTGGCAGTAACATCTAGAAATGGTTTAGAGTCTTATAGGTTGTGATGTTCCATAAAAAATAGTCTTACATTCCATAATACTAAATCCTTGATATTCCTATTAAGGTATAGATTAATGAGAAGTTTTCTATATATGAAAAAAAACATTAATCATGCAATAGATGTTCAGTGTTTAATTTTTTCATCAATTTCTAGTGAACTCATGAAGTCACATGAGAACATAGATTCTTATAGCATGCTCTAGAATATTTTTGGTCTTTATCATGAGAGACATAGAAAGGAATGGTTTGATATATCCAAGGTTATATTCATGAGAAAAAAATATAGAAGGTGAAATAGCTAGGCCTCACATAGTAAATCTCATTATCTACATTGAGAATATAGAGGTTATAAGGTTTACGATGCATGAATAAATTTTCACTGATCTCATTATTTAATCAGCCCCTCAGAACATATCTAGTTCTATTATAAATGTCAATATGAAAACATAGATAAGTATCTCATAGATCTTATCACTCTACTTATCCATGTTGATAAGGATATAAAGAATGAAAATACTTCTGTTTTTATGGTGGATAAAAGGAAAGGCCTAGAGAATAGCTCCAAGACTAACTCTAAGTTTAAAGACTCTTCACAATGCCCTTATAAGAAAATTAGTATCAAGGGTAGAGAAATGTGTAATGACCCGAACCTGAAAAGCCACCCAAACAGTGCTAAACGGATCAGGTGTTACTACCTTAGGCGCACCTCCCCGAACGCCAAAGGCTTCCGACTAGCAGCGAGGGTCTTATAGGTATAGTGGGGAGGATATACCCTCTTGGAGGATAATAATGGGACTGGTCTGAGTATAATAATAAATATGCAGTAGAAGAAAGGACTCAGCAGACTCGAACCAGACCCACAGAGCGGAAGCACATTCAATATCGATAAACAATGAAAGCAATAAATATAACAATAACATCGGAAAGTAAACACAACAGCATGTTGATCACTTGTAACTACTACTGAACAATAAATTTGCATCCAAATCAGGTCATACATATCCATATATATAAAGGGCGCCACTGGATAACCAACTATAGATAAAAAACAAGCATGCTGATACAGGAAAGGAAAACAGAACAAAATAAACTCTAGCTAGGAAAGACCTCAAGGTCCATACCATCTCCATGCAATAGGTAATGTAGCCCAGCTCCTGAAGCTGGCCTCTTTCCTACACGTAAATCCATAAATTCTGCACGTGTCTCGAAGGGCCCGTGCAGGGTGTGAGACAAATCTTAGTAGGATACCACCCAATGGTGTGTACCTAATATAATTGTTTAAGCATGAATGCATTTATAAAGAAAACAGTAGACATCACATTTCACAAATAAACACAACTCTGTTTGTGCTCAACAGCCACCATAGAGTGTCACCTGCTTCGGCCAGTGACAGAATCTCTGTCAAGTAACATGGAACCATGTTCCCCCTGACACCGCGTGTCTTAAGCACCGACGTCAAGTAGTCATCCCCAACATTAATAACTTGGATGAACAGCGATGCCTGTCCTCAAATAAGTAACCAGAGGGACAGAGATGTCTTACCTAAAAGAAAATATCTAGAGGAATAGTGATGTAGGCCCTCAAATAGAGTAATCAGAGGAACAATGATGTCTTCCCTCAAGGTAGCGGTGAGCCTCTACCCCCAAACCGGTAGCCTCAATTATATCCCCAGAAGGATCCTCACCATCCACGTGGCTTCCTACGGAAAGCACCCCCAAACGAAAAGTACCTAAACCGCAACTAACGAGGGCCTCTACCCACACGAGTGGTCAAAACCACCACATCACAGAGTCTCTCTGTGTGCACACTACTCATAGTTCTGGGTGAGCGGTAATCACCAAAATAGTACCCAAGCCACAATGTCTCTGACACCTCGTGTCCCTGCGACCATGTCGATCAAGTCTGACGACCTCACCATCCAAATAACTCGGGTCATACCCAACCTAACAGTCACACTACCTAAACTGACACCCATGACGCCCAATCCCATGGTTAGAACCACCCAAATGTAACTCAGTCCAAGCCCAACCTGTGATCAGCATCACTCAAGAATATTCGGGCCATGCCCAACACAACTGCAAGGGTTCCAGCATATGCAATTTAGCAATCACATATAAAATCAATGGAAACACTTTTAAATAGGAAAAAAAACTAAACAGTTGAAAGGCACTAACTATGTGTTGTCCCATACCAACACCAAGGTCTTGGAAGCCTCTAACAGTTCATATCAATGTTTAATAAACTAAACTTAACAGTTTAATCAAACAAAAACAATTATAACCATTTTGGCATTCCCCATCCAAAATGCCCCGATGAGAAATGGCCACTCTCCCAGCCCCGCTCAAGAAAAATAGGTAACAGGGCATACCCAAAGGCATCCCATAGGTCAAATAACAATTAAACTGGCAATATCAGGTAATACAGGGTCACACTCAAAATACCCGAAAACACGCCAAAGGTTGCGCCACCCAAAAGTCTGCAAAAACACAAAAATATGTATGCACCACCTACCTGATACTTGTATGATGATACTCCTATAATAATAGCCTCCAATTTGGTCTAAAACGCGGTAGATCTATAAAAGAATCAAAACCGCTCAAACCCCAATAACTCGTTCGAGAACATAAATCAAGAAAAACAGCTCAAGAAGAATCAAGGCCTTACCGAGGGGGTTCCAATGGATTAAACGGTGTTTGAATATGGAATCGAATGAAGAAACGGGAGGGGTTTGAAGTCCCGGCTGGATTTCCCCGCTCAAACCTTTCAAGGGTTTGGGTTCTACCTCAAAACGAGGCTACTGCCCATTTTAGCGAAGAAAAGAAAATACACGGCATGTACTTTAGGACTACACGTCGTGAATCATTTTATTGTTCATAAGATGGCTGATATTTCACAGAGGACTTGCCAACTGACTACACGGCATGTATCTCTCTACCCGACTGACACCCCTAACATGCCATGTATATTATTCATACACAACTAACTACACAGAATTTCCAAGGAGGACACGGTGTGTACTTGGTTATTTATCTCCACCAGACCAAGGGTACACGCCGTGTCGAGCAACGCTACATGCCGTGTGGTAGGTAATTCCTACATGGTCACCACACACTACAGGAAAACAGGATATTTGCGACGGGCGATTTGCGATGGGATCCCGTCGCAAAAGACCTTTTGCGACGGGGCTCCGTCTCAAATTTCCCGTTGCCGAAAACGGCGTCGCAAATAGGTGTTTTTGCGGCAGTCCCATCATAAAAACAGTATTTTCGACAGTATTTTTCCCCCATCGCAAATTGGTTTTCGTTTATATATAAAAAAGGTATTTGCGACGGGTCGTCACAGATATATTAGTTGTGACGGGTTTCTGACCCGTCGTAAATGGGAAATTTAAAAAATATTTGCGACGTAGGTATTTGTGACGGACTGTTGCAGAAATAGTTTTTATGACGGGTATTCTTCCCATCGCAAATGGGACAGTAAAAAAAAATTTATGATGGGACACCCCGTCGTAAATACTCCCGTCGCAAATACTAAAAAAATAAAATAATAAAATAATTAATACAAATCGTATAATATTATATAAAAATAATAATAATATTAATAATATAAAAAAAAATTATTATTATAATATAAAAAAATATATAAAATATAATTATGAAATATTAATATAAAATAATAATAATATAAATATAAATAATATAATATTATATAATAATACTAATATTAATAATATAAAAAATTAATATAATATTATTATTAAATTATGTATATAATAATAATATTAATATTAATAATATAAAGAAATTATATTATTATAATATTAATAATAAAAAATATATATAATATAATTATGAAATATTAATATCAAATAATAATAATAATATGAATATAAATAATATAATATTATATAATAATAATACTAATATTTACAATATAAAAAATTAATATAATATTATTATTATTAAAATAAACATACATATTTATGAAAAAATAATATTAATATTATTAATATTAATAAAATTATAAAATTATAAACTTCTCAATATTAACAATAAATATAAAATATTAAAAGTAATATTACTAAAATAAACAGACATTAAAAATAATACTAATAAGTAATAAAATATTACAAAAAATAAAAACAAATTAAATCATGCAATATTTGTACCAATATGAAAGAGGAATTGTAAATAGTTAATATGACAATAAACTACAAACTCAAATGTTTATTACATGTAAAAAAATCACTGGGGGTGGATAATCTGGAGGACCTGGAAGAGGTGGTAGAGGAAACTTCATCCCTAAACTATGAGTCAGACGATGCATATACTCCATATGCTCCTGATGTTGCTCCTCATATCGACATCTCTCCTCATCCTTCTGCTGACGCATCTGCTCCTACCATTGACGCATCTCCTCATCGTGTTGCTGACGCATCTGCTCCTTCCCCTGATGCAAATCCTCTATAAGCTGACTCTGAGCGCGCAGCTGCTCCTGATACTGTGAGGCAGAAGATGATGTCTCTCCACAAGATCCTCTCGAGCCGGATGCCGACATCGCAGCAATACCGTAATAAGCTACAGGAGTCAAATGAGAGCTGATACCAACTACTCTGCCCTTTTCGAAGCCATACTGGGTCGCCTGCATCCATGTCTTCTCATCAAAATGGTGGGCACTAGTCTGATCACCCGTCTCGTCTTGACTCTCAGTCTATGTCTGAGAGGTCGCGGCCTCATATGACTCCTTAAGTTTCAATTAGAAATTAAAATAATGAAAAGATTATATGCATTTAATTTTCAAACTGAAAAGAAAATAATACTGACCACAATTTGATGTTGGTGGTCACCTCTAATCTCTCCAGTAGCCGGATCAGTGTACATCCTCTGATAAACGTCGTACTTCGTAATATTGGGCTGCTCGTCTTCCTATATAAATATAAAATAAACTGTTTATATTTAAATTTTTATAAAATATTAAAAAAAGTAATTACCAGACGCTCTCTATGTGCACTGAATGTATGACTACTAGCTCGATGCGTTACCTCTTGTCTCCCCCGATTTTGTCGACCCAATGCAGATCTCCTCTGAAACCCACCACCCAACCAGTGTGTACATAATCCATCCCAAATGTGAGATGAAATGTACTCTAGTATGTGGGCTCTACAGGACTCATCAAATTATGTCACTCCGGCTTTCCTCATAGCCGCCTTTCTCAAATTATGTAAAAACTGACGGAAACGGTCACGCATAGACACCACCCATGCCGTGTGGATAGTGGCACGCATTCTCTCATCGATGGGATACCATAAACCCTAATATAAAGTTATTAATGAATTAAATTTCAAAATAAATAATATTTAATTATGTACCATCCAATGATCAAACATGGCGGCCTGCACATCAGCGGGAATCTGATCCCATGTGATCGAGGGCTGAGAAAAATAATTGCGCAAGATAGCGCTCCCCTGTCCAATAGCTATATGTGTAAAACTGTGGAAAAAGAACAAATAATCAAACAATTAGAATATAAATAAATTATAATGAAAGATAAATAAAATACACAGGTTACCATACCACCGCGTGTGCGCATTGAATCCAAGAGGTGGACGTCGCTCCGGGATAGGATCTGGAATCATCAGTCTGGAAAGACCACGCCCCCTCCGAGTGCTCCCTATAGTGCCAATAGCCTGAGGGTCAGATGACTCAAGAACCTCATCATCCATAGGTAGATCAGCCTCCATAAACTGACGATACGTTTCTGAGTCCATCTGAAACATGAAATGATTGTTATTAGTAAACAGTTGAAAATAACTAATATGTATAGATATATATTTGTTATGATTCTAACTAGCATTTTACTATGTCAATGTTCATCTTCATCATCATCTTCATAGTTTTGAATGTCAATGTCTTCATCTTCCTCATCAACATCATCAATTTCCATATTAGTTTCACTTTCATCATCTCTTGTCATTTCAAATTCAGTTGTAACATCATTGACAACATCGTCACCATCGACCCTTAACTATGGGGTGTCATCCTCGATATTCATGTCTCTTTGTGAAAAAGATGTGTTTTGAGGAGTGTCCTGAAAAATTTCATTTCCTTGAACTTCAGTGGAACCACATTTAGTTTGATTAAACTGATTTTCTCGAGATTTAACTTTTATTATACTCTACCAATCATCCAACTCTTTTTCAGTAGCACGGTATTTTGCATAATAAATTTTATGTGCCTGATGAGCCAATAAAAATGGTTCATTTACTGCAAGAATACTTTTATGTTTAATATCAACAATTCCATGAGTCAGATGAATACGCAAGCCTCTCTCAGTATCCATCCATCGACATTTAAACATTGTTACATAATTTTGTCCCAAATAACACAGTTCAATAATTTCTTCAAGCATGGCGTAAAAGTCAACTTCAATATCTCTATGATGTGGTCCCTTCAAACAAACACCACTATTCATTGTTTTCTTTTATTCCCCATATTCATGTGTATGAAAGTGATAACCATTCACCACATATGCATTATAAGATTTAACCATTTTGGATGGTGGGCTACTCAATATATGCAATTGACTATCAATCTTATCAGCATGTACAGATACCTGAAAATTTGTAAAACATTTATCACTATTACAAGTAAAAAATTGATTTTATATGTAAAACCAAAAAAGAATGTATGTTACCAGTTTTTGAAACCAGTAGGCAAAATGTTTTTGTCGACGTTATTCTAAGCCAACTGCTGTAATTTGTGGAAATTGTTTCTTGATATGATCATCATATAACCTATAAATACAATATGATTAATTTACTGTAACAGAATCTATAGAATAAGGGATAGGAGCACTCACTATACAATTAGTGACATTTCTTCACAGTTGAGTAGAACATATGTATGAGCTCTATTATGTTCATCATCTGAAAGCCATCTATCATGAACTCCACCAAAGACAAGTTCAGGCTGATTGACAACTGATAATTGATTGTTCATATCATCATCAACATTCCCCTTGTTCCGGCCCATGCGGTTAAATTTTAAGGGATATTCAGATTCAAAATAATGAGAGCAGAATAAAGCAATTTCCTATTTCAAATAAGACTCAGCAATTGAGCCTTCAACTGATGCTTTGTTACATACTTTTTTCTTCAATTTCTGCATGCATCTCTCAAATGGGTACATCCATCGAAACTGAACCGGACCTCCACATTTTGCTTCTTGTGGAAAATGTAATATCAAATGTTCCATCGAGTCAAAGAAATCCGGCGGCAAGATATTTTTCAGTTTGCATATAATTACAACAACAGCTTCTTCCAGTTTTCTTAGTGTATCGTAGTTTGTTGTCTCCACACACATGTCTCAGAAAAAATATGATATATCTGTTATCGAATCCCAAATCTTAGAATTCAACAAACCTCTTAATCAAATAGGCATAAGTCTTTCCATTATAACATGATAGTCATGACTTTTTAATCCGGTAATATGACCATTTTTAACACATCTTCCAAAGTTGGAAGCATAGCCATCTGGAAGTCTCAAATCTACAATCCACTGACAAAATAATAAGTGAATCTCTTTGGTCATTGTATAAGCTACTTTTGGCTTCATTAATCTCTGTGATCTGACATTTTCAAACAATTCAAGTTCTGTTCGCCTGCAAATTTGGGAAAGATCTAATCGTTCCTTTACATTATCTTTGGTTTTACCCGGTGTATCCAAAACTGTATAAAATAAATTATCAAAATAGTTCTTCACAATATGAATGACATCCAACATGTGTCGTACCAACAAATCAGACCAATATGGAAGATTTCAAAAAATGCTCTGTTTTGTCCAATTGTGTTCTTTCCCAAAGCCATGAATTTTCTGTTGGTTTATTGTCGGTCCAAAAGTGATGGAAGGTAATGAAAATACAACTGATTGTAACTCTGTACCTGAGATCATTTTTGGAGGTTCATCTCTTTCAATTCTGCCTTTTCTGAAATGAGATTTATTCCTCCAAAAAGGATGATCGATTGGAAGAAATCTGCGATGACAGTCAAAATAGCAAGGTTTTTTTACATTCATGAGCATAAATGCTTTGTTGTCTCCCATACATTAAGGAAATGATTTTGTACCATGTTTACTCCATCCAGATAACATTCCATATGCTGGGAAGTCACTAATTGTCCACATCAAAGCAGCTTTCATTACAAAAATTTTGTTTCGCAGCAGCATCATATGTACCAACACCATGACTCCACAATAAATTTAACTCATCAATCAATGGTTTCAAATAAACATCAATATTCTTTTTTAGATGTCCTGGGATTAATAATGTCAAAAATATATAAGGCTCTTTCATCAACATCCATGGAGGTAAATTGTACGGAGTTATAAAGACAGGCCAATAGGAATACTGACTACCAAAAGATCCAAATGGATAAAAACCATCAATAGAAAGACCTAATCGCACGTTCCGGGATTATAAAGAAAAAGACGGATGCACTTGATCAAAATGTTTCCATGAATCACCATCAGATGGATGAATCAAGATTTTACCATTTGAAATATTGGTTTTGTGCCATGACATCATTATCGCTGTGTTCTGAGACATAAATAAATGATGCAACCTGGGTGTAAGCGGGAAATATCTCAACTGTTTTACAGGAATCAATCCAGACTTCCCTGATTAAGCTTCTTTATACCTCGATTGTCCATATGTGGGAAAACTATCCAACGACTCATTTTCACCAGAATATAAGATGCAATTGTTTGAACATGCATGGATCTTCTGATAACTAAGGCCCAGATTACGAACCAGTCTTTTGCTCTCATAATAATTAGCAAGCAGCACATTTCCTTCAGGTAACAGTGCTTTAACCAAAGAAAATATCTGATCAAAATAGTTATTTGACATTCCATTATCTGATTTAATAGCCATAAATTTTGCAACTGCTTCTAATTTTCTTATCTTGAAACCTGGATATAATGCATCCTTAGCAGACCTGAACAACTCAGTAAATTCAGATGGTTCCAACTCGGGAGGTAAATCAACATCATCCTCGATTTTAGTTTGTTGAACGGATGACCCTGCAACATCATGTACTAAATTCTGAAACCGTGATGGATCCAGAATCAAATTATTAGTATGTTCTCTAGAACTGCGTTCACCGTGTTGATACCAAAAAATATAATCTGATTGAAAACCATAACGCAAGAGATGTTTCCCAATGATGTCAAATGTCTCGAACATTCTCAGAGCACATTTTTTACAAGGACACTTAATTTTCCCTTCTGAAACAAATTCTAGGTTTGATGATGCAAATGATAAGAAAGATTTAGCACCATCAGCATATACAGGATTTAAACTAGAACCATTTGGATTTCTGTGCTGATTTATCCAAGCGCGATCATCTAATAATGATTGATGTCGATTTACTTATTCCATATTCATATATATGTTTCTACAAAATTTAAAACCATTACTATTGTTAAATAATTTGATATAAGAAAAACAATATCCTAAAAAGAGAAGATACATAATTACAGTTATTTCTTAATAATTACCAATAATTATAGGCGACACAGTTAGTTTGTAATCATCCCCACTAATTATTATTAATTTAGCAATACTTAGAAATACTTGTCAAAATGAAATATGCTTGAATAATGAAATAAAATTTTGTAATCATCATTTTGGAGATTATATTACTAATTATTCTTATTTTTTTCCAGCGGATTGGCGGAAGATCTTTTGCCTGATTACTCATCTCCTTGCAAGGAGATGAGTCATCAGGGAAAAGAGCCTCTTTTGTCCGACGGCTCATCTCTTTTTAACTTTCTCCCAACTTAAATCAGTATGAAAAACTTGCTCTGACATACGTTAGAGCACATTTTTCATAATGATTTCAGTGGGAGAAAGTAGCAAAGATATGAGACGTTGAACAAAAGGTAGCCGCCAATCCGCTGGAAATTGTGCCAATTTATAACCATGTACTCAAATTTAATTGATTTTTGATTAATTATTACTAATTATTACAAATTATTACAAATCTCAATATTTCCAATAGATTTTTCTCTATTCTTAACATGTTAAAATCTTAAAGGGTCGTCAATTTTCAGGTCATGCCCAATAAAAAGTTTGCGTCAGCCATGTCCAATGTAAACTCTATAATTGTCCTTACATGGTTGATCACCTCGCAAGTAGTGTTGTAATAGGATGACACAAGTAATGTCATTCTCATCTTTAAGAATAATTTTTCATGACCCTTTATATAGATCATTCTTCCTTGAAAAATTAAGAGAACTTCAGTATCTTTCCCTTAATTTTTCAAGAAAGAATGGTCTATGTAAAAATTCATGTAATATGATTCTTATAAATGAGAAAGACATGACTTGGGTTATCCTATTGCAACGCTACTTGCGAGGTGATCAACCAAGAAAGGACAATTATAGAGTTTACATTTGACATGGCTGACGCAAACTTTTTATTGGGCATGACCTGAAAATTGGAGACCCTTTAAGATTTGAACATGTTAAGAATAGAGCAAAACTTGTTGAAAATATTGATAATTGTAATATTTTATAAATTTTTTATAATTTTAATAATATTAATATTTTTTTTATAAATATTAAACATATAATAATAAAATAGTTATATTATTAGTATTATTAAAGTATTAATATTAGAGTAATATAATATTTTATATTATGTTACTATTTATGTTACAAATTATATTACTAATTATGTTACTAATTAGTAATGCGAAGATATGCATATAGGTCGGGTGGTTAATCAATCATTGAATAGAAAAATAAACGTGATTGACCGCTCATCTACCTCAATTTTCTTTTCATTTGTGTGTTGATGTTGACAGGAAACTTCTACCTCCACATGTAATATTTTCTTTTACTGTCAAAATTATAAACCTCCTCACCTCTATGATGGCGAGGAGGTTGATAATTTTGAAAGTAAAAGCAAATATTACATGTAGAGGCAGAAGTTTCCTGTCAAACCTAAACACACAAATGAAAATAAAATTGAGGTAGATGAGCGGTCAATCACGCTTGCTAATTTTTTTAATTGTTTTTACTTGTTTCCTAATTATTTTATTTTTACTGGTTTTCTAATTATTTTATTTTTACTTGTTTCCTAATTATTTTATTTTTACTTGTTTCCTAATTATTTTATTTTTAATTATTTCCTAATTATTTTATTTTTACTTGTTTCCTAATTATTTTATTTTTACTTGTTTCCAAATTATTTTATTTTTACTTGTTTCCTAATTATTTTATTTTTACTTGTTTCCTAATTATTTTATTTTTACTTGTTTCCTAATTATTTTATTTTTACTTGTTTCCTAATTATTTTATTTTTACTTGTTTCATAATTATTTTATTTTTACTTGTTTCTTAATTATTTTATTTTTACTTGTTTTCTAATTATTTTATTTTTACTTGTTTCCTAATTATTTTATTATTACTTGTTTCCTAATTATTTTATTTTTACTTGTTTCCTAATTATTTTATTTTTACTTGTTTCTTAATTATTTTATTTTTACTTATTTCCTAATTATTTTATTTTTACTTGTTTCCTAATTATTTTATTTTTAATTGTTTCCTAATTATTTTATTTTTAATTGTTTCCTAATTATTTTATTTTTAATTGTTTCCTAATTATTTTATTTTTAATCGTTTCCTAATTATTTTATCTTTAATCATTTCCTAATTATTTTATTTTTTAATTTTTTCCTAATTATTTTATTTTTAATTATTTCCTAATTATTTTTAATTGTTTTCTAATTATTTTTAATTGTTTAATAATTATTTTTAATTGTTTCCTAATTATTTTTAATTGTTTCCTAATTATTTTTAATTGTTTCCTAATTATTTTTAATTTTTTCCTAATTATTTTTAATTGTTTCCTAATTATATTTAATTATTTCCTAATTATTTTTAATTGTTTCCTAATTATTTTTAATTGTTTCTTTATTATTTTTAATTGTTTCCTAATTATTTTTAATTGTTTCCTAATTATTTTTAATTGTTTCCTAATTATTTTTAATTGTTTTTTAATTATTTTTAATTGTTTCCTAATTATTTTTAATTATTTCCTAATTATTTTTAATTGTTTCTTAACTATTTTTAATTGTTTCCTAATTATTTTTAATTGTTTTTTAATTATTTTTAATTTTTTCCTAATTATTTTAATTATTCTAATTATTTCTAATCAATTAAATCTAATTATTTCCTAATTATTTGATAATTATTTTAATTAAATCTAATTAAATATAATTATTTCTTAATTATTTGATAATTATATAATTATTTCTAATTAAATATAACTATTTCTAATTAAATATAGATATTTCTAATTATTTCTAATTAAATATATTTATTTCTAATTATGACCAAAACATCCTCCGGCAGTGTCGAACCAAGAGTGCAGCAAGGCCCGTTGTCGTGTACCAGGTTACCTCGAGTCAAGCTCGAAACACCTTGTCAGAGTTTTCACTCATAGGTACATTTGTGCCAGAGCCGCCTCTACTTGTTCGTATCCAGACAAGGATTATTTGGTACAACCACTTAATCTAATAATACTATATAGCTACTAAACATTCTATTAAAAAAATTAAAATTAACAATTAAAAATAAAATTAACAATTAAAAATAATTTAAAAAATAAAAAATATATAAATACCTTCGATCTTTTGAAGCAATTTGCGTCTCCTAACTCCTCTCTCCTCTTCTCGTAAGAAAAAATTAAAACGAAAGAAATTTTCTACTTAGAACTGGAAGTTAAAAAGAGAGAGGAAGAGAGATCTGAATGATTTGGAAAAAAACGGGTGGGGGTATATATAGGTTAGATTATTTGCGACGGTCTTATTTGCGACGGGATCCCATCGCAAATACCTTCTCCCGCATTAATTACGGGCGGTGGTTAAAAGGTTTTTTGTGACGGGCCCGTCGCAAATAGCTATCTGCCGACATACTATTAGCGACGGGCGAATATCCCCGTCCCTAATTCCTATTTATCGTCGCCACTATTTGCGACGGGCCCCGTCGCAAATACCGCCGCCCGCATTCATTACGGACGGCGGTTAAAAGGGTTTTTGCGATGGGCCTGTTTCAAATAGTTTCCTGCCGACATACCATTAGCGACGGTCGGATATTCCCATCGCAAAATCCTATTTACCGCCACCGGTATTGGCGACGGGACCCGTCGCAAATTACACCATCTGAATATTTTTTTGCGACGGGACAATTGTCCCGTCACAAATAGTATTTACCACCGTCGGGTAGTTGCGACGGGTAGAAGGTGACCGTCGCAAATAGGCTTCCCGCGTTTTGGCGCGCAAATTGATCCATAGCTATTGCGAAGGGTCCTGTATTACCGTCGCAAATAACTGACCATTTGCGACGGGAATATATTCCTGTCGCAAATACGCTTTTTGTCGGAGTTTTTTTGATGGGAATAAAGACCGTCGTAAATACTCCGTCACAATAATAAGTTTTTCCCGTAGTGACACAGCATGTACTCGGCGAGCACACGGCCGGTACTCACCTAGCTCATACACGGCGTGTACTTTAGAGTACGCGGTGTGTAGTCTCGAAATTTCCAGAACATCCCATATTTTCCCAGTTTTCTCAGGAGTAAGTCAAAAGTTCAAACAGGGTCGGGATTTTGACCCGTTCTAAAAACCTGGGTTCTTACAATCTCCCCACCTTAACATAGCTCATCCTTAAGCTATCAAACAAAACCTGAAGATGGCACCGAACATACCATTCTAATAAAGTAACCCGGACTTCCCCGATTTCAAAGGTTCTGACTAAATTCCTCAAGGGGCTCCCCGCCTTAGGAATTTCCTAGCTCGGTCTCAACCCAACAAAACTCAAAATAAGCAAAGGTTCACTAACCTATTTTCCGAACACATGGTCCTCTCATGACGCATCGGCACCCCTACGCCTCATTGGTGCTCCCGTGTCATTTTCGACACCCAAACATATCCCGCACCGCATTGGTGACCGCCTCTACAAGGTCTGGTATCCCATGGATGCTCAAATAAAACCTGATGCCATCCACTTTAGGTAACCCACATCCTTGATGCCCCGATGCCGACAACACCTCAAGTAACCCTCATCCTCGATGCCTCGATGCCCAAGGCACATCAAGTAACCTGCATCATCGAATCCCCTAATGCTACGCATCTCATACATATATATAATATATCACGCACCTGATATGGCGCCGATCCCCCTGACCAGCATCTAGTAAGTCCACATAGATCATGTGTATCATGTGCGCTCAAAACAGACATGCCTTAGCAAGTCATGCCAAAAGAAAACGAGAAAGTCACAGCCACAATCGCGGTGTACCTCGAACCATCCTCATCTCACCAGCCTGCTCAGCCTATGGAAGCTCCACGGCATGCACCTGGCCTGAAGTGCAACTACCCGATGCCTGACCTCTCTACGATGCTGATCTAGTCACCGGCCACTGACCCCTCAACTGGATATCGTTGTCTATGTCACGTCCTCTGCATGCAGCTGAACCTCGACTACCCTCTCCTGGTACTGAACCTGAACCAACTCCAGATGCCACCGTCTGTCCTGGTCACTGTCTGCCGGCTATCTGAGAAGGCTGCCTGTAGAACCTCTCAAGATGCCCAACCTGTCCACATGCCCGGCACTCCTTTGGAGGCCTATCGTACTGAGTCTGAACATTTCATGGCTACCCACACTAAAAGAAAAACACTTAAGAACTGTTGCGAGGTGGTCTAGATTAGTCCTTGTCCTAACTGCCCTGCTGGAACTCATCGCGTCCTCGCTTCCTACTGTCTGAACTATCACCTGAAGCTTTCGTCCAACCAACTTGAGGAATATCCCTCTAGTTACCCTCCGTTTTAAGCGCCTGATTCACCACCTCTAAGAATGAACTCATCCTGAAGATATTCATCTGGATCCGAATGGCGTGTCGCAATCCATCCTTGAAGTGCCTCACCCTTGTTGTGTCATCACTTACCATATCAGGTGTAAAGTGAGACAACTCAGTGAAAGTAGCTACATAGTCCATGACAGACATGTCTCCCTTATGAAGGCTAAAGAACTCTCGAGCTCTCTCGGCCCTCAGTGTCTCTGGGTAAAAGTGCTCAAAAAACATGTCCTCGAAGTCTTTCCATGCTAGCCCTTCATGCCTAAGATATTTCACCTGCACATCCCACCAACGCTTTGCCGTTCCTCACAGCATGTACGTTGCCAGCTTGACCCTCCACCCTGGAGTCATCTCGAGCTACTTGAATATCATCTGCATGCTCTCTATCCAATTCTTAGCTGCCTATGAACCACCCTCACCCTGAAAAAGTATCGGGTGTTGCGATTGGAACTCCCGCGGAAGATATTCCATAGATGGATCTGTACCCTATGCACCTCTGTCAATCCTCTACAAGACACGTACCAGGCTAGCTCGGAGCTGCTCGCCGAGCCATGGTCCGAACGCTACCAAACCTGGATGTTGTCCTGCCTGCACTGGATCCTGAACTTGATCCTATCCCTAAGCATGTACTTGCGGCTCATGCTCTACCTGCACCGGATCTTGAACCTGATCCTGCACCTGCGGCACTGTATCATCACCCACCTGACGCTCCATCGAGACGTACAAGAGGAACCTGCTGAATACCATAAATGGTCAAACAAACCATATATATATATATATAACAATATATATTCAACATAGATAAGGAAAGTAGTAAAAGGCAGTGCATAACTACTACCCTTACTCTCCCCCACCACAACCCATGCCCACGGCATCCCGGCCTCATGGCCTCCTTACCCTCCCTTAACAGAGCCAAGTATCAAAAGTACCTCAGGCCAAGCTCGTCCCGACAACTAATGTTTCGTCAAACCGAAGACCAAGTCACCCAATCCTGGTGATCAAAATCACCTCAACCATAGTACATGCCTTCTCTCATAAGATCTAGACCCAAATACCCTACAATTCTATAAATACAAAAATCATGGAAATTGACATTTTTCACATGATATTATCACATCACAAAGCATACGTGCATTTATGAAATTGAAATACCCTAAAATGTGCCTATCAAAAGCCAAGAAAACAAGACTTTCCATATCAATCCAAGGTCCAATTCTCCCTTATCGTATCGGGTCAAGAGTTACATACCACAATCAATAACATCACACACCAAGTGAGCCAACAAGGTAGAAATCATATAAACTGTAATATGAGAAAAAGAAAATAGCAATTCTCACTCATGGAAACTTGGTCCATCCCTCGTACCTGGGGCTGTAGGCACCCAAGCACAAACCAGAAACCCAGTTGCCATAACAACCTATCTTGGATCTACCATATCCCAAATAGTAAAACCAGCATAAATAAAAATAGAAGTATCAATATCATTAGTAGACAGCAAAACACTGCTACTAAATCCTTGTTAAAACCCCTTTGATACCACTTTGTAACGACTCGGACCCAAACAGCCACCCAAATAGTGTTAAACGGATCAGGTGTTACTACCTTAGGTGCACCTCCCCGAACGCCAAAGGCTTCTGACTAGAAGCGAGGGTATTATAGGTATAGTGGGGAGGCTATACCCTCTTGGAGGATAATAATGGGACTGGTCCGAGTATAATAATAAATATGCAGCAGAAGAAACGACTCAGCAGACTCGAACCAGAACCGCAGAGCGGAAGCACATTCAATATCGATAACCAGTAGAAGCAATAAATATAAAAACAGGAGTGAAAAGTAAACACAACAGAATGTTGATCACTTTAAACTACTACTGAACAACAAACATGCATCCAAATCAGGTCATACATATCCATATATATAAAGGGCGCCACTGGCTAACCAACTGTAGCTAAAAAATAAGCATGCTGATACAGGAAAGGAAAACAGAACAAAATAAACTTCAGCTAGGCAAGACCTCAAGGTCCATACCATCTCTATGCAATAGCTAATGCAGCCCAGCTCCTAAAGTTGGCCTCTTTCCTGCATGTAAATCCATAAAGTTTGCATGTGTCCTGAAGGGCCTATGCAGGGTGTGACACGAATCTCAGTTGGATACCACCCAATGGTGCGTACCTAATATAAGTGTTTAAGTAGGCATGAATTTATAAAGAAAACAGTAGACATCACATTTTACAAATAAACACAACTCTGTTTGTGCTCAGCAGCCACCATGGAGTGTCACCTGCTTTGGCCAGCGCTGGAATCTCTGTCATGTAACCTGGAACCATGTTCCCCCTAACACTACATGTCTCAAGTACCGATGTCCCATAGGCACGCCCAACATTAGTAACCCGTAGGAACAGCGATGTCTATCCTAAAATAAGTAACCAGAGGGACAGCAATGTCTGCCCTCAAAGAAAATATCTGGAGGAACAGTGATGTCTGCCCTCAAATAGAGTAATCGGAAGAACAGCGATGTCTGCCCTCAAGGTAACTGTGATCCTCTTACCCCAACCCGATAGCCTCAATGATATCCCCTGAAGGATCCTAACCTTCCACATGGATTCCTATGTCAAGCACCCCCAACCCAAAAGTACCTAAACTGCAACTAACGGGGGCCTCTACCCACACGAGTGGTCAAAACCACCTCATCATGAAGTATCTCTGTGTGCACACTACTCATAGTTCCGGGTGAGAGTTAATCACCAAAATAGTACCCAAGACACAACGTCTCTGACACCTCGTGTCCCTGCGACCATGTTGCTCAAGTCCAACGACCTCGCCATCCAAGTAACCCGGGTCGTACCCAACCTGACAGTCACACTGCCTAAACTGACATCCATGACGCCCAATCCCATGGTTAGAACCACCCGAATGTAACTCGGTCCAAGCCCAACCTGTGATCAGCATCACTCAAGAACATTTGGGCCATGCCCAACACAACCAAAATGTCTCTAACATATGCAATTCAGTAATCACATATAAAATCAAAGGAAACACTTTTAAACAGGAAAAACAAACTAAAAATTTGAAAGCCACTAACTATGTGTTGTCCCATACCAACACCAAGGTCTCAAAAGCCTCTAATAGTTTATATTAATTTTTAATAAACTAAACATAACAGTTTAATCAAACAGAAACAATTATAATCATTTTGGCATTCCCCGACCAAAATGCCCCGATGAGCAACGACCACTCGCCCGGCCCCGCTCAAGAAAAACAGGCAACAGGGCATACCCAAAGGCATACCATAGGTCAAATAATAATTCAAAAGTAAATAATAGGTAATACAAGGTCATGCTCAAAATACCCGAAAACGCGCCAATGGTCGCGCCACCCAAAATTCTTCGAAAACACAAAAAGAGGTATGTGCCACCTACCTGATACTTGTATGATGATACTCCTCCAATAACAGCCTCCAATTTGGTCTAAAATGTGGTAGATCTATAAAATAATCAAAAACCTCTCAAACCCAAATAACTCGTTCAAGAACAAAAATCAAGAAAAACAGCTCAAGAGGAATCAAGACCTTACTGAGGGGGTTCCAATGGATTAAACAGTGTTTGAATCCAGCATCGGATGAAGAAATGGGAGGGGTTTGAAGTCCCAATCGGCTCTCCCTACTCAAACCCATCAAGGGTTTGGGTTCTACCTCAAAACGAGTCCACTTACCATTTTAGCGAAAAAATAATAAAATACACGTTGTGTACTTTAGGACTACACGCCGTGTATCATTTTACTATTCATAAGACGGCTGATATTTCACCGAGGACTTGCTGAAAGACTACATGGCATGTACCTATGGTACATGGCGTGTATCTATCTACCTAGCTGACACCCCCAACATGCCATGTATATTCCTCATACACGGCTAACTACACGGCGTGTCCAAGGAGGACACAATCTGTACTTGGTTATTTATCTCCACCCGACCAAGGGTACACGGCGTGTCGAGCAACACTACACTCCATGTAGTAGGAAATTACTACATGGTCACCACATAGAATGTACTCGGTGATCACACGATCAGTACTCACCTATACCATACATGGTGTGTACTTTAGATTACATGGCGTATAGTCTGGAAATTTCCAGAACAACCCATATTTTCCCAGTTTTCTCAGGAGCAAGTCAAAAGTTCAAACAGGGTCAGGATTTTGACCCATTCTAAAAACCTGGGTTCTTACAAAAGGTAATAAGTTGATGTATATTTTTCATGTGGCAAGAAGGCCCACTAGAATAAAAAAATCACCTGGACAAAGAGGCAAGGGGAACCTTCGGCCGTATTTTTTATCAATCATAATTTATCTATTTCTACAAATTTTCTATTAGAAACAGAATATGAATCTCACATATATATTAAAATATAAGAACCAATTAGATTATGAATGGTTACTTATTTTAAGGTGTATCTATGAGGATCCAACATATTTAGACTTACTATTGTGGCAATTGGATATTACCACCTCATGTTGCCAACTAGAATGGTCTTGGTTTGAAAGACTATTATTATGTGTCATCAGCTACCAAAAACATTATTTCTATGTCTATAATTGATATATATGGATGTATTTTCAAATTTTGAAATAAGTGTTTCTTATTTTAAAAATAAATCATTTGTTATGGTAATTAAAATTTAAATGACATTCATTACATGTTGAATTACATGAACCAAGTAATGAAAATTGATAACAAAAATAGTTCACATGACTCATACTACACCCAACTATGAAATCACTAACTAGGTCATGTAAATGAAAATAATTTGACTATATTACACCAAGATGGATATTTGGATTCATTTAAACTAAAAAACACTTAGTGTATGTCATGTATGTTTTTAAGGAAAATGGGCAAATCCACATTTAGTGTAAAAGGTGAAAGGCCCACTAAGCTTCTTGAGTCAGTTCATACTAATGTGTATGGACTATTTCCAATTGAATCTAGGGGTAGGAACTCATAATTCATAAGTTTTACTAATTAATTTAGTAGATATGGATATCTATAATTAATAAGATATAAATAAGATTCCTTTAAAAGATTCAAGGAATATAAGAATGAAGTTGAGAACCATAATAGTAATAAGATTAAGAAACTCTGCTCAGACTATGGTATATAATATATTAAACAATATTTAATTTATTATTTGTGGTATTTTTAGATTTTTTCTTAGCTCACTCCTACTTACACACCACAATGGAATGATGTAAGTGAAAGTAGTAACTTAACCTTATTATAAATGGTAAGATCAATGATGGTTCATATGAGTCTTCCATTATCATTTTTTGGATAAAAATTGCATACATAATCATATATACTAAACTTATTTCTAACTAAAGAAAAAACTCGTATTTCATATCCACTTTTTTAAGGAAATAAAACCATATTTTTTAATGTATGATTATGGGTTTAAGAATTGTATATTAACGCTATTTATCGAAATTAACTTGAAACTTTGGGAACTAAGTGTTTCATTATTCAATATCCTAATGAAACTAAATTATATCACTTATATTATCCTTTAGACAATAAATTTTCAGTTAACATACATCCCATCTTTATTAAAATGGATCATATCTCTAAAAAAGATAGTGGGAGTGGAATAGACTTCAATAAAGTTTGTGTTCGGATCGATTCAGGATATGCTCAACACTGGGGGTGAATCAGTGTTGGGGACTTTTTAAACCAATTAATACCTTTTATACCTTTAACTCTAAGACCTTTTAGGATCTTCATTCTCCCATTATCTCTTAATTTTTATAGACAATAAGATGATAGTGAGTAAGTGATGGAACATAATTGTTTTACAATTTTCACTTCCCAATAAGAATAACTAGTCCTTTTTATGTATGGTGGTGACCAATACAATTATTCTATATTATAATAAGTTATTAATTATGTGTTTTGGATTAAAAAAATTATGATCCCAAGTGTGGATCCCTATAATTTATAAGGGGGAGATACAAAAATATTGATTCCATGGATTGGTGATAGTATGTTCTATATACATCTCCTACCAGATATTTATACTACCTATGTGGATTGTATTTTGATTACTTAATTCCTTTGAAACACAAAGAAAGACCTCCACCTATTGAGACCTATATTGAATTTCATAATTTTTCCTTAACTTCTTTATATTCTCTTACTTTAATAAAAGCATACAAGAAACTATTCTTCTATTTCTTCTCTTGTATTAAAAGTGGTGTGTAAAACCTTCTTCCTCTTCACAATAGCAAATTAGAATGTTTCATTTCTTACAAAGGTGAAAGATTTATTATCCTTCAATTATTATTCTCTTGAAATAGATACAAGATCTCTCTATAATCTTTACAACCTGAAATGTAAAACACCTTATTTTTATTCCTCTTATCATACAATAGAATTACACAGCACTCTTTTCTTATCATCTTTTCTTATTCCCCTTTTTCTCTTTTTCTTCCTTAGTGTATATGTTCTAAAATGGTTTGATTCTCCTTGGATTCTACTCACATCATGTGTATAAGAATGATAATCACTTAATTGAGACTTATTCTTCTTCATAACACCAAAATATTCTCTTTTGAATAATAGTGGTGAACCTCTATAATTTTTTTCTCAAGCCTTATTTATATGGTTCTTATCTGTTAGAAACCCCATGTATGATTCTCCTCTGTCTAGAAAACAGTATATTATTCTCATTCTTACATAACCCTTTGTATAATTTCCTTTTCCTAGAACCCTATATATGGTTCTTCTCTATTTGAAACCCTATGTTCGGTACTTCTTCATATGATACATGTTCATTCGTAACAGCTTCATTTGATACATGTTCATTTGATACTATCTTCATATGATATTGGTTCATCTGATACCTTTTCCATTTGATGCCTTCTTTATCAAGTATCATATTCATCCAGTTCTTAAATAAAAGGATATATCAATCTTCTTATTCGGTGCCTAACTAATTCAACAACAGCTTCTTAATGCGCCTTCACCCCTTTATATACTCATAGTTTCTCTGAAGATCGCAGGGGAGCATGAATTTTAAATTTGAATTTACTGCTATAAATTTGAATGTCTTGCTTGAGTATTTATTCAGTTTAATTTCTTAAAAACTTTGAATAAATTGGATTAAAAACATCATTGAAACTTTTCTCAAAACTCAGTATCATCAATCTTCAAATCTTCCTAAAATATTTTCTAGAATCAGGATATTTCATTAATGATTATTAGGGTTTTTAATGTCCAACTCAACATTGTCGTAATGCATGACTTTAAAAATACTTTGTAAATATCCTAAAATATTCATATGGTACTTCTTCATAAGAACTACTCTATCTGGTAATTCTTCATCTGATAAAAATTCATAAGGTTTTTTTATTGATTCCCTAATGCTTTATAGGTTTCCTCTTTCCAGAGCTCTCAAGGTATATTTCTCTAGTAAAACCTTACTTGGAAATCTTTTTCTGATAAAACTTCATTTGGAAACCTCTATCTAATTAACCTTATTTTATAAAACCTATGTCTGATGAATCCTCATCCAAAAACCTATGTCTAATGAACACATAAATTTTCTTCCTTTATTGGACTCACAATATTATCTTTGTCTGATGAAACATTATTTTTTTAACTTGGTCAACTAAAATTAGTCCAAAAACTTTAAGAATAAACTCAGCTTAAACCATGATAACTATTAGAAATCCTAATGTTTTGTACTTTTAATAATCTAAAATCATCATTAAATTTAATTTTTTTGATAAACTCAGCCAAATACCCCTTCAAACAATTTCAGAAAAACAATTTTTCATGCCTTTTGTTAATCACCGTAGTCCAATAGAATCAAATTTCTCTATATAAAACATTCTGTCTAGAAACTTCATATGTAAGGATCGTGAAATTTATATTAATTATTTAGGTTGACTCATCATTCAACCACTAAACTAAAATCGGTTTTTATCTTCCAAAAGTGATATTTCTACTTTGAATTTACCAGATCGATCATTGTATTTCTCACTTTGTCTAAATATTATAACCCAAACTTCTTGGTTTGATAAATTCATTATTCTCTATCTGGTATACGGTCAAGTTTTCTTCTATCCAAAACACTCTATCTGGAAACTTTAAATGGTGGATTTAAATTTATTTTTTTTTAACAAATATTATTATCCAAATATTAGTGGATATTTTATATACATTAAGATCAACTCTCCAATCATCATAAGTAGTTAAAAGTCTTCAAATAATCTATTTCCTTCATGTAATGAATATATTTTAAATATTCCAAAGGAAATAACACCATTTATCTTCTTCCAGAATAATAAGTCTAAATACTGGGAACTTTTTATATTATTCAACATTATTAGATTCTTCATCATTCAAAATCAAGACTTCATCACCACCATCTCTACTAAAAATCCATGCTACATATTCTTTATTACTTATCCAATATATTTTCATCAATAACATGTCTGGATAATACAACCAAATTTCCAAGTAGTTTCTTCTTTACTGCCTCTTCAGCATATTTCCATCAATGAAATCTATTCAATTCATTTTAAATCATTGAAAAAAAATACAACACACACAAATTGGGATAAAAATTTGATCCCTTTATATTTATTTATAATACCTTCAAAATGAATATGTTAATATGTGAATCTTTTATTCTTTCTCTCCCCCTATCATTTCAAATTTTTATTTCACTCTCTCCCCCCTTATTGAGATGGAATAAAAAATACTTCGGAAAAGGGTATAAATTACTTATTAAGCAATGTGAAATTAATCATCTCACTCTAAGTCCATGTGATCCATTCTTAGTGTAAAAAAACATGAGGATTTGACTTAGATAAAAAAGTTTTTCATTTCCAATTGAACTTGGTGACAAATGAAATGAGAACTCACAAAATAACTTCATGAACTGTATAACTATATTCTAGGATAAATATTCCAATTATGATATAAAATTTTTATATAATAAATCAATATAAAACTCATACACTTACTTTAACAAGTAGGTTAAAAGCATTATAGAACAAATTTATAAGATAAACAACCTTGGTACACTTTCATTCTTCCAATTTTATTATGTCATTGATTAATTTAATTTATCCCCCTTTGTGTTAAGTTTTTTATTTTTATTTACCAAGGATGAGAGATTATGAAAGACATACCTTTTAAATGACAATCCTTCAAGAACATTCCAAAATATTCAGCTTTGTGTGAAATAATGATTCTGAAAGCTCCTTTATAATAGCCCACTTGTCTCATCCTCAAGGATACATTTCTCATGATTTTCCTGGTGATGAATCTATTTAATAGATATTACTTAGGATCTCTATATTGGAATTAAAAAAATAAATATTTTACTTCTTGTTGTGTAGATTTAAAAATTTCCCCAACTTCACCATGGATTATAATCTTCAATATATTCCTTTGGAACTACAAATGTGAGATCAAACCAAAATGGGATATTCTTCCCTTTGTTATCATG
This sequence comes from Viscum album, assembly GCA_963277665.1. Classification (NCBI taxonomy): domain Eukaryota; kingdom Viridiplantae; phylum Streptophyta; class Magnoliopsida; order Santalales; family Viscaceae; genus Viscum; species Viscum album. The sequence goes on along the minus strand of OY728139.1, from coordinate 1,517,442,350 downwards.
TGTTGAAAACAACCACTTCAAATTCATATAGGATGATCCTATTATTATATTTTTTATTATATGAATTTAATAATTATTCTAGGATGGTAACTACTTTATAGTTGTCTATTATTGAAAACATATACACTTTTTGAACTGTTTAGATTTCATATCCAACTATACTTCTCAGGTTCTCCCCCTGAGATTATATTGAACCTTAAATTTATTTTATTGAAATTATTAATAAAATACGCATAGGTTTAGTTAATAATGTGTCTCTTCATATTTCTCAATGTGAATAGTAGGGTTTAGAGGATTTTCTCAACCAAGTTTCTCCATTCTCATTACTCTTTATGCTTTCACATCTAAACTTCAATTATGATTTATTTTTCAGTAACATAGATCTCATAACTTCCTAAATTTATTTGTGTGTGAAATTTATATTCAAAAGATCCTTTATTCCACATGTATTACTTAGTTTAACTTTCATCTTCTTTGGAAACTATTCTTTCACTAGAATTATAGCAAATCAATTTCAGGATGTATGTCCATCCATATTCCACCTCACACACCAAACCTCTTTAGAATAATTGTTGTCATTTTTTAATATATTATAATTAAATTATAATTCTACATATATAATTACTTATTATTCTTTGGCAATATATTTTTATTTAACCCATTACATCTTTATCACCTTCTCCATATCTTCTGGCCAAATTACTAATATATATTTAGGGTCATTAGCATCCTTATTGAAGTCTATACATGAATTATTTTGAGTTAATTTATTCACATAAATAATATTTGATATATAATTCTTCATTAAATTCTTGGATCTGTTATCCAATGAACTTGTATTTCTCTTCTTTGATATCTTCTTGGGAGAGTTTTAACTTACAACAGTCATCTAACTTTTTTTCAAGGATGTTACTTCTTTATTTACAAATTTTTATAGTCTTCTCTTCCCATTATCATTTGATACATGTCGAGATGATTATTTACCAATCTTGTGACTACCATTAATCCATACATCACATATATTTTTAATCATTCCATTTTTTTAATTATACATATTTTTTTTAATCTGTGGATGTTTCATCTTCATTTATGGATTTCTCCCCCTTAACATGGGCTTCCTTTGTGCTTTAATATTTGAATAATTTTACCAAAAATCCAATGTAAAATGATTAAACCTATTGTATCACCAAATTTATCCACAAAACTTTATCTTCTTATATATATTTCATATTTTCCCATATTTTTAGAAAAATGGGCATGTTTTTTGGGTTTTCCTCACAAATTATTGGGATCTTCATGGGTAACTAGCTTCCTCAATTTTTCTTCTATATTCCATAGACATGGTGGTAGGATTATGCTGATTTTTATTAATCCATACTTGTACATATTTTGGTTTCAAACCTATAAATTTCATGAAAATAGAGTTAGATAAATTATTACAATAAGTTATGGGTGGTATGTATTTCATCACAAACACTTGTGAGAGATCATTAGATGGTGAAATGATATTATTTCCATATTATGAATGTATTTTTTAGTATAACACTTAATATAAAATTGTGTGATAGAAGAAACTTTTTCCTTATTTTGTGAAGAATCAACATATGTATTTTCAAAATTGTCCAACTTAACTTACAATTCTAGAAACCTTATATTGAGGGTGTTCTTTGGATATTAAATCATAATCACCTTATATTCATAATAATTTTTCATTCTATTAACTTATTCATTATGAAACTTATTTATTTATTGACACAAGTAATCAAGTTAGTTTTTTCTTTTTGATTTTATCTCCATCTGAGCATCCTTGAGATCTATGTTATTTTTTAATTTTTCTACAGGTCCATGGATCCTTTAATCAATATTCTTCTTGAACTCTTCCTTCTCATAAACTTCTTTGATCCATTTATCTTAAAATTTTGAATAACTTGTTTCATGTTCTATATTCCTTGTTCCTATAACTTTAACCTATTTAGAGATATTTATTATTTCTAGAACCTTTTCTTGTAAATCCTTCTCTATGTTATCTATTTTACTTTAAAACCGGGTGATCACTTCTTATAGACTTTCAAATATTCCAAAAATAAAAAAAAAATTCTGGGTAATAAAGTATAAAATATATTTTAATTATTCAAATTATATATATTATGAATTATAAATTTTATGATCACTTCCACTTGGTTATATTTCTTATAGATAATTTTTAAAATAATTTTCACACACTTTATGATCACTTAACTTCTTTGACTCACTTAAGGTTGAAGTGTTTCCCCTCTCATTTGTGATAGTTTGAGTCACATGTTATTCTTCTTACAAGTTATATCTTCCTTCCATATTATCATGTATTGAAGATACTAATCATTATTCCTCTTGTCTTAATAAGTACATCTTCTTCAACTTTCTTTTATCTTTCCTTTTACTGTTAATTGTGGTCTTGGTAGAAATAGAATTCTACTCTGATATAAATGAACCTTCACCAAATCTACACTTCATTGTAAACATATAAAATAAACTCAAATCTTAAAAATAGAACAATTTCCAATATAGATAATCCAATACATGTGAACATGCTCTGATACTAATTTTTAGGACCACGTCAGGCTATTCTCAACACTGAGAGAAGGGGTTGAATTAGTGTTGGGGGATTTTTAAACCAATTAATACTTTATCCCTTTACCTCTTAGACCTATTAGGATATTGTTTCTCTTATTCTATCTTTAGTTTCAGATGAGATAATATGAAGGTGAGTAAATAATTATACATGATGTTTTTATAAGGGTTACTACCCAATAACAGTAGCTAGTTCATGTTGTGTGTGGTGGTGACCAGTACAGAAATTCTAAAATATGATGAGGTATTAATTATAGTGGTTTGGATTAAAAAAAATAATCATAAACCCAAGTGTGGTTCCCTATAATTTATAATGGGTATGGATAACAGTCATGATTCCCTTGACTAGTGATAGCTAGGTCCTCATGCAGCTCATGCTGGATATTTATACTGCCCATGTAGAAAGTCCTTGGATTATTCAATTTATTTAAAAAACCAATAAATTCATCCACCATTTAATAACTCGATCAAAAATTTCATTTCTTACTTGAATACTTCCTATTATATTACTTGCACAAAAATATTAAATAAACTCTTTTTCTTATTCTCTTATATGAAAAGTGGTGCACACAATATTCTTCCTCCTCATAGTAGAAAACTAGAATGCATATTTTCTTGAACAGGTGTAAGAATTATTCTTCTCTTGTTGTCTTCACTTGTACCAGCTATAATATCTCTCTATAGTATGTAAAATATAGAATACAAATCACATTCTTTCTTATTCTTCTTCCTATGAAACATAACTATATAAAACTCTTATATTATCCTCTTTTCCTCTTCCACTTATTCTCTTCCTCTTAATCTTCAATTCATATATACTACATTAGTTATATTCTCCTTGGATTCAACTCATAGAATGTGTATATGAATGATAATCATCGAGTTAAGACTTCTTCTTCTTGGCACTAAATTATTTTATTTTGAATAATAGTGTTGAAAATATCTTAAAAATTATCCCTTTATCTTTTTGGTCTAGTTATTCTCTTTATATAACCCTATGTTTTATTATCCTCCATCTAGAACCTTGTTCCTAGTTCTTCTTCTTCTAGAACCCTATGTCTGATTCTCCTCTGTCTAGAACCCTATTTCTGGTTCTTCTCCATTAGAAACCCTATTTTTGGTTCTTATCCATTCAATAAAAGTTTATTTAAAACTTCTTCATCCAATAATTCTTCATTAGATACCATATTTATCTGATACCTACTTTCCTGATACCTTATTTTTCTGATAAATTCTTCATTTGGTAACCTATTCATCCAATTCTTCGATAAAAGGACCTCTCAAGATTCTCAGTAGCCACCTCACTACTTCAACAAATGCATTTGAATTCATCTCCCATCCTTTATATAATCAAAGTTTCTATGAAAATAAAGGGAGTGGAATGAACATAAATTTTTATTTTCCTACATTAAATTTGAATTTCCTTCTGAATTATTTCTTTATTTGACCAAATTCAAACCTCATAATGAATTGGAGTCAACAGTATTTTTTTTTTAATTTCCTAAAATCTTAACACCATATATATTCAAATTTTCCTAAAATATTAACTATAATAAAAATATTTACTTCATGATTATTGGAGTTTTGAATTCCCAACTCAACATCTTCATAATGTATGACTTTAAAAAATATCTTTAACGATCCTCAAATATATGTTTTCTACTTCTTCATAAGAACTCCTCCTAGAAATACTATGTCTAGAAAACATTGTATAGTAATTATTTTTATGATTCACCCAAGATTTACAGGGCTCCTTTATTTAGATCTCTAAAGGTATCTATGTATGATGAAAATTTATTTTGAAGCCTCTATCTAATGATAATTCATATGAAAACCTTTTTCTAATGAACCTTCATTCAAAAACCTCTATCTGATGAACCTTCATTTGAAAAACCTCTATTTAATGAATCTTCATCTAGAATCCTATATATGATGAACTCATAAATAATATTTTTCTATTGGACTCACAAGATTTTATATGTCTAATAAAACTTCATTTAGTCATCTCATCCCATTAAACTTAGTCAATTAACTTCATGAATAAACTCATATTGAACTATGAGAATTTTTAGTAATCATGATGTTTGTAACATTGAAGAATAAAAAATAATTTCCTGGTTTAATTTTCTAAAAAACTCAATCTGATATCCATGTGAAAAATTTTGGACAATCAATATTCCCACTTTTTTTCTGATCACCATAGTCTGATAGAATCATATTTCACTATCCAAAACATTCCATCTTGAAAATTCAAAAGGAATACTTAGGAAATTTGTCCTACTTATTTAGGTTGACTTTTCATTTAACCACTAAAATGGAATCAATATTTATCTTCCATCAAAGTGATATTTATACTTTGAATAGACAATATCAAGCATCATATTTCTTACTTTTTCGAAACATCATAGCCTAAACATCATAGTCTGGTAAATTCATTTTTCTCTATCTAGTGTGTTGGAAAGTTTTCTTCTATTTGGAACACATTGTCCAGAAAATTCAAGTAGTGGATTCAACATCATTATATTATTAACAAATGTGCTTCTCCAAACATCAAATCACATGTTTGATACATTAATATCATATAACCAATCATCATCATTTGTTCAAAATATTCAAATAATCTTTTTTCCTTCAAGTAATTAATATAGTCCAAATCTTCCAAAGGCAATAACACCATTTATCTTCTTGAAAAAATAACATGAATCAAGACTTGGTAACTTTTTCTCTTCTTTAACAAGTTTGGATTATTCATAATTAAAAATAAGTTCTTCATCATTACTATCTCCATTCAACATCTAAGCTAAATATTCTTTATTACTTCTCTAATGTATTGGCATCAATAACAAGCTTGGATACTATAACCAAAATTCCAAGAAGCTTCTTATTTACTACCTATTAATCATATTGACATAAATGAAATATCTATAATTCATTGGAAATAATTGAAAAATATATAACACACACAATTTTGACTTAAAAATATAGGGTCAGGATGCACAAAAGTTGTCATAGGAACAGATTCCACAAATCTATATGGATAATTAAGTTCCAGAGACAAAAGTACTATATGGGAGTATGAGAGAATTTAAAGTGCAATAATGATATAGTTTTAAAGTAATCAAGCATTGTGACTTATTATTAGTTGATAATAATGATCAAGTAACCTAAAAGGAAGTAGTGAGTGGAAATTATCTACTAAATGGAAAGAAGTTATGAATTATGAAATATATTTCATGTACCAAATCCAAGTTAGGTTTTTGGTAGATCATCAAGTGGATGTAAATATTTTTTGTTGCAAATGGTTATTAAATAATAAACTGGAAATATATGGGAAAGATAGTACATATGAGTCAAAACTGGTCACAAAAGGGTTATAACAACATCAAGTCATAGGCTATAATGAAAATTTTTACCAGTTTCTATTCTAAAATTGATCAAAATTATACTTTCCATATAATCATTCCATGACTATACTATATGGTATATAGATGTCAAAAATAGTTTCCCTTGATAAGAACCTTTAGGAAGATGTCTATATGACACAAATATAAGGTATTTTGAGTCCAAAGGATGACAACAAAGTATGTATGTTGCATATATCTATTTATGGATTAAAGAAAGCATCCAGTTCTTAGAAAATTTTATTTGAAAAATCCATAAGATAATTTAGTTTTATAAATAAAATATGTGATTCTTATGAATATAAGTGGTTTATTAGGATTGCTGTAGATTTTCTGATAGTTTATGTTGATGAAATACTACTTATTGGAAGGGAAATACCATTATTATAGTCCCTTAAGGCGTGGTTATACACTAGCTTCTCCTTGAAGGACTTAAGTTAAGCAACATATGTTCTTGGGATCAAGATCCAGCATGATAGATCCAACAGGATTCTCGGACTAAGTCAAAGTACATACATTTACAAGATATTGAAGAGATTCTATATAGAATAATCTAATAAGGGATTGTTTCCAGTGTCACGTGGAATTCATCTTTCTAAGAAAATGTGTCCTTAAAAAATATGAAGAGATATAAAGTATGGTAAGGATTACATATGTGTTAGTGATAAGGTCAATCATGTATTTTATGTTATGTATAATCCTAGATGTTTCATATTCCTTAAGCATGATATAAATATATCAAGCTAACCCAGGTGACTATTATTGGATGACATTCAAGACTATGATTAAGTATCCAAGGTGCACTAAGGATATTTTTATGTTCAATTGAAGAGATAAGTAACTATTCATTAGGGGATATGTAGTTTCTAGTTTCTAAATAGATCAAGATGATTTGAAATCACAGTCAGGATACATATTTACTCTCAATGGATGTGTTTCGAGCTATAAAAACTCAAAGTAATCCCTAGTTTTTTATTCTACCACAAAGTATAAGTACATTGTGCATAATGAGGCAACTAAACTATAATATCTTGATATTTAAAAAAACTATGTTCAATAGTATATACAACACGTAACACCGAGTTTAAACAAACCATGAAATATTATTATTTAAATATGACTATTATAACATAGCAGTTGAATTGGAAGGTATGAATAGAACTAAAAACATTATGAAATATATATAAAGGTTATACTCAATTCAAAAAATTTATCATTTCTTAGGAAATAAACATTCAATTTTTAGTAAAGTCATTTTATTCTTCAAAAAGGTTTTTTATTTCTTTTTGTGAGAAACTAATATAATTAATTTTTTCCATTTTTAGAAAATATATTTAATGAAATTAAATTTATTTTTTAAATAAACATATGAAAATTATATCAGGATTAATTTTTGGGATTAAACTGAAAAGATTGTTTTTTCAATGAATAGTGAAAAATATTGCTTTTTATTGAAAATTGTATTTTTGTTTCAAGAATTTACAAAGTTACATTTTATTTTAAAATTATTTAAAAGGAAATTTAGTTAAATTATATTTTTTTTAAATATAATTATTTTCTTTGGAATGAATTCTATACTTTAATTTGGTATATAAATATTTTTATTCTTAAAAAAATATTTTTCTAAAAAACCATTTTTTGTCACATTTTTATGTTTAGATTTAAATTAAATTATTCCAATTATATGAATATAATTTGATAAAATGGATTCCATATTTTAAATTATCATAATTAATATTATTTAATAATTAAAACTTAATATTTTTTATAATGAATTGTAAAAACTATAAAAAAGTATTACCATGATTAAGGTTAAAATTGGTTTACTGGAGATTAACCTAAATAGATAAGGGATAAAATAACCTAAAAATTGTATACTTTATATTTCATAGCCTTATTTATACTCTATATCATCTAATATTCATAAATGTTTCATTTTGGATTCATTTTTCTTGAGTAATATATTAATATATTTTATTTCTTTTTAAAAATTCCAAGTGCGTCCTCTCCCTCACTTATAAAAGGGCACCCCCTGTCCTCCCATATACACACTTCAACAACCTTTTAGTTCATAAAATACCTAACCAAATCCCTTCCTTACATCCCACAAAAAAATTTATAGGCTTTTATTTGATCATAAAGCCAACCTAATAAGGCCTTAGGTGTAAATATAAAGAGGTTTTCTGAAGAATATGTATAGTTCTTAACCATACATTTTAATTTTATTTCTTCTTAAAACTCCCTAAAATAATATTAAACCATGATAAAATAATAATAATAAAAGTATATTACATTTAATTATATGGTTTTATGTTAATTTTATACCCTATATCTATCTCCTCTTCCATCAAATGGGAAATGAAACAATCATTTGTGTGTACGGCGAACTACTGCCTCACAGATCGATGTAATTTTTTTTCCATCATCGCCTCTCAAGGTTGGTTATAATGATAGATTTAATGAATATATATGATATTAATGAAATAATTTATCATTATATAAATGTAATATATCATATATTTTCTTAACATTCCATCCATTTAAAAATGATAATGTCATTTGTGCATACGTGTGGACTACCACCTCCATGAAGCGGTGTGATTCATGTTACATCACCTCGTCATATGGATGATATATATAAGTGTATATAGATAAATAATATGGTATTTATGATATAATTATAATTATATAATTATTAAATAATACTTACCTTTTTCCATCATGATTGTTGAAAAATGGAAAAATTACTCATGCGTGCATACGTCTTATCGTCTTCATGATTATAATGTAGTTTATTTTTCATAACCGTCTTTCATGGTTAATTTTAAAAGTATAATTGATGTATAAAAATGATAATTATTTCATTATTATTATTCTATATATTATGTAACAATTTCCTCTTTTACCATAGACAACCTACCGAAGTCATTTTGGTCATATTAACCAAATATCGTCAAAACATACGATGTGAACTTTGTTGATTAAGTAAATAAATATAACATCATAATAAATAAAATGGAATTAAAAATAAAAATTAAAAGGTTTATTAATAAATTAAATTATTAACATATGTTTATTATTTAGGAATATAAATAATGCATGTGGCGAGTCGGAACTAAGGTAATTAGTTTCTTAAATCAATTTCCATTCATTGGGTTATACTTTTACTTCATTGACTTTATTATTCCATGATTATCCGTAAAATAACATCTAGTTGTAATATGTTGTATTTACACTTCTTTTTTATGGTTTTACATTTGTTACACATAATCACTTCATTGAGTAATTCTCACTTCAATGATACAATCATTGTAAGGGATTTCGTCTAATTTCCACTCTATTGAGACATATTTGGTATTACATGCCTATTTGATTTTTGTGATATATATACTACCCATTTGATGTATTTAAAATGAAAATATTTTTATTGATGATAATTAATGATTCAATTCAACTTTCTCTTTCCATAGAAGTGTTTAAATAAAATCTGATCTTGTTTCTCTTTTTGATCGGGTATATTTTTATTCCAAGTACATATTTAAAAAAAGTATTTTTTATTACTCAAATGATTTATTAATGAAAATTAAGTTATTATTGAAATTTTACATATTTTCAAAAGAATATTTCTATTTTTTTCCCTAAAATGTCATTTTCATCCTTTTTTATAAATAGTCAAAAGTAATGCTTTCTTTTTAATGTATACAGTGTTAATGGAATTTCCCACCACCATAACCATTTTACACCCTTTAGATTATTCTATAATATTTCAATTATTTTGAAAAGAAAACCCTTTATGGAAAATTATTTTAAATTTTTCACTTTTTTTATCCATTCTTTAAAATAATTTATTTTATTAAAAAACAATTTTATAATGGTTATCTTTTATCTTTTGATTAAGTTTGTGTACATTAAATTTCTATTGAAATATTCACTTTATTTTGATCAATAGACATTAAATTTATCTTAAATATATATTTTTTGTATCATGGATATTCTTATTTCATTAACCATATATCATTTTTACATATTATGTTGTACTATTAAAGTTATTTAATTGACTAGGGAAACCCCTGATAAATTTGTATTATTTAATGTAAAGACCTGAAAAATTCTATGGATTTTTTTAATTATTTGGGATTATTGTGAGTCTATGAAAATTGATGGCACGTGATTCTGAGGCCCATTGTACCCAAAATAAATTTCTAAACTTTTTTTTAGGTACGTTCAGTAAACGCATGGGTGGCATTTTCTATCTTTTGAACTGGTGCTCGAAATTGAAATTTGAGAGCACTGTTGAATCCGCTGCGCCAGTATTCTCTTAAGGGAAGCTTCAATTAGACCGTAGTTGGTCGGGATAAAAAAGATAGTTTTTGGAATTTTTAAATAATAATAAAATAACATGTAATAGTTATTTTATTTTTATTTTTCTCTAACGGATGAGCAGCGGTGGCAGGACCGGTGACTTGTCAAGCCATTTAATGGCTTGACTCATCAACTGTGTAACTCCACCGTTGTAAATTAAAAGAGGTTCATTAATTAATTTAATGAACCTCATTAATTCAATGTGTTACTCACCTTTCCTCCTCCTATTTAAGTGAGGCTCGGGTGGAGTCTTGACATGGATTCTTCAAGCGAGGAACCTCTGGTGGAGTGACGCGACACCTTCCTCCGACGGAGATGGAAGCTCGGGCAGTAGCGATCTAGGACCGAAGAAATGCTGATGGATTTCTTCCTCAATGAAGAATGACGGATGTCAGTGAATAACCACCTAGAGGACGAGACCGAATTCAGCGAGCAGTGATGAGCGCCACCGAATCACGAACTGACAACAACGACGAAGGAGGTTCTATCGATCATCGTTAGCGGATGTCTCATCCAGGTAGGGGGTTTATGTTTGAATGTGTTTTAACATTATTGAAATGTGATGAATAATTTTTCCACTTGTTATAATGCTAACGCGAAGGGTGCAAGCCAAACGAACAAGGCCCAAACCCTCCGCTGCTTCGTTTATCGTTGCGTTCTTCAAGGACGATTTTCCCAATTTGACCGCAACGCGAGATAGAGGGTCACGCTGTGACGGCGGTAGCCCAGGAGGCCTATAGGCAGAGACGATACCAAGAACGGACCACTAAATCACGTCTGGTAGCCCGCAGAAAGAACCGCCAGTGCGCCATGCCAGCGGCGGCCGGCGGTGGCCGGAGGAGGCTCGCGGTAACCGACCGCGGGCAGTGGGGAGGCGGCGCACCGTCGCGCGTCATGGTGGCTACAGGCGATCAATCCGAGCCAGCCGCATGGGAAAAGGGCAGTGCCCGCAAGAGCCATTAGCGACAACAGCCATAGCCAGCAGGCCGCGGTATGAGGAGGCAGCGCGGCCCCGCACCTCGTTGGCTGGAGATCGGTCGGCCATCTAGATGATCGTTGCACGCGGTGGGGTAGCGCCCCACCAGCTGGACGAAACGGCCCCACATCCATGGGGTCAACTAGAGAAACGGTCCATCATCAGGTAGATCAGGCTGGCCGAACGGGCCGGACCCGCGGCCTCGGGGGCCAGCGCGGGTGCACCGAGCCCCACCCAGCAGGTTGGGCCAACCGCGGCCTGGACCCACGAACCAGCCGGGCCGACCCCGATGTGCCAAAACCAATGAACCGGGATGACTATTAATGTTCCAGACCCAGGCGGGGTCAGGTAGACCCCGGGACCCATTGCGTCGGGCTGGCCTGACCGAGTCGGACCGAGCCCAGACCCAACTGACCCCCGAATAAAGAAATGCCCATAACTGACAAACCGAGTGTCCATTTGACACACCGTCAGTGTCGTTGGGACCCCTTTTGGGGAATCTGTACCTTTTTCATATTCCGGTGGGCTCGACCGAGGCAGGCCGGACCGAGGTGTGATCACCCCTATTTCACAGAAAGGGGTGTAACTAACAGATCGGGCATCCAATAGACGCACCGTCTGTGGAATAAGAACCCTTGTGACATGGAGGTCAATTGGAGATACTCTAAGTGAGTTTTTATGGAGTTTGACGTGTGACCTCGGTTGTATCAGACTTGAATCCAATTGGGCCTTTTTACAAAAGTGCTCATATCTCACAGACCGGGAGACTGATCGACGCGTTGTCTGTCACGTTGGGACCCCTATGATGTGGAGGTACCTTTGGTATTATTTTTGCAGGACTTCATACTAGTGAAAATATGATTGATGGATTGAGGAGTAGAGTCTTCCGGAGATCAGGCATGCTTCGTGCAGGAATCCAGTGGCTGGTTGTGACGTGAAGAAGAAGAGCGACCAATATGGGTCAGCATCAAAAACTTTAGAGTGGGATGATCTAGCTGTATGACTAATCATCCCTACCTCTATACCAGCGACCAATACAGGTCAACACCAACGACCAATACGAGTCAGCACCAGTGACCAATGTGGGTCAACACCAGTGACTAATATGGGTCAGCACCAGCGACCAATACGGGTCAGCATCTAGAAACCAATACGGGTCAGCAGACAGTGACCTATATGGGTCTGCAGTAGAGTTACTACGGATAGGATGATTTGTCTTTATGACTAGTCATCCCTATCCTGGTAACCTTGAAGTTATATCTTTAGAGTGATCTGTCTCTTTTGCTTTGTACTTCATGATTTAGATCATGCTTGTGATATTACCCTTGTAGTATTTCTTGTGATGTTTTCCTTTGAGGATTACTAATAGACCTTTGGGGGTCCCGGGGTCCCCTACTGAGTTTTTATACTCACCCCTGCACGAGATCCACCTGCACGTATGTGTCTGGTGAAGACTACTGATGCTCTGAGGTAGAATTTGCAGGTTCAGGACTTGGTAGAGCTTGGTGCAACAGGAGCAGTCGAGATCATCTTCTTCAACTTCAGACTTACAGCTACTACCCTCCAGGTAGAGCTCCAAGGAAGATGCGACAGCTGTTTACTTTCTTTTCAGTTTCTAGGTCTTGTATTCTATCCCACTATTTTCAGTTTATAGTTGTACTTTACTCTCATGGTTATACCTCACTTTTTTTTGTTGTTTACTTCAGTTTCCCTTTTTGAGTGTGTACAAGGCAATGCCTTTCCTATTCGTGAAAAGCCTTCAGGTGCTAGTCACCAACCCCTGGCCTATGGAAAGCAGGCTTGGGGTAGTCACATCTAGGCCCCGAGGGACGGGTCGTGACATTTACTCAATATGGATATTTTTTGATAAGGCATATTGATTATGAATTAAATTGATCATTAAATATATGAGGAATGAATTATAAATTCAATGATGGGTGGGGCCTGAAATTATACAGCCCCTTGATTAATTGATGGGTCTCATGATACAAATCAGTAATCTGGCATTAAATGGGTTTATGGTGTATACCTACTCATCGATTAATCTATCTTAGAAAAAGGTTTTGATGGTATAGGTATCATGAAGTCTAAAATAATGAAATATGATATTAAGCATTTCCTTCATTGAGAATTCAGTTATTATTATCCATGAGATTACTTCATTGATATTATCCATAGATTCATTTTGTGCTCAAGTTACTGATTAAATGGAATGTGTTTTTAGTTATTTACCTTGCCATATTGATTATTCCTTATTTATTCATTATATTTTCTACTATACATAACCATTATTAAGAATATGAGATCACCCTTTATTTTTTTCTTTGCCCCGTGATATGAAGAATTATATTGTGAATAACATCAAGGATACAATAATTCTTTTATGTTATGCATTTTATATTTCCAATATAATATGGATCTTGAATACATATGGTTCTTCAAGACTATTAAACTGATCAATCCTTAGAGATTAGATCCCTTTTATTAGTGCCAATGTAATAAATCATCCATCTACTATGGGTTACTAGATTTGGGGTTGTTACAGTTCGTATCAGAGGGAGTTTTGTAGAAACCTTGAGAACTATATTTTAAATAAACATAAATAACATGAGAATTATGAAAATACCATATAGTATTTGAGAACTTTTATCAATATAGGGATTTTTATTTTTTGGATCAATATTAATGATGATTATGAGCTAAATGAATGTGTGAAAATATTTAGTGGTGGAACATAATTAAAGAAAGGGAATCAACACCCATAGACAATTTAAATATTTCCCTGGTAAGAAAGCTAATAAAGATGGTATTGGAACTGAGAATATCGTGACCATATTGGGGAATCTTACTCTAGTTATGATGAATAAACCTTCATGAATTAAGCAACATGGTGTTCTACCATGTGATTCTCCTAGTTTTTATCACTTAATGTGATAGAATTCTCCATATTTTAATAGAACTATTAATATATTGGTAGATGAGCAATGGATTAAGTCTCTCAAAAAGATATGCATCATTTTGAAATGTGATGAAAGTAAAAAAGTTATTATGGAAGTGTATTTTTTGAAAGGAGGTGTAGATCATGTTGTACCCCTCTCTCTTGGATTTTAATGATCACAATCACTCTCATCGTGTTCTAACTTGTTTTCAAGTGTTTTGATGCTAGGAAAAAGGTTGCCCAGGAGTTGGCCCAAGAAGGCTGATAGTGGACTCTCTGAGTCCACCGGCCAACCGGTGGATTCCCACCGGCTAGCTGGTGGTCTCTGGAAGAAGCATTGCTTTCTGCCAGAGCCACCGGTCAGCCGGTGCTAGCGCACCGGGCAACCGGTATGGGCACCGGCCAACCGGTTCTTGCCCACCGGCCAGCCAGAGGACCCAGGCAGTAGGCTTGCCCACTGCCTGGTGCCACCGGCCAACCGGTGGATGACCACCGGCCAACCGGTGGATGACCACCGGCCAGCCGGTGGAACCCAAACAGAAAGCCTGCTCTGTCTGGACCACCGGCCAGCCGTGAGCTCAGCACCGGCCATCCGGTGGACAACCAGCCAGCTGGTGAGACACCACCGGCCAGCCGGTGTGCCCAGTCAAACTAGCCATTGGGCTTTGACCAGACTTGTACTTTTGACCCCCAACGGCTCCGGAAGCCCTCCAACGGCTATATTGAAGTGTTTATGGGTATTTCTCCTATAAATAAGAAACCATGGATGCCGGGAACACAACCAAAAATATATTTTGATGTCTTGACGCTCTAACGACAAATCTCCAAGGCCTCTTGTGATCCATTTCCATCCTTGAAGCTTGAGCTCCCTCTCCATCAGCTGCTCTCACACTTTTGGCACTCAAGGCTTCCGTGTGTTTGTATTATTTTATTTGTTTAGTTCTTCATTGGGTTTGGATTAAAACAAACCTCTCATTTCCATTCTTTCTTTCAATTGGGTTTCTTGCTACAACCATAATAAAAAAGCAAGATGTACGAAGGTGTTCTAGCCTACCTTAAAACGGCTAGTGGGTTTCTTGCTACAACCATTAAAAAGCAAGCTAACGTATTAATCTCTCAATGGTTCTTGTTGGGAGCGGAGACGTAGTCTTGGGAATTAAGCCGAACTTCGTTATCAAATTGTGTCTTGCCTTTTTTATTTCCACTGCATTGATAATTGTTTTAAATTGTTAATTATTTTTGAAAAGGCAATTCACCCCCCCTCTTGCCATCCTCTACGACCCAACATTTGGTATTAGAGGGAGCGTTTGTGTAATACCTTAACCGGTTACAAACTTAAGATCCTTAGTGATGGCTAATTCCTCGCATGCTCCCGAAGGGTATTCTATGACTCGGGCTCCATTCTTTGATGGAACCGATTACACTTATTGGAAAACTCGCATGATTACTTTTCTTAGAAGCATTGGTTATCCTATCTATAGGATTGTAATGCAAGGCTATAATTTATCTAACAAGGATGAGTCCAAATGGACCCCCGAAGACATTGCCAATTTTGAGCTTGATGGCAAAGCCATGAATTCTCTTCATTGTGGGCTAGACCGTAATGAATTCAACCGTGTTTCTACTTGCTCCTCTTCTTATGAAATTTGGAAACTTTTAGAAGTAACCCATGAGGGCACTAACAAAGTCAAAGACACTAGATTAGACATGTATCGCCAAGATTTTGAAAGTTTCATCATGCACCCACACGAATCAATTACTGAAATGTTTACTCGTTTTACTGACGTTTGCAATGGAAGAAAATCTCTTGGTGAGGATGTTTCTGCAGAAATGATGGTCAAGAAGATTCTTTGGGTCCTACCAAGCTCATGGGCACCAAAGGTGACCGCAATTCAAGAAGCAAAAGATGTCAAGAAAATGCCGGTTGAAGAGCTCATTGGATCACTCATGACCTACGAGATCACCATGAAGAGGCAAGCCGATAAAGAAGGTAAAACCTTCAAGGAGAAAAAGAACATTGCTTTCAAAGCAAAGGAAGAAAGCTCCTCCGCTGATAGCGAATCCGAGATTGCTCAACTAGCAAGAAAAATGAGCAAATTCATGAAGAAAAAGAAGAACTTTCGAAGGGCACGAAAGGAAGAGCCCAAAGCGGAGAATGAAGTTACATGCTTTGAATGTGGAAAGAAAGGCCACATCAAACCTGAGTGCTCCATTTTCAAGAAAAGGGTAAAAGAAAAGAAAAACAAGAAGGCTTTCAAAGCATCCACATGGAGTGCAAGTGATGACTCCATGTCTTCAAGCGACTCAAGCGATAAAGGTGAACAATGCCTAATGGAATTTGATGAGGTATCTTCTTCCGACTCCTCTTCCTCATCTTCCTCTTTCAATAATGACATGTCCTATGAAGATCTTCAAAATGCGAGAGATCAATTAGAGGAAGGTTTTCACGAACTTACCTCTAAATTTATGTCTTTGAAAAAGAAAAATAAAATTCTCATTTCTGAAAAAGAACAACTTCTCAAAAAGAATGAGGAACTTACCCTTAAGATCCAAGATATTCCAAATGTTGATTCTTTGAATTCAACCATTAAATATCTAAGGGAGTCTCTTGCCAAGTTCACCCAAGGTGAAAAAAATTTGACCAAATTACTAGGTTCTCAGCGTTCGGCTAGAACAACACATGGACTTGGCTTTAACAAACAAGCCACTTCTTCTAGAGTACCCACTACTTTTGTAAGGGGGAGCTCTCAATATAAATTTTGTAATTATTGTAAAAAGACCGGGCACATGATTTATGAGTGTGATTGTAAAAATCCAAGGTATGGAAGCCCCAAAACCATTACCTACTCGGATGAGTATTTTAGATGGCAACCCTCTAGAAAAATATGGGTTCAAAAGTATCTTTTAGCTAATCTTTCCGGACCCAAACTTATATGGGTACCAAAATCTATTCTCTCTTGATTTTGTAGGATAAACGCCAAAGAAGTAGGACTTCGAAAGGCTCGTGGTATCTCGACAGCGGATGCTCGAGGCACATGTGTGGCGATCCCTCCGAGTTCAACTCCCTTGAAGAATTCGATGGAGGATACGTCACCTTCGGTGACAATTCAAAAAGCAAGATCGTCGGAATAGGTACCATTGGTTTTGGTAGCACCTCTTTAATTAAAGATGTTTTATTTGTTAAAGGTTTAAAACATGATCTAATTAGCATTAGTCAACTTTGTGATAGTGGTTTTTCGGTGAATTTTCAAAATGATTTATGCAATGTGTTTGATTTTCAAAACAAATTGATATTTTCTGCTTCCCGTTTTCAAAATGTTTACATTATTGATTTAAAGTATTTAGCTAGCCAAAATGTTAAATGTTTAAGTGCTCTTGACAATGAGTCTTGGCTTTGGCATAGAAGGTTGGGGCATTGTAGCTCTCATTCACTTCTAAATATTAATAAGAAAAAGCTCATCCGTGACCTTCCTAAACTTAAGTTTAAGAAAGATTTGATTTGTGAGTCATGCCAACTTGGCAAGCAACACAAGTCTTCTTTCAAATCTAAGAAGGAAGTGTCCACTTCAAAATCTCTTGATCTCCTACATCTTGATCTTTTTGGTCCTACCCCTGTAGCAAGTCTAGGTGGAAAATCCTATACCTTTGTCCTAGTAGATGACTTTTCTCGTTTCACTTGGGTTTTCTTTTTAGCTCATAAAAATGATGCTTGTAGAACCTTTTTGAAATTCTATAGGAAAGTAGAAAACGAAAAAGGATATAAAATTATATCGCTCCGCAATGACCATGGAGGTGAATTCGAGAACAAAGAATTCGATGAATTGTGTTCCTCTCAAGGATACAATCACACCTTCTCTGCCCCTAGGACCCCACAACAAAATGGAGTGGTTGAAAGGAGAAACCAAACTCTCCAAGAAATTGCTCGAACCCTCCTTAGTGAATTCAACCTCCCTCAATTTTTCTGGGCCGAGGCAGTTAACACTGCTTGTTATACTATCAATAGAGTCCTTGTAAGACCCCTTCTTAAGAAAACCCCCTATGAACTTTGGAAAGGAAAATTGCCCAAAGTTGGTTATTTTAAAGTGTTTGGTTGTAAATGATTTATCCTTAACACAAAAGATAACCTTGGGAAATTTGATGTCAAATCCGATGAAGGTATTTTTCTTGGGTACTCCATCTCAAGAAAAGCCTATCGTGTCTTCAACAAACGTTCAAAAACCATCGAAGAATCATCTCATGTCAAGTTTGATGAAAATCTTCCAAAACCCCATCCGGTCATTGAAGATGTTGAAGATAATCTTGATAAACTTGAATTAAATGATTCCTCTTCTCCTCTCAAGGAGGATGATGATCATGAACCTTCTTCACCTTCTTTGCCTTCCACCTTGCCTAAGGTTTGGAAACCTTCTAGAGACCATCCAATAGAAAATGTTATAGGTGATCTTTAAGCCGGTACTCAAACTAGAAGATCAATCCTCAACGAGGTTGAACATCAAGCCTTCATTTCTCACCTAGAGCCTCAAACCATTAATGATGCCATTAATGATGAGAATTGGGTTCTTGCAATGCAAGATGAACTAAATCAATTCTCTAGAAATGATGTTTGGACTCTTGTTGAAAGAACCAATGATCATCCAATTATTGGCACTAAATGGGTTTTTAGGAACAAACTTGATGATCAAGGAAATATAACCCGGAACAAGGCTCGCCTAGTAGCTAAGGGCTATAATCAAGAAGAAGGAATTGATTATGGTGAAACCTTTGCGCCCGTTGCTAGATTGGAATCCATTAGGATCTTGTTGGCTTTCGCCGCCCACTTAAATTTCAAACTTTTTCAAATGGATATTAAAAGTGCCTTTTTAAATGGTTTTATTTCAGAAAAAATCTTTGTTGAACAACCTCCCGGTTTTGAAGATCCAAAATTTCCAAATCATGTTTTTAAATTAACCAAGGCTCTATATGGCTTAAAGTAAGCCCCTCGAGCTTGGTATGAGCGATTAACAAAATTCCTTTTAGAAAATGATTTTAAAATGGGTCAAGCTGATTGTACCCTCTTTTTAAAACACACTTCAAAAGATCTTTTAATCGTCCAAATCTACGCCGATGGCGTTATCTTTGGTTCTACCAAAGAATCACTTTGTACTAATTTTTCAGATTTAATGAGAAAAGAATTTGAAATGAGCTTTATGGGGGAATTGAAATTTTTTCTCGGTTTTCAAATCTTTCAAAATTCAAAAGGTATTTTTCTAAGCCAAGGAAAATACACAAACGAGCTCTTAAGTCGTTTTGGTATGGATCAAGTAAAGGAAATTAGTACCCCCATGAGTACTTCCTGTAAGCTTACGTTAGATGAAGTCGGGAAACCGGTTGATAACAAGCTTTATAGGAGTATGATCGGGAGTCTACTTTACCTAACTGCGACCCGTCCTGACATCATGTTCAGTGTTTGCCTTTGTGTTCGTTTTCAAGCCAATCCCAAAGAATCTCATTTTAAATCGGTCAAAAGGATTTTTAGGTATTTAAGAGGATCCAAAAACATTGGTTTATTTTATCCTTCTAATACTTCTTTCGAACTTTCTTCATATTCGGATGCTGATTTTGGCGGATGTCAATTAGATCGAAAGAGTACTAGTGGAACCTGTCATATGCTAGGCAAGTCCCTTGTATCGTGGAGTAGAAAGAAGCAAAACTGTGTTGCTCTTTCTACTGCCGAGGTCGAGTATGTAGCCGCTGGGAATTGTTGTGCCCAAATTATTTGGATGCAGCACACTCTCTTGGATTATGGCCTTTCCTGCGATCATGTCCCTATTCGGTGTGACAACACTAGTGCCATTAGTATTTCTAAGAATCCAATACAACACTCTAGAACAAAGCATATAGACTTAAGGCATCATTTCCTTCGTGACCATTTTCAAAAAGGGGATATCACTTTGGACTTCATTTCTACTGATTTCCAATTAGCTGATATTTTTACCAAACCGCTCCCGGTTGAACGTTTTGATTTTATTAAGGGGGAGTTAGGAATGATTCGTCAATGAGCACTATTAAATATTTAACTCTTTTTCCCTCCTATTTTGATAATCCCAAAGGGGGAGAAATTTCTTTGTTTACTAGTTTCATATTTCAATTGATTAAAGTGCTCTTTTTAAAAGTTCAATTTTTTTTTAAAAACCGGTAAGTTATTGATTTTGTTCCTTTTAAAAAAAATGACCTATGGTTACAATTTCAAAATGACTCATTCTCTTTAGATTAAGATCATTTTCAATACATGGTACATCTCTTCAATTTATTTATTTTTGAAATGATCTCTAATATATTTTCATGTCCAAAATTGTTTATTTAAGTTTTCAATTGGCATATCCTTTTTAAAGCTTTCTCTTTTGTGATTGTGATCATCAAAATAGGGGGAGATTTTTGTACCCATCTCTCTTGGATTTTAATGATCACAATCACTCTCATCGTGTTCTAACTTGTTTTCAAGTGTTTTGATGCTAGGAAAAAGGTTGACCAGGAGTTGGCCCAAGAAGGCTGATAGTGGACTCTCTGAGTCCACCGGCCAACCGATGGATTCCCACCGGCTCGCCGGTGGTCTCTGGCAGAAGCATTGCTTTCTGCCAGAGCCACCGGGCAGCCGGTGCTAGCGCACCGGGCAGCCGGTATGGGCACCGGCCAACCGTTTCTTGCCCACCGGCCAGCCGGAGGACCCAGGCAGTAGGCTTGCCCACTGCCTGGTGCCACCGGCCAACCGGTGGATGACCACCGGCCAGCCGGTAGAACCCAGACAGAAAGCCTGCTCTGTCTGGACCACCGGCCAGCCGTGAGGTTAGCACCGGCCAGCCGGTGGACCACCAGCCAGCTGGTGAGACACCACCGGCCAGCCGGTGTGCCCAGTCAAACTAGCCATTGGGATTTGACCAGACTTGTACTTTTGACCCCTAACGGCTCTGGAAGCCCTCCAACGGCCATATTGAAGTGTTTATGGGTATTTCTCCTATAAATAAGAAACCATGGATGCCGGGAACACAACCAAAAATATATTTTGATGTCTTGATGCTCTAACGACAAATATCCAAGGCCTCTTGTGATCCATTGCCATCCTTGAAGCTTGAGCTCCCTCTCCATCAGCTGCTCTCACACTTTTGGCGCTCAAGGCTTCCGTGTGTTTGTATTATTTTATTTGTTTAGTTCTTCATTGGGTTTGGATTAAAACAAACCTCTCATTTCCATTCTTTCTTTCAATTGGGTTTCTTGCTACAACCATAATAAAAAAGCAAGTTGTACGAAGATGTTCTAGCCTACCTTAAAACGGCTAGTGGGTTTCTTGCTACAACCATTAAAAAGCAAGCTGACGTATTAATCTCTCAACGGTTCTTGTTGGGAGCGGAGACGTAGGCTTGGGAATTAAGCCGAACTTCGTTATCAAATTGTGTCTTGACTTTTTTATTTCCGCTGCATTGATAATTGTTTTAAATTGTTAATTATTTTTGAAAAGGCAATTCACCCCCAATCTTGCCATCCTCTACGACCCAACAGATCAATGGTTTTCATTGATCCAAACACTAAAAAGGATGAATAAATATAAATCATAGAATGAATAACATTTAAAGTTATATTATTTGAGATATACTTCCCTTGAGAACAGTGAGCTAAAATAGAGAGGAAGTTATACACTTTAAATCAAAAGGAAGAAAAAAGTGTGGGAAAGTGTGAGACTAGATTTATAATGTTACCCAAGTATTCTTTAGACTACATACCTAATCCAGAAATCAATATTGACCATTAATTTGATGGGATTAGGTCTAGAATTATAAGGGCACTAGTTTCTCAAACATTTTCATCATATGATGATATAGTATCAAGTGCCATTAAAATGGTGAATAAATTTTCTATATCTTATATCTTCAATGGAAATTAAGATAAGAAGAGTTCGTTGAGAACACATTAAAAGTTAAATAAAAAATGAATAGGGAGAAAATAAATAAATTTCTTTCATATGAAAATTTTGGAAAGAAACATCCTAGAAAATGTTTGAAGGGAATGGGAGTTTGTTACAAGTGTGGGGTTGAGGTTCATTTGGATGATAAATTTAAGGGGAAGAAAGAGACCACTATTATCTTATTATTCAATAGTAAATAAATGGTACATTATTAAAACCAATGTCCCAAGAGTCAAAGGAATCTACTATAGAAGAATAATCCCATGCTTATGTGATCACTACAGTAGAGGTTGAAGTTCCTAAACATGTAGTGGAAGGTAATTTATTTATAGCCTCAAATTCTGCTAATTATTTATTTGATTATGTGTCTTCGCACTCTTTTATATCTACCCTATTTTCCAAGAAAATTATATATTTCACTAAAACTTAAGAAGGAATTTTTCAGCCAAAACTCATAGTAGAGATCTCACCACAACAAGGATGTGTCAGTAAATTCCCATTATGACACATAAACATGTCATATTTATAGGCTTGATTATTATAGATATGGTTGATTTTGATATAATCATTGTTATAGGTTTTATTTCAAAATATAATACAAAAATGTATTTCTAAGAGAAGGAAATTAAAATTCAAGATGAGGATGTATAATTAATTATATTTAGAGGGGATACTTAATCATTTGAGTTGTATATAGATCCACCCCCAACATCTCTTCTAAATGAGATTCTTGGGGAAGAAGAGAAGACACAATCTAAGGATGGAAATGAAAATATTCAATTTGAGGATGTTCCTATTTTCCTAGATTATATTGATGTATTTCAAAATGAATTACCTGAACATCCACCATAGTGTGAAGTTGAGTTTTCCATTAATTTAATCCCTAATGGAAGACCTATATCAAATACACTCTATAGAACGACCACTGTGATATTAGTATATTTGAGGAAATAACTGTAGGATTTGTGTGAAAAGGTATTTATACACCCTAGTGTTTTACCTTAGGGAGACAATGTTCTTTTCATTAAGAAGAAATATGGATCTATGAATCTTTACATTGATTATTAGGAAATAAATGCTAGTATAATAAATATAAAGTATCTTATACATCACATTATTGACTTATTTAATCAACATCATGGAGGTCAATAATTTTCTAACATTAATCTTCATTCTGTGTATCATCATTGTGAATAATGAAGGAATATATTCTAAAGAAAGTATTTAAAAGGAGGTATGGTCATTATTATTTTATATTAATTCCACTTGGATTGACTAATTCACCCTATATTTTTATGGATTTAATGAACAAGGTATTAAAGGAATACATTGAAAACATTGTTGTGGTATTCATTAATGATATATTTATATATTCTAAAATCTATTAGGACCATGAGAATCACTTTTAGATAATTCTTAAGACTCTAAGAAGAAAAGAGTTACATGGGAAATTTAGCGAGTGTGAATTATAGATTTAGAAGGTTTCTTTTCTTGGACATACTATCTCCAAGGATGGATTCACACATGATCCAGCAAAGAAAAGGTAGTCAAAGAATGGAATATACCAATGAACATAACCAAGGTACGTAGTTTCATTGGTTTGGAAGGATACTATTGGTGATTTTTTCAAAAAAAATCCTGATTGGTTTACCCATTAACCAAACTTACTCATAAAGGTGTTGAATTCATATGGAAAAATAAATGTGAAGAATGTTTGAATAATTTAATAGTAGATTGGTTAATGATCCGATTTTGACACTATCATCGAGAAGTGATGTATTTTTTATATATAGTGATGTATTGAAGAAGGGACTTTTTTCTTTCCTTATATAAAAATATAATGTTATTTCCAATGCATCAAGGTAGTTAAATACTCATGAATAAAACTATCCTACTTATGATCTTGATTTGGAAACCATAATCTTTTCTTGGAATATATGTATAAATTATCTCTATATTGAAAAATATGATGTATACATAGATAATAAGAGTCTAAAATACATATTTTCATAGAAATATCTCAAAATGAAGTAAAGACAATGGCTCAAGCTACTCAAGGATTATCATTTCTCAATACACTACCACCTATGGAATACAAATAAGGTAGCATATGAATTTAGCAAGAAATATCATGGATTCATTACTAAAATGAGGATTTAGAGGGATGCTACGTTCATAGATTTAGTAAAGATGGGTATGATAATTACTAAGGTGAAACATCACTCCTTTTTCAACTGATCTACAAACCATATTTATTGGAAAATATAAACACTTCTCAACTTGGTGATGATAATTTTCAAAAGAAAATTAAAGGTGTGAATGGTGAGAAATTGTTAGAGTTCGTATATAAATATAGAATTCTGAATTTTAGAAAGAGGTTATGTGTTCCATATATACCTGAGATGAAACAGAAATTATTAGATGATTCTCATATCTTAAATTTCCCTATAAACCCTTGTACCACCATGATGTATAAATATTTGAAGGAACATTTTTTGGGGGAAAATGAAAAGTGATAAATTATTGATTATGTGTAAAAAAATAAAAAAAAATGAAGGATAAGATACAACATCTTAGAGGAGTCATGAAACATCTATCTATTACTATATGGAAATGGGATGAAATTACTATAGAATTTATCACTTGATTACCAAAGACTCCTAGAAAAAATGATTTAGTATGGGTTATTTTTTAATACCTTACCAAATATACACATTTACTTTCTATAAAATAATATTTCCATCTTGGGAACCTCACATGGCTCTATATTAATGAATTTTTAATGCTTCATGGTATATCACTTTCAATTGTGTATGATCATAACCCATGATTTACATCAAAATTTTAGAAAAGTCTTCAAAAGGATCCTGATACTAAGCTTCATTTGAGCATTTCCTATCATCCTCAAATTGATAGGTAGTCCAAAAGTACTATTCAAACATTATAAGACATGTTGAGTTCATTCTAAATTAAATTTAAAGGTATGTGGTATTTTTATTTACCATTGGTATAATTTTACTATAACATTGTCTTCCATTCAAGTATTCAAACACATTGTATGAAGCATTATATGGAAAGATATTTCATACTCCAACTTTTTTGGAAGAAATTGGTGAAAGAAATATTTTTGGTCCAGATATTATTGAGGATACAAAGGCAATGATAAAGACTATTCATACTTATATTAAATAATCTCAAATAAGTAAATAGAGTTCTACTGATAATAAAAGGAAATAGTTGGAATTTCAAGTGGGATGTAATGTTTTCTTGAACTTATCACCATGGAAGGGTGTTATAAGGTTTGGTATGAAGGGAAAACTAAGCCCCATGTACATT
Source organism: Viscum album (assembly GCA_963277665.1). Taxonomy (NCBI): domain Eukaryota; kingdom Viridiplantae; phylum Streptophyta; class Magnoliopsida; order Santalales; family Viscaceae; genus Viscum; species Viscum album. Next base: position 1,517,416,791 of record OY728139.1, on the reverse strand, counting down.
AGACCATTTCAAATTCTAGAAAGAATCGTAGTTGTGTCTTACCGATTGGAAGTTCCACCAAGCCTCTCTAAAGTGCATGATATTTTACATATCTCTTTATTAAAGAAGTATATGTAAGACCCAATACATGTTTTCTACCTTGAATAAATAGAACCAAAACTTGATCTATCTTATTGTGAAGATCCTATCCAGATTCTTCTATAAACACGATTGATGGTTCCATTACCTATTTAATGGAAGAGGAGATGGATATAGGTTATTCCATTAACATAATAGCATATCATTGTATGTAAGATACTAGTTTTATTTTTTCAGCATAGTTGAAGAACATTTGAAGGAGTTGTAAGAAGGAATAATATAAAAACACCCGGTTAAGAATGATATCTATTCTTCAGACAACCTCCTTAGATTTGCACCAAAATCCTTCCTAGAAGGGTTTTATGATCAAACTAGGGACTCTAGGTCATGGATATGTTTGTAAGAAAAGTATTTGATTAGGTAATTTCCAAAAAAAATTGTAAGTCTGAATTAGAGAGGGTAGGGGCGCCCTTTTATAATTGAGGTGAGTGGAACACATGTAATGTTTTAGAGTTTTCTAATAATTTCATGTCACTTTCCTGGTCAAAAGGATCCATAATGGCTAATTATTGAACCTTAGATGATATAAGGTTAGAATATGGCCAAAAAATAAGATATGTACAAGTTTTTCTGTCGTTTTAAGCATTATATTTTTAGTTTAACCTCCGGTAAACTAGTTTTAACATTAACCGTAAAAATTAATTGTTACTATTTTTACTATTCATTATGAACAAAAATTAAGTTTACCTTATAAAATAATATTAATTATGATGATTCCAAATATGAAATATATTTTTTCAAATTCAAATCACAAAAGTGGCAGAATTTTAATCTAATATAAACCATAAGAGCGTAAAAGAAACGATTTTCCAAGGAAAAGTTTTCTTCGGTATAAAAAAAATTATATAAAAAATCAACATAAAATTGATTCTAATGACCTAAATTGAATTAATTATAATTTAATTTAATTATTATTACTTTTAAAATAATTTTAAAACAAAATGGAACTTTTTAAATACATTAAACAAAAAAGGAACTTTTCAATAAAAATCAGTAATTTTCACTATTCATTGAAAAATTAATCTTTTTAGAAAATTATAAAAAATTAACTCTAAGTTGATTTTCACATGTTGATTTAAAAAATTAATTTTATTTTTCATGTAAATTTTCTAAAAGTGGAAAAAATTAATTTTAAATAAATGTTGAAAATTGTTATGATACCTCTTTTTAGAAAAAATAATGTAACGTCCTTCGATCTGGCACTCTCACGTAGAAAAATCAAGTTGGTTATAAGACCTCAAACACACCTCCCCATATTCTATAGGATACCAACTAGTGACGGGGGTTTGATGAATATAGTGGGGAGACTATACCCCCTGGTGCAAAGTTACAACATAGCAGAATAACCAACAACAAAAAAATATCAGAGTAATGGAAATAGAAGAAATAGTAAAACATTCAACTAGGAAGTAAAAGGAGAAACTAATAAACCAAATAATAGTGAACCATATAATTATAGACTGAAATGTCTCTAATTTTAAAATTTAAGAAATATAAATAAAATATCCAACTCGAAATAAATAAACTCAAATGACCCCAGTCATGAACCCCCTGCCAGTTCCATTTCCAAAATTTAGCCCAACCAGCAAGCAAAAATCAGTAACAAGGTCCCTTGACCTTATCCAAACCTACATCCATGTAATCTTCTTGGGTGCCAAATGGAGGCCCGAATAGGGTGTGAGTAAAACTTTGTAGGTAAACACCACCCTGTCTAAACAAAACTAGTCTAATAATAAGTGCATGCAATAAAGTGATAAACAGGTGCATTAATTAATAAATTTATACAATAAATAAATTAACATGATTTAGAACCATGTTAGGATATGTCTGAGCATGTAGCACAACCATGCCAACCATAACCATAAACCATGGTATAATCAAACTAGGAAAATCCCTATGTACAAGCATTTCAGCCTTCATTTAAAGCCCTATATAAATAATTTCAGCATCAAATGGTTCAAACCTACTATATAATCATTTTAGAATCATCGTACATAGACCTATATATAATAATTTCATCACCAAACTTGGTTAAGACCGCTATATAAGCATTCCAGCATCAAACCGGGCCAAGTCTGCTATATAAGCATTTTAGCCTCTGGGAAAATCCCTATATATAAGAATTTCAACATAAACTAGGCCAATACCATAATATAATTATTTCATCATGAAACAAAACAAGTTATAAGATAAATTATATCACAATATCACATCACAATCCTAAATGGTTAATTATTCAAATTACCATTTGTCTTCCAATTACACATTCATTTATTTATAAAATTCTCTCCATTCATTTTGATAAACAAAATCCATTAACGAAGTTATTATATATCAATAAATAACCTGGGTTTTCATATTATTTTAAACTCAATTAAATCCATTAGCCAAATTCTTATTATTTAAAGGTTTTCTCACCCAACAGGTAGCCACAATCCAGGTCTCATCAATATTGAATCCAAAGGGATCCAAGGAATAATCCAATCTATGTTTTATCATCATTCATTAATAAATTAATTATTGCACATGTGATGTTGATGAAATTCACAATATTTCACATACTTAACAATTTAACAGACTATAGGGTTGGGTTTTATACCACCTACCTTTATTTGGTGATCGAATCAATGCTTCCAATCGAAAACACCAACAAGAATGAAAGTGAAGAAGATCATAAGAAGAAACCTAGATCAAAATAGATCAAGATCAACACCCAAACCAATCACAGTCCAAATATTGCACCGTGAGAACTATAGAACAACTGAATAGAAGGTAAAAACCTAATAAAAACAACTCATCAGGAAACAGACGTGTGATCAAAACATTTGGAATGCAAGGGGATGCTCAAAAATCACTTGGAAATCATCCTAGCGTTAAGAGAAAAAGTATAAACTAAAGTAATGGATTAAATAATATGTGTTGAGAGGTTTAAAACCACTAGATATAATAAATTCATGTCATGTAATACTTACATAATATGTAATTATCGATTTTCAAATTATACCAAAAAACTCGATGTCTCGGATAAATATTTATCCCAATCGACTATTACATGTCATGACCTAGTTTCATGGTGTATTTTCATATCATGCCATGAAACCATTCACAACATCTGTTTGGAGACATTAACACATCCTCTAACATGAACACGGTGTGTAAATTCTATGCAAATAGCTTTAAGCCTATTTCCCACAGAAATAACCCAAACCACCTCTGAATCTATCCAAACTGTGGGAAACCCTCATAAACCCCTTTAACATGATTATACTCAGACTCCATCAATTCAAACAAACATACATCCCCAAAATTTAGGCCATTTTCTCCAAAAAAATATCTTCGTCTCCGAACAAGACTCGACCACCAAGGTTCGAATCCAAAGGAAAACAAAAAAAATAGGTTCTAAACAAAACTTAAAGAAAGAAGTACCTAGAAAAAGATGGGATATTAAAATATCCCCATTATATAATAGATCATACTTGAGATAATCCAAGAATTGTGCTCACATAACAAACTTCATCTCCCAAGTCTCCTCCTAAACGCTTCCATGCTTCCACTACACTCAAACTAGAGGTATAGTCCTACCATAGAGATACTTCTCACTATGGACCACAATCCATATAGGATGATCCTCAAAGTACACATCTATAAAAAGATCAGTGTCCTTGATGTTTATCACATGAGAAGGGTTAGGATGATATTTATGAAGCTGCGACATATAAAACTCATCATGCATTGCACTATAATGCTGTGAAAGGGATAATCAGTATGCCACTTGATTAAACCTTTTCTCTAACTCAAACAGATCAAAAAAACCTAGGCGCTATATTTCCCTATTTCTTGATACAGCATTGCCCCAACCTAGGTGACACCTAAAGGAAAACATTATAACCAACCTTAAACTTCAGATTCTATCTATGATAGTTAATTTAATATTTTTTTCTAACTTTTTTGGTCACCAACCATTTACTAATTAACTAAAACTTATCAGATGTCTCCTACAAAAAACTATGTCTAACAAGCACTAACTCTCCAGCCTCCAACCAACAAAGAGGTGAACAATACAGTCTTCCATAAAAATACTCAAATGGATCCATCTAGATAAAATTTTGGAAGATGTTATTATATTAAAACTCCACAAGTTCCATATATTACTCCCATGAACCACTAAAATCTAAAACACAAGCTCGTAACATATCCTCTAGAATCTGAAAAGTGTGCTTAGATTGACCGTCAGTATGAGGATGATAGGTTATTCTCAAAATAACCTATGATCCTATAGCCTTATGAATACCTTTTAAGAACCAAAATGTGAAATGAGGATCTCTATTAGAAATGATTCTCCTCAGAACACCATGAAACCAAACTGCCTTTCCCACATAAATACTACCCAGATCATCAATGGTGAAGGTCTCCCTAATAGAAAAGAAATGGGCTACCTTCGTTAGTTGATCCAAAATCATCCATACTATATCATTCTTGGGAGGTTTCTTGGGAAATCCTATCAAAAAATCCATAGTGACATCATCCTATTTCCACTCTGGAATGGGTAGAGGCTACAACAGCCCAGTAGGCCTCTGATGCTCGGCTTTCACCTGCTGAAAGGTGAAGTATTCAACCACAAAGCTAACTGCCTCCTTCTTCATTCCTCACCACCAGTACTCTCTATAGAGATCATGATACATCTTTGTCAACCCATGATGTACCGCCTATCTAGAAGCATGAAAATCTCTCATTAGATCCTCGTGCAAGCCCATAGGAGCCCATACTCATCCACAGAAAAGAATATAATTTTTGTTTCCAAGAGACCATCCTAGTGGTGGATCCCCACCATATAAGATGCCTCTCATAACTAAGATCTCTGGATCAGATAACTTCTCAGTGTTGATCTGATCCAAAATTATGGGCATGATAGATGTTGAAGTTAGAGTTACTCATCTTTGTGAATCCTGAACATCTAGATGAATGTATGTCAATAACACCATCATCCACCACTCGTTACAAGACTTCCACACTACCTCAGTCTGCGTCTTTCGGATTAAGGAATCAACAATAATGTTTCCCTTTCCAAATTTATAATCCAACTCAAAGTAAAAATATTGTAGATAATCTACCCATCTCTTATACCAAAGGATTATGTTCCAATGAGAAAAGATGTACCTGAGGTGCTTGTGGTCCATGTACACTACAAACATTTTACCTAAAAGACATTTTCTACAACATCTCAGGGAATGAACCACTACAGCTAACTCCATATCATGATTAGGATAATTCCTATCATGCATTATCAGCTATCTAGATCCATAAGAAACCACTTGATCCTCATTAATTAGAACTGCTCTGAGTCTAACTCTGGATGCGTCATATTACACAATATATGTTTTACCCAGAATAGGTAAAGTGAGGATACATACTGAGGTCAGTCTACACTTCAAATCATGAAAATATCACTTGTAAGAATCTGACCAAACAAACTTCACCCCTTTCTTGGTCATCTCGGACATTAGTGCTGCCAAATGGGAGAAGTCCTAGATAAAGTATCGATAATAACCAGCTAAACCTAGAAAACTCTGAATCTCAAAGGCACTCTTGATTAGCTCCCAAGATAACATGGCTACAAATTTCTCTAGGTCCACTGACACCCCAACCTCTTATATGAAAAGTCCCAAGAAGTTTACTTTATTAATCCAGAAACTACATTTGGTTATCTTGGCATAAATATTATCCTCTCTCAATATACTTCAGATGATATCAAGATATTGGGCATGATCATCTACTGATTGGGATTACACCAATATGTCATCGAAAAAAACACCACAAATGGATCCATTAAAGGAAGAAAGATCTAATTTATCAAGGCCATGAATACGGTCAGTTCTTTTATCAAACCAAATGGCATCCTTACAAACTCATATAATCCATACCTTCTCCTAAAATTATTCTAAGATATGTATGATAAACTCACCCTCAACTAGTGGTATCTTGATCTCAAATTGATATTGTAGAATATCTTAGAACCTCTCAACTGGTTAGAGAGATCATCAATACATGGAAGGGTATATTAGTGCTTGACCATCATCTGGTTCTGTAAAGACTCGAACCCGCACTTCTAGATTCAGTACTAAAAATGTTGTGTATTTTTTTTATAAAAGACAATATAAAATTACACATAACATTTTACATTCGAGGACCTTTTATGATCTAGGTTTTCTAGAATTAAACAAAACATAAAAATTATTAGGACTGTACAAAAATTCATATAAACATCTTCATGTGTACTGCCTCATTATATAAAACAAACATTATTTGAATTTATACTAAACCTGTAAAAATTATATTAAAACATAGGGTGAGTATTAATTTTCCTAGTAAGGGTTTTAAAACCATTTATAAACACTTTTCTTTGAAAATTTTATATCTCTTTGTAAAACTGTTATAAAATATATCATTTGATAAAATATATACTTAAAGGGATTTTTCAAATCATTGAAAAATTTTCTAAAAATCCATAATAAGTGCATATTATTTTGAAAACAATTATTTTCCAAAATAATAATCTTTTGAAATACTTCTTTGGACTTCTCCCTTTTGAAAATAATAATTTTTGTGGATTATTTATGATACTTAGCAGGCCATATGAAAAACCATGTGGTCACTTTTCCCTATCACTTATAGGAAAACATCCCCTTGTGGTCATAGGTTTAGTCCACATACCATATCATATCATTTGATACTCTAGTTCCAAATTTTAAGAAAACATTTTTAATGGTCCTGCCTTTCTCACCCGTAAACCAAAACTTTTCAAAATATTACATATACTATTTTCTTAGAAGAAAATATTCTCATAACTTATTTTCATGTAAGTAGCACAATTTTCTTAAAACTTAAAGAGAAATCCACATTTCCACATGAAGTACTTGCATTTAAAGGATATAAACATGATCACATTAAAATAAAATAAATTACCTGTATAAAAGCACAGGAGATGTCGAGATCATTCATAGAGTATGGTCATATCTATTTGAACGACATTCATTGATAAACAAAAATCATTCATCACATAAAATTTTATCTTTCATTGATTTAAAGATCACATAAAATAATAAATATTCTAATTAATAATATTAACATAGAAATTTTAATAATATATAATTTCACTTTAAATTTAACATTATATAATAACAAAACAAAGTTTTGTTATTGATTTGAAACATAGAAAAATATAGACTTTTTTGATAAATAAATGTTTGGAATTCAAAATATTTCATTATATAATAAAATCATACTTTTTTTTTAATAAATATCATAAATTCATAATGAAGCATATATATTCAAACAAATTTAAACTTTTTTTTAAATAAAATCATCCCTTACCAAGGGAAAACATAATATATATAGTGGAGTTTTTGGAAAATAAATTAAATAATTGAAATTAAAAAAAATTCTTACCACAAAATAAATTTATATTATATTATAATTTTGATAGGTTCAAAATAAAAATAAATACACATCCCTTACTTGATTTTCAGAAAAACTGAAGACCTTCATCTATTGCTTCAAATTCCTCTCTCTCTCCAGACTGAAAATTTGTTTTCAATTTATATTTACACATTGATATAAGGCTTTTATATCCATCTATTTGTGTTTTATTGTATCAAAATTAAAAAAATTATAAAGTAAAAATAATAGGATGAAAATATATTCATTATTCTATACATTATCATATTGCTAGGTTCATGATACATGTCCCTTTAATGCACCAACAAACACCCTAAGAGTAAGGTGTACGATGGTGAGACTTTCATGTGGTGGTTCGGCGTACATAATTTGGGTCGTGATCTCGATGAGCTTGAACTTCTCCTGTAAATAGTTTCGCTCATGCTTAAGTTGTTGGATCACAGATTGGGATCGGTCAAGGGTAAAGCTCAGTGATGTTATCTCCCTCAGAAGCTCTGGGCTTTATAGGGTACGATCCTACTGGTTGAGGCTATCACTTCCTTTTTCTGTGTCAATTGGATTTGTTAAAACCCTATATTTATACTAATCATGTGATCATTGTTCAATGATTATACTATCAATGATAAATATTCTTAACAGTCATTTAAATATGATATGATATAATAAAACCAAATAAGTGCATGTATTTTCTATAACCATATTACATAATAATACATTTAATTAATTCACAAGGGAAATTTTATTTATAACCATTCAGGTTGTTGCAATTAATCTAACATAGCTTCCTCATTAGCCATGCTTCCCATTTGAACTTGAATTTCACTTAATCATATATAGATTCATTCCCTTGAATCTTAATCTAAAGTGAGAATTGAAGTTAATTCCACATAGTGACTCACCACTATAATTTAATCTAATATGGGAAATTTTTAACTTGATGTGAGTAGATGGTTAATCTCACATGTCTTCACAATCAAATTTTTTTTATCAATACCATATTATTCAATAATGTATTGTTATAGTAATCAATGTCATTTTTAGTAAGAGACATTGGGCATCGAAGGTTGTGTGCCTTGAGAAAAATTATTTTAATCAAGTAGGATGAAAAAGGATGGAAGTGTTGTAAATGCACAAACACAAGAAAACATTGTAAGTCTTTTTATTGATATTTCAAATTTTGATACATAATTCATAATTAAATATCTTGTTTATATTTTCAACAGTGTGACCTAGAGGCCCTCTATGAGAAAAAAGATGACAACTTTGGGCCAAATGATCATTTGAGATAGGTGTTAAGTGAGGAGCACTAGGGGATGGTCTAATGTCGACCCGGGAAAAGCATCACCCCACTAGATATTGGTCATCATCGAACGAATCTCAAATCTCTCACGCCATCAAATTGCAAAACGCTCGTGCAAAAGCAGCATATGCCAAAAAATTGCTATAAAGGAACGTGAAAGAGGTAAACTGGTCATCAAACAGTTCTTGAAAGGTATGATAGTTATATATCCATCACTTCCATCAGAGGCTTCTAATGTTTTGGATTCATGTATGGTAACAATGCGCTCTTTATATAATGCAGTGAGTGATGTCAATGAGGGTCCTAGTGGAGGTCAAGGTGATGATACTGCTAATGGTGGTGGTGGTGGTGGTGGTGGTGATGATGATGATCCAGGCAATGATGTCGATAAAGATGTCGATGATGATTATGATGGCAGTGGAGGTGATGAGGTAGATATTAATCCCCTCCTTTTTTGAGTTAATAGTAAAGAGACAAGTGTGGATGATGTTTAATAACTAAAATTGATTGATGTTGTGGATGGTATATATATGTTATAGTATTGTAAATGGTATGAAAACTATTGATAACCAAATGGTTAAATGTTAAACATATAATAATTTTAATGCGTTAAATGCGTACCATAGTTTGTAATTTATTTACAGGTTTTGTGAGAGGTGTTGGATGGTGTTGTTGTTATGCATTGAGGATAAGAAGCTATACCAACGGTTCATAGAACTGTTGGTATACATCAATTTTGGATAGGACTCTATACCCATGATTTTAGGAAATTTTGGTACAGATGTATACCCACGATTTCATCAAACCATATTTATTCAAATTTGGTCATGGGTTATACCAACAGTTTCAAAAGAAACCATTGGTATAGCCCTATACTGATGCCTTTAATCCCTTCAGTTCACAGAACTGTTGGTATAGGCTATACCAAAGGTTTTGGGGCCTATAACAACGGTTCTAAACTGTTGGTATAGCTTAGTTTTCCAGCAATGATTATTATTTAACTTGCTTATTCTTTTGAATAACTTATGATTAAATTATGGAGATCAACCATACCCGAATAAAAATTATTTATTCTAACTTGTTAAATTCAATTCTAGAATTTAACTGAGATTGCGGATACACTTAGTGTGTGACCCTCTTGGCCTCTTTCTTAGTCGCATTAGGCATAACCGCCTAAAGTCCAAAGTTAGCATCTATCAATATACCAAGGATTCCATAGAGAAAGAAATTAACATTACAAAGGTTCCCAACCTCCTATGAACGTTTATTGTGTAATATAATCATTTTATCAAAATATACCAAATCAAGCAGGTTTCATACCAGTGCCATCAACCTATATGCTCGATGTCTCTTTATTTGACTTTTCTGAAATGAACATGCTCATCGAACACCATGTCCATAGATTTTTTCAGGCGATTCCATTCCCATCAAAAGGCTTGAGATATTAACTTTCATTAAGAGACAAAAGGGATAAATCATTTCTCACATTATCCATTAATGTTATATCATTCGTGACGCACTCAATGTATCCTACTTCACCACAAACATATGTCATCACAGTTTTCATCAATACTTCAAAGTACACGAGTCATGATATCCATTAATGATAATCTTAAATTCTAAGGATCAATACACTCATCTAGAGATAGGAACATCCAATGACACATAGAAATATGGATTTCCTATTGACGGGTATGTTTTAATAACTTCCTATCTTAGAGATTATCAAGAGCGAACACCATGAGAAAGTGTCTTAATGTCTTATGAGCCTCCTATCCCTGATAGTCTGTATTTTCTGTGTCCCATTAGACAATGTCATCCGACCATTGAATAAGATTCAAGAATAATATTGTGGCACCTTTAGGTTCTCATCATAGTGGGAAACTGTTATGACCATTCAGCACAACATATATTCTAAGGACATCATCACATGAAAATATCATGTAGAAGAATAATCAAGATGTGATAAGAAAATTCCTTTAATAAGACAAACATGTAATCAAGTACTAAAATAGTTGGTTATAGGTCACCAACTCCAGCAATAAGCTCGTATTGGGTTAGCCTCCTTGTGGGATTTAAGTAGTAGTTAGTGTTTGTCCAGGCTTGTTCTTTATATAAGGAGTGAGAGACCATTTACTTTAAAATGGGGAAGACCTAGGGTAGGTTGTTCTTTGTGATTGGGAGTTGGAAAAGAGGTTGGGTGTGATGCCAACCAAATTTCGTATACGGTATAGAGGTCAGGTGTGATGTCAGTCAGGTTTTTAGTGTGGTATGGAGTTTAAGTGTGTGCAAATCAAGTCCCTTATGTGGTATCAGGATGGGGCATGATGCCAAATGGGTCTTTTATGTTAAATGAAGGGTTGAGCGGGATGCCAACTGAGGTACTCTTATGTATGGATGGTTGGGTGGAATAATAATGTAGTTTCCTCATGTTGTGAGTGGGACTGTGCATGGTGCCAACCCATTTGACTTGGCGTTATTGGGTGGTTGGGCATGGTAGCTTCCTAGGGTTATTCATCGGTTGGGTGTGTTACCAACTGAGCATGTGGAGATATTCGGATATGGGGAGTTGGGATGTTATGTCTACTTAGTGTTTCAACTTATGGTTCTGATTGGTTGGGCGTCACACTAACCTTGATCATTGGGTTCCTTGACTTTGTGCTTGTGGGCAGACATTTTTTCATCTCATCGTGTTTATGGGTGAGTTGTTCAGACTCAACACTGAAACTGGTTGAAACAGGTATGGTCACTCATCAAGGTAGCTCATTTAGTACTTGATGACGTGGTAGGTGTTATGTATTGATTATTTCGTTTCCATATCACATTGTGCATACATGTATATATACTTGGGATTTATTTAGGCACACTGTTAGTGGTGTTCTACTGAGTATATTGCTGACACCCTGCACATGCATCTTAATGAGCGTGCATGCTTCATAGTTAGAGATATGGGAATGTGAATGGGCCTAATGATTGACAATTGATTTGGATGGATAGCTAGGATTAGGATATGAGATTGGGATGAGCCTTCACTACTACAGATACGGCTTTTATCAGCGCTAAAAATGGCCTTTAACAGCGCTAGAAAAGCACTATTAATACCGGCGAAGATAAAGGGGGGTCCCCTTTATCAGCGCTCCAAGAAGCGATGATAAAGACCTCTTTTATTAGCGCTAAAACAAAGCGCTGATAAACGGGTCCTTTATCAGCGCTTTGTTTTAGCGCTGATAAAAGACCCCTTTATTAGCGCTTCCTTTATCAGCGCTTTCGTTTTAGCGCTGATAAAAGACCCATTTTATCAGCGTTTTTTTTAAGCGCTGATAAAAGGTAAAAAAAATTAAAAAAAATTAAAAAAATACTGTCAATCGGGGGGGCTTTTATAGCGCTTGAGCCCCCCCTTTTACAGCGCTTTTCCGCCCCCCTACAGCGCCCCACGCACCCCCTCCACCCTTTAACAGCGCTTGCTCCCATATTCCCTCATGCACACGCGCCCCTGCCTCCACCAGGATTTGAACTCGAGACCTCCCCCCTGCGCACCTAAGCCCTTACCACTCCTCTATTTTGATTTGTTTTCTAATTCATAATATCTATATATATATATTTATATATTTAGTTATATTTATTCGTATAGTAATATATATTTATATTAATATATATAGTTATATTATAATATATATATATAGTTATATTAATATATATATATATATAGTTATATTAATATATATCTCTATTTATATATATATATATATTTAGTTATATTTATTCGTATAGTAATATATATTTATATTAATATATATATAGTTATATTAATATATATCTCTATTTATATATATATATATTTAGTTATATTTATTCGGATAGTAATATATATTTATATTAATATATATATATATATATATAGTTATATTAATATATATATATATATATAGTTATATTAATATATATATTTATAGTGATATTAATATATATATTTATAGTGATATTAATATATATCTTTATAGTAATATTAATATATATATGTAGTTATATTAATATATATATATAGTTAGATTAATATATATATATATAGTTAGATTAATATATGTAAATATATTTTATTATTTATATTTATAATTAAATTTTTATGTGTGAATATATAAAAAATATGTATATATTGTTATATATTTGATTATAAATAGAAGTGCATTATAAAAAACGATGAAATTTCAAAGACATAATATCAATATGAATGTAATACACCTTAGAATAAATTCATTCCCCACCAAAAAAAAGCCAATAATACCCCTTTAAACGAGGCTGAAAATCCACAAAATGTTAAAAAATCAGGGTACCCCGACTAAAAACTCAGTTTTGAAGGCCTTCTGGGCCTTTTTTGGCCTCGAAAAAACCTTGACCAAGGTCTCCCAATTCATAACGACGTAGAGCTTATCACAGGCTTCGATTTGATATGTGGTAGAGCTCAAACGGACACCTGAATCAAAAGTTATGGCCGTTTGAAGTTCGAGTTGCGTTTTCAACATATTTTGGATCTTTTTTTAATTTTTTTTATTTTTTACTCTTCAAATTGTTATTAAATGACTATTACTCCATAATAATTAGCAAATTATTAATTAAAAATAATTTTTAAATTTTTTTATAAGCCATTTTCACTAAATATATTATATATTAAGTATATTAAGTGTAAATGTATATTTATACTTATCTAAAATATATTTAAAAATTATATATTATATTTATATCAATATAACTATATTTATATATTTATATATTAATATATTATTATTTTTTTTTTTTTGAAGTCGACCCTTTATCAGCGCTGATAAAGGCCCCCATTTATCAGCGCTGATAAAGGCCCCCATTTATCAGTGCTAGCGAAAAAGCGCTAATAAAGGGGGTCCCTTTATCAGCGCTAAAAAAAACGCTGATAAAGGGGGTACCTTTATCAGTGCTAAAAAAAAGCGCTGATAAAGGGGTGCGTTTATCAGCGCTTTTTTTAGCGCTGATAAAGGGGTGCGTTTATCAGCGCTTTTTTTAGCGCTGATAAAGGGGTGCGTTTATCAGCGCTTTTTTTAGCGCTGATAAAGGGACCATTTATCAGCGCTTTTTTTAGCACTGATAAATGCACCCCCCCTTTATCAGCGCTTTTTTGTTAGCGCTGATAAAGGTTGGCGCTGGGAAAAACTGTTTTTGTGGTAGTGCTTGGACCCAGATTTTGTTTTATGTCTCCTTTCTTTTGTATATTTTGGACAATGTTTTGTATACTATCGACCCATCAGGTGATCCCGCTCTTGATGTATACCTTGTATGACATTACAGTGGGTTTATATTTGTTATAGCATGTGATGTTTTGTTATGGTTGGCTTATCATTGTAATGTTCATATTATTTTGTTATTTGTGGATGATGGTTTATCATTATTTCTCTATTATTTACAATTATCTGATAGAGGGTATAGTATTCTCACGGTATCAATAGACCTCAACTACTAGTCGACTACCTCTGGTGTACGAAGAGGTGCGCTTAAGGTTACATAGTGCTCCCGGCTCGGCATTATTCAAGCTGACTAGGTTGGGGGGCATTACAAAACTGATGTGAACTAAAACTAAAATCCTTAGGATGCTTTCCTCCTTCCCCTCCCTCCTCTCGCACCATGATTCTCTCCACTTATTTCAGTGCTCGCATCACACTATCGCCTCTATCATTGTATCCACCTCATCACCATCTGTCTCCTTTATTCGTCTCTAGCCCCCCTCGCTAGTGCCACAATCCCCTTATGCCCTCATCATCGCCAATTAATTTTAACAAACTCAAGTCAACCTCCCTTATCTTGTTGTGATCCCCCTCCTTTCACGATAACTTTCGGGTCGCATTATCTTTTTGTTGTTGTTGTCTGCCTCCTTCCATCCTCCCCTCACATGTAACAACCTGAATTTCAGAATTTAATTAAATTGTATTTATGAATTTAAGTGGAAAATAAGGTGTAATTGAGGAGAAATTTTTTGCATTGTGTCTAAGGGTACACATCATTCTTTTAGTGGATTTTGGAGTTTAGAAACACCAGATATAACTTATTAGATGATGCCTTTGAAATAAAAGAAGGGCCTTTGAAATAAAAGATGACTAAATGAGGTTTTGAAACCTTATAGCCAAGTTTCACGATTTGTAAACCATGCAAATAAACTTAAGGTTTTGAAACCGTGTATGGTGAAGTTTCACAATTTGTAAACCATGTAAATAAACTGTACAGTTCAGCTTGGTTGAGTTAATGGCTATGCGCAAATAATCTAAAAAGTTTGGAAAACGTCATTAAAAAGTGAGGGGGTGGGTTTCTTCTCCCTCTCTTTATTTCTCTTCACCTCTCTTTCCCTAATTGAGTTGTGCATGACCCAGTGAAGGTTTCCCTTAGTTAATGCTTCTTCCTCGCAGTCTCTTTATTTTGGGTTGAACCTATTCCAATCGCTTGTGTAATTTGTGATTTTTCATTAGATGGATGTTGCATGATGATATTGGTTGAATTTTATGGAGATGATTTTATGGATAAGATTTGAGAATGGTGGCCTTTAGTTTATGGATAGTCTTTAAAAAACAGTGATAAAATGATTTGTCTGCTGGTTAAATTTTGGTTTTTTGACCTTTTCATGATTTTCATTTAATTTAATGTTGTATGCGGTCCCGTAATGTGAGAGTTTTGGTCCAATTATGTCACTTAAAAGTAGCATAAATCATAGAATTGAAATGATGCTAAAAATGATTATTTATACATATACATGAGGTAGTGTAACAAATATATTACTTATATAAATGCATCATTAATATTTATATATATATATATATATACACACACACACATAAAAATATTATTTAGGCAAACTTTATAAATTATTTATAAAAATATTATTTAGGTAAATTGTATAAATTATTTACACATATTATATTTATTTCTCAAATTTCAATTTAAATAATCAACTATATTTTAAAAATAAAATTATTTTCATAATTTTTGAAATATTTATATATTATATATATACACACAAACAAATGAGTGTATATATATCAACACACATTCACAAACATGCACATATGAATACATTTTAAACTTATTCATAAAATGACAGATCATATATATATATATATTTATCCAAGGGGTAAATCATTGAAATCACCTTCAACAAAACAGTCATAGATCCACTCGTTCTCAATCAAACACAATTATTCAAGAAACATGAACTGAAATACTCAAAAAAGATTTCAAATATGATCAATAATCTTCGCAAAAGAGATCTAAGAGAACGGGGAAAATGAGCAACTGAAGATCTCCAATAATCATCAAGTAACAATTTGACAATTCCATATCAAGATCCACAAATTCCATCAAGAGCCGCAAGAATTTAGATGAGAATTCACTGCAATAAAGAACATGTTTATCCTATGAAGAGCAATTAAGTAAAAGAGAATCACCTACCACGAATCATTTCCAGAAGATTGATTATCGGTGTTGAAAGGTATAAAGAACTCTCTCTAGAATTCTCCCAAAGCTGGTCATCTAGAATTCTCCCAAAGCTGGTCATCTGAAACCTCCTCAATTCCCCTAAAGTTCAATTTCGAGAATAAACAACAATTTTCCCACTGGATCGTTCCCCATTGCTTCAGGAAGTTTTCGATCTTCTATAGAAGAGCGCACATAAGCCACACCCGACTTTGCATCGTCTTCGTTTATGGGTGATGTAAGGCTGTCATCAAAGTTATACCACTTGTTTTCATCAAGAAAGCTTGACGTGGGCAGTATAATGTCTGCCTCCATAATGGTTGGTCAAGGCATAGAGCTCGTATGCCTGGCAGTGGGAAGTCGTGTGAGCCACATAATTTGTCAAAACAAGGTCATGAGTGGGGAAGATCACAAATGTTTTCAGCTTTTGCATCATTAACCTGCTGTAAGAGAAGCTCTTCAGATGGATTACCAAAACTTCAAGGAGCCTCCACAAGTCAAGTTTCATGCTGACCTGCGCTCCCTGCATTGTGGACAGTACCACATAAATTCAGGTACAAGCGGCTCTTTGCACGGAACAGCTTCGAGACAGTTATAAACAGAAAAGGGTTCAGTAGAGCCTTCTTTGACACAGGTCCATATTTAAACACTTCTTGCAGGGTTTCTCCAGGTAGTGGATGTCATAGGTTTCCAACAACTTCTCTGACCAATTGATAAACAGAATCACTGGCATCGATGACGAGGGCAACATTATTTTTTCTGTCACCAACCAAAGAGGCAGGTTTGGTTTCACCATTTCAGAACGGCTAGATTCTGTGATGATCTAGTTCAATAATTGAGGAAATCTCGGGCCAACCCAAAAATCCCACGGAAAAGTTGACAAGCATAGACGGGCTGAGGGGAGTCACCTATGACTTTAGTTCCCCGTCGCCAATTTCAACCCAACAATTTCAATCCAATGGTGTGGCTGTTTTCTGTGTGGTATGAGAAAGTTTTGCACCCCCATGTCCACAATGAGATTCTCCTGTCCTCATGTGAATTTTTATCCCTGCATTGTTAAGAAAAACATTCATTGAAAATTACAATGTTCAACAAGCTTGCACTAGGAAACATGATACATACACATATACACGAGCCCAGGGTACAACAAAACTGAAAAAACTTCATCTAATCTCGTCCTGTAAAAGAATCTCATATACATCAGTCCTCAGATTCAATTCCTTATCCCGCATCACTTCCTGAAGATCAGACAGCTCTTTCAGGCTTAATACAGAGCTGAGCTTCACAAAACCATCAAGCCACAGCTTTTTGGACCACGGGCATGCATGTACACCTCGAAAAAATGCCCGTCTCGCCGCAGCATGATCACAAGCAACACCAACCTCATAACCAATGAAGCAGCGCCATAGCAGCACAGACCCGCGCAGCTTCTCATCTGCCAAAGCCCTTTCCAACAACCCCCGTATCCTGTGCCGGTTATTGCCCCTGCATATCTCATAAAACACAGCAAACAGGCACACCACCACAGAGAGCTTCTCACTGTGGTGATAGTAATCATCAAGAACCCGTCGCAACTTAACCGGCACTGTATACAGACGGCCTATCTCCAGCAAAGCACCGAGAAGCCTTGGACTAGACGGATAGATTTGCAACCCACGTGTGATGGAGCCCCAGACTTTGGACAAGTCCAATTGCTTCTGATGCCTACAAAGCATCTGCACGTGGTAGTTGAACACAAATTCAAGCTGGTGACTGTGGCTCTTGGCTTCAGGAAGCACCACTGAAAATGCATGTGTTAAGACATCAATTGCCGCAGCCAGCCCACAAGTGAGATCCTCAAAGAGAGCAGCTGAGCAAATGAAGGAGACTGAATAGTCATCAACGACTCCACGCGCCCAAGCCAGAAGGTGCATTTTCATTCGATCCATGAATCCTTGGCGGGCTTTGAGAAGCTCCAAGCTTGATGGTTGACATTTATATGGAACATAGGATGCATTTCTTCCAAAGGTGGAGAGGATATGAATTGCACGCGAGGATGATTCCAGGTTACCAATGGCGAGCTCCAACTCCGCATACCAAAAATATAGAAGCGGAGCATTTGATCGCAGATCTGATGGAAGCCCCTCGACAGATGACAATGCCATGTCAAAGACCCTTCTTGCATGGTCAATATTCCCAAAAGCAGCCTCTCGCCGTGCGTAAACACCACATAATAATACATCCCGTCGGTCATTTTTCAGGAGGAACTTTGCCAGTGCTTGGCATGGGGTAACGATGCAGCTGCGAGAATCCATTTTTGTGTTAGACAACTCCTCACCCACCAGAGCAGCCTCTTCTAATCTGTAGTTGCGAGGAAAAGCTGTTAAACAAAGTAAGGAAACATTGCGAACAAATTTGCACATACCAGCTCCCCTCGATTTGAAACTCAAATCACCCAACAGAAATCCCAAACTGGAATCAACATCACCAACTCTTCTCAGGTCTTCAAGTATGCAGTCTGGCATTACCTCTGAGCTGAGGATTTTCTCATTCCAACTTAAACTGTTCGTGCAGAACTGACTAGTCTTGCCACCATAGAAATCAATGAATTGTGATACAAGAGAGAAGCGAGCTTCTTCAGACATCAGCGTGAAGAGGTATTCGCTAACATCTTCAAATAAAATTAATCTCAAAAGATGCCCATCAGCTCCTGCATCTGGTGTCCCGTCAGCAGAAGAAGTGGCAGAAGATTTTGCTCGAAAAGGCATCCATTGTTCACAATCCCTTGACAGCTCTTCCTCAGACCATCGCGCCCAGGTTGCGACATCCTGTACATCACCAGCAGCTTCTGCACCAGCATCAATTCCAAGCATTTTTAGCAAGGTTTCAGCATCATCTTCAAGCATAGCATCATCTGTGTCATGCAAACCTTCAGACCTCTCCATATCCTCATCATTGATAGACACATTTTCTGGATCGATTGTGGCCTCCCTATTATTGCATAATGGCATAGACCAACCTGTCCAACCACCTTTGTCAGTTTCACAATAATTCATGTCAGGGATAATCCTTTGCAGACTTTCCTCTTCTTTTTCCAACCACATCGACCAACCAATGGCACCATCTTCCCCAATTCTTGCACCTTTACCATTCCAAAAATGCTCAAATAAGTGTTGCTTGCTCTGCTCAGTTAGAAGCAACGAAGGACAGAAAAGGCTATATTCACTTTCAGCCTGAAATAAAGCAGTTGCCAACTCTTGGTAGCCTGCCTGCCACTCAAACATGCAGAGGCTCACAAATATATCCACAAGGCCAAGTTCCAATTGAACAATTTCTGGATCCAAATGTTGCGATTCGGTGGTTAAGTGAGGCTGCCTATGGTGCTTGATGCAAGCAGCTGATAAAGCTTGAATGGCATTTGCAAACATTTTTCGCATGTCAGAGACTTTAAATCTAGAGAACTGTTTTTGACAAACTCGCAAAAATTCCTTCCACAGCTTTAAACTCCCGGATTGCTGAATGAGGATCTTCTCCCATCTACCAAATAAGGCATCAGCATTGTCTCTGTTCTCATAAGCCTTCAAAAGTTCAAGCCATAGTTCCTCGTTATCTGGATTCAACTCGGTTGCTTTCTCCAAAATACTTATTTTCTTCTCAAGGGTCTGCAAACGAGCACCCTTCACTGATTGCATGCTTGCAACTTTGTCCTGGAACTCTGCAAAAGACAGCCATACTTTTTCATCATGAGGCCGCTCCCTTGACATCTTGTTGAATTCCCGTGTCTTGCGTAACACCACATCTTCCCAAGATTCTTCGATAACAGAATTGCTATTAAGTGATTCACTACAAGCATTGTTGAGAGACATTCCAGGGCCTGGCAGTGGAATGAAATCACCACATGGCATAACCTCCATGGATTTTTTTGGCCCAACCAGTCGAAGCCTCTTTAGGTTCTTGTGTTGTTCCAAAACTGCATATTTTACTGACCAGTAGCGGCCAGCAGATTTAAGTTTGCTATCTAATCCATCCACATCAGCTTCACTATCCAAGACTGAGTTCTTTTTACCGTGTTGATACAATTCATGAAAATCACGTTCCCATGACTTGATAGAATTGTAATGCTTGTATCGGGCAACATCCATTTTGTAGAGGCATCCAAATGCAAGGTTATCTCCATCACCCTTTGAATCAAAAAAATATTCTTTAGTGGGCTTTGAGTTTGAGCTTGTCCAAGATTGGACATTAGGCTTTCTTGAGTAAAACCCATAATCTTTAGTTGTGCCAGTCGAATCTTTCTGATGGAGAAGCCTGTGCTTCCTCCTCTTCTTTCCTTTTTTCCGGCACTCCAACACACTGGGGTCATGCTCCCAATCACTAGTTGAAGATTCAAGCAGTTTATAGGAAAGGGGGTGCTTTGATTCAGACCGGTCATCAGCATTGGCATGCTCTTCTTCATCCTCGTGCATTTCTTCCGCTAGTTGTGCTGTGGTACTGCGAGCAGGCTGAGATGAGGTGGCATCATCAATGATAGAGAGTTCAGCAGTAAAGCTGGGGTTAGAGAGCCAACAGGGTGTGGCAGTGTTGCCTTGATGTGATCCAACTTCCGAAGGAAGAAGGGGGAACAAAGAAGTTTTATGTTGTTGGGGATCTTCTGGAGCAGTGATGGTACCTTCTTCAATTTCTCCTGTCTGCATTTTCGTTTAATCTCAATTCCCTGCCAGATAGTTTAAAGAGAACAGCGTTGTTGAGTATGATGAAAACAACATTTAGTCCACAAATTGTTTGGTACGGTGCAAAAAAAAAGGGGGGGAAGAAGAAGAAGGCAGCCGAAGCCACCGTGAATCATCTCTAACACAATCAACCGAGAGGATAGCCTCATACCCATGCAAGAAGGTGGATACTTAATACCCAGAGGGCAGGAAAGATGCGGGAAGGGTTGGGTAACGTCCATCTCTATACAAATACGAGCAGCTGAGGGCCGAGTTCTTTTAATGGAGGCGGAGTCTAGCTTAATCGGGGATTCCAAGAGTTGAGCAATTGTCATTAAAGGGTGCTCCCTAAACAGATGAAAATGCAGACGATCGAGTGAAACCCAAACCGGAAAGATTGGGGATTCAAATTCAGGGTGAAAATATGGGGTCCTTTTAAGGACCTTCATGGGGAAGCAGAAGGAACTCCAATACTTCCAGATCAAGCATCGATAAAAAAAATTGGTTCGGAGCAGAAGATAAGAACAACAAGGTTGGCATCAAGCGGACCCACAGAGAAATCGACGAAGCTTCTGCCGACCCGCGTAAAATTTATCGACTAGGGAAAAACGGAAGTCATGGGCAAGAAATCGTACCTCCTCCTTTGAGAAGTGAATGGCCGGAAAAACCTTTATGTTCGAAGGTTTTCACTGAGGACGGAGCGGCCGAAGCGCGATGAAAGGAACCCCGGGAAGGAGACACACCTTGGCCGCTCCTGTACCGACGCAACGACCGTTAATGTTTTGTTCGCGGTGCTTCAAGACGGAAAATTATCGTCTCAATTTGGGATTTAAATCGTCTCATGTTCCCACGACCCTCAGATTGGGTTTCTGAACGAAACAGCTCTCATTTCTCGTTTTTTTTTTTTTTTTTTTTTTTTTGTGTAGCGCTGGATTGGAGTTTCTTCACATATATATTGTAATATTTACTATATATTTAAAATAAATAAACATATATTTAGTGTGATATTTATTATATAGATTTATTATCTGATATTTATTAATAATATAAATATACATAATGATATAAATATAACTATTGAAAGTATTATATATATTTTAAATTTTATTATAAAGTAATTAGTATATATTGTTTATTATTTATGGAAAATCATTATATGGATATATATATATATACATATATATACATATATATTTTTTATTACGTATATACATATATAATATTTATTATGATATTTATTATATGTAATATTGATTATATATATTTGTAATATGACATTTATTAATTAAATTATAAAGTCCATAGGGAAATTTGCAGTGGAAATTTACGGTGGGAATTTCCAGTGTAAATTTCACTGCAAATTTCCCTATAGAATTTTCCAAATTTCCACTGGAAATTTCCACTGCACATTTACCCTCGAAATTTACAATTCTAATTTTCACTTCAGATTTCATTAAAAATATATTATTATATAAATAAAAAATGCAATTTTTTACTATGAATTTACATTGAACATTTTCACCACTTAAAATTTATGGTAACATAACTATATAACTAAATACATTCACAAATTATGTTGAAAATTTCCAGTGAAAATTTACATTGACAATTTTCCATGCAAATTTTCAATGGGAATTTCCACCGTAAATTTGTACGGAATTTTCTTAGTGAAAAAAATTCCAATATATCTTTACTACACAACATGAACCAAAGAAATTTGCACTGAAAATCACACATGCGTGCATACACTAATATCGATATACATCATAATACTACATTGTACATTTCCAGTACATACATATAGGAAATTTATAATGCAAATTTACATAAAATATTTCAAGTGAATGTTTATAGAGTATATTTGAATGAATATTGGAAAAAAAACATAAATGTATACGTATAAATTTAAATTTACAATGAAATTTTCCACTATAAGTTTAGACTGAAAATTTTTAGTACATACATACATATAGATAAATTTGGACCGAAAATTTTCATTATAAATTTTCAACGTAATTAGTATATATTGTTTATTATTTATGGAAAATCATTATATATATATATATATAATTTTTATTACATATATATATATATAATATTTATTATGACATTTATTATATATAATATAGATTATATATATTTGTAATATGACATTTATTAATTAAATTACAAACTTCATAGGGGAATTTGCGGTGAAAATTTATAGTGGAAATTTCCAGTGTAAATTTCCACTGCAAATTTCCCTATAGAATTTTCCAAATTTCCACTGGAAATTTCCAGTGAAAATTTACACTGGAAATTTATCTTTCTAATTTTCATTTAAAATTTCATTGAAAATATATTAATACATAAATAAAAAACGCAATTTTTTACTGGGAATTTACACTGAAAATTTTCAGCACTTGAAATTTATGGTAACATAACTATATAACTAAATACATTCACAAATTTATATTGGGATTTCCAGTGAAAATTTACATTGAGAATTTTCCATGCAAATTTTCAATGGGAATTTTCAGTGCAAACCTCAACCAGCAATTCAAATTTATACATTAATGTTAATGGGTTTGAGTTTTTTTGTAATTGTATTCTAGCAGGATTTAAGTACAAATTTGCACTGGAAAGTCACACAATCCCATTGAAAATTCTCAATGAAGACTCACAGTGAAAGTTTAATCTTGTATTTGTTCGTGTAAACATGCATGTTTGTATTTTGTCCGGTTTTTGTAAAAATATACTTATATATATATATATATATATATATATATCGGTTCAATTTTAATTTATGTTTTTTTATAAACCCATAACATTATCTATTTCAATTTTCAGTTTATTTAATTACGATCTATTAATAGTTTAAACTAACCTAAATGAAATATATAATTTATTATCTTATATAAGTATTCTACACTAATTATAGGATTATTATTATATAACATTAATTAAGTATATATATAAATAACCAATTGAATAGAATAATTACTAATAAATAATCTATTTATTTAGTTAAAAATTTTAAAAAAGATAAATAATAATAATATTTTTCATATATTAAAAATTACATTAATAATATTGTTGAAAAAAATTAATAATCGAATAATCAAATATATAAATCAATTAAATGTAATGATTAAAATATGTTGAATACAAATAATTATATGTGTGTGATTTGATTAATTAAGTGATTTTTTTAAAAAAAATTAGTTAAATAATAATAATTTATTTATTAATTAGCATTAGTTTACCACTATTTAACTTTAGTTTACCCTTACTTGGCTTTAGTTTACCCATACTTAGCTTTAGTTTTACCCTTACTTAACTTTAGTTCACTCATACTTAACTTTAGTTTACCCTTACTTAACTTTAGTTTACTCTTAACTTTGTTTTACCCTTACTTAAATTTGTTTTACCCCTTACTTAACTTTGTATTACCCCTATTTACCATCATTTTACCCTTACTTACCTTAGTTTACCCTTACTTAGCTTTATTTTACCATTGCCTACATTTGTTTTACCCTTATTTAACTTTGTTTTACTCTTACTTAACTTTAGTTTACCCTTGAATGAAATTGAAATATGACTGCCTTTTCAGACGGAGGTCTCAGTGTCTAGGTTTTCTCTCTCCTCGCCTTCATCTTCCTTGCCTCTCGCGGCCCTCTTTCTCTCTATCTCTGTTCCGTTCCTTCTCAGCGGTAAGTTTTTTCTGACTTCTCTTCTTCATCGTCATCTGCGGCGCTCCGTCTTTCCCCTTATTTTCAATCTCTATCAGCAGTTTAGGTTTTCTACCTTCTCTCGCCCCTGCCTCTCGCAACAATCCCTCCCTTCATATTCTTCGCTTTCCATTGATGCTTCTTCTCTCCCTTACCTGCCTCTTCGTTCGCTTCCAGGTTTCTCGATCTTGAGTTTCATTCTCGAATGGGACAATCTCTTTTGCGACCTGGGTTTGCCTCTTTTCACCTCCTTCCTTCCATCTTCAATACTCCCGGTCCTCCTCTCCGATACCGGATCTTGTGGCGTTATCAGTTTTTCTCTTTCACTTTTTATCGCGTTGGTCTCTATTTTTCCGGTGATGGCTTGTGATGATGCTTTATGGAGGGGATGATGGCGCTCGCTCTGTCGCGACTTACTGTGGAGGTCTTGTTCACTCTTTTGATGCTATGGCTTCCAGGTCCTTCGCTCCCTCCCAGGTCAGCCGGGTGTGATGGATCCTAAGAGGTTTTGGGATTTGTTTGCAGGAGCGATGGGGTGTTACAGGAGGCACGTCCTGTGGCGGTATTTTCCCGTTCCAAAGTTGGCGACAGATGTTCTGGATCCTGTTTTGGCAATGGCGTAGCTTTGTTTTTGCTGGTAGATGTGGTGACAACGACGATGACTATCAGTGTTGTGACGGTGTTCCTCCAACATCGATGGCCGGTGGTTCTGTGATGCCGGAAATGACATGTTTTATGCTGATGTTGTGTGTTGGAGATGTGGGTTTTTCTTCTATTGATTGACAGCTGGTGGATTCTCGTGGGTGAGGTACGATGTTTCGTTGTCAAGGCACATGGCTTAAGGTGTCACACAGTTCGAGATCTCACAGCCCAAGGAGGTTTTGTGGTGCATGAATCGATGTGGTTTTTCCTATTTGAATTTGAATTTTGCTCAGGGGGGGAAGTTTGTTGGTTTTTGATTGTTGTATTTTGAATTTGGTTTTGGGTTACTTTATTTTGGAAATGTCTGGTTACCACTAATCCTTAAAGTTGCCTTTAGAAAATACTAAAAAAATGGATTTTGAGGAACTTTAGTTTACCCTTATTTAGCTTTACTCTGCCCTTAGCTTTACTCTACCCTTATTTATCTTTAGTTTACCCTTACTTTCCTTTAGTTTACCCTTACTTACCTTTTTTTACACTTACTTAACTTTGTTTTCCCCTTGTTTAACTTTGTTTCACCTCTTCTTAACTTTGTTCACCCTTAATTAACTTTAGTTCACCCTTAATTAACTTTAGTTCACCCTTGCTTAACTTTAGTTTACCATTACTTTGCTTTAGTTTACCTTTTTTTTAAAAGGTATGGGGGCAAGCCCCTGTTTATTGAATAAGAAAGAAGTTCATTTTTAAGGGAAAAAGGAGGAACCCTAAACAGAGACAAATGCAGAACATCTAGAAAAAACAAGGCACACAGCCGTACAGGAGTCCAAGTGTCAAAAGGAAGCAAAAATCAAAATAAGAACAAGCCATAAAGTCTCATCGCCCCCCACCCCGAGACAACAACAACGAAATCCACCAAGAATGTTGCGTCACCCCCTCTGCGATGAAATGTGTCGTGCTGGCAACACAAACAAGGCAGAGCACTCCTCCAACTCACTCTGAAAATGAGAGGAGGACTGGACGATAGATGCCAGCACACCTATCTCTCTTTCGAGCCCCCCCCCCTCGACGGTGCAGTTGAGAAACTCATTGCACCATCAACCTGATGTGCCACAACATCCGCCAGAGAACACCGTGAAAGAATCCATCATGGTACCCATCCATCCAATGAAAGGACATATAGATGAATGATGGGTGTCAATACACCCATCCCTCCTTCGAGGTCGCCCACCCGACACAATCTGCAAACAGAATACGCCAACCAAATGCAAAGAGACAGACAACAAGCTCCCACCACGACAAATGCTTCACAATGACAATCAGATCCAGGAAAGGCAGAAATGGACACACAAGAGATAAATCAGCGAATAAAGAACCAAAAACTGCCAGATCCACTCCATAATCCACCCAATATCACACCGCCACAATCAAACCAAAGCAGATCGCCACACGATCTAGGCCATAGATCACCGCACGATCTCGAAAAACGAACACCCGAGGACGCCGCCATCCGAGATCCCAAATCCCTGCAACTCGACGTGAACCACCCGCATAGCAGTCGAAGACGTTGAGAATCCATCCTCACCCGCCATCGCTCGATCAAGCAACAACAACGCAAGGGAGACCAGATCAAAGACAATCTGGATGGAGGGAGTGCTGCGGTCAGATCCACTAATTGAAAGTGAGGCGAGGACACAGTGGCGAAGAACGAGCAAGTGGAAACCCAATCTTGAAATGAGAAGAAAAGAACCTCCACTGCGAGAGGGGAGGGGAGAGAGGAACCCGTCGAGCAGGATACCCACGTGGGAAGAAGAAGGAAAGCCTGACAAGAGCGGTGCCAGACGGAGATTGGGAAACACTAGCGGGAGAGGAGAAGACGACTGGGCGAGTGCGGCACCATCTTGATTGTCAATTTTTTCAATCGATGACGGTCTTTAGTTTACCTTTATTTACCTTTGTTTTATCCTTACTTAACTTTGTTTTATTCTTACTTAACTTTCTTTTTACCCTTAACTTTTATTGACCTTTATATAACTCTAGTTTATCCTTACTTATCATTTTTTATACTTACTTAACATCATTAATGAATAAATAATATAAAATAAAATTTCATTCTATTTAAAACGATAATCAATTAAAAATGCAGATTATTAGATTGTTATTTTTCTACCTTTTCTTTTTTTTTTGTATGACAGTTGAGCATTATTGTTCATTCAACTCAAACACTCATTCACTTAATTTCACCAATACATTTCTATAACTATTTTGTTTTAGAAAGAGATGGTTTCTCAGCCTTCTAGCTACTCAGTTGGTGAAGATATACTCTTATGTGAGGTGTACATGGAGACTTCCCAAGATCCTATTACTGGTGTTTACCAGGCATCTGATTGTTTTTGGTCTCGCATCAAATATGCATACAACAAAGGCATGAACGAGGGTTGGGAGCTTTGAAGAAAAAGATCATTGCAGTGTCAGATACAAGACACCAAGAAGGCTATGAAGAAATTAAATGTATGCATCAGACAAATTGAGAATATGAATCCCAGTGGTGCACAAAAAAACAATGAAAAAATTTCAATGGAAAATTCCACTATTTATTTCCAATGAAAACTTCCTATAAAAACTTTCAATGGAAATTTCCAGTGTTTATTTCCTATACATAATATATTTCCTACTATAAATATACAACAAATTATTTCAGTGGGAACTTTTAATACAAATTTTTAGTGTATGCATACATAATATATTCATATATAAAAAACAATGTAAAATTTCAATGCAAATTCCCAACGAAGAATTTAGAGTAAATAAATATAAAAAATGTATATAGTTAAAAAAATTATTAGTAGTTACTATATATTTATAAACATATAAAAAATTATTAATTATTGTTATACTTTTAGTTTTTTTACTATTATTGTTATACTTTTAGTTTTATTTACTATTAAGTATGGGTGAACTAAAGTTAAGTAAATGTAAAACTAAAGCTAAGTATGAGTAAACTAAAGCTAAGTAAGGGTAAACTAAAGCTAAATAGTGTTAAACTAATGCTAAGTAATAAATAAATTATTATTATTTAACTTTTTTTTTAAAAACAATCACTTAATTAATCAAATCACACACATATAATTATTTGTATTCAACATATTTTAATCATTACATTTAATTAAATTATATATTTGATTATTTGATTATTAACTTTTTTTAACAACATTATTAATGTAAATTTTAATATATGAAAAATATTATTATTATTCATATTTTTTTTCAATTTTTAACCAAATAAATTGATTATTTATTAGTAATTATTATATTTAATTGGTTATTTATATATATACATAATTAAAGTTATATAATAAAAATCATATAATTATTGTATAATAATTATATAATATAATAAATTATATATTTCATTTAGGTTAGTTTAAACTAATAATATATCATAATTAAATAAACTAAAAATTGAAATAGATTATGCTATGGGTTTATAAAAAAACATAAATTAAAATTGAACCTATATATATATAGATATTTATAATAAGTATATTTTAAAAAAAACATGAAAAAATACAAACATGCATGTTTACACGAACAAATACAAGATTAAACTTTCACTGTGAGTCTTCATTGAGAATTTTCAATGGGATTGTGTGACTTTCCAGTGTAAATCTGTACTTAAATCCTGCTCAAATACAATTACAAAAAAAACTCAAACCCATAAACATTAATGTATAAATTTTAATTACTAGTTGAGGTTTTCACTGAAAATTACCATTGAAAATTTGCATGGAAAATTCTCAATATAAATATTCACTAGAAATCCCAATATAAATTTGTGAATGTATTTAGTTATATAGTTATGTTACCACAAATTTCAAGTGCTATAAATTTTTAGTGTAAATTCCTAGTAAAAAATTGCATTTTTTTATTTATGTATTAATATATTTTCAATGAAATTTAAGTGAAAATTAGAAAGGTAAATTTCTGGTGTAAATTTTCACTGGAAATTTCCACCGTAAATTCCCCTATGAAGTTTGTAATTTAATTAATAAATGTCATATTAAAAATATATATAATCTATATTATATATAATAAATATCATAATAAATATTATATATATATGAAATAAAAATTATATATATATATATAATGATTTTCCATAAATAATAAACAATATATACTAATTACATTGAAAATTTGTAATGAAAATTTTCAGTCCAAATTTATCTGTATGTATGTATGCACTAAAATTTTTTAGTCTAAACTTATACTGGAAAATTTCATTGTAAATTTAAATTTATACATATACATATATGTTTTTTCCAATATTAATTCAAATATACTCTAGAAACATTCACTTGAAATATTTTATGTAAATTTGCACTGTAAATTTCCTATATGTATGTACTAGAAATGTACAATGTAGTATTATGATGTGTATCGATATCAGTGTATATGCGCATGTGTGATTTTCAGTGCAAATTCCTTTGGTTCATGTTGTGTAGTAAAGATACATTGGAATTTTTTTACTAAGAAAACTCAGTACAAATTTATGGTGGAAATTCTCATTGAAAATTTGCATGGAAAATTCTCAATGTGAATTTTCACTAGAAATTATCAATATAAATTTGTGAATGTATTTAGTTATATAGTTATGTTACCATAAATTTTAAGTGTTGGAAATGTTCAATGTAAATTCTTAGTAAAAAATTTCATTTTTTCTTTATGCAATAATATATTTTTAATGAAATCTAAAGTGAAAATTGGAATTGTAAATTTCGAATGTAAATGTGCAGTGGAAATTTCCAGTGGAAATTTTCACTTGAAATTTCCAGTGGAAATTTGGAAAATTCTATAGGGAAATTTGCAGTGAAAATTTACACTGGAAATTCCCAATATAAATTTCCACTGAAATTTTTTTTTATGGAGTTTATAATTTAATTAATAAAAGTCATATTAAAAATATATATAATCAATATTACATATAAGAAATATCACAATAAATATTATATATGTATATATGTAATAAAAATTATATATATATATATATATCCATATAATTATTTCCACAAATAATAAACAATATATACTAATTAGTTTATAATAAAATTTAAAAAATATATAATACTTTCAATAGTTATATTTATATCATTATGTATATTTATATTATTAATAAATATCATATAATAAATCTATATAATAAATATCACACTAAATATATGTTTATTTATTTTAAATATATAGTAAATATTACAATGTATATATATATATATATATATGACGAAACCCCAATCCAACGCTACACAAAAAAAAAACAAGAAAATGAGGGCAGTTTCGTCCAAAAACCCAACCTGAGGGTCAGGTTCAGGTGGGGAACATGAGACAATTTAAATCCCTTCAAGACGATCATTGCTGTAATCAATGATTGCAAACATGATAGGCGACCGAGCTCAGTGATCGAGAGGATGTGGCATCCCGAGGTGTTGATTGTGGTGATGGGTGGGTCAAACTTGGGGCGGCCAGTGTGTTGGTGTATGCCTTGCGGGCCAGTCCCCCAGAACTGGACCCCATCTTTAGCCTCACAATTCAATTGCACAATTTGCGTACTGGTCTTTGGAGACATCATATGCATCATTTTGGATGCGGTGGTTGATTGATGAGATTTTTGCGTTTTTTTTATGTGTGGGGCTTTGATTACCTTGTTTATGGCCCCTTTTGATATGTCGTGGGTCTTTGTATCCTTTTTTGGTTCCCAAAAAAGGGATTAGGGGTCATTTGGCAGAGACAATTTGGACATAAAAGAAAAGAAAGAGAGTCGTTTCCCTGGTTTGACAGGCTTGAATTAGAGTGAGAGAAATCATTCACGAAGAAATGGAGAAAAACTTTTCTCCGCCCACTACAGGTTTCAAATCACCCCAAAATCGGGTGATTTGGAAGGAAATGAAACCTGTGTGTTATTTTTTAAAAATTTTCTATATTATCCTGCTATACAAATTTTATTTTATTCACTTGTTTTTAAATTAATATTTAAACAAATGATCATATTTATGATTATTAATAATAATAGTATTTTCATGTGGATAATATTTTGTTAAACATGATTGATAAATAATTATTTTTATAAATTCAACGTAATTAATAAGTAATAATAACAAATAATTATAAATAATTTTGATTATAGATAATTTTGATTATCTTGAATTAATAATTTTTATATATAATTTATATACATAATTGACATGGTATAAAAATAAAATAAAAAATCATTGCTAATATATTTTTCAAAATTAAATTTATATATAATTGACATGATAAAAAATAGAAGATACAATTTAAAATTATAATATTTTTTTATTTGAAATAATTGAGTATTGGAAAACTATATTTTTTAAAAATATTACCCAAATCCGCCCAGATCAATGATCATATAATGATTTCAAATTTAATTTTGTTATATATATATATATTTATAAATATATTTTTATATATAATTATATAAAGATATTTATAAATATATATTTATAATTATATAAATAATTTTTTAAAAAAATACATATTTATAATTAAATATTTATATATAAATATTTTTTAAATATATATTTAATATATATATATATATAATATTTTATAAATATATATATTTATGCAAGAATATTTATATATAATTTTATAAAGATATTTATAAATATATATATTTATAATCATATAAATTCTTTTTAAAAGATATATATTTATTTATAATAAATATATATATTTAATTGAAAATCAAAGATATAATTTAAGATTATAATTTTTTTGGAACAATTGAATATTGGAAAACCATATTTTTTAATAAGGGTTATTTCTGTCATGTTATCAAAACATTTCTTTTCTTTTCTTTTAAAAATCGTTACTAAACAAGACGAAAAGAAATTACAATCATTTCTTTTCTTTTACTAATTTTCACATCCAAAAAAAATGAAAAGAAATAAAAATCATTTCATTTCATTTATTTTCTTTTATGAATTAGGAAATCATCTCTTTTCTTTTACTATAACATGACCAAACACAGTGTTATAGTTAATCTAATTTTTATAGGATAATCTTAGTAATTTCAAAACTAGATTAATATTAGGATAGAGTTAGGGTGATGGTCTTAGGATAGTCAAACCCAATTAAACTAATTATTTTTATTTTAATAATTAAATATATTTTTAATAATAGTAGAATTATAAAATTTATTTATTTGTTTTGAATTAGTTTATATTATATTTATTGAGTTCTAGATTGAGGTCCAATTAAATTCATTATTATTGATCATTAAATAGATATTTTAAAATAATAATAAAATTATAAAAAAATATTTAATTTGGTATCCATTCGTTTAATATTTATAAATAAAATTTTAAATTTTAAAATTCGTTGCCATCCTTGATTAAATGGCGACAAAAAAAACATGATCTCCATTAAGGATCAACCAATCCCTCCAATTCCTCTTATAAACATATTTACCCCCACTATCTCATCAATATGTTACATGTAACTATTTTTATTTTTATATATTAAGAAAAATTTTCAAAAAATTATATATAGATATATATAACAACCATATATATAATGCATGCATGTATATTTTTATGTATGTATGTATGTATGTATATCTGTATGTATGTATGTATATATGTATATGTATATATAATAAATATATAGATATAATAAAGTTTTCAATTGTAAATGTAAACATTCATTAGAAATTTTCACTGGTACCTGCAAACTTTCATTGAAAGTTTCCACTGTCAAATTCAAGATGAAATTTACAATTGGTGTTTGAATTTGAAATTATCGTAGAAAGTTTTCCACTATTAGTGGAAATTAATACCCCAAATTTAATTTTGAATGAAAAATTTTAAAATTTCAACAAAATTTTTCAATAAAAAATGAAGAGCCCAAATGAATATTGAATATGAGTGTTGTATTGATGTTAATGTCTTTGCAATAAATAAAGTCAATGAATGATGAGGATTGAGTGATGTGGAAGAACCCAATAAATTGAGTTGATGCTCATACATAAATGAGAAAAGAAAGATGAGGCTACTACTTATAATTCTTATGAAAAAAAATTCAAGATAAAATGAAGACATATTCAAGGAAGCATCCATTTATATCTGACGATTGGAGGGCTTGTCTGTATGGGATTTAATGACAAGTGATATTGGATAAAGATGCACCATCAACAACATGTTTCAAGTGAAATTAAATAGATTACTATGGGAAACAACTCAAGAGTTGTTATTAAAGGAAGATAAAGTTGGTGATATATTGGTAAAACCATAATTGTGTTTTTATATCATGGAGTATGTTGAGATCACTGATGAAAATCACTTGAATGAAACTGTAAATGAGAAGAAATTATAGATGTATTGAAATGATTTAATTCGAATATTTATATATACTACAAGACTTAGAAAATTTGAGTTGAAAAGTTTTGAAATAGTCACATATTTTTTATGTGTTTTGTATGATCATCACATGACCACATGTAGCAGAAGATAACCAAAATACAAACAGATCTATCTTTGAGAATCAATACATGAATAAAACTGTTTAAACATTATACTTGGAAATCACCAATGGAAACATTATTCTTCTTCCTTAACAAAGGAGATTGCTTAATGAAGATCATGAAGCAGTGGACAGAAGCATCCTTCCTCCGAGAGGGGTACACTGACCAATGGATCCGTGGTCGTATCACAGGGATACCTAAATGTTGAAAGGGTGTTAGCACCTTTGTCTCAGACAATGAACAACATGTGTATTGCACAAGTTGGCGCACGACACAAAATAATAATAATAATAATAACAATAATAATAATAATAATAATATTATTATTATTATGTGGCATGAATTTTATTAAAGGTAATAAATGTTATTTAATGGATAACATACAATTAAACAATATTTTAACCTATATGTTAACTCTACAAATATATTGCTACGTCTATTGTGTAGAGCATCCAAAAATTGAGAATAGAGAATTGTTGCGCACAATGAATTCTCTCATGACTCCTCATTATCTCTCCCTCTCAATAATGAGAAGTGAAATAGAGATTATTTCAAGACCAAAGAACAAACGATCAATAATGAATAATGAAAGACATTCGACTCGTCACGCTAGTACCTGAAGATCGAGTGGTGTTTCTTGGAGATCATAGGAGCATGTGTGGATCACTGCTAGAGAGATTATATCATTGGATCCTGACAACTCAACGAAGGTAATCTGAAAGGGTCTTTTCGGATGATCAACATTCACCGACAAAAAATTTCCTAAGCCCAAATATTTATTTTTTCAAATATTAAATAAATAAATTATAAATTTGATGTGAAAGATATTTTCTCTTGGTTTTAGTAAACGATTATTAAAAGAAATTTTAATATATCGACCACCACCACATGCTTCTGCTACACCTGGAACCAAAAAGTGGTATCAAAGCGATCACGTTTAAATTTATAACTATTTATTTGATTGTTGATCTATGTGCAATTGTGGTTAGATTTTCATTTCATATTATTCATTCTTTAATCCAATTTTAATTAACATGTTATTGACATATTAATCATGTTTGTTCAGTGTTTCATTTTATTAAAGGTTTAAGAACAAATGAGGAATGACCAGAGATACCATTGTGAAGTGACAAATCTTTGGCCGATAAAACCAGGTCACATGGTATGTAGCTGGAGCACATGTCGTATACGCATGAACATTGTACATGGATGCATCAAGAAATTAATTACACATGGTGTATTTATTGCACATATCATGTTAACCGGTCCAACCTGGTACACGACAAATGAATACATAGTGTACAACTGGCCTGTACACGCAGTGCAATTTGGCCGAGTTAACACATCGAAGCCCCAGGCATGTGACTCAGATACACGACAACTAAGGTACATGGCGTGTGCTGGACTATACATACTGTGTAGTCTCCCATTGAATGAAAGAATTAAAAGTTACATTAAATTGAAAATTGTAACATTAAAACATTATTTTATTGACTGAAACACCAATGCGTGTTTGACAATTTAATAATGGTTTTAACGAATATTAAATGCTCAATTAATTTTTTTGTGATTAATATGTCATTATTGGTTCTGTAGTTTATTTTCTATGAATACCATAAATGATGGGTATCTCCAATTAAGTTCGAATGATCATTAAGATGAAAGAGGATTAATTAATTCAATCGTGTTCATCTTAAATAATATAGCACAAATAAAGAAATGAATGTTATCCAATTAGTTTTACATATTCATTGCATATATGACTGTTCATGATCTTGACCAAGACCTGTGTATGTGTTGGATGTTTTAATTTAATTTATCACATGAGTTTTCAATTATTTATTATTAAATTAAATATGAATGGCATGCATGTCATCCCTTCCTTCATTATTATGTAGGACATGCGTGTACAAGTATATTTATTTAATCCCTCTTTAACCAATCATTTTATTCCCCTCACCTGCATGTGAGTCATAAATACATATAATTAATGGAGTATCCTAAGGTGTGTGGAGATGGTTCAAGATGAAACCATTATGATGCTAACTTAGGTGATACATAGGTGGATAGGTGGAATGATGTAACTCATGACAATACTGGAAATAAGAGTTATTTCACCTAGGTCAAAGTATGATTTAATGTTCACTCATTAAACCAACCTTTATATAAATCTCATGAACGAATCATTTAATTAATTAATTATTTTTGTCTATGCAATTATTTATTTTATGGATACAAGACCAAAATCACATAAATAAATGAATTAATGTGTAATGATGAGATTTGAATAAATGTATTATGTGTAAATGTTTTACCCATCATGTTTGATTAATTAAGTAATATACACTTAATATTAACAAGACATGTAAAGGATAAAACAAGATAAAATTTATGAATAATAAGTTAAATAAATGAATTATGTGTAAATTTTTTATCCAACATGGTTAAAAAATTAAGTAGTATCCACTTAAAATTAACAAGTCATGTAAAGGATAAAACAAGATAAAATTTATGCATAATTAATTAAAATCCCTCAAACCTAATATTAAATTAGACTTCACCTTCCATTACTTGATTAGGAACAAAACTCAATAAAACTAATTGTTTGACCAACCATTGTTGGGAAACATACTTTTATAAAAGGAGTTATTATAAAGGTTTTTGGTATACTTAACCATTTTACATCAAGAGGAGTAACCCTTGATAGACTTGTTGTAATTTGGAGGCAAGTGTTGAGGAAATCAAAGTCAGGATTTTAGGATTGGGGAATCCACTCAACAGATCAAGGAGATACAAACCCACAACCAGCAAAGACCTGCCTACCTAAATAACTTCAAGTAGCTTGACCAAACTTTGTTGGGGTTATGCAAAGGGGAGTATAGATCCTTTTCACCATAATTTCCTAGGAGCTAGACATTCCAAGTTCAATGATGAGGGCTATTAGGACTTAATAAAATAGTGGGAGATTTAATAAAATCAATTAATTTATTATTTCTCACATAATTTGTAATCAAGAAAAATCCTAATAATTTCCACTTTTTAATTGTAGAATAAAATGGAAAGCTCATCATTCACATTATCCCTATGATCAATATTAGATAAAGACAACCTCCTAACTGGTAGTAAATTCTAAGAATGGTACAGATGCCTTCAGGTTGTTCTACACCGTGAACATAGATGTTACATGCTAGAATCCTCAATGCCAGATCTATCTACTAAGGAGGCGAGTGGTGAATATTTGTATTGTCTATGAAAAACATTTGAGCAACATGGTCTATGTTCAATGTTTGATGCTTTTATCAATTTCTAGTGAACTCATGAAGTCTCATGAAAACATGGATACATATAGCATGCTTGAGCACTTCCATGGTCTTTACCAGGAGAGAGCTAGATAGGAAAAATTTGAGATTTCCAAGGCACTCTTTCAGAACAAGCTTGGAGAGGGTTCCCTAGATGGTCCTCATGTAGTCAATATCATTGGATACATTGAGTGCCTAGAGGTTCTAGGGTTTAAACTCCCCAAAGAACTGGACACCAATCTCATTCTGATATCACTCTCTCAGCGCTTCTATAGCTTTGTTGTGAATTTTAATATGAACAACATTGAGAAGTCTCTACTAGATATTATTACTATTCTTTGCAAAGTAGATAAGGATACAAAGCACAAAAAGCCTTCCATCCTTATGGTGAATGAACAGAAAGGGAAAGAAAAGAGATTTAAACCCATAGCTTCTTTACACCCCTCTAAGAATAAAAATATCAAGGGGTAAGCAAGGAAACAAGATGTTTTCTGTTTCATATGGGGAAAGAAGGGTCCTTGGAAGAAAATATGAACCCAAACAAATAAGCAAGGGGAAGCTTCAAGTGAGTTTATTATCGAGTGTAATTTATCTATTTCTACAAATTGGGTATTAGATACAGCTTATAGTGCTCATATATGTATTCAAATACATGAACCAAGTAGATTTAAAAAGGTTGACTGAGGGGAGGTAGATCTATGAGAATCCAACAAAGCTAAACTCACAACTATAGATATCAGGGACAACCACCTCACATTTCCGACCAGAATGATCTTGGTTTTTAAAGGTTGTTATTATGTTACATTTGTTACCAAAAACATTATATCTATATCCAAAATTAATACAGATAGATTTTTTTTTTAAATTTGGAAATAAATGTTTCTTATTTTATAAGGATAACATTTGTTATGGTAAGACACATTTAAATAATAGTCTTTATGTGTTGGATTATATGAAACAAGTAATAGAAATCAATAACAAAGTTAATTCACATGACCCATACCACACCCAACTCTGGAATCACCAACTAGGTCATGTAAATGAAAAGCGCTTGAATAAATTATATCAAGTTAGAAATTTTGATTCATTTGAACTAAAACTACTTGGTGTATGTCATGCATGTTTACAAGGAAAAATGACCAAAGCCCCATTTAGTGGGAAAGGTGAAAGGGATAAAGAGATTCTTGATTTAGTTCATAACGATGTGTCTGGAACATTTCTTATTGAAGCAAGGGGTGAGTACTCATACTTCATAACTTTTACTAATGATATTAGTAGATATGTATATGTCCACTTCATGAAGCATAAGTCATATTATTTTGATAAATTCAAGGAATAAAAGAATGAAGTTGATAACCAACTTGGTAAGAAGATTAAGAAACTCTGATTAGATCGTAGTGGAGAATATCTTAATCAAGACTTCACTGATTACTTATGGGAGTTTGGGATTTTATCCCAACTCACCCCTCCTTACACGCCTTAGTGGAACAATGTAAGAAAAAGTAGGAACCACACCTTATTGTACAAAGTGAGATTAATGATGAGTCATGTGAGTCTTCCATTATCCTTTAGGGGATACATGTTACAAACAACAACACATATACGGAACCAAGTGAAAACTAAATCAAAAAATGGTATTCCATATAATTTTGGAGTGGAAGAAAAACCATTTTAATGAATTAACATGTGTGGGGAAGTAAAGAATTTGTTAAGGCCTCTTCAGGTAACAAACTTACACCCTGAGGCACAAAGTGTACCTTTATAGGATACCCCAAGGAAATAAGGGAATATTACATATACGCCCCCTCAGACAAAAGGGTTATAGTGGAAAGACATTCCATATTACTTGAGAGGGAGAACATCTCTAAAATAGATAATGGGAGCGAGATAGACTTCAATAAAGTTGAGTCTCAAGGTATACAAGAGTTTTTACATGAACAGATTCCACAAAGCCTCATGGAAGATGAAACTATTCTAAAGACACAAGTACTACATAGGAGTACAAGATAGGTTATATAACTAGAACATTATGGCTTTCTAGTCAATGAAGATGGTGACTTATTATTAGTTGATAATAATGGTCCTCTAACCTACAAGAAAGCAGTAAGTGGCACAATTTTTTCCAAGTGGAAGGAATCCATGAATTCTGAAATGGATTCCATGAACCAAAACCATGTATAGATTTTGGTATATCCTCTAGTATATGTAAAGCCTATTGGTTTCAAATGGGTATTTAAGAAGAAACTAGACATAGAAGGAAAATACAATGCCTATAAGGCATGACTAGTTACAAAAGGGTTTAAACAACATCAAGTTATTGAATACGATGAAATATTTTCACTAGTTTCAATGATAAAATACATCAGAATTATACTTTCCATTATAGATTACCATGAATATGAGATCTGGAAAATGGATTTCAAAACAGAATTCCTTGACGGGAACCTTTAGGAAGATGTCTATATGACACAACCCAAAGGGTTTTTGACTCCAAAGGATGATAATAAGATATGAAAATAAAAAAAAATTCATTTATGGATTAAATCAGGAATCTCAGTCATAGAACATTTATTCTGATAAAATCATAATGGAATTTGGTTTCATAAAGAATGAGTGTGAGCCTTGTGTTTACAAATGGTTTAATGGGAGTGTAGTCATTTTCTTAATAGTATATGTTGATGACATATTACTCATAGGAAATGAAATACCAGTCTTATAGTATATTAAGACATGGTTTAATAAATTCTTCTCTATGAATGACTTGGTCAAAGCAGCATATATTCATGGGATCAAGATCCATCATGATAGATCCAGGAGACCACTCAACCTAAGTCAAAGAACATACATTGACAAGATACTGAAGAGATTCAGTGTGGAACAATCCAAGAGGGGATTGTTTCCATCATCACATGACATTCATCTTTCAAGGAAAATGTGTCCTCAGACACATGAGGAAATAAATAGATGTTGGAACCAAAGCCTTTCACTAATGGAAAAAAAGTCCTATTTGTGTTTGTTTTCAATCCACACTGGGTTGATCATGGAGTTTTCAAGGCAAGTG
This sequence comes from Viscum album, assembly GCA_963277665.1. NCBI lineage: Eukaryota > Viridiplantae > Streptophyta > Magnoliopsida > Santalales > Viscaceae > Viscum > Viscum album. The sequence goes on along the minus strand of OY728139.1, from coordinate 1,517,376,474 downwards.
ATCTTATAGTACAAGCTAATTACAATGCTGAAGGTGGTGTCATTTCCCAGTGTTTTCCAAATATTTAGGCTAAAAATAAAGATAAAAAATCATGTTTTATGAAGGTATGGATCACCGTGAATGAGCTTTGTGAAAATTAGTTTTTCTAGATTGACTAGTCTCAAATATGGTAAAGGAATGAGTTTCACGAAGCCTGTGTTTTTCAAAGGTTGAGATTCATGAAGATGTAGAGTATTGTGAATAAACATCATGAACGACATGATGAGATGATGGTAAATCATTGTAACTTTGAGAAGCTTTGTAAATGTGTGATGGAATGAAGGTAAATCTACATGACAATGAGATTATTTGAAAATGTGTTAAATTTCACTAGAGCTTGACAAATGAAGGATATTCATGAAAATGAATTTGGAGGTTCACAAAAAATCTGTTGGGAGCTTGGAATCACTGTGAAAGGCTGGGCTTATAAATAGGCGGTTACCCCCACTTCATTTTACATGTAACAATTTAGAGGAAAGGCTAAATTTTTATGAATTCATGAAGGCTAAGAGCTTCACAAATCATGTATTCATTGTGATCATGAGCATAAAAAAAACTGTCTTAGTCTTGAGCAATGCTTAGGTATCTTGGAAAAAGGAGTTTCATGATGACACATTATTCCATGATGACTTAGTGTTCCATGAGGGGATTTTTCTTCGTGAAGGTAATTATCTTCACAAAGAAGCTTCATGAGGGAGATTCATGAAAGTGACTGGTTTTGAAGATTGGTATTTATTTGAAACATAAAGTATGTTTCACGAAGGTTGAGAGATTTACAAATAGTAGTTTTGAACATATGGTTTAAGTGAACAATGATTTCAAGTGAATCAACTCAGGACATCGGTGCAAGTAGAGTATCATGAAAGTCATGGACATAGACTTAAATACCAATCTACTGAAATGACCTTCAAGTTGTTAAAATAAGTAAGACTTAACCCAAAGCAGTGAGCTAGGGGGAGTTGATGAAAGTTTTCTAATAATGGCAGTGTGCTATCCATAAAATCTTGTAAATCCAGCGTGCCTGACACATAGTGACTGTGTTTGAACATCTATATTCCCCAACTATTTAAGATTAGTGGATTTTGGTATGATAGACACACTATTGGCATATTCTCCCTGGATTATACCTTAACGGTGAACCAAGTAAAACTTTTGTGTTGTATCTCTACATGTGAATATTTAATTACTGTACAATTCCTTCAAATAGGTTTAACAAGTTCTTACAAATGTGGGAACAAGATCTGTTGTTTTAAAAGAAAAAGTTGGCACCCTGATTCACCCTGCTCCTCTCAAGGTGCTCTGGGTCCATACAATATAATGTAAAGGATTACATATGTGTCAGGTATTGGGTTTGTCATGTATGTTATGCTATATACTAGGCTAGATGTTGCCTATGCATTGAGTGCGGTAGGAAGATATCATGATGATCTAGGTGATCACTATTAGATGGTAGTTAAAACTATCCTTAAGTATCTGAGGAGAACTAAGGAAATGTTCATAGTCTATGGAGGATATGAGGAACTAGTCATCAGAGGATATGATGATTCCAGTTTCCAAACTGATCAAGATGTCATGAAGTCACAAATAAGATACATATTCACATTGAATGGAGGTGCTGTGGGCTGGAAGATCTCAATGTAGGTTGTGGTCATAGATTCTACAGTAGAGTATGGGTATATTATGGATTCTGAGGTAGCTAAGGAATCATTATGGATGTGAAACTTTATCCAATAGTTTAATATGGTACCTATCAATAAATATCCCATCACACTCTATTGTGATAATACTGCAGCGGTGGATCTCACAAAAGAGACAAGGTCACATCAACAGACAAAAAATATAATTCATAAGTATCATATCTTGAGGGATTTTTCTAAGAGAGGTGAGGTTATAGTCAGAAGTATTTCTACATAATAAAACATGGCTTACTCCTTGACTAAAGCCTTGAATCAACAGAAATATGATTATCATGTGAGGTCTAGCGGACTGAAATTCATAAGCAGCTGGCTCTAGTCCAAGTGGGAGTTTGTTAGAGTTGGTGTCATAGGAACAACTGATTAAAATTTGATTAAATAAATAATTTATGTATTGAATATTAATTTAATGTATTATTATATATTATTAATTTTTTCGGTATGTCTTTAATGTAATAATGTCCTAAAGTATTTGTCGCATTGATAAGGTCATAACGGCTCTCCATTAAGATGAGAACCTTGAAGTTCTATGATAATATTCTTAATATAATTCTACGGTTGGATAAAATACTATTATGGGACACATAATATTTAGACCTTCAGGTGCGAGTTCATGTAAGCAGATGAGGCTTCTTCTCATGAAGTCCATAATTGATAATTTCTAAGACGAGAGATTATGAGAACATACCCACTAGTAGAAATTATGCATGTGTTGGAATAATTAGATATTCCTATCTGTGAGTGTGTATAATGATCCTTTGACTTTAAGATTAGCATTAATGCATTTTATGACTTACACACTTAGATTTACTGATCAAAACCATCACGCCATATGTTGACGGGAAGTAGGGTACGTTGGGTGCATCACGGTTGACATGTCATTAATGGATAAGTCAAGGAAATATTTGTACCTTCCATACTTATAAAAGTTGATATCTCAACCTGTAACAGCCCAAGATTTTATGAAAAATATTCTTTTTAATTTTATTATTGTATTGTGTTGTATGATACACCAAAAGGATCTTTCACAACACGCATCCTTGACTTTCCTTCCATTACACGCAATCACGACCTTCCACGATAGCGTGTGTTGTACGCAACACCAAGTTTCGCTAAACAACGATATGCTATTAAGATATTATTAAAACTAGCCGTTAAGAATAGTAATAACCACTTTTTAAATTTTAGAAATTTTAGCTCTCAAAATGGACTTCATTTTTGGATTCAGAGTATCGAATTTAGCCTAAGGTGAAATTTTGGTACATTTCGGATAACTTCCATATTCTGATGAATAGTGAAAATTACTAAATTATAATTAAAAACAACTTTTTTAATCAAAATAATTAATAGAGATAAATTATTAATTTGAGTAGTTTTAAAGTATATTTAGAATATATTTTTACAATTTAATACAATGTTGGTCATTGGTTGTAATTTCACATTTAAACCAGACATAATCAAGTGTCAATCTTTTGATATATTTTGTTTCCTAAAAACACGCTATTTATTTTAACAGCGGGATTTAATTATAAAATTAATTAATGCAACTTCTATGTTATGAATTTGTTAAAACAGATTTCATTTTTGAATTCGGAATATGAAATATAGCTTAGGATGAAATTTTGGCATTTTTCTGAAAACCTTCATTTTTTGATGAATAGTGAAACTACTAAGTGGTAGTTAAAAAACTGAATTTTTCATAAAACTTAATTTTACCGCTTCTGTGAATGGAATTTCAAAAATCCGAGAGACACGGTTGATGTCAGTAAGTAAAATGTGGTTCAATGAGATGAAAATAATTTTTTGTGAATAGTAACTTTTTACTTTTATTTACCACAGTTAAAAGTAAATAGGGTAATTAAGGGTAAGAATGATATTAATATTACCCTAACACATGTCCTAATTCTATTGGACAAGTGTATCTCGACCAAAAACAACCTTAAGTGTAAAATATTATCATTTAGGCCCACTTGGATTAGATTAGGACATTTATTATTATTTAATTCAAAGAAGAGTTAAAAGAGTTAAAATCAAAGTTTATTCACTAAAACATTTTTAGTATGGGGTTATACATAAGATAAATTCAACTATAAATATTCATTAGAAAGCTAAAACGATTTCCTATATAATGATATTTTATTTATAATTTTTAGACTTTAAATAAATTAATTTATTTATGACACAACGATGATGCAGTAATTACCCTTTTAAGGAAATATTACATTAATTAATGTTATAAATTCTAAAATGAATGTAATTTGAGACTTTTTATGAATTCCACTAATTTTCTAGGTTACTATGATATATTAGTGTTGATTTAATCAACTTGGTTCGAACATATAATTCTGTTATGACTTTCACAAAAATCATATATCAAATAGTTTCAAAATTGACACAAAATAGTTTTTAAATCAAATATTATATTATTAATTGTTATTTTATTCCTAAAAATCTAAGGTTCGGCCAAATGACTTAGATAAGGATATATATATTAATAATAAACAATTTGGGGTTCGTTTGGCATGTTATAGTAAGTTTATTAACCATATAGTGAAAGAAAACAAAAAGACACGGTAAAAGTTAAATTATTTAACTTAGAGTTAAATCTAATTGATAAGGTTAAAATAAGAACCTAAACTTGTCTAAATCCTATTGGTTGATAGGATTTCGACCCATACCCACTTTAGCTTCGAAATAAGACCCTTTGGAACCATTATAAACCGATTTTTACTTTAATATAAAATAATATTTTGAGATATTCCTAAGGTGCCCCTCTCCTCCCTTATAAAAGGACACCTCCTCCCCCTCCTCCTCACACCAATTTGAGCACTCAAGCTCGGCCAAACCCTACCAAAATCTCTTCTCCACTTCCCTAGCAACATCCTAGAGGTTCTGGTCTTCCTAAAAGACCAATTTTAGTTCCCTAAGAGGAGGTCTTCAAAAGGCACTTCAAAGAAGAGGTAATTACCGTTACCAATTCTTTCATCTTTATTTCTTCTTCCACTTCTTCTTCTTAGGTTGTTTCATTATGAAGTAATAACATCAGTATCACTAATATACTGATATGTTATTATAAGTATTAAACAACCCTATTTCACCATCTATCTATCCTACGGAAAAAGAAATCACCGCGCGTGCGTACGTACGGAATACCGTCTCCACGCCGTGGTGTAATCTATTTTCCACCACCACCTTACATGGATGGGTATAATGGTGTAAAGAATAACTATACATAGTTATTAAAACATCATATTGATTCTTATATATTGTATAATCCACTCCAATTCAATTCAATATTTATGGAAATGATATCATCGCTCGTGCGTACGTACGGAATACCGTCTCCACGACGCGATGAGATTCATTCTCCATGTTAACCATTTAAGAATGATTATAAAGTATATATAAGAAATAATAATGAAATATATGACATTATAAAGCTACTGGATTTATGTATATATATATGTATGTCATCTACTTACTTCCATTCAAGACAATAGGGAAAGGAAAACAGCGTTCATGCGTACGTACGGACTACCGTCTCCATGAACGGTGTTTTTCATTTCATTTATCTATCTATTATATATATATATATATACTGAATATATATGATATATAAATCATATTTTATATTCTGGAAGTAATTAAATCATGATATAAGTAATAATAATGTCAAGAACAACAAGTCAAAACACCTACGATAAAAGAAACGATTTTACCCAAAACGCTTCTTTAACATGGAATTTACAAAAGAACGGGTAATATAATGTCATAAGTGAACCATATATGATATCATAACAATGAATATGATTCTGTAATAAGTCAATGACATTATTTAAACCATTATACAGGAGATTCGGACACGTACAAAGCAAATCGGACCTAAGGTAAGGGAAATATCACAATCTCATTTTTATCCGAGATTGTTTATTCGTAAGTATTTACTGGGGTGTATTTTATCATCCAAATCCTTATTTCATAAATATGTAATATTATTTCCATCCAACTACAATTTTTTAAATCCAATTTTACCCTTTGTTGAGTTTTTAGTAAAAGAAATGAAAGGAATCTTTTGTCGTTTTCCGTATGAGGTACTTTTTGACTTTTCCGACAAAAGAACGAGAAGAATGTTTTTTTTAACTTATACGGAATGAATGGATTTTTAAAACATTATTTCCAAGAAGCTTCCTTTACAAGTTTTCAAGTTTATTTTTAATCAACTTCTTTTATTTTAAAGTTGTATGACATGTTATGAAAGGAAAAATGTTTTTGAAGAAGAAAGGATATTTTCCTCAAGAATGGAGTTCAAGTGATTTTCAAAATTATTTTCCATCTAAGATAAGAAAAGGGTTCTGTTTTTATCCCTATTGTTACATGTATATTGATTATGTTGTGATGGAAACATTTTTATGAATTCCTTTATCTTATATGAATTGTTTTATGATGTCATGTTGTTTAAGAATCCCATTTTTATTACATGGGTTATGCGATGAATTATGATTTATGATTATGTGGCACACATAAGAAAGGATTCATTATAAGATGGGTGGGACCTATATCTCCCTCCAATGCATTGGGTAAAGATTTTATATCTCATGAGATAGACAGGGCTGGAACGGTAGGTTATACCGGTTCAGTGAAACAGGACTGAAACGAGGGTTACTCGATTCAGAAAGGGACTTTGTCCACTAAGATAGTCTTGGCAATTAGTCTTGACTAACAAGAAATGATTCTCTATGATTATGTGTGTATGCCACAAAGTTTCATGTTTTAAGTTATGATTATTGGGATTACTTTTTCACTGCCATGATTTATCCCATGATTATGAAATTATGCTCTCTTTTGCAGGTTATGATTTCCAAAATGTTATGTTCTTATGAATATGATGTGATTGATATTTATTTTGTTTACCCTTACTGAGCATTTGAGCTCACCCTTTTATGTTTTCTTTTCCCCAGGATATAAAGAAAGGTTTTAGGTAAAAAAAAAGGAAGATCTTTATGGGAGATTTTGAAGATCTTTCACCACGATTAGAAGATTATAGTCCGAGTTTCCAAAGACACTAAACTATTACGGTCCTTGTGTGTGTGTTTTTGTAATGTACTAAGTATTCCGCAAAAGTAATGTAATGTCAATGTACGTCAAGATACGGGTCTCTACAGTTGGTATCAGAGGAAAGGTTTAGTCAACCTTTGGAAACTAGGATGCGAAAACGTTAGTGAGATCCCTAGAGATATTTCTAAGGTATGTCTAGGGATGTCTCTAAGGTTAAGTATACGTATAGGTTATAGTCCTAGAATTTCTATAACGATCTTATAATTTAACCTAAGATGTTAGATATTGAGGGTACTACCCCTTTATTATGTTGTTTTCCCTAGCATGATTTTTGCCTCTCACACTATTCTTTTGGGGTTTTAGACGATGGCTGGAACCCGAAGGAACCGTGTTGATCAATGCAATGGACAATGCAATGATTGTCCCCCTGAGCAACTAAACGATATGGGAGCTGGAATGCAAAATCTTGTAGCCATGCTCACACAACTTTCTCAGGCTATGAATCATGCAGGACTTCCAAACGAGCAAAGGAAGGAGCAACATTCTGTTGAATCCTTCATGAGGCAGCGTCCGCCTTCTTTCAGTGGGTCTACTGATCCATTAGTTGCTGAACAATGGATTAGTACTACTGAAAAGATATTTTCAGTTCTTCAATGTTCTGAACATGATAAAGTCATCTTAGCAGTATATCGTTTGGAAGGTGAAGCTGATCAATGGTGGAATCTTATCAAGAATACGAGGCAAAGAGATGAAATTGATTCCATGGAATGGGACGAGTTCAAGAACTTGTTTTTCAGTAAGTACTTCCCTCGTATTCTTCGAACGAAGATGGAGAAGGAGTTTCTTGAACTAAAGCAAAAGGATGATGAATCTGTTGGTATATACGAAGCGAATTTTACAAGACTTGCAAGGTATGCATCTGGCATTATCATCCAACCTGAAAGTAAAGTTGATCGATTTTTCAGTGGCTTAAAACCAAGTCTTCGAAGGGCATTAGCTATAAGAGACTTCAGTAGATATGAAGAAATTGTGCGTTGTGCTATCAAGGTAGAAATGGAAGTTGGTGTTACATATCCATCTCATGGTTTTGACAAGAAACGAAAGATGGAGTTCAAGGAGAAATCTCAGAATAATGGTGAAAAGAAGATGAATGTTTCCTTATGCACAAAGTGTGGAAAGAAGCATGGTGGAGATTGTCTTAAAGGGACTAGAAAATGTTTTAAGTGTGGAAAAGAAGGTCATCGAGCAGCTAAGTGTCGAAGTAATGGAAAAAGGGATTCTAATGAAGTGAATAAAGCAAACACTGCAGAGAATGCACAACCAACACTTCAATGCTTCAAGTGCAAGGAGATGGGACATTATGCCAATAAATGCCCTAATCCATGGGTTAGTGATGATCGACACGAGCAACCGCTTAAGGCAAAGGACAAAGGGAAGTCACATGCGATCACTATTGGCAATGTTGAATATGACAACGATGTGGTGGAATGATTAAGTTTTTATGTAATGGGATTCCAAAATAATGTTGTATCATGGAATATTGGAATATTTATGTATTGGTCTAAGGTGGTATTCAAAGTGATTGAGATATTATGCGCATAATGAAGGGAAAACGAGAAAACGAAATGTTTAACAGTATTCATGAGCTCATGATTGATATAAGGACTAAGTGATATCATGGTTTGAGTATATAGAATTTTGAGGATTTTGGTATGTGGAAAGTGTTAACTTTTAACTGCATTCAAGTTTTCACTAAGGTTCAATGGGTATTCAAGAGAGTACAAGATTAAGGCCTTTGAATGTTTGGAATGTGTCCAACAAGATATATCTTATGATATATGGGGATCAACGATGGTATTAAATCTCTGGTAATCATTTTCACTATGTTATGAAAGTGGACTGTAGTATTATGGATAAGCCTAAAGAAGTTCTTCTTTTGATATTATTGATAGGATGTTATAGTAATGTAGTTTTAGAAAAAGGACAACCTGCAGGACGGGCGACAACCCATCGCTTCGGACAAGGCTGTGGGAATCGAACCCACAACCGAAGTGCGACTGGCCTTTATCGCCTACCACTGGCCTACAGGAAGTCCCTGTTTAGTAGAAACTAGTTTTATTATATTAAGAAGTATTATATATGAAGTAGAAGTCCATTTTAGGAACCATATGTGATTAATCTCACTATAGATCGACTTATGTATATAATTTTTGCTAACCTTTTGTTTGAGACAGATGGAATGACCCGTCATTCTATCACATGATCTGCTAACACTTCACGAATAACAAATTCAACTTCATTTATTTAAGAGATGAAGTGGAAATTGTTCTAGGCACGAACAATAGTGAGATTGTACCAAAATAAAGAAAGTATTTATTCCAATTCAAATTTTCAACTTTAGGGAAATGATCTTGAAAACCAAAAATGTTGTCCTAGTGATCTTATACCTGATGAATCGGATGGTACCTTAGATCGTCACAAATTTATGGATTTGTGATTATTGTCATTTCCATAGCCATGTTCTCTACCACTCTCCATCAGAACATGATGGTTAGATTTCTCTTCCATATCCATATTTTCACCTATGTGGAAACCCAGTGATTAGTTTTTTTGGGTAATCGTTACATTTCATACTTTAGTTTTTAAAGCCATGTTTTGGTATTTCTTTTTACGATGTGGGTTTCTATTAAAGAAACTTTCGAATAGTAAACCATTTATAACCACGACGAATTTCGAGGGCGAAATTCATTTTAAGGGGGGTAGAATGTAACAGCCCAAGATTTTATGAAAAATATTCTTTTTAATTTTATTATTGTATTGTGTTGTATGATACACCAAAAGGATCTTTCACAACACGCATCCTTGACTTTCCTTCCATTACACGCAATCGCGACCTTCCACGATAGCGTGTGTTGTACGCAACACCAAGTTTCGCTAAACAACGATATGCTATTAAGATATTATTAAAACTAGCCGTTAAGAATAGTAATAACCACTTTTTAAATTTTAGAAATTTTAGCTCTCAAAATGGACTTCATTTTTGGATTCGGAGTATCGAATTTAGCCTAAGGTGAAATTTTGGTACATTTCGGATAACTTCCATATTCTGATGAATAGTGAAAATTACTAAATTATAATTAAAAACAACTTTTTTAATCAAAATAATTAATAGAGATAAATTATTAATTTGAGTAGTTTTAAAGTATATTTAGAATATATTTTTACAATTTAATACAATGTTGGTCATTGGTTGTAATTTCACATTTAAACCAGACATAATCAAGTGTCAATCTTTTGATATATTTTGTTTCCTAAAAACACGCTATTTATTTTAACAGCGGGATTTAATTATAAAATTAATTAATGCAACTTCTATGTTATGAATTTGTTAAAACAGATTTCATTTTTGAATTCAGAATATGAAATATAGCTTAGGATGAAATTTTGGCATTTTTCTGAAAACCTTCATTTTTTGATGAATAGTGAAACTACTAAGTGGTAGTTAAAAAACTGAATTTTTCATAAAACTTAATTTTACCGCTTCTGTGAATGGAATTTCAAAAATCCGAGAGACACGGTTGATGTCAGTAAGTAAAATGTCGTTCAATGAGATGAAAATAATTTTTGGTGAATAGTAACTTTTTACTTTTATTTACCACGGTTAAAAGTAAATAGGGTAATTAAGGGTAAGAATGATATTAATATTACCCTAACACATGTCCTAATTCTATTGGACAAGTGTATCTCGACCAAAAACAACCTTAAGTGTAAAATATTATCATTTAGGCCCACTTGGATTAGATTAGGATATTTATTATTATTTAATTCAAAGAAGAGTTAAAAGAGTTAAAATCAAAGTTTATTCACTAAAACATTTTTAGTATGGGGTTATACATAAGATAAATTCAACTATAAATATTCATTAGAAAGATAAAAAGATTTCCTATATAATGATATTTTATTTATAATTTTTAAACTTTAACTAAATTAATTTATTTATGACACAACGATGATGCAGTAATTACCCTTTTAAGGAAATATTACATTAATTGATGTTATAAATTCTCAAATGAATGTAATTTGAGACTTTTTATGAATTCCACTAATTTTCTAGGTTACTATGATATATTAGTGTTGATTTAATCAACTTGGTTTGAACATATAATTCTGTTATGACTTTCACAAAAATCATATATCAAATAGTGTCAAAATTGACACAAAATAGTTTTTAAATCAAATATTATATTATTAATTGTTATTTTATTCCTAAAAATCTAATGTTCGGCCAAATGACTTAGATAAGGATATATATATTAATAATAAACAATTTGGGGTTCGTTTGGCATGTTATAGTAAGTGTATTAACCATATAGTGAAAGAAAACAAAAAGACACGGTAAAAGTTAAATTATTTAACTTAGAGTTAAATCTAATTGATAAGGTTAAAATAAGAACCTAAACTTGTCTAAATCCTATTGGTTGATAGGATTGAGACCCATCCCAACTTTAGCTTCGAAATAAGACCCTTTGGAACCATTATAAACCGATTTTGACTTTAATATAAAATAATATTTTGAGATATTCCTAAGGTGCCCCTCTCATCCCTTATAAAAGGACACCTCCTCCCCCTCCTCCTCACACCAATTTGAGCACTCAAGCTCGGCCAACCCCTGCCAAAATATCTTCTCCACTTCCCTAGCAACATCCTAGAGGTTCTGGTCTTCCTCAAAGACCAATTTTAGTTCCCTAAGAGGAGGTCTCCAAAAGGCGCTTCAAAGAAGAGGTAATTACCGTTACCAATTCTTTCATCTTTATTTCTTCTTCCACTTCTTCTTCTTAGGTTGTTTCATTATGAAGTAATAACATCAGTATCACTCATATACTGATATGTTATTATAAGTATGAAACAACCCTATTTCACCATCTATCTATCCTACGGAAAAAGAAATCACCGCGCGTGCGTACGTACGGAATACCGTCTCCACGCCGTGGTGTAATCTATTTTCCACCACCACCTTACATGGATGGGTATAATGGTGTAAAGAATAACTATACATAGTTATTAAAACATCATATTGATTCTGATATATTGTATAATCCACTCCAATTCAATTCAATATTTATGGAAATGATATCATCGCTCGTGCGTACGTACGGAATACCGTCTTCACGACGCGATGAGATTCATTCTCCATGTTAACCATTTAAGAATGATTATAAAGTATATATAAGAAATAATAATGAAATATATGAAATTATAAAGCTACTGGATTTATGTATATATATGTATGTATGTCATCTACTTACTTCCATTAAAGACAATAGGGAAAGGAAAACAGCGTTCATGCGTACGTACGGACTACCGTCTCCATGAACGGTGTTTTTCATTTCATTTATCTATCTATTATATATATATATATATACTGAATATATATGATATATAAATCATATTTTATATTCTGGAAGTAAGTAAATCATGATATAAGTAATAATAATGTCAAGAACAACAAGTCAAAACACCTACGATAAAAGAAACGATTTTACCCAAAACGCTTCTTTAACATGGAATTTACAAAAGAACGGGTAATATAATGTCATAAGTGAACCATATATGATATCATAACAATGAATATGATTCTTTAATAAGTCAATGACATTATTTAAACCATTATACAGGAGCTTCAGACACGTACAAAGCAAATCGGACCTAAGGTAAGGGAAATATCACAATCTCATTTTTATCCGAGATTGTTTATTCGTAAGTATTTACTGGGGTGTATTTTATCATCCACATACTTGTTTCATAAATATGTAATATTATTTCCATCCAACTACAATTGTTTAAATCCAATTTTACCCTTTGTTGAGTTTTTAGTAAAAGAAATGAAAGGAATCTTTTGTCGTTTTCCGTACGAGGTACTTTTTGACTTTTCCGACAAAAGAACGAGAAGAATGTTTTTTTTAACTTATACGGCATGAATGGATTTTTAAAACATTATTTCCAAGAAGCTTCCTTTACAAGTTTTCAAGTTTATTTTTAATCAACTTCTTTTATTTTAAAGTTGTATGACATGTTATGAAAGGAAAAATGTTTTTGAAGAAGAAAGGATATTTTCCTTAAGAATGGAGTTCAAGTGATTTTCAAAATTATTTTCCATCTAAGATAAGAAAAGGGTTCTGTTTTTATCCCTATTGTTACATGGATATTGATTATGTTGTGATGGAAACATTTTTATGAATTCCTTTATCTTATATGAATTGTTTTATGATGTCATGTTGTTTAAGAATCCCATTTTTATTACATGGGTTATGCGATGAATTATGATTTATGATTATGTGGAACACATAAGAAAGGATTCATTATAAGATGGGTGGGACCTATATCTCCCTCCAATGCATTGGGTAAAGATTTTATATCTCATGAGATAGACAGGGCTGGAACGGTAGGTTATACCGGTTCAGTGAAACAGGACTGAAACGAGGGTTACTCGATTCAGAAAGGGACTTTGTCCACTAAGATAGTCTTGGAAATTAGTCTTGACTAACAAGAAATGATTCTCTATGATTATGTGTGTATGCCACAAAGTTTCATGTTTTAAGTTATGATTATTGGGATTACTTTTTCACTGCCATGATTTATCCCATGATTATGAAATTATGCTCTCTTTTGCAGGTTATGATTTCCAAAATGTTATGTTCTTATGAATATGATGTGATTGATATTTATTTTGTTTACCCTTACTGAGAATTTGAGCTCACCCTTTTATGTTTTCTTTTCCCCAGGATATAAAGAAAGGTTTTAGGTAAAAAAAAAAGGAAGATCTTTATGGGAGATTTTGAAGATCTTTCACCACGATTAGAAGATTATAGTCCGAGTTTCCAAAGACACTAAACTATTACGGTCCTTGTGTGTGTGTTTTTGTAATGTACTAAGTATTCCACAAAAGTAATGTAATGTCAATGTACGTCAAGATACGGGTCTCTACACAACCCTTTGATTATAATAGAACCACCGCATTAAATTCTATGGCCATAGTGTAATGGTGTGTTTATTTCAGATAGTCAAAGAAAGACGTATTGATGAATAAGTTGATGGCACAATCGTGAAACATTCTTGATGAGATATTGTGACAAATGGATTATATTATAAAGTGAACTTTTGTATGTGGTTTTAAACATTGATACATTAATTTCTTTCTCTTGGGTGCCTTGACCCATTGTTAGACAATAATCTTGGACTTTAGGCAAACCTGCCTAATGCCAACGAGAAGAATCCTTGAGGATCGAGTCACACACTAAGTGATTCCATTGATCTCAATTAAATTATATTTGAGTTTAATTAATGGAATAAATACTATTCTCATGTTTGAGGAATAATTTTATTCAAGTTATATTGATTTCATAAATTAAATAAATATTTATTCACCGACATGTGAATAAAAATATATTTATTTATATTATTGAATATTTAATAAATATTTATTTTCTAGTATGTGAATAAAATATTTATTTATGAATAAAATCTTATTCAGGTGTTCAATAAATGTAAGAGGAGTTCGAATGGACCAAGACCATGTTCAGTGAAAAATATTAATTAACAAGCCAGTTAAATAATATTTGTTATTGAACAGGTTGACATGCACCACAAAATAATAATAAAATAATAATATTATTATGTGGTATCAAGTTTATTAAAGTTAATAAATGTTATTTAATGTATGACGTGAAATTAAATAATATTTTAACATAAATTCTAAATCTATAAATAGACGGATATGTCTATTGTACATAGAATTCAGAAATTGAGAAAAGAGAATTATTGCACACACCAAATTCTCTCTTGAATCCTTCTCTATTCATCTAATGAATGAGAAGCACAAAAGAGATTTCTTCAAGACTGAAGAATGATCAATCAAGAACAAAAAATGAAAAATATTTGATTCACTACACTAGCATCCAGAGATCAAGTGGTGTTGCATGGAGATCAATAAAAGAACATGTGGATCATCGTGAGAGGAATTTTATCCTTGGATCCCCATAACGTAATTAAGGTAAACCAAAAGGGTCTTTTTGGACAATCAAAAATCACCAATGAAGAAAGGTCATAAACTGAGATATTTATTTCTTAAAATATTAATTAAATTAATTATAAATTTGACATTTAAGATCCTCTCTCTTGGTTTTGAGCAATTATTATTAATTTTTTTTAATATATCGCCCACCACCGCATGCTTATGCTATGCCCAGAATCAACACGACATCGTGGGAGGAAGAGAGAATTGAGATTATTGCTCACAATTGGATTATTACAATAGGAGGGATCACATCCCATTATATAGACATCCATGATGTGTTTCATTAAATGATAACATGTTGTCCATATTAATGTATCTATATAAATTTATTCTCATAATTCATTGAATCCTATTAAATGAGTGGTCGAGCCAATTAATCCATTCATAACGGATTTTAACTGATAATAGAACCATTCAAGGAAAACAAATATATATCACACACACACACATATTTATTATTGTAATTACTTAACACAGCTAGAAAAATGAACTATTTCCATAGTTTATTAAAACTGTGGCAATAGGTTATTTTATGCCACAATTTATTTGAAACCATGGAAATACATCCAATATATCAACCCTTACCACCCTTTCTATTTATTATCAAGATGCATTCATAGATGCTACTGGCCACCGTTTACCTTCTTCGCGATCAAGCCCCAGGCCTACTCTTGGAAATCCTCCTCCACCAATGTGGCTAGCCCACCTCCCCACTATCACAGCTCTGACACAGCCTCCCCACCTCCCTAGGATCTACTAAGTGGATCTGATGTGGCTTTAACGTGGCCACCCCAACCTCCCTGAGATCCTTCTCCCCCAACACGGCCACCCCACCTCCCTGAACCATGACCTTCCCTCAAAACCTGGAGGCCCTTCCTCTACAGTATGCTGCTTACATTCTTCTATTCAACTTCTAATTTATATTTATATTCTTCTAATTTACATTCTTCTAGTTTATAGTTTCTATTCTTCTATTATGTGTTTAGAATCTTCCCAAAACCATTCATTATAATTTTCTTAGATATCTGTACCCTTTGAATTTCCATGTTTTCAATGTTAAACTAATTAACCTCAAACAATATATTAATCAATAAGAAATTAGAATTAATTCTTCACATAAAATTATTCAATCTCAATTCATTATTTTTGATTACTTGTAACTTGACCAAAAACCTTTCAACACCTTTATCAACTTTATTTAAGCAGATATTTGGATTTATTATGTGACAACTTGAATTCTTACTTTATATTATTTTTTCCCATGAATTCAAAAGTTCCCAATTACTTGAGGTTTCATTACTTTTATTAAGAAAATATTTAGATGATTCATCTATTATGTGATATAATTTTTTGGGAATGGATCTATTCTCACATGTTGTATTCTATATTTTTCTATGTATCCCACTTTCTCAACATGATCTAGTACTGATTTTGATTATGGAATATCATAATTCATGAAATATACTACTTTGTGTTAAAACAAAACATATAAATTGTATTTATCATGGTTTCCTCATGTTTTCGAAACAATATTCTTCAAGTATTTTTAGTGGTATAAAATCTGTGTATTTATATCATTTTTCATTCTAAATTCATTAGAAATATTTCACTTTCCTCAGATTTATTTCAGTAGGGAAAACATCATAATTATAGTTAGTTATCTGATAATACATTTAATATAACACACTATACTATACTTAGTGATTTATAAAGTGATCATTAAAATTCATATTTTTATTTGTTTAAATATTTATTCAATCCAAATATATGTTTATCATTTTATTTTAGACCTTAAAAATGAGTTTCCTATTTAATATGATAGTAAATATTCTTAGTGTTATGTCAGGTTCTTAGGAAAACACATTTGTTCTCAGGCCACCAAGTTTCCTTTAATTTCATTTCCATCAAATTTTTTATTATTATAAATTCTAAAAATTAGTTGTAATGAGATATGTTGACACAAATTTTAAAATTATCACTTAAGTAATTTTATTTTTACTCTATTATTCCAATTATCTTTAAAACATTATTTAAATATTTTTATCATCTTTTCTTAAATAGTTATATTTGGAGATCATTTCATGTATTAGATTATGTTATATAGTTGAAGTAATTAAAATTATTTATGCCTTCTATAATCTTCTTTCATATTATTTTTTTGAATTTTATTCATTTATCTACAACTGACTTTGTTAAGATTTCAATTGTTATTTTTTTTATGTTTAAAATTTTAGTTAAGATGAGATCCCATGGGTAATAAAATGAATGAACCAAATATAGTGGATCTCGGTTCATAACTGATCAAGGATGATGATCAAGAAGCTGAGAATAAAAAACAACAGCACCGGAGGTTGAATAAACCTCTTGAGTAATAAAATATTATTATAAATCAAAATGGTTCTATCTAAACTATAAGAAATATGAGGTACGATAACCAAACTACTCTAATCTCAAATAGATCCACAATCTGTGGCAGAAAGTATCAAACATAAATATTGTATTGGAGTTATGAATGAGGAGTTGGATCAAATAGAAAATAATTCCACTTGAGATCTGGTTTCGAGGAAAAGTAATAGAAATGTAATTGGAAGTAAGTGGGTATTTAGGAATAAATTAAATAATAATGGAGGGGTGATAAGAAACAAATCCATACTTTTATAAAAAGGATACTCTTATGTTAAAGGGGTTGACTTTGAAGACACCTTTTCTCTAGTTACAATGTTAGAGGATATCTAATTATTTCTTATAGTAGAAAATCATATGTAGTATATTATTTAACTAATGGATGTTAAATCTACTTTATTAGATTATAATATATAAGAAGAAGTTTATTTTGACAATTATGAAGATTTTTTTCTTGAAAATGATTTTTTGAAGGTGTGAAAACTAAAGATGGATTTATATAGGTTGAAGTAATCCCTAAGGGACTAATATAAAAGGCTAGACATTTGTTTCAAATAATTGAAATTAAAAAATTAAAATGTGGTCAACAACCTATATATCAAAGAAATAAAATCAGGTACACTTATTGTAATACTATATGTTGATGATGTAATTTTTCTAGGTGATAAAAAAAGTACATGTAAGGAATTTTATAATAAAATGAATAAAAAATATGAGATTCGGTGATGGGTGATATGCAGTACTTTTTTTGATTAAAAGTTATATAGAATGAAAATTTCATTCCCTCATCCCTAGAGAAGTATTCAGTAGAATTATTTGAATAAGTTTTAGATGGTGGATTTTAAGCCTATGTATACAACTATTAAAGATGGGAAAAAACTATCCTATGATGATAAAGTGTAAGGAGTGGACCAAATTGAGTCTAAAAGTGGATTAGGATCCTTATTTATCTCATAGTATCTATACCAAATATTATTTATATTATGATTCTACGTGCTAAGCATCAAATTGCTCCTAAAGAATCACACATTATGGTAGCAAATAGAATTTTGAAATACATCAATAGGAAAATAAATAATGGGATATTGTACAAAAGAGGATTGATTTTGAATATGTTTGGATATAAAAATATTTATTGGGTAGGTTATTCAAATAATATGAGGTCCACTTCAGGTGGAATCATTTTTCTAGGATATTGGTTTTTGAGTTCTAACTAAAATAATAGAACATAGTCACACAATGTAAAATAGAGACTGAATATGTGTCTGATACTAATTATTGTTCTAATATTATTTGGATGAAGGGTGGGCTTGATGATTTTAGGGTAAAAATTGAATAACCTATAGGAACTCATTTTAACAATCAAAATTCTATTAAATTTTATAAAAATAAAGTGAAACATTCATGATATAAATATATTAATATTATATTTAATTTCATTTATGAGATGAAATATAATGGAGAGATTAAGATGTAATTTATTATTACCTAAGGATAGTTGGATTATATTTTCACTAAGGCTATCCCTAGGTAAAAACTTGAAACATTGAGGATAAGAATGAGTGTTTATCCCCTTTATCTCTCTCTATTGATAATATTTTGGAGGATCCTCCACATAACATTTGATTTTGTTTTCAATGGGAGATAAAAAAGTGCACAACTATTTTCTTGGAAGGGGTATACAATTCCTTATCAAAAGGGGATACATGAACTTTTTCTTATATCTATATACCATCCACTGGTTTTGTTCATTTTGAAAATTAGAAGAAATCAAAAGTATTGGGTTCTTTGGTTGAGGGTGAGAGCATCTTTATCATTTGTAAAAAATGTTTCTTGACACTGAGAGATTTATTTCTCTCAAAAATACTACTCTAAACTATGGTGTGGTGTTAATAATTTTTTCAAATAAAAATGGTTCTTATTTGGTTCCACTTGAATGAGAAATGAAGTTTTGAAAATAGTGAAAAAATAATGACAATAATTCCAAAAGGGGAGATTGATGTTCTAGCTAGAATTGTTTAAGAAGGATGTATTCATTGTCAAACATGATATTTAAAGGTCAAAAATACTATTTAAATTGTTTTTAATATGTTTTTGGTGGCTGAAAATATTTTGAATAATTTTTGTGAATTTTAAATATATTCTAGGATTTTTTTATAGAAGTTTTAGTTTTCCTCAGAACATGCCTCATAAATTACAAGGATATCCAAAGTTATATGAGTTCATATTGTATAAATATTAGAATTTATATGCCTTACATGGTATAAGGAACTCAAAAGGTATAAGGATCTCAGAAGGTACATGAGTTCTGAAAGTACAAGGCTCATAAGGTATTTGGATCAGAAGGTACAAGGAGATTAAATACTACATGCCTTAGATGCAGCATGGAGCCGAAAAGGTACATTATATTGGAAGGATTATAATTAAAATTGTTCCCTGATCTCATAAGGAATATAAAAATTAAATTTATAAGTATAAAAAAGGTTCAAAACTTTGTGAAAAAAATCAGTGACTCAGTGAATAAATTAATATGATGATTTTCAGTTCAAATGTCCTCAAATATGTTTTGTTGTGGTCCAAGCCTAGATTATTTCCTATTTTGTAGGAGACTTGAATGCATATTTAAAAGATAAAATATCAAGTGAATTTCATGTAGTAAGTTTAATTAAAATTAAAATTCACTATAGACAATCAATCTGAACGTTTTGGAAATTATATTCCTTGATTAAAACTCATATTTTTTAGGGAAATCAATGGAGATAAAAAATTAAAGAATAATTATAAAATAAATATATAAATATTTTTTCTAATTATTTAGGAAGTATAAAATTTTAAAAATAAAAGAAATTAAAGACTCTAGAGAGTGGATAAGTGATATGCTACTGTATCATGAAAGGAATAATAACTAATGAAATTGATCGGTGATGTGTTCATGAATTTTGTAGAGGCTGAGTTAATCTATTTTATGTTATAGATTATCAAGGGTATTGTTGTGGATAATTAAGGAGGTTACATTCAAGTATATAATCACTCATGCATGAATATATCATCTTAATTAATTGTGTTTAGATGAGATATAGTTCATGTTCTTTCACTAAAACTATACAAACGTTTGAGTTCCTTATATAATAAGATCTTATATTTCATTATGGAATAAAATATTAAAATATGACAATTTGATTCATCCATGGTATTGGTTTTACATAGGATTAATCAATATATTTACATTCAAGTGGATATGCACTAACATTTGGATATATAATATACGATCCACTATGCCACTAAAATCAATAAGAAATTCAACAGGAGGGCCAAAATGTGGAAACCTACAAACCATTTCAACCTATGCAGAAATTTGAGGAAGGAGATTAAAGAAACATCAAATACAAATAAGGTGGTTGATAATAAAAGTAATAAAGTAATTCTCCCACCTAAAAAACATATTTTTGAGTCTAACCAAATGAGGTATTAAGATATTAATTATTTTAAAAGTCAAGTAAGGGTGTATATTCCAAGTGAGTTACCATATCAAAGGACCACAAAAATCAACTATTATGGAGAATCAAAGACTAATGGAGAGAGCTCAGAATAATTGGAGGAGGATTCCATGGAAATTTATAATTGATAATTTATGAAATAAGGTGGTTTCCTCATCACAATATGAGGTTTGAGTGCATAAATGATGTCCAATGAGAATGTTAAAAGGGAAAATATTTTCCATGAATGATACCAAATCAAGGGGAAGTTATGTAGTTTCATCATTTATGGGAGAAGATATATTAATATGTTGTGTACTAAATTTGTATAGAAGTTAGAAATTCCTACTTTGAAACAACATCATCAATATAACCTCTAATAGTTTAATTATTCTAGAGAGTTTAAGGTCACTAATTAGGTGATAGTCTTGTTCACCCTTGGAAAGTACACATATTATTTTTTATGATATTTTATACCTATGAAGGTGTGTTCCTTTCTACTCATTTTATCATGGTAGTATAATTGATGTGTTACACATGACTATTTAATGAATTTTCACTCTTTTGTAAATTGAGAGGAAACTATAACCCTTGTCCCGGTGTCCAATTTTTTTTGGAAGATAAAATTTTGATATGGAAGAAATAAATGAGTGATCATGAGAAAGTAAGAGAAAAGTAAAAATTATATAATGGGGAAAGATAATAAAATTTTATAACAGATAGAAAATAAAAATAATGTTGGAAAAAATGTTTTATGGAGATAAATGTTTGTGAGTGATTAAATTTCTTGTGGATATGATCTTTTATCCCTAATAGATTCAAAACACCTTGGTTTTGAATTAATTATGGAAATATATAACTTTAATAATGATTTTTATTAACATTTTTGTTATTATAAACTATAAATTAATTGGGAAAATTTATTTTTACACATTGGATTAAAATATTTTATTGTTAAGCTTCGTATTCTAAAATTTTCTATCTATTTACTTTTAATTAAAGAGTTATATTCTTCTGGGCTAATGGGAAACTTTGGAAATAGTTATATTATTCTTTTAATTAAATATTTATATTCTTCTTAGTGGTTAATTTATTATCTAAATATGTCTCAAGATATTGAGAAATTTATAGGAAACTGCATTGTCTTCTATAAAGATAAATATAAACTAATCTTATATGGATTTTATCATTATCTTCCATACATATGATTTCCCTATTAAAATTTTTACCATTCAAATGAGGATTACTATTTTTGTTATATTTTTTATAAATAAAGGATTATTTTTGGTGTTGGGGTTTATGGAACAAATGTTAAGTAATTATATATGTTTTTCTAGAAGTTATATTTTTCATGAATAAAATCTAAATTGTAGATTTTATTCTGAAAGTAGATATATTATAAGTGGATTTGATGTTTTACAAGATGATGTGATGATGATGGTCCATAAGTTAGTCTAAAAGAGGATTTATGGAAATTTCATAAGTTAATATAATGTATCTATATTTGTGAGAGTTGAGAAAAATTTTAGAGTTATAAGAAGTAATAATTCCATATTCAAAGGGCCATATTGTGAGTGATGTTCACAATAAAATTGCAATGACATGGAGTTCACTTAATAATGACTATATGTATGTGGTGTTTGATGTAGGTAATCTATATATTTAAACTTCTAACATCAAACATGGTTTATAGGGCTTTATTAATTGATTATGGGATGTGATGTCAAGTTGTATGATGCAAAAGATGAAAAAATGGATCGATCCAGGTGTATGATGAAAAATCCATTTCTTATTTCTATCAAGACAAGTGGCGTAGATGATTTTGTTTTAGATTTCATGAGCCATTCAATAAATAATGAAAAAGATGACATAAGTAATCATTAAAATGTCTATTTATAGCAGTTTTTCACCATAATAATGTAGTAAAATCTTATCTTTATGCTTTTATTATCCTCATAGTGTTTTTATCATCCACTCCATTTTGTACATTGTTTTTTATTAACATGTCTATTTAATATTTATATTATCACATCGACCACTAAATATTCATCTTCCCAATATGATTTCCTTTAAATTTATTATATCTATATAAAATATGTGTATATTACCACTTTTCATATTTCAAAAATTAGTTTAACCATATATCTCTTCTTGCAGGTGTTGACAACTTTTTTTAAACTCCCATTTATTATCTATTTACAAAATGGTATAGATTCTTATTTTTATATTAATGTTTAAATTTCAAACTCCCAATTATTATATATTTAAAAAATGGTATAGATTCTTATTTTTATATTAATGTTTGAATTTTTCTTCTCACAGATTACATTATACAATATGTGATACACTGATTCACGATGGTATGTTGTATATTCTATTCTTCATACTGATAATTTTTTTGATGGTGTATCAAAACCCTCAAATACATAATTTTTTCCCTACATTTTTATAAAAATAAGTATTAATCATTAAAATAATAAACAATACAGGCACATGCATAGACATCTTTGAAAATTATGACATATTTAAATAACAACCCCATTTAGTTGTTTTTCAGTTCAAATAATAACCTTGTTTGGGGATTCAAAATTACAGTTTGTAACTATAATGCATAGGTCATTGAATACTATTTGTTTATTATAATCTTGGAAAGATTACAACCATAATGCATAGGTTATAACTACAATTAAAATGTTATTATAATCTTAAAGAATTCCAAGATTATAACTATAATGCACAAGTTATTATTTGAAATAATAACCCCATTTGGGGTTTTAGAATTATAATTTGTAACTATAATTCACAGGAATAGATCATTGACTACCAATATTATATTCAAATTATGGAATCTTTGATATAAATTTAAACTTGGTCTAGCTTAAAGGAATGCATACCATGGTTTAATATGATTTCACATATATTTTTCATACCTAGGTTTAATACTCCAACTTATAGTGAAAAACCTATATTCATATTATATGACTTCATTTTATCATACCTTGGTTTAATATGAAGGTATGGATACCTTCATACATATAATATAAAATCACATATTATGTTACAAAGCTCGTCATTATGTTTTAAGAAAAGGTGAAGGTATGAATATAATATGAAGATATGTATATAATATGAATTCTGGTGTTTAGTATATTTATTGTGGTAGGTTAGACTGTAAATGTATTCATATAAATTTGCTATTTAGTTTGTGAACTTTCAATAAACAAGTCAGACAAATTTTAAAAACTAAACCAACTATACATATCAATCTAAATATTCTTTGTTCATTGTTGGACATTGATTCATGTATCATTTATCATGTATAATTGAAACACTGATCAAATATATATAATAATTCATTATATCGAACTTATTTTCATATTATTTCCTTACATGTGGTTTCTTATTATGCAAGTTCATGGAAAATTTACTTCTGCAATAGAAAAAAATGCCTGTTTACTAAGTGGTACATATCTCACTACCCACTATTTTATAAACTTTTTCACTAGATACATTTTTAATAAACTAAATTAAATTCTATTAATTAATTTCATAATTATTGACCCACATATCAATTGTTTCCAATTATGAAATAACTAGATCATATATAATAATTTATAAATGAAAACTATATTATACCAATTAAAATATTAAAACCATTTATAAAATTAACTAAAAATTTCTATAGAGATACCACTTGAAATAAAAAAATTAATAATAAGGATATATTGATTAATTAACTAAAATATTAATTAAGAAAAATCAGTGTTGTAGACAAGAGAAACTAACTAATACTTAGTGTCATTTAGTAAAGTATATCACAAGCATGGAAATATTTTATATAAATACATCTCCCCTTAACACATTAATCCCTTTATATTTTCATCTTTAATTTACCCTAACTTTCATAACATAGAAACAAAACATTAATTATAAAAAAATATAGTGAAGTGATACTTATTCAACATACCCCAATTCTATAATTTTATTTTGTAATAACCATGCTTCTTCAAATATATTTATTTAATAGATGAATATTATCTATAGAACCATTCCAAAAATTATAAAGATATTCCCCTATTTTCTTAAAAAATTATATCTTTTTACTATTTCAGTTAAATCATATTATTTCGCTAGTGTAGTTTATAACACATCAAAAAAATGAGGCCATTCAATGCACATGTTCTTGTATACTCCTATCACTATATAATCTTCAAATGATTTTTTATCTTAATATTTTTACACTAGTGAAAACTCTTGAAACATACTTGTAATATAATATTTAATCCTTTATCATATCATTATTTGACAATAATTTCATGAAATTGAATCTCCTTTTAGAATAAATAATATAATCTTAAAAATAAAGTGAGTTACTTTAAGTAAATTTTATAAAATGTTTCATGGTTGAACATGTTTACTCATCCCAAACACTCATTCCTTTTTAAAACTATAATTTCCTATTATTTTCAAGTTAAACTTATTTTCCTTTGGAATTAAATCATTTATTCCCATATTATTTCCATCCATTTTTAAATTATTTATTCTTAGATTAATTTCATTTATCATTTATCTTTCATTTATTTGACTTTGAGTGTACTTCAAGATTTTTAATTTTAAATAAATCATAATAAGATAATTTGCAGTACTATGACCAAATTTTTCAATCAATCCACAAAACTTATCCTGAAATTTGAATTTTTATTTGATATATTCATCATACGAGTCTTCTACTAACTTGATCAGTATATTACTATCTTAAAAAATACCCTCTATTTTTCCAACTTCCTTTCCTCACCAACTATTTCAAATTCTTTTCAATAACTCATCATGTGTCCAACTATTTTATAAAAATACCATTTCCCATTTAATTTAATTTTATTTATTAATAAAAATATTTATTCACGTGACATAATATTTTTAGGTAAAGTAAATTAATATATATTTTCAAACACTTCTCCCAAATCATTAGGTTGATTTTTCTTTACTAGCTTGTATAATCTTCCGTCTTCAATAATATATTTCATTTTTTTAGAAATCAAATGGTTAGATGTTTCAACATCATAATTAGACCAATTAAATTATTTATATGTCTTCAAAACTATTTTTTTTTAAATATATTGACTTATGGTATCTTTTTAATTAATTCTAGTAGGTTTCTTAGGCTTCATTTATTAACTTACACGTTCTTCAAGCCTTATACAACTTCTTTCATGATACATATTATACCAATATATATATTTTTTATGTCTAAATTCTCCACAACACAAAAAATAATCTTTACATACACTTTTACACCTTGTGATAGATTCAAAAAAGAATAGGTATCTTGGTTATTTGGAGACAAATAAGTCTCAATTTTAACTTTTGCGGAGGTAAAATCTTTACTTAGAGTAACCAAAAAATTCCTTATTTTATTCATGTGTTCCATTGATTTCAACATCCTTATTTTACCCAAAAATTTATTTTAGAATAACACAGTTAGTAAAAATTATTTTTTATTTTTTTAATGCTCGAGGGAAAAATCTTACCTCTTTAACTTTAGGATTTTATACAACTCAAATATCTAGAGAATAAAAGTCATTTCATTCCATTACAATTAGATATTTGAAAGTTATAAGACACTATTCTATTTTATTCTATTTTTAAATCTATTCTCAATAACCTTATAATATTTATCAGGAACTAATTGAGTTTTTTTGAAATCATCTCTATACATATTCAATGTATTCCCAACATCAATCATATTTGACCAATTCTCCATAAGTTATTATTATTATTAGTAACCTCATTTATCATGTTCATTTTTGATCAATTCAAACTAAATATCTTTATATTTTGGAATTATAAGTTCATCCATTTTAAGTATCATAAAATATTTGATCATTATTTGATTATTCATTAAGGGTATTTATAATGGTTATGAAAACCATTTAAATGGTAAATGTTTTTTTGATGGAATCTTGATGATTTGAGTGGTTAGAGGTTCAGGTAGATGGATGTTCAGGGTAAGAGTTTTTTATGGAATAAAGAGGATATAGCCATAATTTTAACCACGGAAGTATATTCCAATTTCCATGGTTAAACTTTAGTTGTAGTAAGAAATAACAAAAATTTAAACCATGTCTATAGAGAACCTAGTTCCATGGTTTAAATCATGGAAATATCTTTATATGGTCATGGATATACTTTAATAGCCATAGTTAAACCATGGATATATCTAGCTATTTCCATAGTTTAAACCATGGAAATATATGACCTATTTCTATAGTTTAAACTGTGTCCATAAGATTTAATAGACACTATTAAACCATGTATAAATCTATCTATTACCATAGTTTAAATAGTGGATGTAGCTGGACCCTATTACAATGATAATAAGGCCCACACTTTATCCAAATCATGTCTATAAGCTACGACCATAGTTTTGGGCCTATTTTCACGGTTTCAAGCCATAGAAACATCTTAATTTTGTAGTTGTGTAAATATAATATATATATATATATATATGATATCATTATATATATATACATATTAGTTCATATATAAAAATCTCCCACTTTCACTAAAATCCCATAAGGACTTTATGCACAACTTCACAACTCTTTTTGAATCCATCCAAACTCTTTTGGATACAGTTTTTCATCAAACTCTCTTCTTTTTGAACAAAAACTATGTCTAAAATTTTATGCTTATCTAATGGCCTAATTGTATAACCCTATATACCTTAACAGTATTAAAAATAACTATGAAATATCTATTTCATAGATATATGCAAAGAGAAACCTCTAAAAAAATATTAGTGCTACTAAAGCTACTAAGGGGTCTGGTGTGATCTCCATCAAACATACTCATATCTATATATGAACATGTCCACCAAAATATATACCATATGCATCATATGTGTATTATATAATACCTTTTTCTATGACATCAATCAAACACTAGACATGGAACATTTCATTCTAATATTATCCTCTCATCATTTTCTCGATTCTTCAAAAAATACAGACCAAGTGGATGAATACAACACATGTTATTCATCTATATGATAAGAACATCACTTGTCACTTTTCCAAGTAATTGAAAACAACATATATGAAATAAATAATCATGGCCATGAATTTCCTCTATCTAATTCAATCAAGGTCCAAATGTCTTTTCTTGTCATACAAGTGGATAAATCCCATCTTGGTTGCACTCAAATTGATGACATGATCAACAATATACCCAACCAAACCTGTATTAGATAAGTTCATATATTGACTTGCATAAGTAGGGTATCAAAGTACGAAGATTATCATGCTAGGTATATTTCCAACCTTAGGTAAGAAGGATTAATAATAAGCATACAACCCTACGTATATCTATGATCATATGATATTCCATGATATATACTTTAGCAGATCAGTCCAAGTAATAAGTCTCTACTTATTAACTCAAGAATACATTCTTAAATATCTCATATGAAACACTTTATAATAAATATAATAATATATTCAAGCTAACCTTTACATATCATCACAACCCATTATACTCCTTGATGATCATTGGTTAGGGACAACTAAAAGTTTATACTTTGAGGTATATTTATCATTTGACCATTCATGTAAAGTAAAGTTGTAGTATACATGAATGAATGATAAATAAATATTTCCTTTATTATAAATACATGATATGTTTACAACCATTATGACCAATCTCTTAAGAGATTATACATGACACTTATATAGTTACTACTATAATGGATTTAGAACATTACATCCAAATGTAATTACTATCAAATCCCGATGTGTCCATCTGATAAAATACTCCCACTAACCAATTAGTGAGTGAAATTTATGAATCAATATAGTTTTAATAATAGAGATACATAGGAATAATATTCCTTAAGTTCAAATCTTTAAACATATATTCAAACTCTTTACCTTTATAACATCAAATGTTATAATATTTTATTATTTTTTCTACTTAGAACTCTTTCTAAGTATATCATCATTATATTTGGAACCTTTTCCATTAAAATTTTCCTCGAAATACTTTATAAATAATGTAAATATTTACATTATCACTTTATTATCATATCCTAAACTCTTTTAGGATAAAGTGATATCCATTTTTTATGGTAACTAATATAACTCTTTACATTTCTTTTTTACAGTCATACCCTAAAATCTTTTAGGATAATGTGACAATAACTTCATTGTGGTAAACATATGAAATAATTTATATTTATCTTTACCATTATTTCCTAAAACTTTTAGTAAGTCAAGTGAATTTCAATTTGTAACTAAGCTGACATAACAGTAATATTTACTTTATAATAGTAACTAAATGTAACTATTTACATTTTTCTTTACTATATCATATCCTAACAATTTAGGATTGAAGAATCATTATCATATTTGAATGGTATTATCCTTTAGTTAATAGTGATATTCACTTTCTCATAGTAACTAAATGTAACTATTTAAATTTTTATTTACTGTCACATATCCTAAATATTTAGGATATAAAGTGAAAAATCACTCCAACTCATATTGGAACAATATTTTATTTGTTAACTTTGAACTTTTCTAGGTCTAAACATACACAAAATAGTCTCCTAGACATTATATTCACTTCAGAATATATTTCTAAGACTCAAAACAAACTACTTTGTGTTTTAGAAAATAACATTTAATTCATTTTATTAGGAATATTTAAAAAATAAACAATTGCTTCCATATCATATATGATATTCTATGTGTTTGGAACCTTTTTTTTGAAAATATGATTTTATTAAAACACTTTTATCTTGGATAAGACACTTTTATCCACAACATCTTCTTAAAACATGTTATAGAAATTGATGATTCATAAACCATGTGTATACAATTAATCACCTCATAAAAACCCTTTTTTATCAAAAATCCTCTCTTATCATATAAGGGAAGTGAGATAAAGATACATATCTTTCACTTAGATTCATCTGAGATTGACCCATTTTTTTACATTAAAATTCTCGATGTGGTAACTATTTACTTTATCTCATGAATATAAACTACAATATTAATCAATTATTCCTTTGATTTTAAAATCTTGTATATTTATAACACTTTTAAAACATACACTCAATATCACATTCCCTTCAAAATTAAATAATTAATTCTTATAACATTAATACCTGACATAGAAAATCCATGGAGTTCCCAAAACCCTTCAGGTATTTTAGATAATTCTATATTTTGGAATCATAACTTATTCATGATAATACCCTTAGGTTTTAAATGAACCTAGCTTCTGGAAGACATATTATTGGTCTTTCAAACATCTCCTATTTTATTTTTGAAGTTTTATCTCCTTTTACAACCTGTACAATACCAAAACTTAGACATCATATTCCTAGTTGATCCATTAACAATACTTTGAGAGTATTGGTAAAAATTCTCTTGAATTCATCCATATTGCCGAAACATTTCTATAGATGAAAATAGGATAAATTACCCAACTAGAAGAATCCATGTAGGAATTCTTCAGTCTCTCCAAACATGTTCAATCATATAGAATATTATTGACATACCAGATCATATTGATAATATGAAACTAAAATTAGTTATATAAATTATCATATTATGCCTTTTAAACCTTAAATGAACCATTCTATACTTCCATAAGCATCTAGATTTACTCTTTGAACAACTTCAACACTTGGTTTTTTAGGAAAGAACTGTTGTAACACATAGAATATTTCAATTGCTCAAGTAATTTTCTTAAGGTACCATTCTTAGGAATTTATTACTTTGAGATTCTCATTTCAAAGATTAATATAAAGTTTAATTTAATTATGAAAATGTATTTATATAAAACACAATTTTTTATCAGATGCATATCTTGTCTTATATATTTTCATCGAGGACTTTTTAAAGTGATCCCAATAAAAATGATGACCTCATATATCATATCCATTTATTAATCCAAGATCCATATTTCCTTATGTAATGATTCTGCTTAGGTGTTCCTATCATAATTTTATTTAGGAAGTGAATCATCCCAATCAAAATAGTTTTTAATTTTGGATAGTTGAGTGGATAATCCTTTATCTAAATCCATCATATGGATTCACTCAACTCTATTACTCTGGTATCCTTCCCAAGGGTTTCCCAACTGAGTGAAGTCCAAATAAAACATCAAAAGTAGATTAACAAAGGACAATCCAGGGGAACCCAGTGAAGGCATAACCTACCCAAGTATGATCCAATGTCACTCATTACTTGCTTACCTTACACAAGATAATTTAGGGGCACCCTGTGAAGGAAGAAGCTACCCAGTTGAATGATCAAGGTCTTTAAAAATGTTTCTTTAGAAGTAATGTCACACTTAGTATTTGTGGGATTTTATTTTAAAGTATCACCAATTTAATATACATCATATTCATTTGAAATTAACAATTATTACATCCTATGTAATAATTATTTTCTCATGTTCTATTACCTTTATGTGTACGACTGCTTCTAATGATTTATATTTTTAATCCCTATTCTAACCACCAAATTAATGTGTTCACACCACATTAATGTGTAAATCTTTACACAACCCACAAATATATGTTAATCACCAAAAAACAGAATTCAAGTATACTCATACATATCAAAATTCATCACATGCATAAGGTACATGAATGCTTTATGTAAAGGAATAAATTTATATGATATTGAAAAAATCCACATGAGTAAGCCTGGAATAATAAATAGTCAACCCCATTCACTTTCCTAGACAAGTAAAGCCTCTAGAAAAGTATTTGGTCCAACCCCAAGTCCCTCTACACGGGGATACTTTACTCAAGTGAGTATTCAATTCATGAAAACTCTAACACGTAATAGGCATAAACTATCCCCAATAACTATTCTCAATCTCATAACTAAAATTACAAATCAAGTTCATGGTAGATGAAAACTAAATTTTATGATATCGAAACTAGAATGATATGAAAGACTCTATCCTATAAGTAGTTCATCATATAAATTTTGGAATACAGTTATTCATAATATAAAAAATTTATAACTATGAATAAAATAAGAGAATAACCATTAAATAAATGAACAATTCAAATATTTAACCATGAGATAAATATTTATGAACAATTTCAAAAATAAAAGTTAATTATAAACCCTTTTATAATTTCATCTTTAATATTATATACATTCCATAATTTTGAATATAAACACTTTACATTCTTTCCAATATAAACACTTTCATATTTATCATAATATGGAATTTTCTTTTTAAATACATGATATTATATGAATTATAAACTATTTATAATTAAATTTATATTTTTTAAACCTTTTTACATAATCTAAATATCATATACTTAGTTATTATTTAAAACTTGATCATATCAATTATCAAAACACCTTTTGATGTGGATTAAATAATATCCAAATAAATCCCCTTAAATTTGAACAATTTCAAATTAATTAATTATGAACTAAACATGAATATTAAATAAATTTAATAATAAACAATTTATTTATTTTCCAAAATATGAGACATTTATAAACTATTCCTAAATAAATTCTAATTATAAACATTTTACAAATTATCAAGCATATAAACATTTTATATTCATATCAATATTAACCCCTTCATATTTTATATTAAATGGAATTTATATGATATTTCATGAATTATAAAAATTTTATAATTCAATATAAATTATATAAATACTTTATATAATCTAAATATAATATATTTTGGAACTTATAAACTATTTATAAATCATCTTTTATGATATATAAATAAAAAATATATTTATACATCATAAAGAATGTCATTTAATTTTTCAAAAGGCATTTTAAAAATATATTTATCAATTAACCATAAAAATTTTATAGTTAATTTGTCATGACCCATCCCAGTGGGGCCCACGCCATGACTCCCCAAGCCCACCTCCAATAGGCCAGGGGCTGGTGACTAGCACCGAGTAGACATATCACTAATATGGGAGGCATTGCCTAAGTACCTGTACGCACGCACACATCTCCAAGCCCACAAATGCTGAAATGTAAAATCCACTAAGGAAAAGAATGCATGCATAAAACTAAACCCAACCAACAGAGTACAAAGAAAGGTAGAGTGCTGTAAAAGTAAACTGGGCCAGAATACAAGCCCACCAAAAACAAGAGTCTGAAAAGTGCAAAGTCCAACCTGTAAGAACAAAGGGTACTGGGACTGCCACTCGTCGCCGTAGGAATGCCTCAGCCTAAAGGGAACTCAGAAAGCTCGGTCCTGTCCTGGTCCGCCATGGACTCTATCAAAAAGATGCTCATCTGCACAAGACACCAGACGTGCGGGCAAAGCCCGTGCAGGGGTGAGTATAACAATACTCAGTAGAGGAACCCGAAAATCATAAAGTAGTACAAAAATTAAAGGTACAGTCATCTATGCATAGTATATGTCTACAGAACTTATAGAAAAAACTAGATATACTCAAAACCCAGACCCGTGGTCTAGAGACAAGTCACACAACTGCATACCCCCACTAGGGATTCTGTTCAAAGATTTCGTGATTCACTCATTCCGGGAGAACACACTCCATGAGTCTTATGGCTCTGATGACGTCCATCCGAGAAGTTCTGTTCATCGGGAACCATCACGAGAGGTAGCTGCACTCATTACGGGAGACACACTCCTGAGTGGGAAGGTTACGGTATATAGAAGGCACTCATTACGGTAGACACACTTCTGAGTGAAAAAGATCACGATACACATATGAGGATCACTGCCAGGGCCATGGCGGATACCGCAACTCATCCAGATTCACCAGTTAGGTGATACACCATCTAGGTAGAGGATAAACGCCCGGTAAGGTTGGTCACGTCGATGCCTGACTCTACCTAGGGTCAGGAATGGATAGAGGATCTCGATCCGGGCCTCTCAGATGGATGCCTGACTCTATCACAGAAAGTCCTGTTGAAGGGATCATACTCCTGAGTGGGAAATGATGCCTAACCTTCAAGGTAATGAGAAGAAGGGGCACTAACCCCAACGAAAGATGTCCAAGGTACGATGAACGAAAGGACCAAGCTGTTTTCCAAAAAGTACATGGCGTGTAGAAAAGGTACACACCGTGTTGTCTGACCCTGGGTACTGCCCGTGTACAATGACCCATGTCAAAGGCTGGTCGTGTAGAAAAACTTAGTACAAGGCGTGTAGTATGGTGTACACGCTGTGTCTGGGTAACTGGGGTTAGCTCCGCATACTCTGGCCATGTGCCCGTACACGGTCATCATCCCGTGTACTCTAACCCATGTAATCTGAACACAGGGTTACCCACATTACTGGACTCACCTGGACATGTGATGGAGTACACGGTCGTGTACCCCATCCCGTGTCTGCGTATCCGCGAGATACATGCCGAGCTCCGCGTAGCCGCTTCTGCCGCGCTGTACACGCTGTGTCGCCTGAAGCCGTGTAACTCATCCCATGTCCGTGTACTACCCAAAGTACACGCCGAGCTTCAGGGAAAGTCCAACACGCCATGTGACCAGGGTCACACGCCATGTTGTTCCTCTCTGACCCCGAAACCCAAGTCACTGCCGCTAGTACTACATGGCATGTTCTTCGGAAGTACACACCGTGTATTCTAGAAATTTCCAGAAACGATTCCCTTCACCGGTATGCCTCCCGTGGTGCTCCGATCATCGATCCAGCCGTCCAATCACCACAAAACTTATAGGTTTTGGTCGCCCCGACACCACGAAGCCACTTCTGTCGTTTTCGGGCCTCCGATCAGCCCCGAAAACATGATTTGATCTTCCCGCGCGAAGAAAGCTTGAAGAACGCCCTTTCTCGATCCGGTCTGATTCGTCGTACGTCATCATCGCCGCACCACCACAAGGTCATTGCGGTGTCGAACCTTCGATTTGGGATTGTTGCATCATGGAACGGATGTACAACGATCCGTTGTTCATCGCCCTGCGAAGAACGCAAAGAACGCACGAGAAAGAATGGGGGAGGAAATCCAATAAACAAAAAAAAAATTGAGGAACGAACCTCCGCCATCGTTTGTCACGGTGTTGATTCGCTCCAATTAATAGGATTAAATGGAGCAGAGATCATCATGAATAAAGATCATGGATTAATTCCCCAAAATACCAAAGAAAACCCTCCCGCAAGAACGTATGAATCCGCGGATCAACTTGTTCGTGGTTGATCCGCGTTCGTCGTTTAAACTCAAAAACAGGGAAAAGAAATTGAAATAAAAAACCCCTACCTTTCGAAATGATCGATCGTTGACGAAGGTGTCTCACTGCCGTTGTCATCGATATCATTTAATGTCGGCGCAACGATCCTCGATCTCGATCTGTCGTCGTTCGTCACTGAGAATTCTCTCTAACGCCTCACGGATTCGGCAGAGATTCCTCTCAAACGTTGCCAACGATCAACAATTGCTTAACCCATTAAAAAGGGAAACATGTTGTCATTTAATTACGCGTCAGCATTAATTATGTCGACTTGTCATTTTGAAGTTATTATGACGCACCATTAATTTAGGAAATAGCTGCACCGTTGCCGCGCTGCAGCGGATGTTTCCTTAAATGAAATAAAATATACTTGTTAATTTATTTTATCTTATTTTACTTAAAATGTTCGAAAATAAACATTCTCCCTTGACCCAAACTTGTCGAGGTTAATCTCATTCTTAGGTAAAGTCATCATCCTGGACGCAACAGTGCCCTTAGATTTTTAATCCAGGCTTCTGTTTGGAAACTGCCACAACCGCGCACAAGCGCTGACTCACTTAACTTTAAAAAAAAAGTTCAAACCACCATTCCGGGATCACTGGACCTCAGAATGATGTGCCGTATTCACGCCTGGTCTCTAAATAATTCCATAATATTTAAAATAATAAATGGAAAAATCCGAGACATTAAATTCTCCCCACCTTGGGGCTTTACATCCCCGAAAATCCAAAACAAGAGCTACTCAAAAAGATGAGGGTACTGGGCACAGATCTGAGCCTCCCGCTCCCACGTGCTCTCCTGAAGATTCCCGTGCTACCACTGGAAACGCACCAAGGGAATTGATCACCCACGAAGGATCCCGTCCTACCAATCCTCGATCTCCACTGGGTACTCAACAAAGGTTACTCCATCCTCGATGTCCAGCTCGCCCCAGTCGATGATGTGTGATGGGTTTTGCACGTACCTCCTCAACTGCGACACGTTGAAGACATCATGTACCCGGTGCAACTATGGTAGTAGAGCTAGATGATACGCCACCTCTCCAACTCTGCACAGAATTTTGAAAGGTCTGATGAACTTCAGAGATAAATTTCCGCCTCAACCAAATCTCTGCAACCCTCATCGAGGTGAGACCCGAAGAAAGACATGGTCTCCATCGTTGAACTCTAGAGGTCTCCGTCTCCTGTCAGCATAAGACTTCTGCCGGCTCTGTGCAGTCTTCATCTGCTCCCAGATGATCTCCACCTTCTCTGTGGTGGTTCACACTAACTCTGGACCCATGAGTGCTAACTATCCGGGGTCGGTCCAGCAAAGCGGTGACCGGAAGAGTATCCCATACAAGGCCTTGAATGGTGCCATACCGATGGTGGAGTGGTAGCTGTTGTTGTACGCAAACTCCACCAGTGGTAGGTGGTCCTCCCAACTTTGACTAAAGTCTAAGATATAGGCTCGCAACATATCCTCTAGAACCTGAATGGTCCTCTCCATCTGACCATCCGTCTGGGGATGAAATGATGTACTCAAGCGTAGCTGAGTCCCAAAAGCCTCCTGCAATCCCTTCCACAACCGGGATGTGAAGCGGGCGTCACGGTCTGAGACTATAGTCGAGGGGATTCCATGAAGCCGAACTATCTCCTGCACATAGAGGCATCCCAAGATCTCTATGGAACTTTGCCCCTGATAGCTAGGAAGTGGGCCAACTTGGTGAGTCGGTCAACGATCACCCAGATGGAATCATGCCCCTTGGACGTCCGTGGCAAGAGCATCACGAAGTCCATCGATATTCCCTCCCACTTCCACTCTGGAACTTCCAAGGGGTGAGCTAATCCCACTGGAACCTGGTGCTCAGCCTTCACCTGCTGGAATGTGAGGCATTGAGAAACAAAATCCACTACTCCCCTCTTCATGCCTGACCACCAGAACTGTCGTCGGAGATCCTGGTACATCTTTTCCACTCCAGGATGTACCACCAAGGGGGACATATGAAACTCCCTCAGGACCTCTTCCTGGAACGCCACTGGTACAACAGTGCATCCTCTGAAAAGGAGTACATGCTTTCCACCTTGTAAATATCCATCAGGTGCATGTCCCGTGGATAACTGAGCATGTAAATCTACACAGTCGACATCCCCAAGATGTGCCTCCCTAACTTGATGTAAGAGTGGATGGGTGATAACCATCAACTGTAGGTAAGTTGTATCCTCTCCATCCACGAAGGATAACTGTAACACGGCTAACTGCTGTGTCGCCTCACTCAACAGCTGTGAGCTCGACCTATTGCTAAGAGAATATGCCACCTTGTTCCCCTTTCCATGAGTATAGATGATCTCAAAATCATAGTCCTAGAGGAACTCTAGCCAACGCCTCTGCCTCAGATTCAGATCCTTCAGTGAGAATATGTACTTGAGGCTCTTGTGGTCAGAGTAGACAATAAACCGCTCGCCCATAAGGTAGTGTCGCCACATATTCAATGCGAATACTACCGCTACCAACTCGAGATCGTGGGTCACATAGTTCTGCTCATGTGACCTAAGATGGCGCGAACCATAAGAAATCATTGCATTCCACTACATCAGGATACAGCCGAGCCTGGTCCCTGATGCATCGCAAAAAACTGCGTACTCGACACCCTCCTCTAGAAATCTCAAGACTGGGGCGCTCGTCAAACTCTGTCTCAAATTCTCGAAAGCCTACTGTCACTTTTCTGTCCATACGAAGGGTTGCCCCTTCCTGGTCAAGGCTGTCATCAGTGCTGATATCCGGGAGAAGTCAGGAATGAATCTCTGGTAATACCCTGCCAACCCAAGGAAGCTCCGCACCTCCATCACGCTCCGAGGTGGCTCCCATGCTAACACAGCCTTCACCTTGGCTGGGTCCACAGCTACTCCATCTGCTGAGATGAGATGTCCCAGAAAGTGGACCTCCTGAATCCAAAACTGGAACTTTGAGAGCTTCCCATAAAGTTGGTGCTCCTGAAGTACTTCCAGAACCATCCGCAGGTGTCTCACGTGATCCTCCTCTGACACCAAGTACACAAGGATGTCGTCGATAAAGACCACTACGAACCGGTCTAAGTACGGCTGGAAGATCCGGTTCATCAGCCCCATGAACACTATCGGGGAATTCGTCACGCCAAAATGCATCACCAAGTACTCATAGTGACCATAGCGGCATCTGAAAGCCGTCTTCGGTATATCCTCGTCCCGCACTCATAGCTGGTGATATCCTGATCGAAGGTCAACCTTCGAGAACCATTGCACCCCTCTTAGTTGATCAAAGAGGTCATCAATCCTCGGTAGTGGATACTTGTTCTTCACCGTCACCTGGTTCAGGCGGCGGTAATCCACGCACAACCTCAGACTCCCTTCTGCCTTCTTGGAAAACAAGATTGGGGCCACCCAGGGTGAGACGCTGGGTCTTACAAAACCCTTTCTCTGAAAATCCTCCAACTGCACCCTCAGCTCGTGAAGCTCCGCAGGAGCCATCCGATAAGCCGATGAGGAAATTGGTGTTGTCCCGAGGTGTAAGTCGATGCAGAAGTCAATTTCCCAATGGGGAGGTAATCCTAGAACATCTTCGGGAAAGACGTCCTCATACTCTGCCACCACTGCTGGGAACTAAGAGCTCACAATATCTACTGCTCCGAGGGTAAGGCTAGACAACTCATGAGTGATCGGCTGCACCCTCCTATGCATGAGCCCATTTTGTGCTGCCTGGGTTTCCTTTTCTCCGATAAAGGAAAACCTCGTTCCATCACAGCGGACACACCGCACTCTTCTCCTAAAACAGTCAATCAGGGCATGGACCGAAGATAACCAATCCATACCGAGAATGACGTCATAAGGCCTCGACACTACCAACAAGAGGTTCCAACCGAAACTCTTGCCTCCAAGGGTAAGATCACACTATCTGCAAAGGTGCATGATCATCGAGTCTCCTCCCGTAGGCGTCTCCAAGCGTAAGGATTGAGTCAACGGTTCTACCAGAATCCCGAGGTTTCGTACAAGACATGTGGATATAAGGGAATGACTGGAACCTGTGTCTATGAGTACGGATGCTAAGGTAGAAAAGACACAGATCGTACCTCGAATCATCCCTGGATCCCCTGGGTCATATTCCTCGACCGCATGCAGCTGTCCTCACCCCTGTCCCCCAGCTCCCTGAGCCTGGTGTAGACCTCCTGGGGGTGGTGGTGGAAGTAAGTCGAAGCGTCTGCCACCACCTACAGCTCTCCCTTCTCCTCTGCCACGTCCACCGCCGGGCGGGTCTACCTGCTCTATTCTCTGACTCTGCCTCGGTGGTCCATCCACTGCTTCCATGTCAGCAGCTCGACAGGTTGGGAAATCTCTAGCTAGATATCCCCTACCGTCGCATGCGTATCATCGATTCTCCCTAGGATGACTGGATCCAGCCTGAGAGCCCTTGACTGTCGATCCCCTGCCCTAGGTCCTCCTATGACGTTTACCACGTCCAGATCCCTGTGCCTGAAGTCGGATCCCTACTGCCGGGGTCTCCGCACCTGTCTGCCTGCTGCTGACTGCCGTCGGCTGTCTCTACTCCGCCAAGAAGCTCTCGACCACCAAAGCTCGCTCGAGCACTCCAGCATAAGTCGATATGCATAGAGGCACGACACTAGCTCATATGTCTCATCGTAAACCCTGCTCGAAGGTCCGAGATCTGAAGTACTGATCCATGACCATATCCATCGAGTACCTGGCGAGGTTGGTGAACCTCGATGAATAGTCATCTACTGTTATACTACCCTGCTGGAGCTGAAGAAGCTCCTGGATGCGCACAGCTCTTAGCGTAACCAGAGAGAACTCCTCCCGGAAGAGTCGCTCAAACTCCTTACACGAAAGAGTCTCCTCATCATGAGTGTATGTGGTCAGACTCCACCATCTTCCGACCAAACCCTGAAGAAGGATCGCTCCTAGGATCACCATCTGGTCTGCTAGTGTCCTCACTAGGCGGAAAAATCTAGTCACCGCCTCAAGACAATCCTCAGCCTCCTGAGGGTCGGGCTTGCCTCGGAACCTGAGGGGCCTCTGTCTCTGAAACTTATGGAGTTCACTGAGCCTACGCTCCTCACCGGTCGGTACCGCGGGTACCACTGGCTGCTCCACTAGTGGTGGTACAACAGGTGCACCACCTGGTGGAAACGCCTAGGGAGCTGGTCCTTGTATCGAAGCCTCGTCACTGAGGGGGTCATCCTTGTGATCATGCTGCTGAACCCTAGCGGGTATGCGTAGCGGAGGCATCCTATAAACAAACAAGATGTACTATGGTCAATGAGGATATCTGGATAGCTGACACAAAGGACATGGAAAACACAACCCATTCCTATATGATGCATGTACCTTTTATTTACCCCGCAACCAGTGCTTTCGTGTACCAAGTCGAAAAGCAGGTTATCAGAGTCCTAGTGTATGGATACGTCGGCCGCCACACCCACACTGGGGTCTCTGGCCTGAAAGCCAAACCCGAAACACTCAACACTGTTGCCCCAAACCAAACTCACAGATTCTTGGTCCTAAGGTAGAATAGACCACCTCTGATACCACTATGTCGTGACCCGTCCCAGTGGGGCCCATGCCGTGACTCCCCAAGCCCGCCTCTAATAGGCCAGGGGCTGGTGACTAGCACTGAGTAGGCATATCACTAATATGGGAGGCATTGCCTAAGTACTTGTACGCACGCACACATCTCCAAGCCCACAAATGCTAAAATGTAAAAACCACTAAGGAAAAGAATGCATGAATACAACTAAACCCAACCAACAGAGTATGACGAAAGGCAGAGTGCTGTAAAAGTAAACGGGACAGAATACAAGACCACCAAAAATAAGAGTCTGAAAAGTGAAAAGTCCAACCTGTAAGCACAAAGGGTACTGGGACTGCCGCTCATAGCCGTAGGAACACCTCGGGCTGAAGGGAACTCAGAAATCTTGGTCCTGTCCTAGTCCACCCTGGACTCTATCAAAAGGCTGCTCGTCTGCACAAGACACCATACATGCGGGCAAAGTCCCTGTAGGGGTGAGTATAACAATACTCAGTAGAGGACCCCGAAAACCACAAAGCAGTACACAAAGTAAAGGTACAGTCGTCTATGCACAATATATGTCTACATAACATATAGAACAAACCAGATATACTCAAAACCTAGACCCGTGGTCTAGAGACAAGTCACACAACCGCATACCCCTGCTAGGGATTCTGTTCGAAGATTCCGTGATGCACTCGTTTTGGGAGAACACACTCCACGAGACTTATGGCTCTGATGACGTCCGTCCGAGAAGTGTTGTTCGTCGGGAACCGTCATGAGAGGTAGCTGCACTCATTATGGGAGACACACTCCTGAGTGGGAAGGTTATGGTAGATAGAAGGCACTCATTATGGGAGACAAACTCCTGAGCGGGAAAGATCACGATACACAGATGAGGATTACTGCCAGGGCCATGGCGGATACCACGACTAATTCGGATTCACCACTTACGTGATACACCAGATAGGTAGAGGATCAACACCCGGTAAGGTTGGTCACGTCGATGCATGACTCTACCTAGGGTCAGGAATAGATGGAGGATCTCGATCCGGGCCTCTCGGATGGATGCCTAACTCTATCACAGAAAGTCCTGCTGAAGAGATCATACTACTGAGTGGGAAATGATGCCTGACCTTCAGGGGAATGAGAAGAAGGGGAAGTAACCCAAACAAAAGACGTCCAAGGTACGATGAATGAAAGGAACAAGCCGTTTTCCAAAAATTACACGGCGTGTAGAAAAGGTACATGCCGTGTTGTCTGACCCAGGGTATTGACCATGTACAACGTCCCGTGTCAAAGGCTGGTCGTGTAGAAAAACTTAGTAAACGGCATGTAGTATGGTGTACACGCCGGGTCTGGGTAACTGGGGTTGGCTCTGCGTACTCTGGCCATGTGCCCGTACATGGTCATCAACCCGTGTACTCCAACCCGTGTAATCTAAACATGGGGTGACCCAAGTTACTAGCCTCTCCTGGCCATGTGATGGAGTACACGGTCTTGTACCCCATCTCGTTTCCAACTATCCGCAATATACACGCCGAGCTCCGCGTAGCCGCTTCTGCCGCGCTGTACACACCGTGTCGCCTGAAGCTGTGTAGCTCATCCCGTGTCCGTGTACTACCCAAATTACACACCGAGCTTTGGGGAAATTCCAACATGCCATGTGAACGGGGTTACATTCCGTGTTGTTCCTCTCTGACCCCAAAACCCTAGCCGCCTCCGCCAGTACTACACGGCGTGTTCTTCGAAAGTACACGCCGTGTATTCTGGAAATTTCTGAAAACGACGCCCTTCGCCGGCACGCCTCCCGCTGTGCTCCGATCATCGATTCGGCCATCCGATCGCTGAAAAACTTCCAGGTTTTGGTCGCCCAAACACCACGAAACCGCTTCCATTGTTTTTGGGACTCCGATCGGCCCCGAAAACATGATTTGATCTTCCCGCGTGAAGAACGCTCGAAGAACGCCCTTTCCCAATCTGGTACGATTCGTCGTCCACCATCGTCGCCGCACCTCCACAAGGTCGTTGTGGTGTCGAACCTTAGATTTGGGATCTTTGTGTAGCGGAACGG
This sequence comes from Viscum album, assembly GCA_963277665.1. Classification (NCBI taxonomy): domain Eukaryota; kingdom Viridiplantae; phylum Streptophyta; class Magnoliopsida; order Santalales; family Viscaceae; genus Viscum; species Viscum album. The sequence goes on along the minus strand of OY728139.1, from coordinate 1,517,333,896 downwards.
ATGCACAATGATCCGTTGTTTGTCGCCCCGCGAAGAACGTGAAGAACACACGAGAAAAAATGGGGGAGGAAATCCAATAAACAAAAAAAAATGAGGAACGAACCTCTGTCGTCGTTTATCACGGCTTTGATCCACTCCCATTAATAGGTTTAAATGGAGTAGAGATCATCATGAATAAAATGCATGGATTAATTCCCCAAAATCCCAAATAAAACCCTCCCGCAAGAACGTACGAATCCGCGGATCAACTTGTTCGTGGTTGATCCACGTTCGTCGTTTAAACTCAAAAACGGGGAAAAGAAATTGAAATAAAAAACCCCTACCTTTAGAAGGGATCGATCATTGATGAAGGTGTCGCGCTAACGTTGTCGTAGAGATCCTTCAACATCGGCGCAACAATCCTCGATCTCGATCCGTCATCATTCGTCGCCGAGAATTCTCTCTAATGCCTCACGGATTCGGCAGAGATTCCTCTCAAATGTTGCCAACGATCAACAATTGCTTAACCCATTAAAAAAGGAAACATGTTGTCATTTAATTAAGTGGCAGCATTAATGATGCCGACTCGTCATTTTGAAGTTATTATGACACGCCATTAATTTAGGAAATAGCTGCGCCGTTGCCACGCTGCAGCGGATGTTTCCTTAAATGAATAAAATAAACTTGTTATTTTATTTTATTTTACTTAAAACGTCCAAAAATAAACTTTCTCCCTCGACCCACAACGGTCGAGGTTAAGATCGTTATTAGGTAAAGTCATCGTCCTAGACGCAACGGTGCCCTCAGATTTTTAATCCAAACATCTGTTTGGAAACTACCCCAACCGCGCACAAGCGCCGACTCACTTAACTTAAAAAAAAAGTTCAAACCACCATTCTGGGCTCATTGGACCTCGGAATGATGTTCCGTCTTCGTGCCCAGTCTCGAAATAATTCCATAATATTTAAAATAATAAATGGAAAAATCTGAGACATTACATAATTAATTTATAAAACTTTTTTATAAATTTATATAAATATTTAAAAATACCATTTTCATTATTTATAAAAAGTTTATAAATAATATAATTCTATTCAAAATATAATTCTCTTGATATATAAACTTTTCATATTTTTTTCCAGGATAGAAAAATATTATTTTAAAATTAAAATGTATTTGTCATAAATTAATAAACATGTTGTTTTTTCAAATAAGGCTCCACTTTGATACCAATTATGGGTTTTGTATGACCATCACATGACCATGTACATCATAAGATAACCCAAACATAGATAGATATATATATTTGATAATCAACATGTAAATATAAAACTGTATAAACAATGTACCTAGAAATCACCAATGACAACAATATTCTTCTTCCTAGATGAAGGAGAATGTTTGACGAAGATCACTAAGTAGTGAAAAAACCACCCTGCCTCTGGGGCGGGGGGGTACACCGGCTAATGGATCTGGGATCATATCATGAGGATACCCAAATACTGAAGGGGTGCCGGTACCTTTATCTTAGATGATAAAAAATAATGTGGGAGGAAGAGAGAATTGAGAGGCTTGCTCAAAATTGGATTATTGCAATATAAGGGATTACATCCCTTTATATATATCCATCCACGACGTATTTCATTAAATGAAAAAATATCATCCATATTTATTTATCCATATACATTTATCCCCATAATTCATTGAATCATATTCAATGATAGATCAAGCCAATTAATCCATTCACAATGGATTATAACTGATAATAAAACCATTCGGGGAAAATAAATATTTATCAAATATATAGATATATATTTATTATTGTAATTATTTAAATATACAATTTATATATATAACATCATATTATATATATATATATATATTAGTGAATATATAACATTTTTCTAAAGTCATTTAAAGTATTTTTAGAGTGATTTAAAGTTCCCCCAGATGTGTTATGAAGGATTTAAGTCTATTTGATGAAGTTTGGAATTTCTATGATAGAGTTGAAAAAATGGATAAGTATAATATATTACAAAAAATTTATAAGATATTTGGTCTTCATAAGATATTTGATGATTTTGTAAGATATCTTCTATTATTTAAGATACTTTGAGAATCACATAAGCCTTTTTGGTCATTGTAAGATATTAATCCATTTTTTTAAGATACTTACATTCTCACAAGATTATTATGATATCATAGGATATTCATACAAACACATAAGATACATAGAATTAATAAGATACCTAAATCACATAAGATACTTGGAACACATAATATACTTTAATCCCACAAGATACATGTCCATTGTGTAAGATGTTGTGTTCTCATAAGATATTATACTTTGAAAATATGGGAAACTAGGAAATTCTAGAAGATAATTTTGAAAGACTAGTGGGATGATGATATGATATTTCTTATTGAAAAAACATCATAAAAAACCATATAGATTATGATTCAATCCAAGTATGAAGAATCAAACTAAGGTTGTTTTGTGGAATGAAGAGCAGTTGCGTTATAATAGAAGGTGCCACGATGCAAAGCTCTATGAATAAAATCATGCATTCCAACATGGAATAAGTTATGTTGAATATGCATTAAAATAATTAAATGGAATATTTAATTTTGGTTTATTTATCTTCCATGGGTTATTAATTAATAATAATCTGTTAGGAATAGATTAAATGGATTGAATATTCATTGAATAAGATTCAATAAATTAATGATAATATGAATAAATGTTCATGGATACATAAATATGGTTGATGTGTTTCATTTAATGAAACACATTATGGATGGTTAGATAAAGGTATATGATCCATCCTATTGAAAACAAATGAATGTGAGAAATCCTCTCAATTCTATCTTCCTCTCATACTATTGCTCATCGTTTGAGATAAAGGTGCTAGTACCCCTTATATATTCGGGTATCCTCATGATATAATCATATATACATTATCTGATGTCCCACCACCCTCAGAGTTAGGGTGTTTTCAGTCATTGCTTTATGATCTTTATAAAATATTATCCTTCACCAAGGAAGAAGAAGACTGCTACTGCTGGAGTTTTTCAAGTACACTGTTTTATAGTTTTATTTACGCATTGATTCTTAAAGATAAGAATACATATTTTTGGGATGTATTATACTAAATATAATCATATGAAAATCTAATTAAACCAATCAATGGTATCTAAGTGTAGGATTATTTGATGAATTAATGTGTTTATTTATTTATGAAAAAACACGTTTTAATTGTAAAATGAGATTTTTCAAACATAGAGATAAATATTAAAATTCACATTTAGTAATTAAATAACATGTTTATTTAAATATTTATGTTATTCATATTTACATGTTTTAAATTTGTATGGAATTCCAATTTTAATTTTCTCCATCATAGACCTCAGGTTTACATCTCAATTTTGTAAATCATTACATCAATCCCTTGAAACCCAGTTGACCATGATCACAAAATTTCAACCTCAAATGGATGGAAAGTTTAAACATATAATCCAGATATTTGATGAAATAATTAGATATTATGTTATGTATTTTTTAGGCTCATGGGAGGATCATATACCATTAGTGTAGTTCTCATATAATAATAGTTATCTAGCATCAATACATATGAATCCTTTCAAATATGTGTATGGCCATCCATTTAATTCTCTATATTATTAGTTCTCCAATTTATTAGGTAGAAACAAGTGAGTATTAAATTATTGGACCTATCCTTGTGCATGAGATGATGGATAATATTAAGATAACCAGGAAGAATATGAAGATGATGTAAAGCCATCAAAAATCATTCGTGGATCAATTTTGTCGTCCATTATCATTTGATGTGGGTGATCATGTTTTCTTGAGAGTATCTCTGAGATAGGAAATATATATTTGGATAATTAAGGTAAATTGTATCCTTGATACATTATACCTTTTGAGATACTAGAATGAATTTTTTATGTAGATTATTGGTTGGATTTACTATCGATATTTATCTATGTGAACAATGTATTTCATGTATCTCAATTGAAGAATTATTATCCTAATCTTGAACATGTTATTCAATGGGACTATGTTTATCATGAACTAGATTCTATGTTTATTCATGTGATGATATTGATTTTTGATAGGCAATAAAAGCTATCTCCTGGGAAAAGTATCATTTTGGTAAAATTCTTATAGTAGCATGGTCATCTTTTGGAGGAAACTTGGGAACGTGAGATGGAAATACTGGAAAATTATACTGAGCTCTTCTAAACCAATGCCAATATACAACTTTTCTTGGACATGAAGAATAATGGTGGGGATAATTTAACACCCCTAGTTTCAGCTAATTTATCCTATATTATGTATTTTGATGTTATATATTACTTTGGTTGACTTCCCAAAGTTTCTATATGGTTTTGAAGTGTTTTTAATTAATTTATGGGATTTCATGGTTTGAGCATGGTTAGGAGAAACAATGAAATTTATTAAAGAAACCATATAAGAGATTCCATGATTCATTTGGTAAGTGAATGGTTGGTGCGTATTTGGATAAACTGTGTAGGTACTATAAGAAGACGTGAAAGTGGAGATAGTGGGTAAAAGTATGGTTGGTGCATGGTTTGTAAAACTATTCAAGCCACACCTACAAGAATATGGTTTGGAGATAGTATCATGCACACAGTTAGTGCATGATTTCTCAAACCGTGTAGTCTAACAGTGCAACATGAATTAAATTCTCTAAAAATTAGAGTTTAACTTGGGTTTTCACCCCAAAACCCATTTATCACCTATTATCATAGTTTCTCGAACTCCTCTCCTATCCTAGAAATCCTTGGTGATTTTCTTTGAACATGAAGGTGATTTTGATGTTAAATCTATTGAATCAATGATAAGTCCAAATTATTTCTTATTCTATCTAGATCTACTTACATTCCCTCTCAAAAAGCCAAAGATTTAATATATTATAGATATAAATATATCCCATGATGTGTATTTTGATGAGATCTTGTTGGGATCTATAAAAGGAAGATGTTTCAATGATAGATCTTGGGGTTTAGTGCACCTTTCTATGTTTTCTTTAACCGTTGTGAGGTAGGTGGATTCTCTTTCACACTACTTATTCTATAGATTAAAGACTGGATGTCCAAATCACCATCTATTTCCTTTTTATAAAAAATTTCTTGGTTTATTACCTAATTCTTTGGTTTTTAATTAATATACATAAGGTGTTTGATAAATTACTTGAAATAAGATGGTTTTCTAAAGAAATAGTTTTTGTTGAGATCTCAGTGCTGGAGTTGGCGCCCTAGAACCAAATTCTATATACTTTAGGATAACTTATATTCATGGTTTTTGAATATCAATAAATTCCTTATCACATCATGATTGTTCTTCTACGTAACATTGTATGTGATAAAATTCTAAGAGTAACTATCATACTAAAAGGTTACAATGGATCCCTTCTATGATGAGAACCCGGAAGTGCTATGGAACTGTCACTACGGGAAAAATGGGTATTTGCGACGGGAATAAATCCCGTCGCAAATAGCCCTGTTAAAAACTTATCTGCGACGGGGGTATTTGCCCGTTGCAAATAAGTAGCCTTTTGCGACGGGATAGCTTTCCCCGTCGCAAAAGGACTGACGCCCTTTGCGCGCCAAATTGCGGGAAACTTATTTGCGACGGAGGAATATTCCCGTCGCAAATAACCGGTGGCGGTAAAAGGTATTTGCGACGGGAATATTCCCCCGTCGCAAATAGTATGTCGCCAGGTGGTTATTTGCGACGGGTCCCGTCGCAAATAACTACTTAACCGTTGACCGTAATAAATGATGGCTAAGGTATTTGCGACGGGATACCCGTCGCAAATGGGCCCGTCGCAAATAATCTAACCTATAAACACCCCCATCCGTTTTTTTCAAATCATTCTCAAACTCCATCTTCTTCTTCTCTCAAAATTTTATTTCTAAAGTACAGTTTTTCTCAAGTTTAATTTTTTTCTCCGAAATTGATATTGAAGTTTTGAAGAACGACCAGAGATCAACCTCAGATCAATTTTAAAGGTATTTATATTCATTTTAATTTAATATTTATTTTTAATGTTTTATTAGTTTCAATTATTCTTAATTAGTTGTAATTTAATTATGTTTACATTGTTTTGTTACTTAATAAATTTAAATTATTAGTATTGTTCATAGTTAATGGTAATTAGGAATAATTAGGAATAATTTTTAATAATTAAGAATAAATATTAATAATTAGTAATAAATAACAATAATTAGGAATAATAACATTATTACATTATTAGTATATTTTATTATTAATATTAAAATAATATAAATTTATATATATATACAATTCTCTTTTCATCTGTGTGTTTGCTGTCTCCACATGTATTATTTGTATGTGGAGATAGAAAACACACATATGAAAGGAGAATTGTATATAAATTAAAAAATTATATTATTTTAATATTAATAATAAAATATACTAATAATGTTATTATTCCTAATTATTGGTAATTATTCCTAATTATTGATAATTATTCATTTAATTACTAATAATTAGGAACAATTACCAATAATTATCAATAATTAGGAATAATTAGTAATAATTAGTAATAATTACCAATAATTAGTAATAACTACCAATAATTCGTAATAATTACCAATAATTAGTAATAATTACCAATAATTAGTAATAATTAGTAATAATTACTAATAATTACCAATAATTAGTAATAATTAGCAATAATTAGTAATAATTACCAATAATTAGTAATAATTACCAATAATTAGTAATAATTACCAATAATTAGTAATAATTACCAATAATTAGTAATAATTACCAATAATTTGTAATAATTACCAATAATTAGTAATAATTACCAATGACTCGTAATAATTACCAATAATTAGTAATAATTACCAATAATTAGTAATAATTACCAATAATTAGTAATAATTACCAATAATTAGTAATAATTACCAATAATTAGTAATAATTACCAATAATTAGTAATAATTACCAATAATTAGTAATAATTAGTAATAATTACCAATAATTAGTAATAATCAGTAATAATTAGTAATAATTACCAATAATTAGTAATAATCAGTAATAATTACCAATAATTAGTAATAATTAGTAATAATTAGTAATAATTACCAATAATTACCAATAATTAGTAATAATTAGCAATAATTAGCAATAATTAGTAATAATTAGTAATAATTAGTAATAATTAGTAATAATTAGTAATAATTAGTAATAATTACCAATAATTAGTAATAATTAGTAATAATTAGTAATAATTACCAATAATTACCAATAATTAGTAATAATTACCAATAATTACCAATAATTAGTAATAATTAGTAATAATTAGTAATAATTAATAATAATTAGTAATATTTAGTAATAATTAGTAATAATTAGTAATAATTACCAATAATTAGTAATAATTAGTAATAATTACAAATAATTAGTAATAATTAGTAATAATTACCAATAATTAGTAATACTTAACAATAATTAGTAATAATTACCAATAATTAGGAATAATTACCGGTAAATAGTAATAATTAGTAATAATTAGAAATAATTACCAATAATTAGTAATAATTAGTAATAATTAGTAATAATTAGTAATAATTCGTAATAATTAGTAATAATTACCAATAATTAGTAATAATTACCATTAATTAGTAATAATTAGTAATAATTAATAATAATTACCAATAATTAGTAATAATTACCAATAATTAGTAATAATTACCAATAATTAGTAATAATTACCAATAATTACCAATAATTAGTATTAATTATTAATAATTACCAATAATTAGTAATAATTACCAATAATTAGTAATAATTACCAATAATTAGTAATAATTACCAATAATTAGTAATAATTACCAATAATTAGTAATAATTACCAATAATTAGTAATAATTACCAATAATTAGTAATAATTACCAATAATTAGTAATAATTACCAATAATTAGTAATAATTACCAATAATTAGTAATAATTACCAATAATTAGTAATAATTACCAATAATTAGTAATAATTACCAATAATTAGTAATAATTACCAATAATTAGTAATAATTACCAATAATTAGTAATAATTAGTAATAATTACCAATAATTAGTAATAATCAGTAATAATTAGTAATAATTACCAATAATTAGTAATAATCAGTAATAATTACCAATAATTAGTAATAATTAGTAATAATTAGTAATAATTACCAATAATTACCAATAATTAGTAATAATTAGCAATAATTAGTAATAATTAGTAATAATTAGTAATAATTACCAGTAATTAGTAATAATTAGGAATAATTAGTAATAATTAGTAATAATTAGTAATAATTAACAATAATTAGTAATAATTAGTAATAATTACAAATAATTACCAATAATTACCAATAATTAATAATAATTACCAATAATTACCAATAATTAGTAATAATTAGTAATAATTAATAATAATTAGTAATAATTAGTAATAATTAGTAATAATTAGTAATAATTACCAATAATTAGTAATAATTACCAATAATTAGTAATAATTATTAATAATTACCAATAATTAGTAATACTTAACAATAATTAGTAATAATTACCAATAATTAGGAATAATTACCGGTAAATAGTAATAATTAGTAATAATTAGAAATAATTACCAATAATTAGTAATAATTAGTAATAATTAGTAATAATTAGTAATAATTAGTAATAATTAGTAATAATTACCAATAATTAGTAATAATTATCAATAATTAGTAATAATTAGTAATAATTAATAATAATTACCAATAATTAGTAATAATTACCAATAATTAGTAATAATTACTAATAAATTTCAATAATTAGTATTAATTACCAATAATTAGTAATAATTAGTAATAATTAGTAATAATTAGTAATAATTACCAATAATTAGTAATAATTAACAATAATTAGTAATAATTAACAATAATTAGTAATAATTAGTAATAATTAGTAATAATTACCAATAATTAGTAATAATTAGTAATAATGACTAATAATTAGTAATAATTAGTAATAATTACCAATAATTAGTAATAATTAGTAATAATTAGTAATAATTAGTAATAATTACCAATAATTAGTAATAATTACCAATAATTAGTAATAATTACCAATAATTAGTAATAATTACCAATAATTAATAATAATTAGTAATAATTAGTAATAATTACCAATAATTAATAATAATTACCAATAATTATTAATAATTACCAATAATTACCAATAATTACCAATAATTAGTATTAATTATCAATAATTGCCAATAATTACCAATAATTACCAATAATTAGTAATAATTACCAATAATTAGTAATAATTACCAATAATTAGTAATAATTAGTAATAATTACCAATAATTAGTAATAATTACCAATAATTAGTAATAATTAGTAATAATTAGTAATAATTACCACATTTAAGAGTCGGTGATGACGATGATGTTAATGATGTCACATATGAATTTGAAATGGTTAGAGATGAAGCAACTGTAACTCGAATGGATATCGATGATGTTGAGGAGGAATATGAAGATGACATTGACATATATGAAGATGATGATGAAGATGAACACTGATAGAATTCCATGGTATTTATATACAATCATAATATGTATATATGTATATATAATAATAATTATCAATTATTTGCTAACAACATTAACATTTTCTGTTTCAGATGGACGACGCCACATTTCGTGAGTTGGCAGATGCTGACCTGACTTTCGATGTGGATGAGTTGATGATAGATGACCCTCAGCCTGCAGGCGCTCCAGGGAGTATGCGGAGGGGGCGCGGTCTTGCACAATTGATGATTCCTGACCCCGTCCCCGAGCGACGTCCACGTCTTGGGTTTGATCCACGCACACGGAGGTGTGATAACCTGTGTGATAACCTGTGGATTTGACTAAGATTTCATTAATCTATTCACATAATAAATGTTTATTATTTTTACAGTTGTCTGCATATAGCAGTCGGACAGGGCAGCGCTATTTTGCGCAACTATTTCTCTCAGCCGTGGACCACATGGGAGCAGATTCCCATTGATGTGCAGCAGGCCATGTTCGGCCATTGGTTGGTACGTACGTAAATAAATAATTTTTATTTTGAAAATTATTTCATTTCTAACTTGATATTTTGATTTATTTGTAGGGTTTATGGTATCCGATCGAGGATACCATGCGTGACGCCATCCACGAGGCATGAGAGGTGGCCATGCGTGATCGCCTTCGTCAGTTTTTGCACAATTTAAGAAAAGCTACGATGAAGAAAGAAGGAGTGTCAGATTTTGACGAGTCATGTAGAGCACACCGACCAAAGTACATTTCATCCCATGTATGGGATGGATTATGTGCGCACTGGTTGAGTGGTGCCTTTCAGAGGAGATCATCGGTGGGGAGGCAGAATCGGGGGAGACAGGAGGTGAATCATCGAGCTGGGAGTCGTTCTTTCAGTACTCATAGACAGCATCTGGTACGTACATTATTTATAAATATTTTATATAACTATAAATATTAACAGTTTATTTTTTATTCTTATAGGCTGTCGAGCACCCCGATATTACGGAGTATGACGTATATCGGAGGATGTATAGTGATCCTGCTACTGGGGAGCTCAGAGGTGATCGTCAGCATCACATCGTGGTTAGTATTATTTGTTTTCAAGTTTAAAAATTAACTGTATATAATATATTCACAATTTTAATTTTAAATTGCAACTACAAGAGTCATATGAGGCCGCAGCGTCACAGGCCCGACCTGACAGTCAGGCCGAGTCATTAGATCAGACCACTGGCCATCAGTTTGATGAGGCGGCATGGATGCAGGCCACCCAGTATGCCTTCGAGAAGGGCCGGGTAGTTGGTATCATCTCTCGACTGACTCCCGGAGATTATTATGGCAGTGCTGCGATGTCGGCATCCAGCTCGAGAGGAGCTCGTACATCTTCTTCTGCTACACAGTATGAGGATCAGTTGCGATCTCAGACTGCACTGATAGAGAGTCTCCGACAGGAGCAGGATCAGATGCGTCAGCAGCATGAGGAGGAGCGTCGACGCCATCAGCAGCTATACGAGGAGCAGACGAGTCGGTGGCAGCAGCAGCATCAGGAGCAGATGGAGTAGATGCGCCGACTCACTCATGCTTTAGGGATGAAGTTTCCTCCACCACCATCTGCAGATCCCCCCTCCCCCCCTCCTTCAGATTAGAGTTTGTATTTATGTTATAAAATTTGTGAAATCAAAATATGATTTTTTTTCTATTCGTAGTTTCTGTCTCATTATAAAATATTTATTAATATTCTATTATTTTTTATTTTTGAATTATAATTCTATTATTATTATATTAATTAAAATAATTTATTATTTTTATTTGTGAATTATAATTCTATTATTATATTAATTAAAATCATTTATTAATATTTTATTATTTTTTATTTTTGAAATATAATTGGATTATTATTATATTAATTAAAATAAATTATTAACAATTTTTTTTATTTTTTTTATAGTATTTGTGACGGGATACTATTCCCGTCGCAAATAGTATTATTATTTTTTTATTTTTTTAAAAATAGTTTTTGCGACGGGCCCCGTCACAAATAGTTTTTTACAAATATACGGAGTACTAGTTGCGACGGGGATTCTCCCCATCGCGGAAAAAGGCTTTAATGACGGGCCCATCACAAAATATTGTTATTACGACACCGTTTTCAGCAACGGGTCATTTGCGACGGGCCCCCGTCGCAAAAAGCCATTTGCGACGGGATCCCGTCGTAAATGACCCGTCACAATTACCTATTTTTTTCTAGTAGTGTGTTCTTGAATATATGTTCTATAGCCAAATGATATCATTTTAGGGACATAAATGATATAATCTATTAAGGGTGGAGACTTATAGGACTTTGATGCACCTTCTTATGGTGTATTCCCTTGGTGATATCTAGTAGGATATTATGAGAACGAGACCCGACAGTAGGAAATTCACATTTATAAGTGTCATTAGATGTTCCTATATGAGGATGTGTATATTGGTCCTTAGACTATAATATTATTATTAATGGATATTATGAGTTGTGCACTTAGATGTATTGACGAAAACCATGACGAAAGATGTTCGCGGTGAGGTAGGATATGTTGGGTGCATCATGGGTAATATGGCATTAATGAATAATGCAAGAAAAAATTTATCCCTTTATTTATTTAATGGAATATAATATCTCAGGTCCTTTTATGTAAATGATGTAGCCTAAATAAATTCATGAACATGGTGATCAACAAGTAATTTCTATTTCTGGAAAGTGAAAGAAAGAGATATCGAGCATATAGGTTGATGGCACTGGCATGCAACCTTCTCAATTAGAGATATTGTGATAAATGGATTATATTACATGGTAAAAATTCATATGAGGTGACATGTTGTTGTGACATTAAATTCTTTCTCTACAGGTTCCTTGTCATGTTTCTAGACGCTAACCTTGGACTTAGGCAGGTTCGCTTAATACCATTGAGAAAGTGTCCTAGAGGGTCATACACTAAGTGTATCCAGTATCTCAGTTAAATAATTTATTATTTAACAAGTTGAATAAATATTATTCCCAGTCATGATTTAATAATTATTCATATATTCCTGATCACATTTATTTTTTCACTAGTTATTCAAGAGAATATATTGTGAGATAAATAATTAATAAATATTGAGGAGGATTGGAGGACTGAATTTAATGGTCCAGTGATAAATAATAATATTGAATAATATTTTATTAAAAAATATTTAATTATAACTTGAAAGTTAAGTGAATTTCAGGAAATAATAATGTTTCTATTATTATTTAACATGGGGTTTCTCTAGGATTAATGAAATAATTAAAGGCACTTGTGCAAATTATTTATTATTACCCTAGTGATATAAATGCTCGATTATATTATTCTCTCATCAGCCAAGGGGAATCCAAGAGACACCAATGGGGTTGTGAACAATGAATTGGAGAAAATATCTCAATACTAGAGAGTTTATCCCTCTCTACGAACTATCTCAAGAACGAGAGATATCCTCCTCCACTGAATCAAGGAGATCGCTTTGGAAGCGGTTCTCAAGGTGATCGAAGGTAGACATCGCAAGCATAAGGATCATATATACTAGCACTCAAAGACTCCTTTAGCAATGTCTGAAGATATGTGGAACACATGTGGATCACTGCTATATGATATCTATCCTTGATATCTACAACACAATGAAGGTGCATTGCATATATGTGGTCGGACACATCAACGAAGAAAGAATCACCTTGGTGGTAATTCTATTTAATTAAATAAATTATAAACAAAATATATTGATACTATATCCTAGTTTCGGGTTTCTATTATTTTGTACTATTTATTTGATTCAATTATGTGGATCATGTCATTCATCATTGCATAGATCCCAAATTGTTCTTTGAATATGAAAAAAATCAAAGTTAGGAACTAAGCCTCCTGCGCTTCCGCTTCACCCTGAACCTACACGTGGTATCAAAGGGGGGATATTATTGTTTATAATTATTTAATACTTTTCGGCGATTTTCACATTTATAATTTAGTTTTTAAATTCAAGTTTAATCATTCCTTTTTAATATGAATGATGAGACCTGTTTCTTTCTTTATCGTTTCTTGTAGATCTAAAAGAAATGATTAATTTTTTGATTAAAATTATATCAAGGATCTCATCCGGAGGTGCCAAAGATTATATCTAGGTAACACAATAGTACACGCCATGTAATTGGCATTGTATGTCATGTTGTTGTGTTCAATTCATTTGGAGTAGTTTGAAAATTACTCAACCTGTGTCCATTAATGACACGTGGTGTAGTTAATTCTTACATCATGTGTTGACCAGGACAGACTGGCACACAGTCAGCTGGACTACACGCTGTGTGGCCCACTGGACACGATGTGCAGTCCCTTTCATGTCAGGGCTAGGCCATGTATTCCATACACGTCCTAACCAACTGGTGACCATGTAACATGGAGTCAACATGGAAAATGTCCCACTGGACACACAATGTATTCCAAGATTTCCATAGTACACCTCACACACCGAGTCCCTAGGAATGTACTTTAGATATATAGTGAAAAATGTACACACTGTGTAGATCATATATACATTCCGTGTACTTTTATCAGTCATGAATATTTAAAATTTATTATATTATGTAACCCTTTAGACATGTACTTGCGTGTGGGCATAAATCTGGGACACACCATGTGATAAGATTTAATATATATATAAATGTTTTATTAACATCTACATAATATTCAATATCTACACATCATGTATGAGTTTAATTATAGTTATTATTCTATGTGAATGCTATATTTCATAGATAATAAAGTGCATAAAAGTATAATACATGTGGGTAGTTTTGGAAGACTATTCACCAGGTTACCTCCAAGATACAAGTTATGTACATAGTTAATTTTAATGAATTTATTAATTTGTTTAAAATTATAATGGATGAGAATCTCAAGGAAATTCAGAAAAAGTTTAAGATAAAAGGATTGATTAATTAAAGATAATAATTAATTGATTCGATTACGATTTATCTTAAATAAGAACAATTAAAGAATTGAATGCTAGTTTTATTAAATGCATAATTCATTGCATGCATGTGGATAATCATAATCTAGACCAGACCTTTGTATGTGATTGGTTTCCTTTTAATTTATTATTCAATTAAATTGTTTTCCTATGTGCCTTCTCTCCTCATTAATATGTATGGACTATGTACCCATGGTTTCTTTTATGTAAACCCCCTTTTACCCCTCACCTGCATGTGATTAAAATCACATGTAATGGATGGATCTCTCAAGCTAGTGGATGCAGTTTAAGTTAGGAGCCAAGGTGAAACCAATCCAAGGATATAAAAATTTGGGTAGGTAGAAAGATATAAACATGAACCTTAACTGGTTCAAGGTGTTTCTCCCATAGGTCATCGGTTAGTTTATCAACAACTAGATAAACTAACCATTATAAAGATCTCATGATCATACCCTTTATTTTATTTCTATTAGTTTCATAGTTATTCATTATGGATGTTTTGTCATGATCACATAATTAATGAATTAATAAGCGTGCAATATGGAACTAAAATGATCTGGCTTATGCGTCAATATTATCTGAAGACATGGTTAATCACTTAAGTAATCTTACTTAATATTAACAAGAATGTGAAAAGATAATAATTTGTAATTTATATATAAAGGATAAAATACCTCAATAAAATATTAAGTAGATATATCCTTTTATTACTTCAGTTAGAATCAAACTATAGTTCAAAGTGATTTTCCAGCCAAAGTTGGAGTGATTTCAATTATCGGGGAATTATAATTTGAGGTTTTGGGTTGAATTAACTTGGTTGAAATCAAGGTTTGAATTCCAAAATAGGAATTTGTGTAACTAAGAGGAAAAGGTTTAGGAAATATAAATTAATTATTTAAGGATTGGGGACTCCACTCAATGGATTAAGGAACTGGGAGTTAATGTAGTTGGCATTTGGAATGCGTACTTAATACCATTCGAGTTGCTTGACCAACCAATGTTGGGGTAATGATAATGGAATATGGATCCTTTCCACTATAATATCCAAGAAACATGACATTCTGAATCCAATGGTGAGGGCTATTGAGTTTTGATAAAATAGATGGAGAATAATAAATATAATTTTATTTTTTGTCTAAGTTTACCAGATAAAGTAATAAATATTTAATAATATTATTTGTAGAAAATACATTAAAAATGAAATTAAAAATTTCATTGTGATCCATATTTGAGAAGGAAAACCTTCTCACCAGCATTAATTTCCAGGAGTGGTAAAGATGCCAATGGGTCATCCTTCACCATGAAAGGAAACTATATACATCCGAAGAACCTTTACCAATTGACCATGGAAATAAGGTGAGTGATGAAGAGCTCTATATGTATGAGAAACATCTAAATTATGCTACAAATGTTCAATGCTTCATGTTATTATCCATGTCTAATGAGATCTTGAAGAAACATGAGGAAATGGATGCATATAGCATGATTTCTCACCTTCGGGATCTCTATCAAGATAAGGAGAGACAAGAGAGGTATGAGATATCCAATAATTTTTTCACAACTAAGCTTGGAGAATCTACGCCAGCTGGGCCTCATGTAGTCAAGATTATCGACTACATTGAGTGTCTAGACATCTTAGGGATTAAATTTCCAGATGATTTTCATATAGATCTCATTCTATCATCACTTCCAAAGGCCTTCTCTAGTTTTATTGTGAATTATAATATGATAAATAATGAGAAGAGACTATCATAACTTATGAACCTGATTCTCTAAGTGGATAAGGACATGGGGCATGACAAACCCGCAATCCTTATGGTGAATAGAAAGAGGAAGGACAAGGGAAAATGGGACTAAGATTTATAAATAATCTAAAGACCTTTAGAACCGCCTGAACAAGAAGAAGAAGATCCATAAACAGGGCTAGGAAAAGGAGATAGTTTTTTTTCATATGGAAAGTCAAGCCACTAGAAGAGGAATTACACCCAGAGGCAAGGGGAAGCCAAAGGTGCATTCATTATCAAGTGAAATATTTCCATTTATACACATTGGGTATTAGATACAGCTTGTGGTGCACATATATGTATTCAAATGTAGGAACCAAGTAGATTTTGGAAAATTTCCAGAGGGGAGGTAGATCTACAAGATGCCAATGGTTTGAGGCTGGCTTCTCTTTCCATTAGTGACTACCACCTTTCATTGTGGACCAAGATGATTTTGGTTTTACATGATTGTTATTATGTACCTATTATTACCAAAAACATAATTTCTGTATCAAGTTTAGATAAATATGGGTTTATTTTCAAATTCCGAAATAAAATTTGTTTCTTTTATAAGGATAAAATATGTTATGGTATATAACATTTAAATAACGGTCTGTATGTATTAAATTATGAAAACAAAGTATTAGAAATTGATAAATAATGAAGTTCACATGACTCATATAACACCTAGTTATGCCATCACCTTTTAGGTCATGTAAACGAGAAGCACTTGACAAAGCTCTATCAAGATGGATATTTAGACTCTTTTGAGCTAAAACCACTTGATAAATGTCATTCTTGTTTACAAGGAAATAAAACCAAACCACCATTTTATGAATAGGGTGAAAGGGCCAAAGAGCTTCTAGTATTGGTACACACTGATGTGTGTGGACCATTTCTAGTAGAGGATAAAGGTGGATATTCTTACTTTATAACTTTTACTGATGACTTGAGTAGATATGGATATATTTACTTTATGAGGTATAAGTCAGATTCCTTTGAGAAATTCATGGAATTAAATAATGAATTAGATAATCATATTGGTAAGAAGATAAAGAATCTTCAATCAGATTGAGGTGGAGAATATCTTAACCAATAATTCAATGACTTTCTATGGGATTTTTGGACTCTATCTAAACTTAATATACCTTATACACCATAGTGGAACGGTGTTAGTGAAAGGAGGAACCATACCTTGTTGGACATGATAAGGTCAACGATGAGTCATGAAGATCTTATATTATCCTTTTGGGGATATGTATTACAAACTGCGACATACACATTAAATCAAGTACTTACTAAAGTGGAAAATGGAATTCCTTTCGAGATATGGATTGTAAAGAAACCCATTTTATAGCATAAATGTGTATGGGGATTTGAGGCATTTGTTAAGGATTTCCCAGAAAATACACTAGCACCCCGGGGCACGAAGTGTATCTTTATAAGGTATCCTAAGGAAACAAAAGGATATTACCTGTACAACCCCTCAAACAAGAAAGTGACTATTTCTAGACAAGACGTCTTTCTTGAGAGGGGGAACATCCTCAAAAAGGATAATGGGAGAAAGATTGACTTAGATTAAGTTGATGATCAAGATACACATGAGTTAGTACAGAAACAAGTTCCATAGGTCCTCATGAAAAAAGTGGTTCCTGAAACACAAGTACTGCGTATGAGTGTAAGAGAGGTAAGGTAACAAGAGAGATATGGTTTTCTTGTCACTAAGGATGGTGACTAATTATTGTTAGAAAATGACGATACTCTCTCCTATAAGGAGGTGTTATAGAGCTCAAAAGCAACAAGATGGCTATAAGCTATGAATTATGAGATAGATTCCATGTATCAGAACCAAGTTTGGGTTCTAGTCGATGCACCAATTGATGTAAATCCTATTGTGTGTAAATGGGTATTCCAGATAAAACTGGACATTGAAGGTAAAGTAAGTACCTATAAAGAAAGTCTAGTGGCTAAAGGGTTTAAACAACATCAAGGAATTGACTACAATGAAACCTTTTCACCAGTTTCCATGTTTAAATCTATTAGAATCATATTTTACATAATAGATTTCCATGACTATGAGATCTAGTATATGGATTTCAAAACTGCATTCGTTAATGGGAACCTTCAGGAAGATGTCTATATGACACAACCAGAAGGAAATTTGACACCAGGTGATGACAAAAGGATTTTCAAGTTACAAAGTTCCATTTATGGATTGAAGCAAGCATCTAGGTCATGGAACATTAAATTTTTTAAATCCATAAAAGAATATAGTTTCATTAAAAATGAATGTGAGCCATGTGTTTATAAAAGGTTTAGTGGGAATGCAGTCATTATCCAAGTAGTATATCTGTTAAGGAATAGTTGAACAAGTGATTCTCCATAAAGGACTTAGGAAAAGAAGCATACATTCTAGGGATCAATATCACTTGTGATAGATCAAATAGGATACTTGGACTAATCCAAAGTACATATATTGACCAAATACTAAAGAGATTATTATGAAATACTCTAATATGAGATTGGTTCTAGTGTCACATGGTTTACATCTTTCTAAGAAAATGTGTCCCCATAAACAACTGAAGAAAGATAGAATGAGTAAGATCTCATACGCTTTGGTTATAGGATCAATCATGTATTCCATGTTATGTACTAGACTTGATGTTGCCTATTTATTGAGCATGGTAGGTAGATATCAAGAAGATCTAGGAGAAAGAAATTGGACTACTGTTAAGACTATCCTTTAGTATCTAAGAAGAACTAAGGATATGTTACTAGTGTATGGAGGAGATGAGGATCTTATCATCATAGGGTATGCTAATGCTGGTTTTCAAATAGATCGGAATAATTTGAAGTCACAACAAGGAAATGTTTTCTGTCTCAATGGAGGAGTTGTGAGCTAGAAGAGTTCAAAACATCTAGTTGTAGTTGATTCTATAGCAGAGTCTGAGTACATAATGGCTTTTGATGCATCCAAGGAAGCTTTATGAATTCAAAACTTTTTCCAGGAGCTTGATGTGGTACCTAGCAATAAATAACCTATAAAATTGTATTGTGATAATACTATAACGGTGTATCTTATAAAAGAGCCAACGTCACATCAACAGACAAATCATATACTCCATAAGTATAACCTATTGAGGGATTTTTATCAAAGGGGTGAATTTTTAGTGAGAAAATTATCTATATAAGAGAACTTGGTGGAACCCTTGACTAAATTCATATCTCTGTAGAAGCATGAATATCATGTGAGAGATATCAGATTGAAGGTTATTAGTAGTTGTCTCTAGTGAAAGTGAGAGTCTATTTTAGTTAGTGACCTAGAACCAACTTATATGTACTTTATGATAACTTATATTCATGGTTTTTGAATATCAATAAATTACTTATCACATAATGATTGTTCTTCTTTATAACATTGTATATGATATTTTCATAAGAGTAATTGTCACACTAAAAGTTCACAGTGGATCCCTGCTATGATGAGAACCCGGAAGTGATATGAAACTATTATTAAATATATGTTCTATAGTTGGATGATATCATTTGAGGGATATAAATGATACAGGATATTAGGGGTGGAGACTAATATGACTTTGAGGCACCTTCTCATGGTGTACGCCCTTGGTGTTATCCAGTAGGATATTATGATAACGAGACCCGACAGTAGGAAATCCACATTTATAAGTGTCATTGGATGTTCCTATCTATGGACATGTGTATTGGTCCTTAGACTTTAAGATTATTATTAATGGATATTATGAGTTTTACACTTAGATTTATTGATAAAAACTGTGATTAAAGATGTTTTAAATGAGGTAGGATATGTTGGGTGTGTCACAAGTAATATTGCATTAATTAATAATGCTAGAAAGGATTTATCCATCTTTTTCTTTAACAAAAGATAATATATTAGGACCTTTTATGAAAATGATATAGCCTAAATAAATCCATTTCCATGGTGATCAATAGGAAAGTCCTATTTTCAAAAAGTCATAGAAAGAGATATCGAGCATATAGATTCATGGAACTAGCATGCAACCTGCTCGATTAGATATATTGTGATAAAAGGATTATATTACATGATAAGAATTTGTATGAGGTGTCATGTCATTATGGAATTAACTTATTTCTCTATGGGTGTCTTGGAGTGTTGTTAGACGATAACCTTGGACTTTAGGAAGGTTTGTCTAATTCCACTATGAAAGAGGCTTAGAGGGTCACACACTAAGTGTATCTAGTATCTCATTTAAATAATTTATTATTTAAAAAGTTGAATAAATTTTATTCCCGGTTGTGATTTAATAATTATTCATATATTACTGATCGCATTTATTTCATCATTATTTATTTGAGAGAATATATTGTGAGTGGAATAATTAATAAATATTGAGGAGGATTAGAGAACCGAGTTTAATGGTCGAGTGAGAAATAATAATATTTAATATTATTTGATTAAATAATATTTAATTATAACTCGTAAGTTAAGTGCATGTCAGGAAATAATAATATTTCTGTTATTATTTGACATGGTGTTTCACTAAGATTAATGAAATAATTAAAGGAACTTGTTCAAATTATTTATTATTAAAATAGTGAAATAAATTCTAGGTTATATTATTATATCATTAGCCAAGGGAAATCCAAGTGACACTAATGGGGTTGTGCATAATGACTTGGAGAAAATATCTCAATCCTATAGAGTTCATCCCTCTCTAAGAATGCCCTCAAGAACAAGAGAGATCCTCCTCCACCAGATCAAAAAGAATTCTTTGGAAGCATCTCTCAAGGCGATCGAAGTCGGACATCACAAGTACAAGGATATTTAGTGCTATCACCCATAGTCTCTTTCAGTGACATATAGAGATACATGGAACATGTGTAAATTACCACTAGAGGAGATTTACCCTTGATCTCTACAACACAATTAAGGTGCACTGTAGATCTGTGGTTAGATGCATCAACGAATAAAGAATCATCTTGGAGGTAATTATATTTAATTAAATTAATTATAAGAAAAATATGTTGATCCTCTCTCTTGGTTTTGGGTTTCTATTCTGTTGTCCTATTTATTTGATTCAATTCCATGGATCACGATGTTCATCATCACATAGATCCTAGATTGTTCATTAAATATGGAAAAAATCAAAGTTGGGCACCGAGCCTCCCACACTTCCACTACACCCAAAACCTACAATCATCATGCGTGGTCAGCATGTGTTCATGATATTTCATTATGTAACCTTGTTGGTTCAGAATTAGGATTGGTTCTAAAGTGGAATTTGGTAGATTCCATCAGGTGATGACTTGGTGATGGGATAGGTCACCACTCATGAGTATTGGGACAATCATTGGGTATGAATAGGTGTGTGAGTTTTGGAAGAATGATGCCCAGTGGTCATAGTTTTGGAAACTTATTTAATTGATTTATTATGAAAATTTTTAAATCTACATATATATATATATATAATAATGTGATCTAACTTGTCCTAATTCATAGTTGTGTGTGTTAGAAAGTCTTTGGGGATCACATACTGAGTTCTATATTCACTCCCTTCTTGGTAACTTTAGTGAATTTGTAAATATTGTGTACTGAGATATAGGTAAAGTAAATGTATCACATTTCTATAGTTATTCATCATGATACAATGGTCTTGAGACTTGGAGTTGGATCTTGAAGCTTGTTTGGTGTGATGCTTGGGTTGATACCACTCTATTGTCATTGAGTTCTTCCTTCCTTATCATGTCAGTGTTGTACCTTTTTATTTTATCTTCTACTTTGATGTTACAATATAGTTTGAGATGTTTTATATTAATTTACATGCATCATATATGTAGTGACCGAACATGATTAGCCATCACAATGTGTTTTCATTCCTAGTTCCACTAGTATTAGGCACGCCTTCCCATATGCCAAATGCTACCAACTAGCATTGAGGGTGTGAAAGAGTAATAGTGGGGAGACTATACCCTTTGGTGATAATATAATAATGGTATAATAGATATAGCGATGAAATAAAATACCAATAGACTCAATACCAATAACCCACCAGAGGTAGAAGCGCATTCAATATCAGATAATAGTGGAAGCATGCTAAAAGACAGCAGTGAAAATAAAAATGACAACATTCCATTCAATATAGGTCATACAGTAAAATAATAAGTAAATGGGTTACCCATGGCTAACCATAGTATATATATATATATATATAAATAACATGATGAAATAGAAAGGAAATAAATAAAATCTTAAAATTTAACTCTAGATGAGGTAAGAACCTCAAGGTCCCTTAACTTCTATCCATGATAACTCTACAAATAGGATCTATCTCTTGAGACCAAATCCTTACCTGAACGTAAAAGCATAAATTCTACATGCACCCCAAAGGTCCCATGTAGGGTGTGAGAATGAGTCTCAGTAGGGTACCACCCACCTGTGCATACCTTAAATTTGTGATTAAGAATGTTTATAACTATAACTAAATAAGTAGCATTACAAGTATATAAATAAAAACAAATTTCATTGGTGCTCAAAATCCACTAGTAAGTTGTCACCTACCCCATAAAACGTCATAAAGCCATAACAGAAGGATCCTTGGCTCATAGCCCAAGGCATCCCATCATATAGAATTGTCTAGGTGAACCCTCAGGTTCCACCCCCAATGTTACCCTACTCCATGTTCCTTATGAAACCTCATGTCTATATCGAGTCAATGACATACCGAAGGCACACCCAATCACTATGAACCTAGTCCCAAGGAACCCTACTCAGAAGCAACCATCAAATCAAAGACCAATGTCTGGAGGCACAACGATATCCTTCCTCAAAGTAAAACCATCATCATCTCAAAGAATAACATCATGAGGAATAGTTATTCCCTTTCTCCAAAATGGTCCTGGCCAATAGCCTCAAGAACGAAAAAGCCTCAGCCCCCTACCGATAACCTCAATGCTATCATCCGATGTCTCCTCACCATCCCCATTGATTTATATGGAAATAACCCCCAAATTATAAACTTATCCTCACTATCGGGGTCATCTACCCACATGAGTGGTCAAAACCTTCTCATCACTGAGTCAACCTATGTGAACATGACTCCAAATGGTGCTTTGGCCAACACAGTTGAGCGTAAATAACCAATTTAGAACCCAAGACACACTAATCTTGAAACGTCATGCCCCTACGACCATACCATACCATAACACGGGCCATAACCTCAACCTGATGGTATTTCCACCACAACTGATGACCATTTCTCCCAACCAGTGATCACATCACCCACGTAACCCGGGCCAAGCCTATCCTGATGATCACATTTCCAAAAAACTAGATGGTCATCGCCATATCAACCTTGAGCCAAGCCCATCATGATCCCATTTATCTCAAAAATACATCACAAGAAATTCATATATATAATTCACTTAAATTTAAATGAAACAATTTAATACAATTGAATTTAACAACTCAAAATAAATAAAACAATACAAAACTTATAAGGAAACCCACCCGACCCAACAACTCAAGTGGTCTATAGCCTCTAAATTGGCCTTACAAATATACACAAGGTTTGGGAATTCCCAATGACGTCCCATAAAGTCTAATTAATTAATTAAAATAAATCCATTGATTTAAATGTTTCATTCTCGGTCAACAAAATGGTGTGCTAAAATACACTCCCCCAAAACACTTGAAAAATATCAAAGTAAAGAACACACTGCCTACCTCAGAGTTATAGATGTAGGAATGTCCGATCTCAACCTCTAACTCCAAGCGATTAGAAATAAATCAACATTTCTGTTGAATGACCTGAAAATAGGGAAAAAAATAAAATAGATTTAGAGGTCCATGTGGCAATATAAAATAAAAAAAGCAAGAGAGGAGAGACTCACCAAATCAATTCCAACACACCCAATGGCAATTAAAATTGAGCTCAAACGAATGAGATAGATCAATCCTTAGGAGTATAGGAGAAAAAGTGTTCCCCCTTACTATTGTACAACCCATGAATAAAGGATGGGAAAGAATAATAAAAGAAGAAAATAGAGGGAGGGGTAGAATAATCATTTCACCACTTTAAATAGGACTCAGGGTTAGTCCACATGGTTTTCCAAATTTTGCACAAATTGTGCATGCTATAGTGAAAGGGTACTACCTAAGTGGTACTACCCATGCAACTTTCAAATGTTTTCCCCTAACCATGTGCAAGTCATGCGAAATCCCTCTTTAAAAACTATATAGTTTCCTGCATATCCATGCACCCATGACTATATGGTTTTCAAAACCGTATGGTAGTACAAAACTGGGTTGCATGGTTTGCTTTGAGGGGCTGCACGGTTTACCCTAAACCATGCACCTCAACTTGGAACTTCCAAAATAGGGCCTTCGAGTCTTCGATTCACCTTAAACCCATCAAAAACTTGAGGCATTTTCTAAACCTCCAAACCCATCAAAAATAAAGATATTAGATTGAGGAAACTCTCAAAATTGAGTTATGATGATTGAGAAATAAATTGGCATAACCACCAATTCCAAAAATTCAAAAAGGGAAAGGTTTTCTACATGCTCCAAATACCCGAAATGTTACAATATCTCCACCTTAACATAGCTCATCCCTGAGCAATAAAACATAAAACCAAGATGGTACTGAACATACCCATCCCATTTAAATAACCTGGACTACCCTAGTCTCAAAGGCACATGTCAACTACCTCATGGGGGCTCCCCACATTCGGAGTGACCTACCCTAGTCTCATCCTGACCCAAAACTCAAATTAAAAAAATGGTCCATTATCCATTCCCAAACTCAAAAGTACTCACATAATGCATCATAAATCCTTCAACTTATCATGTGATCCTGTGTCTTATTTTACACCCATTAGGATCCTGCATCACATCGATGCCTGTCTCGTTCCCATGGATCACATTCCACCCATGAGGCCCTGAATCTCAACAGATGCTCGAAGAATCCCCAGTGACTCACACCTCAATCAAGTATCACATTGAAATGATGACTAGATGCCAACACACCTCATGTAACCTGCATCTCCTCAACACCCCAATGCCTCACACCTCAGAAGTCACCCATATAATGATGCCCACATAGATCCCAACACCTCACTCCTCATATATATACATATATACATACATATATATATATACATACATCTATATATATATATATATAACAAATATGATATGATACAAAACTACTAACCAGTATCTAGTTAGTCCATACATACAACCATTGCACCTTGTGCACCCAAAATGGGTATGAATCTAAAAAGGGCATGACTAAGAAAAATAGAAAAGAACTCTGGTCATGCCCACAATGTACCTCTGATCATCATCAACTCATCGACTTTCTCTAACCCGGTAGTTCCATAGCATGAACCTATTCTAAAGCCTGAAATCCCTATGGTGATGCACCAACCACTAACCACTGAACCCACTGCTGGGTCCCAATATCTTTTCCATGGCCTTCATGCATAGTTGAAACTTGGATACCATCACCTGGTATCACTCCCGATCCAATCATAGAGCCCTGAGTCAACCCAGGTCCCTGGATGCCAGCTTTCCAAGAAGGATTCCTGGAAAACCTCTCGAGATGCTCGACTTTTACACATGCCTGACACTCCTTTAGAGGCCACTCACACCTGATTCCGGCCATGTCTCTCTTCTCTCAGTGTCTCCGAGAAGAAGTGATCAAATAACCTAGTCTAAAATTCCTTCTAGTATAGTCCCTCATATTTTCCCACCTAAACCTACATGTCCCACTAGCGCTTAGGTGGTCCTCTAAGCATACAGGTCTCTAACTTCACCCTCTGCCTTGGAGGCATATCTTACTACTCTAAAATAATCTACACCAACTCAATCCAATTATCAACTACATGTGGACCACCCTCACCCTGAAACAACAATGAGTGTTGTGACTAGAACTCTAGAGTAAGATACACCATCAATGGATTTTCTCCCATATCACCCCTATTGATCCCTTAGATCACACATACCAGGCTCATTCTGAGTTGCTCGTCAATCCACGACCCAAAATCGGTCAAATCTAGTAGCTTCCCCACTTGCACTAGAGCTTGTACCTATGGATGTACCTATGACTCATGATCTGCCTAACCCTTATGGGACTCAACATTCTCATTCTCCCGTGACACCCCTTAAATGCCTTCCTGATGCTCGATTCGAGCCATCTAGGTGGAAAATCTATGAATACCATTACATGGTCAGACATCCCAAATAACACACACACACACATATATCATAGATAGGGAAAGAAGTAATAGGTAATGAAACCTCACTACCCTTACTCCCCCCACCATAACCATGCCACATGGAATCTTGGTCTCATGGAATCCTTAACCACTCATATTAGATCCAATTATCAAATATTACCTAGTCCATATCTATCCTGATGAATCACATCTCGTCAATCTGGCAACCACATCGCCTAACCTGGTGATCAACATCACCCCATGACATAGCACCTCCCTCATCCTATAAGATCCAGACCCATATCACATATATGTATCACATGGAATATCACATTTCACATATAACCAATAAATTTATATCATGACACATTCATATATATAATTAAAAATCCCATATGCCTAATCAAAAGAATAAACAAGCATAATAAACTATACCTTACCATACTGGGCCAAGGTTCTAATATATCCTTCCTTTTCATACCGGTCCAAGGGTCACAAGTCACAAAAATAACAACCACATTCCAAGTGTACCACTCTAGGTGGAAATAACATCAACTATAAATGAGAAATAGAAGAACAAAAATTACCGCCCCTTGTAGCTTGGTTTGTTCCCCATGAATAGGCTACATGAACCCAAGAACGAGTATTAAACCCATTTCTGAAAACATCATAATCTCCAATATACCATAATACAAATATTAAAATCAATAAAGAGGCAAAATAAACTCCTCTAATAATATTTGTAACACCTCAACCTAATTAGCCACCTGAATAGTGTTTTTAGGCTGAGTGCCACTGGCCTTAGGCGCGCCTCCCCGTACACCAAAGGCTGTCGACTAGCAGAGAAGGTGTAAAAGAGTAATAGTTGGGAGAATATAACCTCATGTGATAATATTATACTAGTCTAATAGATATAGAAGTTGAATAAAAGACCAAAAGATTCAATACCATTAACCCGACAGGGGAGAAAGCATATTCAATATCATATAATAGTGGAATCATGACTAAAAGACAGTAGTGAAAATAAATAAACATGAAAACATTCCATTCAATACAGGTCATAAATTACAATACGCAGTAAAGGGGTTGACCTTGGATGACCACATTATATATATATATACATACATAAAATGCTGAAATAGAAAGGAAATCTCAAAATATAACTCTAGATGAGGCAAGAACCTCATGGTACCCTTCCTTCCATCTATTCTAACTCGTCAAATAGGATCCAATTCCTAAGATCGAACCCTTACCTAAACATAAAATCCTAAAATCTATATACATCCCAAAGGGACTATGTAGAGTGTGAGAACGAGTCTCAATAGGGTACCACCCATGTGTGCATACCTTAGATTTGTGCTTAAGAAGGTGTGGAACTATAAATAAATAAGTAGTAGTACATGCATATAAATAAACATACATTTAACTGGTGCTCAAAAGCCACCAGGAAGCTGCCACCTACCTCAGACAACGCTGGAAATCCATATTGGAAGGATCCTTGGCTCATAGCCCAAGGAATCCCCTAATATAGAAATGTCCAGTTGAACCCTTAACTCCCACCTCCAATGTTACCCAACACTATGTGCCTCACAACACCTCATGTACATATCGAGACACCAACATCCCGAGGGCATTACCAAGAAGTAAGAACCTGGTCCCACAGACACCTGCTCGAAATCACTCATTGGCTAAAAGCCTCATGTCTGGAGGCACAATGATATTTGTACTCAAAGTAAAACCACTTTTGACTTAAAGAACAACATCCTAAGGAATGATTATCCCCATCCTCCAAAATTATTTTGGCCCAACGAACTCAAGAATGACAAGCCTCATCCCCCAACCGACAACCTCAAAGCTATCATCTGATGGATCCCCACCATCCCTATGAATTTATTTATAAAGAATCCCCAAAACAATCACCTAATCCACACTATCAGGGGACTCTACCCACACAAGTGGTCAAAACCACCTCATTACTGAGTCAACTTGTGTGAAAATAACTCCAAACAGCGCTTTGGATAACATAGGTGTGTGATAATCACCAATTTAGAAACTAAGACACACCAATCCTAGCACCTCGTGCCCCTGTGACCACATTTCTAAATCCAATGGAAATTTCATCCCATAACATAGGCCATGACCTCAACCTGACAGGCTTACTTCCTCAACAGATGACTATGTTACCCAACCTGTGATCACATCACCCAAGTAACCAGGGCCAAGCCCATCCTGATGATCACATCGCCTCAAAGCCAGATGGCTATCTACATCTCAACCTTTTTCAAATCCCTTCATGATCTCATGTGT
Organism: Viscum album; assembly: GCA_963277665.1. Classification (NCBI taxonomy): domain Eukaryota; kingdom Viridiplantae; phylum Streptophyta; class Magnoliopsida; order Santalales; family Viscaceae; genus Viscum; species Viscum album. The sequence continues at coordinate 1,517,304,995 of OY728139.1, read as the reverse complement.
AACACCCCAAGCTTTCATGGTACGCTTCTCTTTGAATAATATAATAGTGTGTGTTATACCCAACTTCGAGTTCTAACACACCACAACCAATCAAACTAGCCGTTAAGAATAGTAATACCCACTTTTTGAAATTTTATACATTTTATCTTTAAAAATTAACTTCAATTTTGTATTTTTAATATCAAAATAATCTTAGGGTGAATTTTTCGTACTTTTATGATAACTTTCATATTTTGATGAATAGTGAAAATTACTAAATTTTAATTAAAATCAACTTTTTAATCGAAATAATTAATAGTGATAAATTATGAAATTGAGTGATTTTAAAGTATAATTAGATTATATTTTTACCATTTAATCCAATGTTGGTCATTGGACATAATTTCACATTTAAACTGGACATAAGCAAGTGTCAATCTTTTGATAGTTATTATTTCTTAAAAACACGCTATTTGTTTTGACAACAGGAATTAATTCAAATTAATTAATGCAACTTATATGTTTTGAATTTGATAAAATAGACATAATTTCTTAATTCATAATATAAAATATAGCTTTGGCCGAATTTTTAGTATTTTTCTGAGAAACATCAATTTTTGATGAATAGTGAAAAACACTGAGTTATTAGTTAAAAACAATTTTTTATTTAAATAATTTTTTATTTTATTTAAATTAATTTATGTCAAAATAGATACATAATACTTATATGAGTTCATTTTAAATCATTGGAGTCATTTTATCATAATTTTAGATATATAAAAATTTTATTGAACTTTTCACCGCCTTTTACCCACCTCCTAGGAGAATTTGAAAATTTCCATAAAACTTAATTTTACTGCTTCTATGAGTTGAATTTTGAAAATATGAGAGACATGGTTAATATCAAGGAGTAAAATGTGGTTCAATAAGATAAAAATAATTTTTGGTGAATAGTAACTTTTTACTTTTATTTACCACAGTTAAAAGTAAATAGGGTAATTAAGGGTAAAAATGATATTAATATTACCCTAACACATGTCCTAATTCTATTGGACAAGTGTATCTCGACCTAAAGAAACCTTAGGAATAAAATATTATCATTTAGGTCCACTTGTATTAGATTAGGACATTTATTATTATTTAATTCAAAGAAGAGTTAAAAGAGTTAAAATCAAAGTTTATTAACTAAAACATTTTTAATATAGGGTTATACATAATATAAATTTGATTATAAAGATAAAAAGATTTCATAAATAATGTTATTTTATTTATAATTTTTAAACATTAAATATTTTAATTTATTTATGACACAATGATGATGTAGTAATTACCTTATTAGTGAAATATTAAAATAATTGATATTATAAATACCCAAATAAATATAATTTGAGACTTTTTATGAATTACAATAATTTTATAGGTTAATATGACATATTATTATTGGTTATATGAATTTTATTCGAAGTAATAACGCTGTTATGAATTTATCAAAAACAAAATACCCAATAGTGTCAAAATTGACATAAAAGAGTTTTTAAAACAAATATTATATTATTAATTGATATTATATTTCTAAAAATCTAAGGTTCTGCCAAAGGAATTATATCATGATGGGTGTATCATTAATAGACCCCTTGGGGGTCTCTTATAAGTATATAGTATGTTTATTAACTATATAATATAAAAATACAAAGTGACATGGTAAATGTCAAATTAATTAACTAAGAGTTAAAACTAAAAGATAAGGTTAATATAATGACCCAAACCTATCTAAAATATATTGGTTGAAAGGATTTAGACCCATCCCTACATTATACTTTAAATAATACAGTTTGGAGCCATTATAAACCAAAAATGAATTTGTTATAAAATAATACTTTAAGTTTTTCCTAAAGAGCCCCTCCTCCCACTTATAAAAGGAAACCACTTCTAAACAATTCCCCACACCTATAAAGCCTTTTGTCTCGTCCAAACTCTACCCAATTAATCTCCCTACATCCCTATCCTCCTCCTAGAAGCCTTACTTTAGGAATAAGGCACTTCAAGAGTCCTTTTTTGGTTCAAACCAAAAGGAGTTACCCAAATTAAAGGTAACGATTTCTCTTAGCTTCTTTTCTTTTATTTTACTTCTCCAACACCTAAACTCTTCTTATTATTTTATTTTGTAACAAAAAAAGTATCCTAAATATACAAGGATATATTTATGAGAAGTATTCGAACTACACATACACACACCTCCATCTAATGGGTGAAGAAGATAATGTTTCTGTGGATGGAAACCAAACACCTCACGAAACGATGATTGTTCAATTATCTCCTACCACCTCTCATGGTGGCCATTATGATGGAAATATAATTAAATATGATATTAATGATATATATTTTATATATAATATTATGTAATTTCATTTTATATCATACCATTATTCGTTTCATGTTGTATATATATACGATAATTTCATTTGAGGAAGTGCGGACTACCGCCCCCTCAAAGTGATATGACTCGTTCATACCATACATGGAACGTATAAAGGATGTTGTTAATGAAATTAAGTAAAAAATATAAGATATTATATTATACTGGAATAATAATATACCTATGTATCATTTGGTTTTGATTCCTTTTAAAATGAAAAATGAAATGGAAGTAGCGTTCGTGCGTACATACGGATTACTGTCTCCACGAACGTGATGAGATTCATTTCTCCATCATATCCATTCAAGAATAATTCTCATTTGATGATTAAAAGTAATGTTTAAGGACTTGATATCATTATGGATATAAATAATATACAACCTATCCATAACAAACATGGCTTACGTAACGAAGCATATAAAGGAAAACAAATCAGTTGACACCCGAAATGACGATAATACTAAAATATTATTAACAAAGCAATATTAAAAGATCATATATGATATCATATTTGTGTATATGATTCTTGTATAATTTAATAAAAATTATTTAACTATTATACAGGATGTTAACCTACACCCTATCAAGGAAAAGTACATGGTAAGGGGTTTTCATCTCACTCCTTATTCCCGTGAGATTCATGCCATATTGCCACTATTACCTTTTGTGTGGTGTATGTACTACCCATAATTGTATTCTTTGTGTAATAAACTTTTATTTATGTGTATTTAAATATTCATTGTATGATACCTCTTTCATGGGTTGTATGTTTCGTAAGTTACCAAATTGGTAAGGTTTTATTTCACAATCTCTTTATTATCCGAGGTTGTTTATACATAATTATCTACTAGGACCTCTTTATCATCCACATCCATGTTTCTTAAAAATGTATTTCAAATCATTCTTACTATTTTATAGAATATGGGTTAAATTCATTTATAACCATGTTTGACTTTTTAAAAGAGGTTTATAAAGGAATCTTTCAGTTGTTTTCCAAACAAGGTCCTTTTTAACCTTTTCGAAAAAATTAAGGTTAGAATGTTTTTTTAACTTATACGGAGAATGAGGCTATTTTATGCCATTATAAATTTGTCTAAGCTTCCATTAAAATATTATAAGAATGTTTTCAAAATAAGGGTTTTCTCTATAATTATGTGACTTTTAAATGGTTTAAAAAAATAGATATTTCTCTCAAATAGTTTTGATTTCATCTATGTCAACATCCTTTGATAAATTTTACACTTATTTGAAGTTGATTTATTATGATACAAATCATCCATATTATATTTAAGGTTTTGTGATATGTTTGACTATGGATGAGTTATTTTTATGCCATTAATGGTTTATGATTAATGTTTTTGCATTCCGTATGCTAGTTTTAATACGAATGTTTATGTTATATTTCATCATCTTCTTAAGATGAATGTGTTGGACTAGTATGTTTCGGGTTGGGGTCCGGTTACAGCAGACCCTCCGGGTTGGTGTCTGGTTATTAGAGGCACTCCGGGTTGGTGTCCGGTTATTAGAGGCACTCCGGATTGGTGTCTGGTTATTAGAGGCACTCCGGGTTGGTGTACAGTTATTAGAGGCACTCCGGGATGGAGTCCGGTTACAGAGGATCTCCGGGTTGGGTTCCGGTTACAGTTATCCCTTAGGTCTTGGCACGAGGCCTTGACATAGAAATTAAAGTTCGGAATTATGCATTCCATCATTATGAAAGTGGTTATTGATATTACATGTGATTATTCGACTAGTAGAATATCCATGTGAATGAGTAAATGAAATTATTTCATTTTATTTATACAATATTATGCTGAAGTTCAAGTTTAAAAGGCTTTTGTTTTAGTTATACATTGCCTTAAATGTTTATGCTTATTTATGAAAGTTTCCGTTGTATTTATTACCCTTACTGAGCGTTTGAGCTCACCCCTTTCTATGTTTTATTTTTTTCCCCAGGATTCCAAGAAGTGTGTTGTGATTGATATGCAGGGTTAAACCAAGTGAATAATGGAGTACATAAAGATTCTTTATGTTGTTTTGTATGTCTTAAAGTGCAATGTAACTTTCATGTATGTAATATATTTTCCAAGACTGCTAAAATTATCGGTCCTTCGGTACTTGATTCCTTGTAATCATGCCAATGTATTAAAATAATGCACCGACTCTCGGTAACTAGGGTCGGGGCGTTACACCATGGATCTAAAAAATACATCACAATCAATTAATATATATAATTAATTTCAATTTAAATTAAAAAATTCAATATAATTGAATTGAACAACTCAAAATAAACAAAACAAAACAAAACTTATAAGGAAACACACCCGACCCAACCACCCAAGTGGTATGTCCTTTAACCCATCCTCACACATATACAAAAGGTTTTGGAATGCCCAATGAAATCCCATAAGGTCAAATTAATTAATTAAAATTTGACCATTGATTTAAATGGGTCTCGCTCAGCCAACACAACGATAAACTAAAAATCATGACCCAAAACACCTGTGAAATCTCAAAGTAAATCATGCACCAACTACCTCAGAGTCATAGACAGAGGCATGTCTGATATCATCCTATAACTCCAACCAATTTGAAATAAATTAGTGTTTCCATCAAACACCCTGAAAATAAGGGAAAATGTATCAAATAGATTTAGCGATCTGTGAGGAAAGAGAAAATAAAAAAGGAAGCATGGGAGAGGAGAGACTCACTGACATGGTTCTAATGCACTTGATAACAATACAAACAGAGCTCATATGAAAAAGAGGGATCAATCCCTAGGAGGAGAGGAGGATGAGAGTTCCTCCTTGTTATTGAACGACCCAAAAAGGAAAAGGTGGGGAAAGAAAAGGAATATAAGAAAATATAGGTAGAGGTATAATCATCATTTCACCCCTTAAAATAGGCTACATGGTTATCCCACACGGTTTTCCAAACCATGTGCAAACCGTGCATGCTATAGTGTGGGGGTACTGCCTAAGTGGCACTACCCGTGTGGCTTGCGCATGGTTTTCCCTAACCATGCAAAAACTGTGTGAAATCCATCTGCAAAAATTGTAGAGTTTCATGCATGGAAGTGTGACTCTACTCACACGGTTTTCCAAACTGTGTGGCCGTACAAAACTATGCTTCACGGTTTGCTCTAAGGGGCCGCACAGTTTACCCCAAATTGTGCGCCTCAACCTGAAACTTCAAAAATAGGGACTTCCAGTCTTTGACACACCCAAAACCTATCCAAAAAATCTAGGCCTTATCTAAACCTCCAAACCCATCCAAAATAAATATATTGGATTAAGGAAACTTTTATAATTGAGTTCTGATGATCGAAAAATAAATTGACACACCCAACAATTCCAAAAATCCAAAAAGGTAGAGGTTTTTGACCCGCTCTAAACACCCAGGAAGTTACAATATAACATCATTTATATTTGTTTTTTCTTAATAAAGTTATTCAAATTCCATGTAAAATTTCCCCCCAATGATCTAGAATTCCCTTGACACTTTCTTCTAGCCTTTGGTGTCTTGGGGGTGTCACATAAGGATAATATCACCTATGACCTGGCCCAATCCAATGTGTTGGGTGGGGATGTTACATTTATACTACTATTGATGATCATTGTGTCAAGATTATAGAATATTTAAGAGCTACTGTGATTAAATATCATAGTGATATTGAGTCAAAGAACAAGGTTGACTTGCATGAAGTGTTTCAGATTACATCTTGGTTGTTGGAGACCTATTCATTGAGGAAGAAGATCTGAATATCACTGATGTTGTACTATTCATAGTGTAAGTCATATATTATTTATGGAGTCCTTAAAGTACCATTAAATATTGGTGGTTTCACTATAAATAACTCCATCATGTAATTTGTAAAGATTATAGACTATGGGATCAAGTATAAATATCTCTTCACTTGGGTAATATAATGAAGATTTGGGTTCTGCTGAAAACTTCACAAAGGCCTTGGATGATACTATGCCACCTATGAACTATATAGAAAATAATTAGGGATGTGAATGATACCTTCCCAACTCTTATGAGTTTATTTTTAGGCACTTGTATTAGTTATAATATTAAAATTGAAAATTTATGTCTCGATGAGAGCTGAACATAATAAGGTGTAGGTTTTACATAAAGGGACCGAACCTTGTAAAAACCTTGTATGATAATATTATTTATTATTCCCTACATTTCATACTTTGGTAAGGTTTGATTGAACATATATAGATTCATAACTCTTAACCGAGATAGTGGTTTGAGCATAAATAGGGGATAAGTAAAAGATAAAGTGAAACTTAGTAAAATTGGGGAAATAATTCACCCCCTCCTCTCTCAGTGTCCTTGCACAATCTACTGGGAACTTCAAGTATAATTAAAGATGACTAGGTGTCCTATGATTTGATTTAAAATTTTTCCAATTGTTTTTATTAACTATACATGAAGTGAAAATTTGAATAAAGTTTAGAATAATCTCACATTAGAATTTTAGTTCCTATCCTAGTTATTAAAAAATTGGAGGTCTCAACCAAAATGTTGACGAATAGGAAGAAAAGGGAGGCTAAGAAAATAATTGATAATTGTTCAACTACTAAATCTACTGAGAGTGATCCTTTTGAAGAATCATGTTTAAGATATGGAGAGTATGAGGAGGATGAGTCCATTGAAATAGTTAAATACCTCTACTATAGAGCCAAATATTATTTAAATAAATTTCCCATTGAAGTGGTCATATATATATTTGTGTTTATCAAGGGATTACATGATGAAAAGGCACAAATAGAATTGGAGGATGAAGACATAGATAATGATATTTCCAAGAATTTTCAAAGATATAAAACTCTCACAAAAATTATTGAAGACAAAGAAGAATCAATATTAACTTACAATGAACATTTATCTATAATTGAAGAAGAGATGAAGAGAAGTATTTATGAGACATGTATGATTGAAAACATCTTTGTAGAAGTTATCAATGCATTAGAAAAACCACATAAAACCTCCATAAATGTAAAATATTTTCAGTTATAAGCAAAATAAAAAATAAGATAACCTGATAACTGTTTATAGGAAGCAAGTAAAGTGAATGAGGATCAAATTGAGAATCTAAATAAATGTTGGGAAAGAATATTGAGATTTTTTGAGGATGAAAAAAATGGTTTAGTCAATAAATCACTTCCTTTATTTGTTTTGGAAATCACAAAAAACTTGATTTATGTTAAGTACTATTTTTTTAAAAGAACATAAATACCATTTTAGTTGTTGTGTTTATGAAAAATGAATTTATAGTACTTCAAAATCCAAATAACTTGAGGATTATAAAAGCAATACATTCACCACTTGAAAAAATAGTGATAATTGAAATACCAATGAACTCAATAAGGTTTGTGAGAATCTTTTAATCTGACTTCCATGCCATATTACATCCATTGAATCCAAAAACACTGTAGTGGTGCTTGAAAAAATCATCGGTAAATGAGGCCACATGCTAAGTTTATCAGTAAATGATAAAGTTATTGTTGATGCAGTTATGAATGAATCCAAGATTTACATAATCCAGTCATTGTAGTTTATTATAATGTTTTCTATAAATCAAGCCACACTTCAAGCATAAATTGAATGTGAATCAAGTATTATAAAAGTTGTTGTTTATTTTGATGCTTTGAAATTTATTGTTTCTGAGTGTGCCTTCGATGAGTGAAATATTTTATTTTTATTTTTAGCTAAGATATATCATTGTGTGGGGATATCCTTATAAATCACTTATTATTTCTATTTTAATGGTTATTTTACTAATCCTACATGATCAAGGGATTCCAAGGATAAGAAGAAATAAAAATTTCTGATCGTCTGGATTGAAAGATTTTATGGCTAAGAAGGCAGAGCGTTAGAGGCTAGAATACTATACCAACTAATGAGTTAAGTTAATGAATTTTGGGGATAAGAAGATATACCTTCCAATATGTATAAAATCAAGGATTTATTATAATAGGTTTAAAATCATGGATACCTTATATCCAGTTACCTTACAATTTGGTTTAGATGTGTGGTTGGAATATATCCTTTAAAAGAATTATTTGTTTTTATAACTAATAATTTGTATTTTTTTACAAATTTACACTATTAATTATTGAATTACCATTTAATTCATTTATAAATTATCACTGATTTAAATTTTCTACTTCTACTGATCAGTTTACCACTGCTATATTTTTATAAACTCCAAAAAAATTATTTTCACTATGTGAACTATATTTCATATAGTCTATATGTCCACTACATGATCTATTTTAACTTTGATGATTAATTTAATTGGTATTTCATAAATTCGATCAACTTAAAATATGATGGATGGAAAAAAATTTCATGTTTGTTTTAAAACTATAATTCACCCCTTCTTGTAAGTTTACTACCATTATCCTTGGGACACAATTGGTATCAGAGATAAGATTTACTAGATTATAAGTTTTATTTATTTTATGGAGATGACTATGATTATTTTCATGGTCACATGAAGTCATATATTATTAATACTGGACTCAACAACTTTATTATGATGACTATATGTTACAAAGTTCTAGAGAAAGAAATTGTTTGTTTTTTAAAGAGGAAAATATTAAATATTAGGTAAATCATAAAGTTTGTAATACTTTGTTATGTTTTATAATAAAAAAAATCAGAAACATAAATAACCAAATATCTTCTTATGAAATGTAAAATAGAATATAGAAGAAACTAAAAATTACACATTTTGGAACCTTCATGGTTTTAGAAACTCGTAGATCTATATTTAAAGTGGTTTATCAAGCCTTTTAATTTTTTATTGGTGAAACAGTAACTCAAATGAATCAAAATTTTATGAATATCAAAAATAGTTTACAATATTTAAGTGATAAAGAGTTATCTAAAGATAAAATTATTAAAAATATTAATTATATAATTCCCAAGTAATGGGAATCGAAAAGAAAAACTATCGATGATAATGAACGCCTAACTAAGTTAAGTCTGAGAGACTTGATTGGTACATTAATTAAATATGAAATTTGACTCAATAGAGATGTTGAGAATGAGAAAAGGAAGAATGGAGTGTAATTTTATTATACTTATGTTAATCCTAGCTCCAATAACTTTAATACTTATACTAATATTTTTTAAATTCAATGTTTCAAAGTGGAAATGTAAGCATTCAAATTGAAGTAGTTTAGATGAAAATGATGGAAAAAATCACTACAAAAAATGTGGCTTTTACCAACAGAAAATTAGTGACACATAATATATTTGTTGGTAAAAATGATTAATTCCAACAGATATTGAGTCTTGTCAGTATTAATTTTAACTACCAACAATTGTTTTTATTGACAGGTATATCTGTTGGTATAAACTGTCCAATACCAACATATCTTTTACCAACAGTTAAATCTGTTATTTTTTCATATTAATAACAATATTTTTCTACTAACACATGAATATGTTATTAATACCCACTATTACCAACAAATATTTTACCGTTAGAAGGTTTGTTCCAATAAATTGTTTTCTAAAAAAATGTTATACAAATAATTGAATATACATATATGTATACCAAAAAATAATTTGTTAATAAAAATACATATTTATTCATCAAATTAAATTATTTTTTAAATGAAACATATTTTTTGAAATTAATATGTACATACATACATAAATGCATGCATGCATGCACACACACACACGCATACATTTTTGTGTGTGTATCTATTAACAAGTTAACCAAGTTTTTTGAAACTCCCACTTGATTAACATTCAACTCACTAATTATAGAAAAAAACAAAGGATTTTAGTGTCAGAGGACCTATTATAATTATATTTTTACTATTATACATCATCTTATAAAAAACACCAATGGAGGTAATTTCAATTCAATTCTAAATAATTTTTTTTAAAAAATTACAGAAAAATGAGAAAAATAAATAACATGCCATATAAAAATATTAGCATTTAGAATGAATTTAAAATATATTTTTAATAATAATAATAATAACAATAATATGTAAAAACATAAAATAGGGGCTTAACCCTAATGGTTTGATTGAACACCCTCCTCCACCGCCTCTATGCGTTCTGCCTCCCCACCATCGCCTCCCCGCATTCAGCCTCCCCCGCCACAGCCTCCCAGTGTTCCAACTCCCCACATTCCACTTCCCTACATTCCGTCTCCCTTGCCACTGCCTCCCAGTGTTCTGCCTCCCCGCGTTCTGCCTCCCGGTGTTTCGCCTCCACGCATTCCGCCTCCCCACGTTCCGCCTCCCGGTGTTCCGCCTTCCCGTGTTCCGCCTCCCAGTGTTCCGCCTCCCCTTCCACCACCTCCTTGTATTTCTCCTCCCCTTTCACCACCACCCAGTGTTCTGACTCCCCGGGTTCCACCTCCATGTGCTCCACCTCCACTGCAAGTGAAACATTGGATGTTTAGGCATTCAACTTCTGCATTTTGCAGTCCTATGAAGGTTTGGATCTTGAGGTAATTTTGATCATTAATTAACTCATTTATTACAAATATGGAACTCCACTGTGGGTTTTATTCAATTTGACGCTTGATTTAATGATGCGTTAGAGAAAAATTTTAATGCTAAAATGAAGTTTCACTCTGTTTTAGTGATTCCTTGGAGATGATATTACATGTATATCTGTGCTTCTAAGAAGTGTCTAGGATGTACAAGGATTTATAATGGTTGAACTTCTTGATATGAGCCAACATAATTTTTTTTCCTAATCAGGTTAGTAATTAAAAGTGATGTAGGATTTCAATAACAAATATTATTTTTCCTTTTTTCTTGCTTTGATGATTATCATACTGCTTTAAATGTACTGGAATTACCTTAGTTGATGATCGTTTGGTCTCATCTTTTAATACCCGATCACCAATTTTTGAATTTGATTCACTTTTACGCCTGAAAGGTCACCAAATTTTGTTTCCATCTTTGTATTTGGTGGTTTCTAGGGTCCATTGATTAATTTTTTGTTTTCATTTGATGTTAAAGTTTTACTATGTATTTCTTAATGCTAGGAGAGGATGCTCTTTGAAGCTGTTTTGTATGAATTGAATGTATGAAGTTTCTCTGTGTACTAGCATTACCTTAGTTGATGATCGTTCGGTCTTATCTTTTAATACCTGATCACCAATTTTTGAATTTGATTCACTTTTATGCCTGAAAGGTCATAAAATTTTGTTTCCATCTTTGTATTTGGTGGTTTTTAGGGTCCATTGATTAATGTTTTGTTTTCATTTGATGTTAAAGTTTTACTATGTATTTCCTAATTCTAGGAGAGGCTGCTCTTTGAATCTGTTTTGTATGAATTGAATGTATGAAGCTGCTCTGTGTACTGCATCATTTAAAAGCACTTGATATGAACAATTATTTTTTATGCTCTGTTCTTGTTTACATGATTATCTTGATGTAAATAACCTGATGTCTTATTTTTTTAGTTGATCTTTTTTTGTGAATGATAATTCAATACATCTTTCTGAGTTTCTTTGATCAGCTTTCCCTTTTATTGTTAAATCAGAATTCTCAATTGCACCCAGGTGCTGAGGTTTTTGAAACAGAATTGATGTACATTTGATGTTAATTTTTACACCTAAATTATTTACTTTGCTAATAAGGACCAAACCCTATGGGGGCGTGGTGGGGGGATGTGCAGGCATCTTGAGAGGATGAATTTTAGCAACAAGGGCCGTTGTTCAGCGAGTTTCATCTGCTAGTGTAGAGGTGGAAGGGCATACCGTATCGGAGATCGGGCGGGGTCTACGGGTCCTCGTCATTGTTCACGACTCCGACACTGACTCTGATGCCGAATACTATGTTGTCAGGTCTTGAACATGAGATTGTTCTCAAAAGAGGCATTGGATAAAGGATTTGATGATAGTGTCACGCAGAAGGACTATGAAGTTCTAATTGATGGCGTATTTGGAGAAAAAATGAAGGTAAGGATACCTCTTTATCAGTTCTTCAACTCTACATGGATCCAGTAAGTGGGATTCATCAAAATCCTAATGGAAGTGGGCATAATAGATAGCCTCCCCATCTTCTGGTTCCTTCAACTTACTTCCAATTGTTTTTATGTCTTATTATTTTAACCACCAGTAGCCATATTCATCTTTTTCTTGCATTATTTCCCTACATTTTTCATGGACCTACCTTAGAATGAAATCATACCTTCCTATATTGATTGTTAATAAGGACCAAACCTGGGTTGTAAAGTGCAAGTAACTTTTTTTGCGACTTCAATAGAAACTCATCTATCTGACTTTGTTTTTGTGTGTCTAGTTTTCATGAGAGGTCTATACTCACAAAGGATCAGTTTTGAGAAGGATAAATTTATAATTATATCATAACTTGAGTTTTAACTATTCTCCTCACATGGATGACTAGTGTAGAGATTGATGAACTCATATAATTTGTTGCTGTCATCAGCTCTTCCTCTTTGGTGCCATGAGTTAGAGTTAAATAACTACACTATATATATATATATATTTGAATGGGTTGAAAGTGTGGTCGCACAATCCCTTATTTTAAAACTATGTATATTTATAAAGGAATCTTTTTTTTATATTTAATTTTATTATATATATTAAAAGACTACCCTATTGGTGTGCTTGTGTAGGTTTTGTGGTGGGTTTGTGAACGTCTGCCCGGTGTGCTAGGTGATGAAGACTGCTAGAATTTAGGTGCACATTGCCTTAGTCACACACACACTGATTGATGACTCTGCTGCTATTACACACACAAATGTATGTAATAGTAGTAGTCACACACAGACGTCTATGTAATAGTAACAGTAACACAGACTATAGTACATGATATATATTGGTAGCAGAGTCATATACAGACTGTAATACTCTGCCAAGATATATGATCAGTGACTGTAATATGATTATTCTACTACCTTGACTCTACTGTTATTATGCAGAATGTAATATGATTTTCTATCCAACAGAGCTTCTGATACTGCATATTTTAATTGATGCATTTCACTTTCTTCTGGATTTGGTGTTCAGAGAATTTAATAGGCTTCATCAATCACAATTTGAGCCTACATTAATAAGGTTCTACAATTGCTGATGTGTTTCTAAACTCTCAAGATAATGTATTTTGAGATTGGGTGAAAACTCAACTTCTTTCATGTGGATTTTTCAATCAAGGTAGTTGATGCTCCTCATCTTTTCTATTGATATATCTTCTTGATTCTTGTGGATTAATGCTTATAAGATTTATACAGTGATAATTCCAAAAATCTAATCCGTTTGAAAATGTGTAAAATCCGTGCATTCTAATTTGAGTATATTTTTTGTATTTTTGTATTTTTTAATCTAAAAATAGATATAAATCAATGAAATAATTTCACCTATCCATTATAATCATACCAATTTATAGTTGTGGAAAACAACTACGAATGCACATATAAATCTACAAAAGCACACACATAAAGATATAATATACTTAAAAGTATCTCTGGATTGAAATAAAGTGTTTTTTAACATTACAAGAACAAGAGAAATAATAAAAATGATGGGAATTTGGTCACGAGTCATTTGGAATTTATGAAAGTATATGTTTTTTTTGTAATCACATGTTATTGAATTCTTCAGTTCTTATTATACTAAAATAGATTTTTTGTTTTGTCCTCTTACATAATTCTGCTTATCTGATTTCATTCTTTTCAATTTATCAGGGTATCTGGGATTATTAGTAAAAAAAATACAGAAATGTTGTGGAAGACTAGATTTGAATTGCCTTTTTTAGGTATGAATGATGGTTATTCAAATGTTTCCATGTTTATAGATTTCAATGTTTTCATGTTATAGGATTACAGGTTTCTATATTGATTGTTTTACTAATTTTTAGGATATAGTTTTCCAGGATTCAGGTTCCAGGTTTGTAAATTGAAGGTTGGTTTTACAAGATATTATTTTTTATGTTAAATAGTTTGTAGTTTGTGGGAGCCCATGTATGCACAAATATGTTTGCAGGTTTGCACAAACATGTTTATAGGTTTTCACAAACAGGTTTTCACAAATAGGATTGTAGTTTGCACAAACAGGGTTGCACAAACAGGTTTTCAGGTTTGCACAATTGTATTTTTATTGTGGGAGCCCATGTATGCCCATGTTTTCACAAACAGTTTTGCACAAACAGGTTTGTACAATCTCATTCTCCCCCAACAGACATTGTTTTTTCTAATTTTTATGTTCAATAGTATGTAGTTTTCACAAATAGGTTTGTAGGATTATATTTTTCCTGTTTATGGGTTTCTATGTTACTGGTTACAAAATTACAAGTTTTTTGGTTTGTATGTCATCTAGTTAACATTTAATTGTTTGTAGGTTGCAGTTTTGTAGGTTGGTATGTTAGAGGTTTGCAGGTTCCATGATTATTTGTTTACATGTTTGTAAGTAAGAATAATCTTGATTAGTGGTTTATAATTTTATAGGTTTTATAGTTTAGGTATATATGTTTACGGTTTTACAAGTTTTTCAATTAATGTTTTTTGATTTTCAGGATTATAGGTTACATGTTTTCAGTTTGAAATATACAGGTTCATCTCTGAACTACAAACCTTACAATATGCAGGTTCACATGTCCAAGTTTTGCAGTTGTGAGCCATTCTAAACACATCCATGAACTTGTGACTGCATCCATGTTTCCAGCATTGACTCACTCATTAAAGATCCAGTTTTTGGTTAGAGCATGTATGCCCATTACCTAATTAATGGATTCTTCAAAGTTTGTCTGTTAAAATGGTTCATTATCACCCATTTGTTGATGTTTTAATATCTTGAAGCTATAATTATACTATTAAGATTTGGGCAGAGGATGGTGACAGTGATGATTGGTATTGTGTTTAGACATTAGGTCCACTGACTAGCAAAATCTGATATCATGGGTACTTTGCAAGTTATTATTTCAAACCTAATGTCATGTATTATATTTTTTCTAAATAAAAGGCTATCTTTTAATGTTTATTTCTTTGTCGTGTAGGTACTATCTTTATTTAAAGTAAAAATAAAGTTAAACACAAATGCAGGAATTTCAACACAAATGTTTATTTCTTGTTGTGCAGGTACTACATTTATCTCTATCTCTATCATGTAAGAATATTTCTGTCACTTGTCTGTTTACCTGTGTACCAATTCCATATGATGTATTTTATCAAATGTTTTTGCATATACTGGAGATGGCATGGATGGGGAATAGACCAGAGCTGGCATAGACTGGAGCTGACATGGATGAGCTGGAGCTGGAGCTGGAATGGACCGGAGCTGACATGGATGTGGCTAGACCTGGATGAGCTGGAATAGACTGAAGCTATCATGAATGGGGCTAGATCTGGCATGGATGGGATGGGTTTGGATATGACATGGATGAGTTGGAGCTAATGGTGCTGGAGTCGTTGACGATGATGGGTTGGAGCTGCTACGGTGGTTGATCCTTTTTGGGGGGGATCCAGGGGGGTGGGTGGTTAGGGTTGTTCAGAATTGTGAGACAGAATTGTGGAAAAATCCTTGTGGGGATCCAAGAGGTTCTGTTTGTAATGAATTTCATTATTAATATAATTAATTCATATCTAATTTTGAACACGTGTTAAAATAATATTCGGTTTAATAATTAAAACATATGTATTATATATGATAAATTAATAAATATAATATAAAATTTTACTGGCAATAAAAATTTATAATTTTTATTTAAATGTAATTTATAAACAAATATTATATATTGGTAATATTATTACCTAAAGATAAATTTATCACTAGAACCTATTTCTAAACACTTTAACCAACATATATATTATCTTTTGGTATTATTATAATTGCAACAAAACTATCTTATCTATCGTAAAAACATTTAGTGAAAGAGTTTTTACCAACAGTTTAGTGACAGAGACATATATGTTGGTAAAAAGTTTTGCCAACAAAAAAATCACTTTTACCAATAGATATTTCGCTGTTGTAAAAGGAAAATATTTTATAGTGAATACTCAAATTTCAAGGATAATGAATAAAATTTATAGTAATATGAATTTCTAGGAAATCTATTAGACATACAAGAAATAAAAATATGAAAAGAAGGAATCATCAGATGTGATTTGTTATGAATGTAAGAAGGCAGATCATATTAGACCAGATTGTCCTAAACTAAAGAAGAAGGGTAAAAAGTAAAAAAGATATTATAGTTCCCAAGTAAGTATTGATTTTTTTTATAATGGTTCAATATGTGTTTAGTATAGTTGATGATTATTCTTGGAGGATTGTTATGGATTCAAGAGAAGTCATTTAAATACATTCTTAATAAAAAATCCATTTATGTCCACAAAATGTGTGAGTTGATGCCTTGATTAATGTAAATGGTTATCAAGGATATATGATTGAATAATTAAGATGTAGGAGTTTAAGTCAATGAGGAAATATGAGTTGAGAATATTATGAAATATATTATCATTTCATGAAGAATGTTTTCAGAGGGCCATGTAATATTTTGACATTTCATGATTAGAATTATATTGGGATGGCAATGAAAAAAATATTTTTTTTGCATGAAGTAATTTAAGAATTGGAGATGATATTGGATTATGTTGAATAATTTACTGAATCATTTTATAAGAGTTTAGTAAAAAATATGGCTATCCCCAAGAAATCCAAGGGGAAATATCAACCACACATGTGGGAGTATGGCTCACCATGTAGGATCCAACCCACATGGATAACCCAAGGCTATAAAGAGAAAGAGTGCCTGCATGGGATGGTATGAGAATGAATGGGTGGAAAGTCAGAGGTATATGGTGCACACAGGGTGATGCGTACCATGGGAAGTACGGTGTGGGTGTTCCAGAGCAAACCTGATGACCCACATCGAGCGGCTAAGGGAACAAGATCTCTTACTAAGAAGCAGAAAGCTGCATGCATAATCGATGAGGGTATCAAAAATTAGTGGGTAATATTAATACTCCATTAATATAAACATACATAAGGCATGTATTAATGATATAATTCCATGTTATCATCTTCAAGCTATTAGATGGGAACTGTTTACATGAAAACTTTTGAATCAAACGTGAGTGTTGAGATGATCTTCTATGAAGATGAAGCTTATGTGAGTATCTTACTTAAAAACGAACACAAAGATTCCATTTAAATATCTTTTGTGAATTAAAGTTTCTACTTTATTAATATGTAAACATGGATCCTCTATAAATATACCATATATCTTTCGTGCATCAATAAGTATTTTCCAAGAACATAGGATCGACTATGAGTAATGAGTTCATAGATATTCCATGAACAGAGGAAATTCGATGTGTATAATATTCTATGAGAAATATCCATTGATTGGATATTTATATATGGATCTTCCCATGTATGATGATATACTTTAGTTAATGATTAATCACATGAGAAATGTAAATAGTAAAGCTACTAAATTTCAAATGCATGTGATGTGAGAATGAGTTTCTCGAATAAATATGGAGCCAATTTTTCAAGTGAGTTAAAGGTATATAGGATTCAAAAAATGATATCAAATGTGATAGAGAGAATATTTAGAAAATATAGATGTTTAATTAATCATACAATTTTACTTTAATGTTTTTAAATCAAGTGAAAAAGAAAATCATACCATTCATAGGATATCAAGAGATATTTTTTTGCTATGAAATCTACACACACAGTTCATCCAGTGAGAAACATGATGCATTCATGCTATAGAATTATGTTTTCACATAGTAATGGAATGCATGAGATCTATTTTAATACCATGGTATATGAAATATATAATCATACAAACTTACATAAAGGTTTTGGTTAATGGATAATCGCATGAAGAAGGATGACTCGAGGAGAATTCGATGCATGCATACAAGATGAGCTGTGGGTGTTCATACTATGTAAAGAAGAATACCTAAACCCTTCAGGTATTTAATTGATAAAAAAATGTGTTATTTATAACACATATAAATAATGTTTTTTATTGACAATGAAACACCATATATAGTTTTATACTACATGAATTAAATGGAAGGATGTGTATATTAAAATGAGGAATACCATGCATGCCATACATGAAAATGATGAATTTATGTGGGAATAAATGAAGAATTATTATATTGTATTAAACATGAAATAATAACCATGATAATAATGATGAGTTATGGTTTTAAATGCGATGATTCAATTAATCCGAGCCTTCAATAAAGAATATCACGATACATGTATCGTGATTTATGAATAATTTGATGAGGAACAATTCTAGCATATTAAACATGATTTAATATCCAGAATTAATAAAGAAATAATTTAGGGTTCCTTAATCAAATTAATAGAGGATAAATTACCTTATGGAAGGGATCATGGTATTTCCACATTAATGGAATAATTACTATGATAATTATGAGAATTATATTCACAATATTATTTTTGAAAATATAAATGAAATATGTAGGTGATAAATAATTTTTTGAGATATTGTATTTGTATGTTCATACACTGAGATTAATTTGAGAGAACCTAATACACTAAAGTATTGAGGATAGAATATGAGCCTAAGATAGAATTCTCTGAAGGACATATTTTTGAATATTTTAATATTGATAGAATCTGAGCATTCAAGATCTGTGAAGGAGTTTTAAGACCAACATGATTATTCTAAGAAGATGTTCAAGATATTTATGGTTTACACAAGAAAGATAGATCCTAAAGGATCATGGATAAATATCAATTTGAAGTAGAAATAAGATAATATACTAGTGTATTAACAACAAGAAGAAGGGTCTTGTGGCTAGGGTGGATAACTAGTTGCTGAAGAGGCTTAAGGCTGGGGTGTCTAAATAGTAAAGTAGGAGAAGGATGGTTGGGGTGTCTAACAAAGAAAGGTAGAAGATTTTTTTAATATGGTATAGAACCATGAATAATTGGAGGATCGACTACTATAGTGTCTAACCATTTTTTTCCTAGATAATGTAATTGAAAAACACGATTATAATAGAGAATCCAAGTTGGGTTGTTTAACCAACATGGTAAGGAGTAGGTATTTCTACCAAACCTTGTAAATACTACGTGATACTCTCTCATTCATTATCATAAAAAATGAGGTGATTTTTTGAGATTATATTTAGTGGATTAATAACTTTTAGAGGTTCAAGAGGTTGAATTGAAGTGAAATATAATTCATAAAATATACCACTGATTCACCCCCTCTTAGTGGTCAATCTACATGATGCATAATAGATATGATAAAATAAAAGGAAACAATGTTTAAAGGCTTTAGATACTTGTATTTCTAGTGAAGGTGACACATATACTGACATTTCATTGAAATAAAGTGTAAAATAAAGTCAAAAAATTATTGCATTCTACTCAAATATTATGAAGGATGAAAAATGACTTATAGATAAGGTAACTAATGAATCCTTGAAAAATTTATATTTAGATATTGAGTTTTCTTATAATTATAAAGATTATTATTCAACTTTATTAGATGAATAAAAATTAATCCATTATACGATTAAAAATAAAATTCAATGAAATAAGAGATAACTTTACCTACTATTCCCAAAATGTTTTGATATGTAACTCTTATGGGAAAAAATATTTATAAGTTGAATAGTAATTATGATTTTATTGAATAAAATATTATTAAAGATAATAAAATAATTTCAAAATTAACTACCTAAATTTAAAATCATTCAACTAAATTAGTAAAAAAATTAATTCAAGTATAAATTTCATTGATAAAAATCTTGGTGATCAAAAAAATGATGATTAGAATTTTAATGATAGGAGTTTTATTATTAAACTTCAATATGATTTTTTTAGTTTGAATAAAATTTTATCTAATTTTACTTCGAGTAAATATTTTTCTAGAATTCATGTACAACAATAGTGTTTATATTCCTTTCTTGGAGATTATTTGAGGAATATCACAAGAAGATATAAAATAATGCTTCCTACCTTTGAGAGAGTAAATCAAATAATGGATCCTTGATCACATCAAGAGGATAATTGAACATTCAAAGGAGTTCTAACACCTTCTCAATAGAGACAAATAGAGTTCGAGAAGAATGAGCTTTTGAAAAACTCTGCATGAAACCAATGATTTCAAATATTTTGAATTAACATGATCAATACACACCCACACACAAAGAGAACTCTTATATTTATATAGCCAATACCCAACACAACACATAACCTATGTTACTATCCATTTGAGTGTCATATTCATTGAACTCATTTCAATGAATAAATTCAAAGCTTAAATGAACAAAATCTTGGTTTTGAAACTAATGTATCTGTGTGGGAGAGATAGTCCATGTTGTTGAATCACATGCAACTCATATATGTTTCTCATTCATATTTAATATAATATTATATATATATATATATTATATTTATGCATCTCATTCATGATAATATACATGCATCATATATATGTATTAAATGTAAATTATATATATAGTATCACACACACACACATAGATATAAATTTCATGCATCTCATGCATGTAAATTTTAGTTCACATACAATAATCTACCACTTTCACTAATTTCCCATAAGGAATTTATGCTAAACTTCACAACTCTTTATGTATCCATCCAAAAAATTTTGTATATGATTTATCAATCTCTCTTCACATTGAAAAAACAATTTATCAAAAAATTTATCCTTATATAAGGGCCAAACTATGGGAACTTTCAGGCCTTATCATCATTGAAAACAACTATGAAATACCTATTTCATAGATTTAAGCAAAGTGAAACCTCTGGAAAAGAATTAGTGCTACTCAAGAAACAAAGGCGCCTGGTGTGATCTTTATTAAAGATACTCGTATCTCAATAAGAACATATCCACTACAATATGTATCATATATATCATATGTATACCTATATTGCCCCTTTTTTCTATGGTTTCGAGAGACCAAAAGACATATAACATGTCAATCTTGTATAACCCCTCATCATTTCTTGATTCTCAAACAAAATTCTTACCAAGTTATTGAGTTCATCACATGTCATTAATCTATCTAATTAGAACATCACATTTCACTTATCCAAGTATTTTATCATATCATATGTGAAGAAACTAAGCATGGCCATGTATTTCCTCAGTCTAATTCAATAGAGGTTCATATGTCTTTTCTTATCATACAAGTGGAAAAATCCAATCTTAGTTGTGCTCCAACTGATGACATGGTCAACAACATACCCAAACACCCACTGATTAGCTAAGTTCATATAATTACTTTCATAAGTAGGGTATCAAAGTATAAAGGTTCTCATGATAGGTATATTAGAAACCATATATAATAAGGATTGATAAAAATTATATACCCCTAAGTATATTGATAACTATATAACATTCCATGAGATATACTTTAGCAGACTAGTCCAAGTAATAAGTCTCATCTTATTACCTCATGTATCCATTCTTATTATCTCAAATAAAACTCTTTGTAATTAGTGAAATAATCTATTAAATATAACTTTATCATATCATCACAAACCATAATACTCTATAATGACTAACAGTTAAGGAAAACTCAAATTCATACTTTGAGGAGATATTATCATTTTATTGTTCATGTAAAATGAATTGTATCCTGAATGAATGAATGGTAAATGGAATTTTCATTTATTATAGTAACATGATACACTTAAAACCATTACAATCTATCCATCATGTGTCTTTCACCCTAAAATTCTATATGGCCCTCATATTGTTTCTGTGGTAATGGGTTTATCAATGGATCTACTACATTATTATTTATAGCCACCCATCCTATATTTAAATCTCCCCTCTCAATGATCTACCATATGATATGAAACTTGTGAAGGATTTGTTTGGTCCTTTGTTGAGATCAGGGATCCTTATACTGAGAAACAACCCCATTGTTGTCACAATATAGCTCAATCTCTACCTTGATTCTTGGAACTACCCCAAGTTTAGTAATGAACTTATAGATTCAAATATATTCCTTCATTGCATATAATGTAGTGATGTACTCTACCTCTATTGACGAGTCCTCTATGATATATTTTTGTAACTATTCTAACTTATAGATCAACTATTCAGGCAAAACATGAGTCCAGATTTAGATTTCATATCAAATTTGTTAGATTAGAAACTAGAATATGTATAACCCTTTACAAAGAGCTCACCCTCTCCTCCAAAGACCATGAACATATCCTTAGTCCTTCTCAAGTACACAAGAATGTTATTCACAGTAATCTAATGACTCTCACCAGGATTGGATTGGTATCAACTTGTTATTCTCAAATCATAAGAGTCATCAGACTTAGTATACAATATGAAATACATGATATATCCAATGGTGGATACATAAGTAATCCTATCCATCCTTTCTAACTCTTTATAATGATCCCTAATCTTCCTAATATTTATTCCATGAAATAATATTAAATACCCCTTCATGGAGTTCTCCCTACTAAACCACTTTAGAACATTACCAATATATGTGTTCTGACTCAATATAAGAATCCTATTAGATCTATCTGTATAGATTGTCATACTGATCATCTAATCTTATTCACCCATTAATTTCATTTAGAAACATTTTCTCATCCACATATTCACAAAGTGAAGTGTCTGGATTTCATTTCTGATAAGTAGTATGTCATCTACATAAAATATTATAAATACTACCATACTACTATTAACCAAATTTCATACACATGAATCATCCACATTTTCTATGAAACAAAACTCTTTAATTACAACATCAAATTGGATATTCCAACTCTGAGAAGATTTCTTTGGTCTATAAATGGACCATTTTAACTTTTAAACCTTAACAGACTCATTTGGTGTTTCAAAAACTTTGGGCTATATCATATACACATCCTTAACTAAATTCTTATTAAGGAAAGTGGTTTTGAAATCCATGTGATATATATCATAATCAAAATGATATTTAATGGAAATCAAAATATTAATGGACTTTATCACCATAATATATGAAAAGGTCTCTTCATAGTCAATACCATGAATTCATTTATAAACCTTTCCCATAAGTCATGCTTTATAGGTAGAAAATATACTATTTGCAGGTTCCAGGCGCATCGAAAGCGCGTTAGTGGGTGTACCCAACTTTAATTTTTTTTCTGTTAACGACATTTAATCCGAGATCCATCATGATAATAAAATTCCAGATCTTTGAAATAGAACAAAGAACGAAAGAAAATAGGGGAGTCCCAGAACCACAGATAGAATCATCATACATTGGTTATAATTAATTTACTTAAAAGAAAAGAATTACCTTGATGTAATTCTCTCTCTGTTGATGTATATGGTCACGATCCGATGTGATCCATCATTGCATCGTAGAATCCAAGTGTAGGATTCCTCTAGCGGTGATCCACATGCCCTCTATGTATCTCTGGACGTTGCCGAAGGGATCTTCAGGTGCTAGCGCAGAAGATCCTTCACTTGTGATGTCGGCCTTCAATCACCTTGATTTGGTGGAGGAGGATCTCTCTCTCGTATCTTGAGAGCGTTCTTGGAAGAAAATAATTCTCTCTTGGATTGAGATATTTATCTAGATCCATTGTGAACAACTACAAAAAAATGTCTAGGATAATGATAATTATATAATTGGGATTTTAATTACATAGAATAATAAAATTAATTAATTACCCAAAATCATCCATTCATTTCATTTAATTATTAGTAATACCCCATGTCTAATAATAACAGTTGACTATTATTATTACTTGACATGCACCCAGATAATTACACCTAATATTATTTAATTAAATAAATAATATTATTTCTCATAAATTCCTAGAAAAAAATACACGGTGTGTATATTAATATACATGGTGTGTAGTTTTGTTTTTCCATTCTCTTTATTTTCTCCACCACATTTATTATACCTTGAATAATGGATATTTATTTCTCAAATAAATTTCACTAAATTAATTTCTAATAAATATATTATTTCAATCAGAATATATTCTCTTGAATAACTAGTGTTGAAATAAATGCGATCAGGAATCCTTGAATAATTATTAAACCACAATTGGGAATAATATTTATTCAACTTGTTAAATTAATATTTAACTGAGATACTTAGACACACTTAGTGTGTGACCCTCTAGGACTCTTTCTTAGTGGAATTAGGTGGAGCCTGCATAAAGTCCAAGATTAGCATCTAGCAACATGCCAAGGCACCCATAGAGAAAGAAATTAACGTCGCAATGACGCACCACCTCCTACAAACTCTTATCATGTAATGTAATCCCTTTGTCTTGATATCTCAAATCAAGTGGGTTTCATGCTAGTGCCATCAACCCATGTGATCTATTATTCTTTATTTGACTTTTTGGAATTGAACTTGCCCATTCCTTACCATGACCATGGATTTATGTAGGCTATATAAATTCCATCAAAGGGCCTGAGATATCTACTTCTGTTATGGAACAGAAAGGAAAAATCCTTTCTCACGTTATCTATTAATGTTGTATTACTCGTGACGCACCCAACATATCCTACCTCATTGCGAAAAGTGTATCTTCACAGTTTTTGTCAATACATCTAAGTGCACAAGTTTTAATACCCATTAATAATAATCTTAAAGTATAAGGACCAATACACATGTCCACATATAGGAACATCCAATGACACTATGAAATGTGGATTTCCTACTGGTGGGTCTCGTTCTCATAATATCCTCTTGGATATTACCAAGGGTGCACACCATGAGAAGGTGCCTCAAAGTTTTATGAGTCCTCACCCCTAATGGCCTGTATTATTTTCATCTCTCAGATAACATCATCTGGCTATAGAACATATATTCAAGAACAGTGTTATGTAATTTCTAGGTTCTCATCATAGTAGGGATCCGCTATGACCCTTTAATACAATAACTATCATTAGGAAATTATAACATACATTGTCACACAAAAGAAAAATCAAGGTGTGATAAGGTATTTATTAATGAATAAAGTACAAAGTAGTTGGTTCTAGGTCACCAACTCCAACAGACTCCCACTTGGACTAGAGACAACTGCTAACAACTATTAACCCACTAGCTCTCACATGATATTCATGCTTCTGCTAATATAGGCCTTTAGTCATGGGGTTTGCCACATTATCTTCCGTGGACACTCTGCTCATAGCAACTTCACCCCTTTCATTGAAATCTCTCAAGAGGTGATACTTATTTAGTATGTGCTTTGTCCGTTGATGTGACCTTGGTTATTTTGCAAGAGCCACCACTGCAGTATTATCACAATACAATGTGATAGGGTCTTTACTTCTAAGAATCATATCAATCTCCTAGACAAATTCATGAATCCAGATGGATTGATTGACTGTATCAAAAGTTGCTATATATTCGGACTCTATTGTAGAATCTATGACAACTGGATGCTTTGAACTCTTCCAGCTCACAACTCCTCCATTGAGGTAGAAAACATATCCAAATTGCGACTTCAGATCATTATGATCTTTCTAAAAACCAACATTATTATAACCTCTGATGACAAGATCCTTGTCTCATCCATACACCAGGTACACATCCTTAGTTTTTCTCAGATACTTAAGGATAGTCTTAATAGTATTTCAATGCTGTTCTCATGGATCTTCTTGATATCTACCTACTATGCTTAGTGAATAGGAAACATCAAGTCTGGTACATAACATGGAATACATGATGGATCCTATAGCTGAAGAATATGGTATCTTACTCATTCTATCTTTCTCTTGTTGTGTCTGAGGACACATTTTCTTAGAAAGATGTAGGCCATGTGACACTAGAACTATTCTCCTCTTGGATTGTTCCATACTAAATCTCTTTAGTATCAGGTCAATGTGTATACCCTGACTTATTCCAAACAGCCTCTTGGATCTATCACGAATGATCTTGATCCCTAGAATGTAGGATGCTTCACCCAAGTCCTTAATGGAGAAACATTTGTTAAACCAATCCATAACTGACTGTAAGACTGGTACATTGTTTCTAATAAGCAATATGTCGTCAAAATATACTACTAGGATAATGAACGTATTACCATTAAACCACTTATAAAAACATGGCTCACATTCATTATTAATGAAACAAAATTCATTTATGGCTTCATCAAATCAAATGTTCCATGAATTGGATGATTTCTTTAATCCATAAATGGATTTCTGCAACTTGAAAACCCATTTGACATCACCTGGTGTCACAAACCCTTCTGGTTGTGTCATGTATAAATATTATTGAAGGTTCCCATTAAGGAATTCTATTTTGACATCCATTTTCCAAATCTTGTAGTCATGGTATGCTGCTATGGAATGTATGATTATTATGGATTTAAACATGGAAACTGGTGAGAAGGTTTTATCATAGTCAATTCCTTGGTGATGTCTAAATCCTTTAGCCAATATCCTTGATTTATAGGTTCTAAATTGACCTTCCATGTCTAGTTTTCCCTTGAATACCCATTTTTCATACAAAAGGCTTTACATCAACTGACTCATCAACCAGAACCCAGAATTGGTTCTGATACATGGAATCCATCTCAGAATTCATAGCTTCTTTCCATCTTGTAGCTTATGAGCATTATACTACTTCCTTGTAGGAGAGAGGTTCATCATTGTCCAACAATAATTATTCACCATTCTCGGTGACAAGGAAACCAAATCTCTCTAGTTCCCTTACCCCTGTTGAGCTCCTATGCAGTACTTGTATTTCTAGAACATTTTCCACGGGGACCTGTGGAACTTGTTCCTGTACCAAATTCTGTGTATCTTGAGCATCAACTTCATCGAAGTCAATCTTGCTCCCATTTGAGGATGTGCTCCCTCTCAAGAAAGATGGATTGTCTGAAGATAGTCAATTTCTTGTTTGAAGGGTTATATAGGTAATATCTTTTCCTTTCCTTGGGATATCCTATAAAGATACACCTCGTACCCAAGGGTGCTTTTTTGTTGCCTGAGAATTCCTTAATAAACACCTCGCATCCCCATACATGTGTGTGTGACAAAATGGGTTTCTTTCCATTGTATAACTTGGAGGGAATTACATTTCCCGCCTTAGTTGGTACTCGTTTTAATATGTATGCTGTAGTTTGTAATGCATATCCCTAAAAGGATAATGAAAGATCTGCATGACTCATCATCGAACTCACCATGTCCAAAAGGTGCGGTTCCTCCTTTCACTAACACCATTCCACTGTGGTGTATAAGGAGGAGTGAGCTCAGATATAATCCTAGACTCTCGTAGAAGATTGATGAAATCTTGGTTCAGACATTGTCTACCTCAATCTGATCGAAGCTTCTTTATCTTCTTACCAAGCTGATTCTTTACTTCATTCTTGAATTCCTTAAATTTCTCTAAGGCTTCTGACTTATACCTCATTAAGTAGATATATCCATATCTACTCAAATCATGAAGTAAGAATATCCACCTCTAGCTTCTATTGGGAATGGTCCACACACATCCATGTGCACCAATCCTAGAAGCTCTGGGGCCCTTTCACCATGTCCACTGAAAGGCAGCTTTCTCATTTTACCTTGTAAACAAGCGTGACATCTATCAAGTGGTTTTAGCTCAGTAGAGTCTAAATATCCATCTTGGAAGAGCTTTGTCAAGCACTTCTCGTTTACATGACCAAGACGGTGATGCCACAACTAGGTGATGTATGAGTCATGTGAGTTTGTTTCATTATCGATTTCCAACACTTGGTTTTCACAATTTAATACATAAAAACTACTATTTAAATGTGCCATAGCATAACATATGTTGTTCTTTTAAAAGAAACAACCCTTATTTCCAAATTTGAAAATAAATACATCCATATCCAAATAAGATATAGAAATTATGTTCTTGGTAACACTAGGCACATAATAACATTTACGTAAAACCAAAATCATTCCAGTTGGCAATGAGAGATGGTAATCGCCAATGGCCAACGCAGCCAGCCTCGCGCCATTGGCAGCTCAAAGATCCACCTCTCCTCTAGAAATATTTCTAAATCTACTTGGTTCCTGCATTTGAATATAGATGTGAGCCCCACAAGCTGTATCTAATACCCAATGTGTAGAAATGGAAAGATTACACTTGATAGAAAACACACCTTTATCGTCCCCACACTTATGGGTGCAATTCCTCTTCCAGTGGCCTTGTTTTCCACATGAAAAACATACCACCTCCAATTCCTTGACCTACCTCTGGATCTTCCCCTTCTTGGAGGGACAGTGATCGGGGGCTTTAGACCGTTTATAAGTCCTTAAACCTTTTTCCTTGTCCTTACTTTTCTTGTTCACCATAAGGACTATGGGTTTGTCACACGCCATGTCCTTATCTACCTGGAAAATTAAGGTCAAAAGTTCCTATAGACTCTTATCATTGTTTCTCATGTTATAATTGACAATAAAGCTCGAAAAGGTCTTGGGAAATGATGATAGGATGAGATATGTACACAACTCATCCATGAACTTAATCCCTAAGATGTCCAGGTAGTCAATGTAGCCAATAAGCTTTACTACATGACTCCTAGCTAGCATAAACTCTCCAAGATTAGTTGTAAAAAAATCATTGGAGATCTCATATCTCTCATGTCTCTCCTTCTCTTGATAGAGATCCTTAAGGTGAGACATCATGCTATACACGTCCATGTTTTCATGTTGCTTCAAGAGATCATTAGACATGCCAATAGCATGAAACATTTGACATCTATGGAATCATCCATATGTTTCATATAAAGAGATAGTTCCTCATCACTGGCCTTTTTCCAGGAACAACTGGAATAGGCTCTTCCAACACATACAATTTCATCTCATGGCGAAGGATGATGTGTAAGCACCTCTTCCATTCCTGGAAATTGGTATTGATGAGAAGGTTTTCCTTCTCGAGTATGGTTCACAATGATATGTTTGAATTCATTTTTCTTTACATTTCTACAAATTAATATGAGAAAAGGTTTAGTACTTTATCATGATAAAACTAAGACAAATAAATAATTTAATACTTATTAGTCTCCCACTATTTTATTGAAATCCAAGAGCCCTCACCATTGACTTTAGAATATTCTGTTGCCTAAATATTCTAGTGGAAATGATAAATATTTCCCTTCACATTACCCCAACTATGGTTGGTCAAACAACTTGAAGGGTTTGAGGTAGACGTTCTAAATTCCAACTGCATTAACTCGCAGCTCCTTGATCCGCTGAGTGGACTCCCCGATCCTAAAACCCTTTTATTTTGGATTTCCACAACCTTTGCCTCTTAGTCACATAAAGTCCTACTATGGAAGTCAACCCTTGATGTGAACCAAGTCAATTCAACCCAAACAATTTTAATTATAATTCCCCGATAATTGAAAGCACCCCAAATAGGGTTGGTCAAGAACTTTGAACTATGGTTCGATTCTAACCAAGATTATGGAAAGCTATACCAACTTAATATTTCTTTGAAGGATTTTATCCTTATATGTAAATTAAAATTGTATTATATTTGATTACATGCTTGTTAATATTAACTGGGATATACTTAGGTGATTAACCATGTCTAAGATAATATTTATGCATAATCCGGTCTTATTTTAGTTCCATCTTGCATGCTTGTTTAATTCACTAATTGTGTGATCGTGTCAACACACCCACAATAAATAAACCATTCAATTGACATAAATAAAATAAATGATATGATCATGATCTAGTTCTATTGGTTAGTTTATCTAGCAGTTGATAAAATAACACAATACCTAGGAGAGAAACACCTTGAACCTTTTTGGGTTCATGTTTATAGCTTTCCACCTGTCCACCTTTGTATCTCATTGGATTGGTTTCACCTTGGCTCCTAACTTGAGATGCCTCCACTAGCTTGGGAGCTCCATCCATTATATATGATTTTATCTCACTCGTAGGTGAGGGGTAAAATGGGGTTTTACATAAAAGAAACCTTGAGCACACAGAACCTACATATTAATGAGGAGAAGGCTCGCAGACCAATAAATTTAATTTAAATAAATAAACTAAAAGAAACCATTTACACACAAAGGTATTAGTCTAGCTCATGATCATCCATACATGCAATGGTATTTATGTATAAATAAAACTAACATTCAATTATTTAATCGTTATTGTTTAAGATAAATCACGCTCGAATCAATTAATTATCTTTAATTAATCAATACTTTTATCTTAAACCCTTTTCTGAATTTCCTTGAGATTCTCATCCATCATAATTTTAAACAAATACTTTAATTTAAAATTATCTTTGTACGTAACTTGTACCTTGGAGGCAACCTAGTGAATTCCTGTTCATAACTACCTAATGAGTAGAAATGAACATTACATAGATATTAAATTAAACACATATATATAAAACACCTATCACGTGTTGTGACTCATCTTTACGCCTGCACAGATTTTAAATTAAACATATTACAGTTGACTATTATTATTACTTGACATGCGACCAACGAATTACACATAATATTATTTAATTAAATAAATAATATTATTTCTCATAAATTCCTAGAAAAAAAAATACACGGCGTGTATATTAATATACATGGAGTGTAATTTTGTTTTTCTATTCTTTTTATTTCTTCCACTATATTTATTATACCTTGAATAACTGATATTTATTTCTCAAATAAATATCACTACATTACTCGCTAATAAATATATTATTTTTCCCACAATATATTCTCTCGAATAACTAGTGTCAAAATAAATGAGATCAGGCATCCTTGAACAATTATTAAACCAAAATCGGGAATAATATTTATTCAACTTGTTAAATTAATATTTAACTGAGATACTTGGACACACTTAATGTGTGACCCTCTAGGCCTCTTTCTTAGCGGCATTAGGTGGATCCTGCCTAAAGTTCAAGGTTAGCATCTAGAAACACGCCAAGTCACCCATAGAGAAAGAAGTTAACACTGCAATGACATGTCACCTCCTACGAATGCTTACCATGTAATATAATCTCTTTGTCTTGATATCTCAAATCAAGTGGGTTGCATGCTAGTTCCATCAACCCATGTGCTCGATTATTCTTTTTTTGACTTTCTAGAATTGAACTCGCCCATTCTTTACCATGGCCATGGATTCATTTAGGCTATATCAATTCCATCAAAGGGCTTGAGATATCTAATTCCATTATGGAATAGAAGGGACAAATCCTTTCTCGCATTATATATTAATGTTGTATTACTCGTGACGCACCCAACATATCCTACCTCACTGTGAATAGTGTGTCATCATAGTTTTCATCAATACATCTAAGTGCGCGAGTTGTAATACCCATTAATAATAATCTTAAAGTCTAAGGACCAATACACACGTTTGCATATAGGAACATCCAATGACACTATGAAATGTGGATTTCCTAATGGCGAGTCTCGTTCTCATAATATCCTCCTAGATATTACCAAGGGTGCACACCATGATAAGGTGCCTCAAAGTTTTACGAGTCCTCACCCCTAATGGCCTGTATTATTTGTGTCTCTCAAATATCATCATCTGGCCATAGAACGTATATTCAAGAATAGTGTTATGGAATTTCTAGGTTCTCACCATAACAGATATCCGCTATAAACCTTTAATTCAATAGCTATCTTTAGGACATTATCACATGCATTGTCACGTAGAAGAACAATCAAGATTTGATAAGGTATTTATTAATGAATAAATTACAAAGTAGTTGGTTCTAGGCCACCAACTCCAACACTATTCATGTTAGTTTTCATGTGGAGAACCCACTTAAACCCTATGAGTATTACAGCTTTCGGTTCACACAAAGTTTCAAACATGGTTAGTGTACATGGGTTCTATCTTAGATTATATGTATTTTAACCATTTTCAGAATTAGAACTCTCAATATCCTCATGGTAGGAAGTAGGTTCATCACCTATCAACATTACTTCATCATCAGTATCCATGAGAAATCCATATCTCTTGGGTTATTAATGAATCTCACAAGACCTCTGAGGTTCTTGTGTAACTTGATTTAGTTATTCTTCCAAACTTTTTTGCAAAACCAGCTGAACCTACATATCAGAAACACTTCCTATTTTTTTGATCTTTAACTTATCTAAGTTAAACTTTACTCCCACTAACACCTTTAATTATATGTTTCCACTTAAGTAAAATAATATTTTTATCCACAAAAACTTTTTTATTAGTTTTATTATAGAAATAATATCCCTTTATTTACTTGGGATAACAAAAAAATAAGCATTTGTTAGACTTGGGATCAAGTTTACCAGAAGCTAAATGTCATACGAATGGTTTACAACCCTAAATACTCATAAAGTACAAACTAAGATGTTTACTATATCATATTTCATATGGTATCTTTATAAATGATTTATATGGAACTTGGTTTAGTTATAATCCATTAGTCTTTAGAGGATAACCCCAAAATGAGATAATAAGGTCACATAGATTCATCATTGATCAAACCATTTCCAACAATGTACGATATATCCTTTCAGACAAAAAATTCCATTATTATGTTCTAGGAGATGTGATTTGTGAAATAATTTCACAATCTCTCAGACGAGTTATGAATTTATGAATTAATTATTCACCATCCCAATCTAATTAGAGAATATTAATATTTTTTCCTAGTTGATTATGCAATTTTTTCTAGAACTGTTTTAAATTTTTAAAATTTTCATACTTATGTTTCATTATAAACACATATCCTTACTGACTAGAATCATCGGTAAAAGTAAAGAAACACCTAAAACCACTATTTTCTTATATACTCATTGGTCCATATACATCACCATGTATAAGTTCTAATAGTCCACTATCCCCCATACCCTTTCTCCCAAAAGTGACTATCATTTATCCTAGTAAAAAAGATTCAAAATTCTAAAATGATTCATAATTAAATGAGTCAAACAATCCATCTATATGAAGTATATAAATTAATTTCTCATTTTTATGTCTAAGGTGACAATAATAAAGGTAGGTGGGATTAGAATAAACCCTGAACTTCTTGTTTTGAATGTTATAAATAGTATTATCCATATATATAATGTATAAACCATTTATTATATTCCCAATACCATAAAAAATTTCATCTTTATATATATAATAACTATTGTGATAGACTAAAGCGGCTATGAATCTCTCTGACTCGGGCTTCTCTAGGGTTCCCACCAGTGCTGGCCGACCCTATGATTCCTTCCCCTCCCAAGGGGGAGGAGGGCTCAGCTTTTCCGCCGCTCTTCTATGGCCCTTCCCATCATTTTTCTCTTTTCACCAACCCAGAGTCTCTCCCCGCCTTCCCAGGTATTGCATTTTCCCCAAAGGTTCCTGGTTTTGCTCATGGAGGTCCGTCACTCCTGATTTCTCCCACAGAATTCTCAGATGCTTTATCCTTGCACAAGCTCACCTTGGTTGCCCGCTTCGGTCGCCGGAGGCCTTCTTTTGATGTCATTGATAGGTACGTCAACTCTCAGTGGGGTCTTCGTCAACTAGCGGTGGCTGTCTTGCTCGATTCTCGGAAAATGATGATTTGCTTCTCTTCTGAAGAAGACCTGGCTCTTGCTTGGTCCAGTGGATCACGCTCCATCAACTGGTTTCGCTTTATCCTCCTTAGATGGTCCTTTTCTATGCACATGAATCATGACCCAGAGACCTCTGCAATTTGGATCCGCCTTCCAGGTTTGCCTCTCGCTTTCCAAAATACTTCAATTTTTCAGATGATAGGAAATCTAGTCAGTCGCTTCCTGATTATGGATCACAGAGCCCAAGCAGCCTGCCATCCCATTGAACCCCAGATATGTGTTGAGGTTGATGTATCAAAAACTCCTTTGGAATTCTTTTAGATTGATATTGAGGGAGATTACAGATACAAACAACCGATTATGTATGATTCATGGACTCTCTATTGTTCCTCCTCCTTCCTCCAAGGACATTCAACACTAAGATGTCACCATGGGGGTGCATCTATTCTTGAATCAAATTTGCTGAATGAGGATTTCAATCACCAGAAAGAGGCTGCCAGCGGAAAGGGGTTGGTGGTTCCAGAGAGCAATGAAAGAGAGAGCAATTAATGATGTGATGTCAATACTCCTTCTTATGTGGAAGCTGTGACACAATTGAACCCCTCAACTATGAGACTAGGAGCCAATTCGAATGAGACTAGACTTGAAAGGTCAGCGAAATTTATTCATGTGGACGACTTGAGTTTTTCTGATGGAAATGATAGGGGAAACGAGGGCCTATCCAATTTGAAGATGGGGATGGGACAATCCAGAAAGAAGATCAAGGTAACTGGATGTAACCTGAACAGGTTTGAGGTATTGGGTGATAGAAAACTAATTCCATTTGAAGGAGGGAAATGTGAGGATGTAGGAAATGAAGGGGTTAGTTCTCAAGTAATGAACAAGGATGGATTTGAAGCTGAGATGTATCCTGACACTTGTAGATGGTCAACCGGGAGTAAGGAAGTGGAACAAGAGGAAGTGTTCATTCGGTCCACTTCCAGGAAGGGAAAGAAGACCATCATGGACTCAGAGGGTTGCACCAAACATGTGAGGAGGTTGCCTCCTCAGAAAGACTACTCTACTTTACCGAAACCACCAGTTACCAGATCTATTAGTAAAGAATCTCTCATGCAAAAGAAATCTCTCGATGACATGAAGACATTTGCAAAAATTGGAATAGAAAAAGATATGTCATCTTTGAAAGAGGAACAAGTTTCTCCTCCCAGTGAAGAGTTTGTGGGATCTCAGGCCGACGCAGATTCCAATCAGAAGCTGGTGCCTATGGTTGCTCCATTTTCAAAGTGTCTCGAGAGGCAATCCGCCCCTATTCCTTCTCCTTTTTCTGTGCAATTGGGTTCAAAGGCTCAGAAGACAAAGAAAAAAAGACAAGACCCAACTTCCCTTCAAATGGATTCTTCTGAGGTCCTAGGGCAGGCTAATAAACAAGGTCAGGTGAACCCTAAAAGCCTAGATCTAAGCCTCTTCTCCTTCCCCCCACACTTCTCTGATCTAATGAAGAAGGATCTTATTACACATGATTTGGAATAGAAATATAGATGGGCTCCCTCAGGCTAGTGGACAACATTGTTCTTTGTTGTGCAAGGGATCAGAGGTTGTACAACTTCACTCCTTCTTGTTCTGCTTTTATTTTCTAGTTTCCTTGACTTTGGGTGGTCTATTTTGATTGGTTTCCTATTTTCTTGAAGATTTTATGCACGGTTACCACTCCCCCACAAAGTGGTTTCGTCTTGAAAAAAAGGGTATTTGAGAACTATTGTTCTTAATAGTGAATAAAAATACAATCTTGTCCAAAAAAGATACAAAAATAAAATTCCTATTTATGGTGGGAACATAATAAGATTTTTTCAATTATAGGACTAATTTACTTGGGAAAATTTGATCATAGGCATCAACCTTTAAGGAAGAAAATATTTCTCCATTATCAATACAAATATTTATTCCACCCTTCATCAATTACCTCATATATCTAAGTTTGTGTTTATCAGCACAAATGTATGATGCACACCCAATATATACTACCCATGAGTCAGATTTGGTGGAATTTATCTCAATAATATTCACATTCAGGTACTCTGAATGTTTTTCATTGAGAAAAATTCCTAATACAATATACCAATATTTAACTGTATTATAGGTCATACCTATTAGTTATCTAAAAATTAATGTGATTAAAAATCACATAATCTATTTTAAAGATATATCAGTGGACAAGTATCATGTACTATATCTTTTCATTAAGGAATTTAAATGAAACCACTCCCACTAAAAATGATGATCCCAAACATCATACCTATTTAGTTAGCTAAGATCCATATTTCACTAAACAATGAGTTCTCTATGAAATTTATCTCAACACTTAGTTATTTAGATAGGGAATCATCTTAATCATAGTAGTTGTGATTATTGGATAGTTGAACATATAACCACTATCTAAATCCTTCATATGGTATCCTAAAAATTAGGGCTTCCTAGATAGTTTAACCCAAATATGATATAAAATACAATCTAACACTGGAATAGTCTTGGGGAACCCGACTATGGAATGAAAATACCTAGTAGGACAATCCAGTGTAAATTTTTTACTTAATTTCCTTACACAAGATAATCTAGGGGCACCCAACTATGGAACGAAACTACCTGATTGGATGATTGAGATATTGAAAAGTTTCCTTTTGGAGGGAATATCACATTAGTATTTTAGGTATTTTTAAGTCTCACCAAATTTAATATACATCATGTGCACTTTAAATTAATAACTATTAAATTTTATGTAATCTTTATCTTCTCATGTTTTATTCCTTTTTTATTCACGATTCTAATGATTTATTTTTAGAATCCCTATTATAACCATCAAATTACTGTGTTCCCACCATATCAATGTGTAACTCATTACATAACCCACAAGTCTGTGCTACTCATCCATAAAAAGAATCTAGATATATTCATACACATCCATCCAATAGCCCGAAGGCCTTCATTTTTTATTGATTTTTGATAATACACCTTTCAAGGGGTGAGGTGGAACCCTTAAAAGGCCCGTAGGCATAATCATTACATATCCCATAGGCCTTAGAGGAATTCATTTCCTGTAGGCTTCAAACATTACATACAACCCAGACTAACTACTTGAAACTGCTCCTCTCCAGCGTCTTCATCGTGAAATCATCTCTCTACCTTCGCATGGATGTCCAGCTAGGCTATCCCGTGCATGCACAGGATTGTCCCGATGGTAGGTTCCATACCCTCTCATTCTTTCTATCTGTGTAGCTTCTGCTGTGGTGAAAGATCCTTTTCTCATCCTCCTATAGAGCTTATTCCTTGTAGGTTGTATGGTTTGAATTTGCATTTAAGGTGACTCGAAGGCCTTGAGGTGTCCTGAAGGCCTTACTGGCCCGAAGGCTTGGGTGGCTCAAAGGCTTTAAAGGATTCGCGGACCAAATCGGTGGCCCGAAGGCCCAAACGGGGGCAAATTCGCAGCTACTACAGTGCCATACAGTGCCTGCTACAGTGCCCGCTACAGTACCTGCTACAATACTGCATGAACACTTCATATAAAGGTAAAGAGTTATGTGAGATTTAAAAACTCCACATGAGTAAGCCTGAAGAGACATATAGCCAACCCCATTCACTATTATAGACAAGGAATATGCCTCTAGGCCGGTAGGTAGTTCAAACCAAAGTCCCTCTCCCTAGAGAGACTTTACTCAAAAGAGAATTCAATTCATGATAATTCTAACACCTAATATTCACAAACTATATTCAATAACTATTTTCAAGCTAATAATATCAATTAAAAATTGAGGTCAAGGTAGATGAAAAATAAATTTTATGATACTTAACCTATCATGGAATTCAAGGCTATACCCGAGAAGCATTTTAATAATTAATAAAAAGTATAAACAATATTCAAATTTTATAAAAATTTTAATAAACCTGAATATCAAAGAAATTTAACAAATAAATAAAATTTTTATTTATTTTCCAAAACATGATAAATTTATGAATTATCCATAAATAAATTACAATTATAAATTTTTTATAAATTATCATGAATGATTTTTTTTATATTTAATTAAATATGAAATTTTCCATATTTAATATTATATGGCATTTATATGATATTTCATGAATTGTAAACATTTTATAATTCAATTTCAATTATATAAACATTGTATATAATATAAATATAATATATGTTACATTATTCAAACCTTTGATCAAATCAATAATCAAAACATTTTTATTAGGTTTAAATAATATTCAAATAGGGACCCTTTAATTTGAACACTTTAAATTTAATTATTTATGAATATTTCATAATTATAAATATAAAATCTTATATTTTGGATTTTTTGGTAATTTATAAACACTTTATAAATTACCCCTTATTATTTCTAAACAAACCATTTTATTTATAGATCATAAAGCTTTTCAAATAATTTTCAAAAGGTATTTTAATATCAACCTTTAGTATTTTGAAATAAAATGTTCCATAAAAATTTAATTAATTATTTATGAAAAATTTATAAATAATCAATTAATTTATACAATATTTATAAATTAAAATATTCTAATATACCTTTTAACATTATTTATAAATAATTTACAAGACATTAAAAAAATTAAAAGTTAAAAATAATTTTAAACAATGTTATGTTTACCTTCACGCAGTCCGTTACCTAAAGGTAACACAATGGTTAACTTCATGTAGCCCCGGTACATGAAGGTAACAAACAAATTACCTTCAAATAGCCCCATTAAAAGAAGGTAACATATCAGTTAGCTTCACATAGCTCTAAAGCAACATAAAGGTAACTAGATATGCTATTTATGTTTCCAGTTGCGTTTTTCTTAAAAACCAGTGAATCAAACATGTTTGATTCATGAAGAGCGTCACTCTAATACAACTGATTATTTTTTTAATCATTAAATAATTAATGGTAATGAAAAATAACCCAAACAAAGGAGAATTTATCTTCAAGAAATCAAACTTGTAGAATTATTGAAAAACAGAGTACCTAGAATTCATGAATAAAAGTAGTGTTCATGTTACTTTCTTAGAGAGTGTTTAAAGAAGATAACAAGAAGTGAAAAAAATAATTCCTACCCTAAAGGGAGTACACCGACCAATGTATCCTTGATTATATTAGGAGGATACATGATTTGGATTTATTTTAGTACCAATTTGACACATAATATGCATAATTTAATTGTATTTTCTTTGTTAAAATAATATTTTAATTGGTTAATTTATAATTGTTTTTAATATAGTGTTAAAAAAAAGTACTTAATTACATGTTTAATATATGTTTTTATGCTTAATTATAAATGTTTATTAATTTTTAATTTTTTATTTAATTTTGAAGAATCTTTTAAAATCATAAATTAAGTTTTTTTGTTTAATTTAATTTTATGTTTATTCAGATTTTATTTTCCTTATTTTTGTAATTATTTAATTAATTATAGAAAACTTTTTAATTTTTTTTATTGAAATAATTTAATAATTATTTACTTTGAAATGTTAATTAACTCTTTTAATTTTTATTATTTCTTTATTCAGATAATAAATTAATAAATTATTTTTTCTTTGCAATTTGTTTTTAATTTTTAATGTTTTATTCTTTTCAAAAAATAATTAGTATAGTTTTTTACTTATATAATTATATTTTTTATTGATTCTATTGGTTTATTATAGTGTTAATATTTATTTATTATCAACTAGTAATTTTTTGATTATTTTATTAAAAATGTTTAATTTAATTTTTAAAAAATGAGCGTGTTTTTTCTTATATTATTTTATCTGTTTAGTTCATTATTAATTTTTTTTAAATATTAATGTTATGTTTTTTAATTTAATCATTATGATAAATTAATTTTAATTTTGTTTTTTAACAATTAAATTATTAATGTTTTAGTTTTTAGTTTAATTATCATTTTTTTACAGTAGATCTAAGTATAATATTTAAGGATTTTCAGGATTCTATGCAAGATATTTGGATATTTTATTATGGGTTGTGTAAAAGAAATCCATTCTCCATAACATTAATTATGGTGTTTCTGTTCCCATAAGAATATGAAGCCATTGAGCCATCGTGAGCTTATCATCATTGATAAAGTTCCATACGCTGTTGAGTTCGAACTAGATTTATGATTATTCTGAGGATTTGTGAAGGTTGTAGTCCATAACGATGCCATTATTGACTGAACTGAAACCATATTTGGGATTTTAAGGACCCCTCCCATACAAAGTCTCCATCAAATAAAATATTTTAAGATTTCCGAATCCAAACCTAGATCTGAAGTCGATGGAACTGTTTATAACCATCGAAATTGAAGCCTCCACCATTACCAAACCAGTGCATGGTATGATGAATCATTGAAGAAACCTTTGATTCTATTGATGTTGAACAAGTTTTCTAAGCTCATCATTCATGAATAATTGAGGTCGATGGTGTGATGAAGGATCCGATCTTGATGGTGCTTATTAATGGTGATATAGAAATTTTGACCTCGGTCATGTGGAAATTACATGCACATTCGATTGATTAATTCCTGATAAATATATCTTAATAGTCAATAGAAAATTTATCTCATGTTTGAAGTTATTATCTAATTTTGAAAAATTGACGAAGTTCAATTTAAGGATGAAGAAATTGATTTGGTTTGGAATGTGGTTCATGGGTGTGGAGTTTGTGAATTATTAATGATTTGATTTGTTTGTTGGAATTGGTTTTACTATGTATAGGTGTGAATATGGGATGATTCTAGTTGGGATACATCAAGTGAAGTTAATAGTCATATTTTTGGATCATATGATTTCGAGTGAGGGAGATTAGTTTTGGTTGGATTTTCAGGGACAATAGATCTTGATTTTATCGTAGTTTAAAGAATTTGATAAATCAATCACCTTATAGATGTCCCAGTTTGTAGTCATGTTGCAGAACATGGTTGAAGTTTCTTAATGGACATAAAATTAAATAAGTTTTTAAATAATTAGATTATTGTGTTATGGTGAAATCAAGTGCACATTGAGGTGGTATAATTTTATTGGAAGAAAATATTAAAGTAACAAGGATTTGAAAGAAGACCAAGGTGGAAAATATTATGGAAACAATGACTATTAGGTGACTCTAAAAAATTATGTTGGTGTTAAGTTTTAGAAAAATAGAAGACATAGATTATTTGAAGAGTAAGAGATGAATTTTTTTAGAGACATTGGAAGCGGAGGAATGGTAGAAGAACCAAGAGATATTATGGGAAGTTGCTGGAACTCTTGAAGTTGATGAATATAGAGTTTGAAGTGAAATTATACTCCTTAAAGATGTTTGAATAAATTTCTAGTAGCCAAAGATAGTATATTCACATAGTGATGTCTTTCTAATATTTTATTTCTTTAATTTCATGAATGTAATTATATATAAAACCTCGTAACTCGAAATTTTATCGCTACTTGAAGTTTTATTATTATAAAATTTTATTAAATATTTTTTCTTCTATTATGAGCATGTCACATTTCCAATTGGAGTGTGACAAAAACTGAATACAGATCATTAATTAAAACTGAGTTGGAGTTTGAAGATGATCCTTTCTATTAAAATTTCTTAATATTTGATCGAAGAATTGTGAGTACAACTAGTGTTGTCTATGTCTTTGTTTTCAACGAACATTGAGAGCATTGATCTAATCCTTCATAAAAGATTTATACTTTAGATATCTTGTTTATAGTATTAAATTATTAAACTAAATGAGATGTGATATTTTATATTTTAGACTTAGCATTGAGAGATTTATATTTGTGAAAACCGTTAAAAAATGATGAAGGAAGACTGATCCGTAAAAATCACTAGTTAGGTTTCTGTTTCCCTTTTCTATTCATTATACTATTTCTCGGTTAAATTTTATTTTAGCTATGTTATTTATATTTTAATTTCCAGTCTTCCCTTCTTTACAACAATTTTAATCTCCTCATAAACAAAAAAATAATGTAAAATAATTAATAAAGTGTGATAAAATAACTCCTACATGGAAGTCTTGCTAGGAGACAACCTTAGTTTCTTCTTTACTGTAGTTCTTAGGTTTATAATTTTTGAAAGAGGTAAAAAGTGATTTAAATACCCCTAGTTTCAATTCCCAAACTTTCAAAGGGATGTTAATGCCTTATCAGGAGATACAAATGGAGTTTAAGGAGAAAGAGATTTTAGAAAACTCTACATGAAATAAATGAAATCAAATATTTCAAATGAACATGATGAGTACACAACCACACCCAAAAAAAGAGAACACTTCTCTTTATATATCTGAATCCTAGTGAAACAAATCACATGCATCACTATCTATTTGGGTGTTACATTCACTAAAATCATTTTAATTTATAAATGAAAATCTTAAATGAACCAACTCTTGGATTCAAAAATGATGTAATTATGTTGGAGATATTTTCTAGCTCGTTTCATCACATGCAACTTATATATGCATCTCATGCATATTTAATATATATATATATATATATTATATTCATTCATCACATTCATGATTATATACATTCATTATATGTATATATTAAATGCACACTATATATAATATCACACACACATATATATATATCATGAATCATTAGAATCTGCACATGCATCTCATGCAAGTAAATTTTAGTGAACATCCAACAAGGACATTTTAGCTAGGGATCTACAATAAATTAATTTTAACTAAAATAAAGTTTTTGATTCTTTTAAATTTGGTAAGTAACATAATTCTAGTTTTGAATCTAAAAGTGAAGTCTCAACTTATGAAGCTTTACAGTTTGTTCACATGGATTTATTTAGTCATACCCAAATTGAGAGTATTAGAGGAAAACACTGTGTATGTTTTGGTTGATGATTACAATTTATTTAATTAGGTTTATTTTATCATATGAAAATCTAATTATCTTAATAATTTTAAAGTACTTGGTGATTCTATTAAAAATAATAAAAATAAACCTTTGGTTACTATCTGAAGTGATCATGATGGTGAGTTTGTGAACTCAGATTTTGTAACTTTTTTATAGTAAAAAAGGCATTACACATAATTTTTTAGGACCTTGAACACCATAAAAAACATTGTAGTTAAACAAAGAAATGAAAATTTTCAAGAAATTAATTGAACTTTGATAAGTGAGTATTCTATTTCTAGAAATTTTTGGCCCGAGGCTATGAGTACTACTTTCAATACTATAAACTAAGTTTTACTTAGACCTTTAATTAATAAAACTCTTTATGAGTTGTGGATTAGAAGAAAGACAAAACATTATTACTTCAGATGCTCTGGGTTTAAAGTATTCATCATGAATGGTAAATATAAATTACATAAATTTGACCCTAAATATGATGAAGTAATCTTTATTGGTTACTCTATAACTAGTTATACTTATAGATTTTTTAATAAAATAACTAATGTTATTGAAGAAAAAAATTAATTTGATGTTTAATGAATATGATCCTTTAATTTTTGTAAAACCTCTATAAGTACATCCTCTAAATGATATCTTTGAAAATACTCCTTTTAATATTCCAAAATTTAATACAAAACTAGAAGTAGTAAATCCTCTGGAAGTTTATCCATTGGACTTTCAATATCCAAAAAATTACTCCAACGAAAGACATACAAATGACAGTTGAAGACCATCTTACCTATTTATCTAATAACTAGTAAATATTTAGAAGTAATCCTATATATAATATTATTAGTGATGTAATTCAATTTGTTATAACTGGAATCTCATTAAGAAATCAATGTGATCATCATGCATTCTTATCACAATTCGAACCTAAAATGGAAAATGATGACTAAGTGATGAATGATGGATAAGGTATTTGTAAGAAAATATTAATCAATTTTAAAGTAATTAAGTTTATAGTTTAGTTAATAATCCTAAATATCTACCATTAATTGGAGTAAAATGGTTTTCTCGAAACAAATGTGATGAAAATGGAACTATTGTTCTAAATAAAGAAATATTTTTTACTAAGTGTTACTGTCAAGAGGAATACATTTACTATGGTGAAATATTTGAACCACTATCAATATTAGAATATATTATAATCCTATTATCCTTTGTATCACATCTAAATTTTACTTTATTTTAAATTCATGTTAAAATTTATTTTCTTAACAGATAAATTCAAGAGGAATTTCATATAAAACTACCTCCTGGATTTGAAGAAACTAAGTTTGAAGAAAATTCATTTAAACTTACTATAACACTCTATGGACCTAAAAAATACCTAATTTCATGGTATGATAGACCTATAAGATATATACTTCAAAATAATCTTATTAAATGAAGTGTTGATCCAACCGTTTTTATAAAGAATGTTTTAAAAGACACCATCATTATTCAAATTTATGTTGATGACATTATTTTTGGTTTAACTCAAAAATATATTTATGATAGTTTTTTTGAATTTAGGAAAATGATTTCAAAATGATAGAACTTAAACTTTTCTTTAGTTTTCAAATTTCTCAAAAATAAGGAGTTATTTTAACACAACATAAATATCATAAATATTTACTCAAACATTTTGGTTTTTATAATGTAACTAGTATAAGTACTATGGTAGAAAATTATTTCAAACTTTATCTTGATGAATATGGTAAGTTGGTAGATTAAAAAATTTATAGAATTATGATTTTAAGTTTACTATATCTTACAATAAGTCAACCTAGCATTATATATTCAGTATGTTTATGCACAAGGTTTCAATCTAATCCAAAATAAACATGTTTAAAAGTAGTAAAATTTATTTTTC
Source organism: Viscum album (assembly GCA_963277665.1). NCBI lineage: Eukaryota > Viridiplantae > Streptophyta > Magnoliopsida > Santalales > Viscaceae > Viscum > Viscum album. Next base: position 1,517,260,300 of record OY728139.1, on the reverse strand, counting down.
AATACCTTAAAGGCACTTTATAACTTGGTCTATTTTATTCTTGTTGAAATGATTTTTTATTAAAATTTATTCAGATAATGACTTTAAAAACTACAATTTAGATATAAAATATTCTTTTATAATATGTAATTTCTTAGAAAAAGCTTTAGTTTTGTGGTCAAGTAAGAAAAGAAATTCAATATCACTTTCCATTATTAAATTCGAAGAAGTAGTAGCTAGAAGTTGTTGTGCTCAAGTTTTGTGGATGCAATACATACTCATTGATTTTAGTTTGAGTTTAACTCAAACTCTAATCCTTTGTGATACTAAAAGATCTATTTCTTTTTCTAAGGGTCTAGTACATCACTCACAATAAAATCACATAGATGTAAGACATCATTTCATTAGGGATTTCACATAGAAAAGAGATATAATTCTTGACTTTATTAGAATGGAAAATCATCTTGCTGATATTTTTACAAAACCTTTAACTCCCAATATATTTGGATTCATTAAAAATAAGTTGGGAATGATTAACCTAAAGTAATACTTAATTCAATTCCTACTGAAACCAATCAATTTACATTGAAAAATTCATTAAATGTGGGGGAGAAATTATTTTATTTGTTTTTCATTTTTAATTTAATCACCGATATTTTTATTGTTTATTTAATCAGTTTTTCATTGTTATTTTTTTGGGTTTTCATTCTTAATTTCACTGTTTTTATTTTCATTATAAATTTCATAATTTTACATAAATATTTTATCAAAAGTTTACTATTTATGTGAAATATATATAATCTCTGCTAAATATTTCCATGAACCGTCCTCAAAAGTTGAATATCATCCATTTCTATTGAATATAACTTCAGGGATGGTTAAATTCTTTAACTATATATTTTTATATTTTTTTCTTCCCATGCATTAATTATTTATCATGTGGGTTATGTTTAAAACTTACTAAAGGTAATATCTTTTAAAGTTATTATACATTTTACTTAATTAATTTTTATAGGCGGAATGTTTATATCTACATATATTTTTTAAAAGTAAAAAATATTTTCACAATAAAGAAATTTTAAATTTAATTATTCAAAAGAATTATTACAACATATGTTTTTTGTGATATTTCCATAGGAATCATTATGGACCACTCATACAACAATGCACATTTTTTTGGAAGATATGAATTCTAGGTGCCTATATAAAGACTACAATCTCAAATATTTTAGTTGAACTCAATTTCATATCTTATTTTATTGTAATATGAATTTCATTAGAAGTATTTCTATAAAAGTTTATCAGAAGAAGCTAAAAAATAAACATGTAAAGCTTAAAGTTTCATCTTTCAAAATAATAAAATCATTAGATGCAGCTAAAGCGCTCTCACTATTCAATGGTGAAGAAGGTGAAGTTCAGAGTTTGATAATTTTGAATCATATAAACTATTATATGGAGATTCATAACATGATCTGAAAGATTGGCGGACAAGATAAAGTTCAAACTGAAGTCATCATATTAGAAAAAATTTTCAGATATGAAAACAGGGTTATAATAAATATTATTTTGAAAAATTTGATTACATCCACCATAATAAAAGTATTATTTTTTCTTGAATATCTGGAGCTGTAGAAGTAATATAAGTAACCAAAAACCATGATCAAACAATTCCTAAGAGAACTAAATTTCTAATTTCTGATTGTATTTTCCTTATTTTATATTTTATTCAATTGTATTTTCCTTGCTTTACTTTCTTTTATGTTTTATTTTTGTAAATTGAAAAGGGGGACAAATTTATGAAAAATTTAATGTTTTTAACATTTAATTTAAAGGGGGAGAAATCTATAATGGGGGGGGGGGTCTCTGAGAAGAAGAAATATATACTAATATCCACATGGAGTTTTTTTAATGGAACTTTTCAATTTTCCTTATATGTTTTGTGTTTTCCAAAAAAGGGGGAGATTTTTGAGTCAATGAATCAATTCCTTTCAGTGATTTGGAAATCAAAATATAATTTATATAAAATTGATTTAACATGAGTATCGTTTTAGTTATTGTGTTTATATATAATGAATTTTTGGTAATTAAAATTCTTGAAAGATTAAGGCTTATAAAAGTAATACATTCATCGATTGAAAAAAGTGATGATAATTGAAATACCAGCAAACTAGATAAGGTCTATGAAAATTCATTGATATGAATATCCATTCCATATTACATCCATCATATAAAAAATTACTACAAAAGTGAATAAAAAATCATTAGTATATGAATCCACATGTTAATTTCATTGATATATGAAGCCCCATGTTAAGTTTATCAATAGACGAATAAGTTTTTGTCAATGTAATTACAACTAAGTTTGAGATTTTTCAGAATTTGACTATTAAATATTTTTGAAGTGTCATATATAAATATAGCCACACTTTAAGTATTATATGAACATGAATCTAGCATTCTAAAAGTTTCTGATCATTTTGAATCTTTTCATTTTCTTATTATTAAGAGTTATTCTGATAAGTGTGATATTTTATTTCTAAGTATTTTTAGCTAAGAGCTAAAATTGTGTGAGTTTAGCCTTTTATAGTTCTTAGTATTTATGTTTTAATTGTTTTTTACCAATCCTACCTAATGTAAGTTTTTTAGGTATAGTAATATAGATAAATTTCTAATTGTATGGATCTAGGGATTTCATTGCTAGGAAGTTAGAGTGTTCAAGGCTATAAAACCACACCTACCGGAAGGTTAAGTCGAGGAATTATAGGGATAAGAAGACATACCTTCAGGAAGGTATATAATAAAGAATACCCTATGATAGGTTAAAATCCATGGATATATTGGATCTAATTTATTGATCCACCTTCCAATTTGGTTTAAAAGTGTGGATTGGATACATCCTTTTAAAGGAGCATTTGGTTTTATAACCAATACTCTATATTTTTTAAAAAGTTTCTGTTGTATTAATTTTTGAATTACTATTATATTCATTTTTAAATTACTATTATATTTATTTATAAATTACCACTAATTTAAATTTTCCTCTTCTACTGATTAGTTTATCAGTGCTATATTTTTATAATCTCCCAACAAATTTATTGTTATTATAAAAATGTATTTTATACAGTCTATATTTCCACAACCTACACTATTTTAACTTTGGTATTTAATTTGATTGGTGTTATAAATCTGATCAAATTAAAATAGGAGGGTTGGATGGAATTTGTATGATAGTTTTAAAACTACAATTTACCCACCTATTTTAAGTTTACCACAATTAGCTTTAGTATGAAAAAAATCACTCAATATGTAGCATCTTGAACTTTAGGTAAAATTGATAAATATGGATTCAAATGAAGTTGGAACTTCCCAAAAAATAGAGAAGAGATGTATAACCACAAAAAATTATAGTGAGAATTTTATTCTAAAAGGGGATCTTATTAGTGGAAAGAAGACCCTGAAAACATATCCTGATCAATCTAAAACTAGATCCTAGAGAAAGGTAACCCATGAATAAGTTAATTCTATTTCTACTAATTTTAGTTCATATTTTAGTATAGTTTCAATTCAAAATATGCGAAAATCTAGATAGATAAAAATGATAAAAAAACTAAAAAATAATCAAGGGTGTATTATAGTGACCAAAAATTTTCTTACATGACTATTATATCTTTTTTAAGATAAACAACATGATATTGATACAATATAAGATCCAAAGGTTTAATATCTTGGGAAAATTAGACTCACATATCACTTGTACATAATAAAAAATCATTATTTAAATCCTTATTCTTTTTCATCCTAAAATTTCTTTTATTCTTCTTAGTTCATGTATTCACCAGAGTATATACATCAAATAAAGGTTTGATCTAAAATCCCAATAAGGGGAGGGATAACATAGAATACATAAGTGACATGAATCAATAGTATATGGGTGATCATAGTCATCATCATCATTTCAAAGCATAAGATCATAATCGTAAGCATGATGGAAACATTTGATAAAGGCATGGAATATGGAATATGCATAATAATGAAACATCCTAACATAGTGGTCAATTACCACACATAGTTGTTAACAAAACTAACATCATGTTCATGCATAATATATGTGGACAAATCATAACATCATAATTGTGAACAATGCTAGAATCATGTTAATGAAATTTACATATAATCTCATAAGATATATCACATTAACAAATTCATGAGAGATATATAATTATAGGCCTAAAATTCACATTATAAAATGCTCATAATCATTCATACCACATGGAAAGTTAACATATAACAATCATAGTCATGAAATAAACCCATGTGAAGGAATGAGTTTCATAATATATTTCACATATCATACTTCATGGGATAACCTTTTGGGTTCAAAAATGGATAAGGGAGATCATACATTAGAATAAAATATATATTTTTTATTTTAATAATAAACATCTTAAGAAGTGTCAAAGATATGTTTTGTAAAAATAAAGTCTTTTTGATAAATCATTTTATATGGATTAGAAATCATTTTAGCATTATAGAAACATGTATATCCAAAAATATAAATGAGAAATAATAGTTTAAGGAAATTTTAAGGACATTAAAAGAACATATATATTGAAAATAATGTGAAAGATAATATAACACAAAAATAAGGAGTTTGGGTTCGAGAATGCCTTTAACCTAAATCCATATTTATTTCATCACTTTTCCACCTCCTGAATAATAAAAACATATTTATTAAAACATATAAACATAATTGAATTATCTTCATTTTTTTACTATTTATAAATTTCAATAATTTTATTATATTTTTTAATTTCTATTTTTAAAGGTGAAACATTTTTATACCATATTTTTCTTAAAATATCTTATCACGCTTTGATTTTGGGATCTTGATTAATTATTATTTATACATTATTAAGATTAACTATAGGATATTAGAAATAAATATATTTATACTTTTATATATTATAAATAATTTATTATAATAATAGATAAGGGTGGTGGTAAGAAAAGAATTGGAAAATGTCCTCATTGGCGGTTAACTGACCATTAACCGGACACTGTCTAAAGAAGAAGAAAGATAATTAAGAAACATAAATACATCATATATATAATTATTATAGTAGGTTAAAATAATTAATATAATTTTAACATAATACTAAATTAATATTATAATATTTGCGTTTGAAAGTAATTGAGAAAAAAAATGAAGAGAAGAGGAACATTAGAAGAGAAGTAGATGAAAAATTGATCTTTTCTTGGTGTTGCTTAGTTTCTACCCTACGAAAATCCTTTGATAATTGGAGTTGGTTTACTATATAATGTCCTTAAGGATGATAAAGGGATTAAGAGAGGATATTTGGGCAGAACATTGTCTTTGGTTAGTATAAGTGAAGTAGTTTTCCAATGGAGGGGTGAGGGGTTATTTATACTTGAGGAGAGGGGTATTTTTGAGTTATAATATTGAATGAAATATAATATCCAAGGTAAACCTTTAAATAGTAATATTTTTTGACATTATGAAATATATTTGAATTAAATAACATGGTTTTAATACTTTAAAACACTTTATAATCCAAATTTATTAGTTTAACCAAAAGGAAAGGTGAAAAAATAACAAAATATTATTTTAATGGAATACTTTAGGCTTTAGAATTTGGAAAACAATTTTTAGGTTTGTAATTTTTTCATTTAATTTAGACGAATCATTTATTAGATTAAATATTTTTTTTTCTGAACTAATATTTATATAATTTATTAGTTTATTATTACATCATGAATTATGTAATTTAAAATAAACCGGTTATGAAAAAACTGTATTTTTACTATTCACCTAAAAATTGAAGAATTTTAGAAAATTACAAAAAAATATCCCATTGAAAATTTAAGCATGATAATTCTAAAAACAACATTCATTTTATGAACAATAATTTACTAAAATTGGTAATTTTAATTTTTAATATAAAAATTTATGTTTTTCATGAAATGCATTATAAATACACTATATTTAAAAAGTGATTATAGTTTCTTTGAGTTATTAATATTGATATTTATTTTATAGTATTATAATATTTATATTTTCTTAAATTAATCGTGATAAATATTATTTACATTACATTTTATTATTTTTATGTGAAAATACTATTCCAAAGGTTAGGTTACTATTCACAACGCTCAGATTACTATTCTAAAGTTACATTACCATTTCAATGACCACATTAATATTCTAATGGTAATATTAACTTCTATAAATACCACTTAATTACTTTATTAAACATTTACCACAATTATTCTTGAGGTTCCATATTTTCATTTTCAAATATGTTGATTGCTTTACTAATATTTTATTTCTTTTCCATATTATTGTTGGTGGGGGAGAAGATTCTAACAGATTGGGGTGATCCAAATTTTTCCATTGTAGTTTTTCTATTTTCTATTTTCCACTTTTAATATTTTAAATTTTAATGGGTTTAGTTATTGAGTAATTTAATTATTTTCATTAATAAAATAAAGTGTTGTTTATTTTTCTATCTGATTTATGTGTATAATACTATATAATATAACATAGATTTATTTAGGAAACAAAAGTCACTAATAATTTTTAGGTAATTTCATGGATGTTGGAATATCCAATATGTGAAACAATCCCTAAATAACCCAAAGGAATTGTATTTCTACTCAAAAATAGCATGGCACATAAACCACAATTTTTGGGCAGGCTACATCTATAAGTAAGATAAAGTGATTCATAGGCCATTGTTAGTGCTCCTAGAAGTTTGATCACAAGGAAATTGAGTGTTGGTACAATATAATAACCCCAAAAGTATATATAAGGATTATATTAAGGGGGAGAGGACCTTAAGTCAAAATAAAATTTACTGAACAAAAGTGACCTTGTAATGGCCAAGAAATTTTATAAATAAAATTCCCCTTGTAATTTAATTAAATTCATTATTATATATTATGGATATAGAAAACACATGAACTTATTTTGTTTATTATATCATATATTATTTAAATTTCCATTAAGTATCATTACCATTGATAATATAGTTGTGGAACTGTGATCATATGATTAGTATAAAAATAGAGTTTTACTAAATCCAATTGACAGAGACAAAGGAAGTAATGACCTCAACCAATAGGATAATACCCTATAAAGCCCATTTATTAGAGCTTCCAAGGGAGATAACATCACTGGGATTTCCCCTTGTCTAATCCCATGCTGATATTGAACAATTTAAGCATGAGAGAAACCGTTTATGGGAGAAGTTCAAGATTATCGAGATCACGACCCAAACAATGTACGCTGAACCACCCCATGAAAGTCTCACTGTTTCAAACCATACTCTTAGGGTGTTTTCTAGAGTATTAAAGGGATATGTATCAATAACATACTAATATGAATACATATATTTTATATAATAATTAATATATTTTGATATTATTATTATTACTTTATAAATGATTTTTATTTTGATACAATAAAACAAAAATAGTATTTTTGGGTAATATTCAAATTCAATTAAGGAATTTATTTTAATGAATTAATGGATTTTTAAAATAAATAATATTTTATTTAAAAATTATTATTAAATATTTTTTATCAAATATAAATGATCATATAATTTTTATGAATTCAAATGTAATTTTTTGAAGGGTTTGAAAACTGTTACTGTCAAAAACCCAGCATTTCTCAATAAATGTAAATTAATATTTTAAAAGTGAAAATTCACATATTTATATAAAATAGATATTATTTTTGGAATCATAATTTCAAAATTATCCAATGGTTATTTTTTCATAATTTTCTAAGATAGTTGAATTTTTGGGTAAAAATTAAATACGACATAAATATACAATGTGTATTATGACATCATAATACCCAAAAATTGGTGTAATAAATAATATTAATGGTATCCATGAACAAATACATATATACACTTTAAAATGAACTAATTTTAAGTTTATTTTATTAATTTTATAAATTAATTATGAATCCTCTAAAACCTATAATATATTTTAATGTTTTAAAATCATTTCTTTAAGGACATGACTCACTTCCACATCATAAAGGGTATTATTTTAATAATTTCGGACCTTATACTAATAAAATAATAAAAAAACCTTCTTTTGTAGAATCCTTGGGAAAAAATCTTGGTAAGGTTTGTGGTTTTTTTTATTTTATTATATAGAGTCCAAAACCTAAGTTTGATAAATGAGAAAGAATTCCCCACTCATTTCCTATATAAACCCACCCAATCTCCCATTTATCTTCACTCAAGAACCTTGGAGAATGTCCTTAATCTTACCTCACCTCTCTATATTCCTCACAAGGTTCCCCCAATCTCCCAATAATCTCCTCTCAAGCATTTGGAATCACACTCTTAAGGTAAGGGATCCTATCCTTATCCTCTATATTCAAGTATTTTATTTATCTTATAATATTCATTTCCTAATGTTGTTATTTGTTATTACATATCCCACTTACTGTAAATTTTATTTTTAAATTATGATATACCCCTTTTAATCCCATCAAGACCTATCATGAACATTTATACTCCCCCATTATGCTACTAAAATTTCACTGTGATTTTCCATGCCAAATAATTTTGTAGTGAATACCCATATCCATTTATTATCAAGGGTGGTCAACTTTATAAACTCATACTTATTGAATGGGTACTTACATGTATTTATTCTCAATTCATTTATCATAGAATAAAATAGGATGATGAATGAATCCATGTTGTATGTTCTATGCAGCACACTTAAGCATGAGAATGAAATGAAAGTGATGGGTGTGCCCAGAATTATATAGTGCTCTAATGGATTGGGTAATGTTTTAGTCTCATGGGATGTCATGAAAGGTATTAGGGAGAGAAACTAACCCATAAAAGTTCTTTTTTCCATCATGATTTCTTATCATTTATCCTTGACCTATGTTTATGATGTAGTGTTTTAAGTTGTTTCCACATTTCCCATGTCGCCTTTACGATAATCATTCTATATCATGCCTCATTGTTCATGCTTATGATTGTAACTCATTTTATGACCAATTGATATTCCTATTACCTAACACGTATTACTTTCTTCATGTTATACCATGTTTATTCCCTTACTAAACTTTATTTCTCTCCCCTTTATTATATATGGCCCCTGGTTATCCATGAAATTTTAAGTACAAAGGAATATTATGATCATGCTAAAGGAGATTTCAATAATGGTGATATATTATTTGTTTTATGTTGTTATGTGATGTAATTAATTAACAAAGACACTAAACTTATTGATCTTCCACGCTTTATTATTTGTTATCTTATGTAATAAATCATGAATTAATATGTAATAAAGATAAGGGTTTTTATAGTTGGTATCAAAGGAAAGGTTTAGTTATTTTTGGGATTAGGATTATAAAACTCTAGAGAAAGACTTAGGGATAAGACTAAGTATAAGAAAACATCCCAAATTTTGGTAAATTATAGAGTAATTGGTTTATCAAGAAAATATATCCCTTTCTAGATACTACAATTGGATGTGGCTATGACATAGATGTACATAGGGGTAAAACCTGAAAACTCGGTGTTGAGCTATACTTGACCAGGAAATGGTGCATGGAAATAGTCCTTGATTCACACCTAGTTTGACACTACTAGGGGATATGTTTTTTTAAATTCACAATCTCATTACAAACCATTATTAATGGAACAAAAATTCCTATAAGAATATATGTTAGAAAATAGATCATGGATAATATAGATTGAATCCTAGAAATTCAAAAGTTAAAAATAAATGTCATTTATAAGTTATACATTTAATGTAATTGGATTCCTTTTTATGTGTTTAATAGTTTAAAAATACTCATCCATAATTTCCCCTTTATTCTAAACAATGGATGGAAATAGAAGGAATTAGGTAAGCAACCAATGTGAATGGAAATGTGATTAATTACCAAATGGAATTCCCAACATGATGAGAGCATGAATGAAAAACTTTATGATGATAACCTCTCACCTAACTCAGGTTATGAATAGAATCCTAGATTAGGACGAGAACCAAAACCCCCCTAAGAAATAACAAGCTACTATTGATACCTTTATGAGACAAAGGCCTTTGAATTTCAATGGATCATCAGATCCCTTAATCATGGAACAATGGATAAAATCCATTGAGATTAAATTCAAAATCCTTCAATGTTATGATAAAGATAAGGTTCTACTGGTTGCTTATCATATGGAGGGATAAATTTATTAGTGGTGGAAATTATTCAAGAATATGAATCCTGAGGAAGAGATCGAAGCAATGAGGTGAATGTAATTTTGGAAAATGTTTTTTGATAAATATTTTCCTTACACTATCTAACATAAAATGGAAAGGTATTTCCTTTACCTCAAGAAAAAAGATGATAAATCTCTCAGGTCACATGAGGAAAACTTTAAAATACTTTTACAGTACACCTTCGACTTTGTCATTACCCTCATGTTCAAGTTTTACCACTTCTTTGGTGGGATAAAACCTTGTCTATGGAAATCCCTTGTGATACGAGACTTTGATAGCTATGAGGAAATTTTTTTATGTGACCTTAAAGTAAAAATGGAGATCAATGAATATCAAGGGTATCATAAGGATAATAAGAGGATAGTGGATTTTAATTCTAGTGGTCTAATGGAGAAATATAATAGTGATAATAAATTTCAACATCCCACTTGTCAAAGGTTTTGAAATAAGCATCCTAGAAATATCCTAAGGGGGATGAGGAAATGATTTAGGTGTGGGAAGAAAGGACACCTAGTTAGCGATTATTTATGAAAAAAACCCACTAATGCAATGGAGAAAAGGGATGATCCAATCAAACCTCATCACATTGTTCATTTCTTAAAATACAAGTAATCATGTCATTTTTCAAACCAATGCACTAATCCAAGGGTTTTTTGGAGACAACCAACAACCTCCAAGGAAGAAAGGGTGATCTTTTTTCCATCACAACCACTGAGGTAGATCCTGACAATGAAGTGGTTACACGTATTCTAGTTATTCATTCAATAATAGTGAACATAATCTTTTATTTTGGTTCTATGCATTCCTTTATATCATATAGGTTTAGTAGAACTATTAAGACACCATCACAAATCATGGAAGTAGATTTGTCGGTGAAAATGGAAAATGGGGAAATTATTTCATCTCGAGTTTATAAATCCTCCCCTATCAAAATTTGTGGGATTAACTTTCTAGTGAACCTTGTGATAATTTCTTTAGTAGGATTTGATGCAATTATGGTTATGGATTGTCATTCTTTATATACAACCAACATAAATTTCCATATGAAGTAAATTACTCTCCGTATCGCTAATCAAACCTTGATTCTGTACAAGTTCAAGGATGAGGTTGAATATTCTTTAGAACCAACATCCCAAGCATGTATATTATTTCCCTATGAGAAAGTTTATATTTCTAAAATTATTTAGTCTACAGAAAATAACATCCTTGAATACATTCACATTGTGAGGGAATATGCTAATGTGTTTCCTGAGTAATTGGATGGTATTCCTCCCAGTCGAGAGGTTGAATTTTCAATCAAGATTATACCTAGGGTGTTTCCATTATCCAAGAATCTATATATAATGGACATTATGGAACTTGAGGAGATAAAGAAATAACTACATGATAATATAGATAAAGGGTTAATATTCTCAAGTGCTTCACCTTGGGGTGCACCAGTCCTATTCATCAAGAAGAAGGATGGGTCAATGTGCCTTTGAATTGATTATCGTGATCTCAACAACATCAAAATAAAGAACAAGTATACTATTCCTTTTTTTTACTTGTTTAATTAGCTATGTGGAGCATAATACTTCTCTAAGGTGGATCTTCAGTTGGGATATTACCAAGTTAGGGTGAATAAGGGGGATATCCCCAAAACTACTTTCCAATAATGTATAGGCACTATGAGTTCATAGTAATTACATTTGGATTCAACAATGATCCAAAAATATTCATGGAATTGATTAATAAAGTTTTTATAGATTACCCTGATAAATTTTTGGTAGTCTTTAGAGATGACATTCTAATATACTCCAAAATCAAGGAGGAGCATGAGGAGAATCTAATAAATTTTCTAAAGGCCTTAAAAAATGATAATATTTATTAAAATTACAATAAATGTAAGTTCTGGTTGAAGGAAGTATCATTATTATGGAATACTATAACAAGAAATGAGATATATGAGGACCCTTCAAATATAAAATCAATTTAAGGATGGCCAATTTCAATATCTCTGATAGAAATCCATAGTTAGATTCGATTATCTAGGTACCATCATTGATTTTTGAGAAATTTATCATGATTATAAAAACCTCTAACCAAGATAACTAAGAAGGGATTCAATTTTTCTTATAATTATTAATGTGAGGAGATATTTAAGGAGTTGAAAAAGAGTCTTATTACTATACCTATACTCACACTACCCATAAGTGGAGAAATTTTCATGGTATTTAGTGATGATTAGAATAAGGGATTAGGATTTGTGTTAATGCATAATGATAATGTGATATCCTATGCTTCAAGGAAATTGAAAGTTCATGAACACAACAACCCAATGCATGATCTAGAATTAGTTGTAATGATCCTTACATTGAAAATATAGAGACACTATCTCTTTGGGGAGAAGTGTGAAATATATACAGATCAAAAAATCATTAATTATATATTCACATAAAAAGAGATGAATATGCACCAATAAATATGGTTAGAGATGATCAAGGAATATGAATACTTAATCCACTACCATCCTAGGAAATAAAATAAAGTGGAAGATAATCTAAGTATAAAGGATCCAATAATTTTGTCACTAATGAGAATTGAGAAGGATCTGATATTCCTATACTTGAAAAGGATGGGAATGAGAATCATAAGGGAATAAAAATCATCAATAATTTCAAAAATGATTTCTTATCTATATCTTTGAGAGGGGATAAAGGATACTAAAAGAAATGATGTGGGAATTCATAAGAAATTATAAGCTATAAGAAAAGGGAAATCCTCAAAGTTCAATGTTAATGAAGAAGGAGTTGTGAGATTTGGTTCATGACTATGTGTACCATCAAATCGCAAGTTAAAGAAGGAGTTGTTAGATTATGAACATAGTTCTAATTTCTCTATCCATCCAGTAAGAACACATATTTATGAAGATATTTGAGATCACTATTTCCGGGACAATATGAATAAGGAGATCACAAAATATATATCAAAATGTCTTGTGTGTCAGAAAGTGAAGGCGGAAATGAAATAAATACAAGGGGATGATTCAACCATTACCCATACCTACATGGAAATGGAAAAACATCACCATATACTTTTTCACTATTCTTCTGAAGACATAAAAAGGAAGTAATGCTATATGGGTTATGGTGGATTGTCTTATAAAGTATTCTCACTTCATTCCAATTTTATAGGACCTCTCACTCGATCAACATTCAAGGATATATATAGAGAAGTGGTGAGGATTCATGGAATACCACAATCGATTGTATCTAATAGAGACCAAAGATTTACCTCTAAGTTCTATAAGATTCTCCAAAATTATCTAAATACTAATTTGAACTTTATCATGTATTATCACCCTCAAAAGGATGTCCAATCTAAGTGGACTATATAGACACTCGAGGACATGTTGAGAGCATGCTCAATTTACTTCAAAGGAGTATGGGACCAACATCTTCCTATAGTCAAGTTCTCATACAATAATAGTTTCAACTCCAGCATCCAAATGGATCCCTATGAATCCATTTATGGGAAGTGGTGTTGAACACCTTCATGTTGGGTTGAGGTTGGGGAATAAAAATTAATAGGTCCTAAAATGGTTGAGGAAATGGTGGAAAAGGTTAAGACCATTCAAAATCACATCAAGGATGATCAGAGTCGACGAAAGAGCTATGCTAACAATCATCGGTGAGACCTAGAGTTTGATGTTAGAGACATGGTATTTATCTACATATCTCCATGGAATAAATTCATGAGATTTGGTAATAAGGGATATTATAGTCCAAGATACATTATCCCTTTTGAGATAATTAATCACATCAGAGTGGTGGAATATCGACTAGCACTCCCACCTAACCTATCTCAAGTACATGATGTGTTCCCCGTATCAATATCGAGGTATTAAATACCAGACCTCTCACATGTACTCAATCCAGGGTGGTACCATTGGATAATGGTATTTCATATGAGGAGTAGATGATTAAGATCTTAGATCATAGAGATAAAGTTATATGGAATAAGACAATGCACCTGGTCAAAGTGCTATGGAGAAACCAAAAGTTTGAATAAGAAACATGGAAACTATAGGAGGTGATGAAATATAGTTACTCTCATCTATTTTAGGGTATAAAATGAAAATATCAAGGGTGAAATTTCTAAAGGGTGTAAGATTATAACAACCTGAAATTTTATAAATAAAATTCCCCTTGTAATTTAATTAAATGCATTGTTATATATTTTGGATATAGAAAACACATTCAATTATTTGTTTTATTATATCCTATTAGATTTAAAAGACTATTAAGTATCATTAATATTGATAATATATCCATTTAATAGTGATCATATTATTAGTAAAAAAATTGGGTTTTACCAAATCCAATTTATATAGAAAAAGGAAGTGATGACCACAACCAATTGGATCATATCCTATGAAGACCATTTATCAAAGATTCCAAGGGAGATATAATCACTTGGATTTTCCCCTTGACTATTCCCAATATGATATCCAACAACTTAAGTATGATCAAAACCATTTATGGGAGAATTTTAATCTCATCAAGATCACAACCCAAACCATGTACGTCGAACCACCCCATGAAAGTCTCACCGTCACACACCTTACTCTTAGGAATTTTTTTGGTGTATTAAAGGGATATGTATCATGAACCTAATAATATTAATATGTATATTATATATAATAATGAATATATTTTCATCTTATTATTGTTACTTTAAAAATGATTTTGATTTTGATACAATAAAACAAAAATTCTATTTTTGGGTAATATTCAAATTTAATTAAGGAATTTATTTTGATGAATTAATGGATTTTTGAAATAAATAATATTTTATTAAAATATTATTATTAAATAATTTTTATTAAATATAGATAATCTTATAATTTTTATTAAGTCAAATGTAATTTTTATAATGGTTTGAAAACTGTTATTGTCAAACACCCAATATTTCTCAATAAATGTCAATTAATATTTTAAAAGTGAAAATTCACATATTTGAAATATTATTTAGATAAAATGAATTTTATTTTGGGAATCAGATCTTTGAAATTATCCAATGGTGAATTTTTCATGATTTTCTGAGACATTCAAATTTTCTAATAAAAATTAAACATGGTTAAATATATGACATGTATTATGAAATCATAATACCCCATAATTTATGTAATAAATACTATAAATTATTTATAATACCAAATATATTTTTTCCCTTTAAAATAATTTAATATTAAGTTTATTTGATTAATTTTATGAATCTATTATAAACACTCCAAAACATATAATATATTTTAAGGTTTTAAAATCATTTCTCTAAATACATGAATCAATTCTACATCATCAAGGGTATTATTTTATTAAGTTATGACCTTGGACTAATAAAATAATTAAAACCACCCATATTTGGTAGAAACCATGGGAAAAAACCTTGAGGAGGTTTTTGGTTTTTCTTATTTTATTATATAGAGTCCAAAACCTAATTTTGAGAAATGATAAATAATTCCCCACTCATTTCCTATATAAAACCAAACAATATCCAATTTCTATTCACTGAAAAAACTTGTATCACATACTTAATCTTACCTCACATCTATATATTCCTACTAAGGTTCCTCCATACTCTCAAGAAGCTCCTCCCAAGCATTTGGAATCACACTCTCAATATAAAGGATCCTCTCTTTCTCCACTTTATTCAAGTATTTTCTTTATCTCATGTATTTTATAATTATATATTAATAATGGTATATGTTATTACATATACCCCTTACTACCCATTTTATATCTAAATGATTATAGAGACCCTTCACTCTCATCAATCCCTCTCTTGAACATTCATACGCCCCCATTCTGCTGTTGAAATTTCACCGCAATTTTCCATGCCAAACAATTGTGTAGTGAATATCCATACCCATTTCATATCAAGGGAGTTCACCTTTATGAACATATAATTCTTTATTAGGAACTTAAATGTATTTATTTTACACTCTTTTATTGTGGGATAAAATATCATGATGAATGAATCCATGTTGTATGATCTGTGTGGAACACTTAAGCATGAGAATGAAATGAAAGCGGTGGGTGCACCCAGAATTATATAGCGCTCCAATGAATTGGGTAATGTTTTAGTCTCATGAGGCATCATTCAAGGTATTAGTTAGTTAAAATAATCTATCATGGGGTTTTTTCCATCATTATGTCTTGGAATTTAGCCATGACCTATGTTTATGATGTAGCGTTTTATGTTGTTTCTACATTTCCCATATTGCCTTTATGATAATCATGCTATATCAAGCATCTTTGTTCATGTTTATGACTATCACTCCTTTTATGAACCATTTATATTTCTATTGTCTAAAATGTATTACATTATTCATGTTATACTATATTTATTACCTTACTGGGCTTTATAGCTCACCCATTTCTTATGTATGTCCCCAGGTTATCCCATGCAGTTTTAAATACGAAGGAATATTATGATCATGTTAAGGAATTTTTCAATAATGATGTTGTATTATCTATTTTAAGTTGTTATGTAATTTACCTAATTCCATAATAAACAAGACTTCTCGATATTTTGGGTTTTATTTTGGGTAATCATATGTAATAAATCATGAATTATTATATAATAAATAGAAGGGTTTTAATAGACCTTCTCAGAAAAGAATAGATCTATTTACTAGAAATATATTTTAATACCTTGAATATTTATATGATAATTGCAATAAGAGTGTTCATAATTATGAATAGTTTTGGTATATACCAACCAAGAATAATTAATATTATGATGTGAAGTAAATACCATAAAACAAAATAATAAAACAAAAAAACTAAATGAGTATGCCTTGGGAGGTAAGAAAGTGAAGAAAAATACTAACCAAAATAAAAATTCCAATAAATCTACTACAAAGATGAAAACTAAGTAGTATGTCAAACCAAAGTGGAGATGCATCTACTATGGGAGAAAAGGTCATACCATAGACCATTGAAAATAGGTCATGGAAATCATAATTAAATGAAGCAATATGGATTTGAAAAGGGAATCAATATAGGAGAGGGATAAGAGGATTGGTTTATTGGTTGACATCTTGGAATAAGATTTAAAGGAGTTTCCCAAAAATGGTAACATAAAAGGTGATAAGAAACCATGTGTAGAATTCAAGAAATTTGAGAATGTTAAACACGAATTCTTAAATATTTTTATAGATTAATTAGAAATGGATAAATATATAGTGAAATCATAAGTGAGTAAAATTTCTAAAGGAATACATGTTATCCCACATGAAAGAGAACTCAAATTTCAGGAGGGTTTGTCAAAGAATAAAAACCCAATAATTATTAAAAATATATTTATAAGGTTCAAGAAAAATAGACATGCTATAAAGGACTGTATGAATATCCTATTAACTTAAGAATAATTATTGAAAACGATAAATAAATAATTAGGAGATTAATTTTCCTTGTTGGAAGATGTGAAGAATAAAACTGCACACAAGTATACTGTGAAATAAATTAATAAATCTATACTAATCAAGAAAGTTAAAACTTGGAAAATCAAATGAAGTACAAGCATGTTGAGTTCTCAAGAATAAAAATCTACAAAAAAAGTCTCTCTGGTTTGATATCTAAGTCTCATCACTATTACTCTTACTAAAGAGTTAAGGGAGAAGTCACATTATCACTTTGTATTTTTTATTGCGTTTTCATGCAAGGAATTGAAGGTGATATTTGAAAAAGATAAAACTGGATAAAGGTTGTAATCCTTATATAAATAGAAGGTTTAATCCATTATAGAGTGCTTAATAATTCAAGTAGTATCAAAGGATTCTTAGAGATTATCTTTGAAGAATACAAACCATTATAGGGATGATAGAGTGTTACCCTTGTGGGGGAGAAAATAAGAAGAAGCTTACATAGGTGTATTATTTCATGTTAATCAGAAATATGGGTAGCCCTTAATAATTAGAAGGCTGAGGTATAAAAACCAATTTCCTATCCTTGATTCGATTATATTAAATTTCGTTTTAAGAGGGAGTGATGGTTGATAGATAAAAGCTATATTCAAGGGGGAGTTATATTTCTTCAATTTGAATATTTTTAATGTGTTTGTAGAAGATTAGTAAAAGTTACAAATATCTTGATGAATCTATTTAAATATCTCCTAAAATAAGGAATATGTTTGGTTATCACATATTTTATAGTTTACGAACAGATTTTTGGTCTAGGTTAATCACTCTTGTTTTCTACACCATGTTTTCCCATGTAGACTTAGAGTAGTATAATTTATGGAATATTTCTAAGAAAGAATTGAAATTCCATGATTCTATAAATAATTGGACCTAGATATAATTCTGAACAAAAGGGAAGAATAATTTGTTTTGAAAACTAGAGAATATTGTTATAGATGAGTAAAATATTCCCTTATGTTTAAATCATTTCATTTATTATAAATAAAAGGGATAATAAAATTGAATTTATAAAGTAAAGCACTATTGATAAGAAATACAAAGGGGGAGAGTAAAAAGACCAAGTGAATATTAAAGATAAATGTTTTATTTGTTATCAATGTATCTACGAGAAATAAAGTCAATGAATAGTGAAAATGAGGTTTTGTGGAATAACCCAATAAATTGAGTTACCAATGATACAAAAAATGAGAAAAGAAAAATGAGGGTTCTATGAGGAATTCTAATAAAAAAATTCAAAATATAATGAAGAAAAACTCAAGGAAGAAAGCATTTATATCTAATTATTAGAGATCCAATCTTCATTATATTTAATGAAAAGTGATGTTTGATGAAATAAGAACCATAAACAACATGTTTCAAGTGAAATTGAAGAGATGAATATGGAAAATATATTGAGAGATGCTATTAAAAGAATACAAAGTTGCATGTACATTAGTAAAACGATACTTATGTTTTCTATAATGGAGTATGTAGTGATCAGTGATGAAAATCACTTGGATATAGCTGGAAATGAGAAGGAAATATGTATTTATTAAAATTATCTAATTTGAGTATTTATATATACTGAAAGATTTATAAAATTTGAGTTGATGATTTTGGAAATAGTATAACATTTTTCAAAGTTATTTAATGTATTTTTAGAGTGATTGAAAGTTCCCAGAGACTTTTTGGTAAGGATCTGAGTCTCTTTGATAAAGTATAGAATTTCTATGATGGAAGTATAATTTTTTGGTTTGTGTAAGATATTGAGTTGATTTCATATGTTTCTTGCATTCTTTCAAGGCAATTATGATCTCATAATATATTTTAACAAACATTTAAGATACTTAGAACACCTAAGATACTTTAATCACATACGATACTTGGAATGTGTAAAATATTTAAATCATATAAGATACTTGGATAGTGCCTAAATGTTATTTTACCATATGACATTTCACTACATAATATATTATAGTTTGTAAAAATTTGGGAAACTTGGAAGACTAATGGGACAATTCTATATTGTTTCTAATTTCATAAACGTAAAAATAAAATAGATGGGTTTTGATTCAAGATGAGTATGAAAAATCAAACCAAGGTTGTTATGTAAAATAAAGAGTAGTCATGCCACAAACAAAGGTGCCATATAATGAAGATCTGTGCATGATAACATGTATTCAAGTGTGTAATGAATTTAAAATACATGAAAATATCATGGAGTTTTTAAAGAATGAAATATCCCAAATATCTTTTTAAATTAAATAGAAATTATTTAACGGGATTTGAATGAAATTCAAATAAGTTGAATGTTTCCTACATGCCCCCTACCAAATTTTCCCTTATTCTCACCTTCCTGATTGTACACCTCCATGATCCCTCATGACCTCCATGCCCAATGCCACCTATACATAGAGGCTTTCCACTTGTGAAAGTTCTAACAAATAAATCAAACCACCAACATAATTTGAACTTTTTAATTAAAGGAACATGAAAAGGGACTCCAAATAACTAATATGAAGGAAATTTCAATAAAAATATTTATCTACACATTTACATATAATCATATATTAATATATTTTAATAGTTATATATATATGTATGTATATATATATATCCATGTTTACATATAATAATATAAAATATATATTTACATTATATATATATATACTTAAACATATTATTATTATTATCTTGTAATTTTACATAACTTATTTGTTGTGGGATGCATTACGAGGCAATCTACATTCAATAACCAAATTTAGATAATTAATTTAATTTTGGTTCTAAAAATTCTAAACATAGAACAAAATATTTATAAATCTATAAATACTAGGCAAGAATAATGACACATAATACATCAAACAAGATTCATGTACATTATACAAAATTCTTAACATTCCAAAAAAAGAAAAAAAAGATCAACATATCACGAAAAAACAAGAAAAACAAGAAATATAAATAATAGAAGTGAAGTAACCATAAATTTATATAGGTAAAAAAGTAGTAATTAATGTATAAAATATGATACCAAGATTTTATGTGATTTGTATAATTTTCCCATGTTCATGGGGTAGGGGCAGCAATGTTTCACTATAAAAAAAATAGTACAACATAAGTAATACAAATGAAAGTAGAAAAGAAACAATATAGAAGATATTTGAGCTTGAAGTTTTTATCACTCTTGGAACCCACAATCAAACTGAGCTTGAGGAAGTGATATTTACTCCTGAGATGGATGGACACACTCGATACACATGACAAATAGTAAAAGAAAAGCAATATATAAGAAAAATAAATAGAACAGAATTAAGAATACACCATCGAATCACCTTAATATAGTTCAAACACTTCTAGAATGTATTAGATCCTTTAGGCCTCAGTAACACAAGGTTGATGTTGATATAGTTGTCCTTTAATCATCTTCTTGTTATAAACACCACTCAATGCAACTTCCTTGAAAATAAGATTCTCAGTGTGCGGTAGTTGAAGTGTACTAGGAGTTTTGTAAATACATTCATGTCACACCCTAAACTTTCCTTTCTTAATATTTTATTTATTTATTAATTTTTACCTCAATTTATAATACTTCTTTATGATGCTCTAATATTTTTTGAGAACTATTATTTTGGACTGTAGTAGGACACATTACATTAAGATAGGTTATGCTGTGATTCATCCTTGAGATAATTACATATTTTTTAGATTTTTTGAAATTTAATGTCAAGGGTGGGTCACAACACAAAAATATAGATCACATCACGACCCTTTCCTTCAACTCTACACTGACTTGCACTAGACATTTGTGCTATGAATGGGGTGTCACATGCGAGGGCTACACTGTGGGGGAATACTCTCATAGTGTTGTCACATAGCGGAGGTAGGGTTATGCCATGATGTCAAACTAGATAGAATGACCAAAATTATTCCTGATTTTTGTGGATACGATTTTAACCATAGAGAAAGTGACCACACCACATAGTTGGGTTGGGAGTGATGGGTTGTGTCATTACAATAGGTTTACGCCGCGATATGCCTATGTACAGTTTTTTATTTTTTGATTCTCCAATATTACCCCTATCAACTTAAAACCAAAAAACGAGTTCCTTATTTTCCCATTTATTTAAATTAGTTAAGAGGGGAGCCCAACCGACCCCCTATTATCCTCCATGGATTTTTATATTTCTCTCTTTGATTATTAGTGAAATATTAAATGTTATAGACCTTTTATCCTCCTCTCCACTTCCTCTACCTTTACCTCCTCATATAATTCTCTATAATGGTTATAAAAAACTAGGGGTTTTATTAGATCGATTTTTTATTTTGGGTTCCCATGATTTAATGGTTTTTATGGATTCTTAAAGGCCCCCCTTACATATTTCTGGCAGATTAAGTAAAAGCGATGAAGTATGGAAGGTATTTCCATGTGTTTTCCATTTAATGGGAGGATATGAAACATTTGATATTTTAAAACCTTTTTTCGAAAAGATTATGATTTTTTAGTGAAAATATATATTTTTTATTAATTTTTTATGTACTCATTATTATATTTCAATTTTTTCCCTTGAATTTAAACTCTCATATTTTTTAACTAAAATTTATGCATACCATTTGTTTTCTAAAACTACATAGGATTTTATCAAAGGATTTCGTATTTTAAATGATATCTCAAGTTTTTAAAATATTTCACATGAGTTTATATCTATGTACTGATAATATAACTATACTATTTTCCATCCTATTTATTGGAGGATTTTTATTAAATTTGATGTTTCAAGAATGCCAGTAGAGTATGTTTGGATCACTATTGGGGAAGAGTTTTGATACAAACAACTAGTTTTTTTGAGACATGGGTTGATTTCCATTCCTCATGCAAGAGTCTGGGTAAAATGATGGTAGTGTGTAAGAATGAGCTCCTGAATAACCACTAGAATATAGATGCAGATCCAAGGTTAGGTCTTGGTGGAAAGGGTTTGGTGTTTGTGTTGGATGCAGGTTCGAAGGAATAAGTTCAAATTGGTGATTCTATAGGACTAAGCATTATCAAACCTCTGTGCTATTATTATTTAGAGGTAGTGTTCACTGGAAACGATCCTACATAGAAGGTTCTAATAAAGGAAACAACGAAGTAAGTGCTTTCTATCCACATCTCTTATAGAATATCACTATAGGAAACTGAACATTTGGGTTTGAATGAAATAACAAAACATGATCCCATCCAGAAAAAAACATGATCATTTACTTTTTATTATAAGGTAATAGATATCTATGGTAGATTTAGATAATAATTTATTGAGCACAATTTGGAAATGCAGGCCCTATTCGGGTCAAAGGGTATTGATGGGGTGTGTACAATAGGGAAGTGGGATTCAATCAATGCATCCAAGGCCGCATCACATGAAGAGGCAATGAAAACTGGAAATGGAGCTAAGCAAAAGAAGGGGATATAGGTGGAATATGAGGAAAGTGCAAAGTATTTTCTTAGTCTAAATATAACATTGGCTTCAAGATGGGGGTTGCCTGATCAACAAGATTCTACAAGGATAATTTAGCTTCAAAACCATTTATCAAACTTTAATGGAAATGAAAAGGATAATATTGACCCTGAAGGATAGTGAATATACATTCCATCATGGAAAATAAATTAGGTTGGGTTATGGTCCTTTGGGGATATTGAGTTGAGTGATAAAGAAATAGACCCCCAACCAATAAAGGAATATGAACAAGACCCCCAAGAAATTATGGTGGACTATGAGTAGGACCCCCATGGGTCCATGATTATTTGATCTAGCTTGCGAAAGTTCAAGAAATGTAATATTATTTCTGGGAATTTTATAGTTCACAAGGGGGGAAGGCCTTTAAAGGATTACTAAAATTTACCAAAAACCATTATAACTAGGTACTTAGGTAAGAAAAAGAAAAAGTGGATAGAAATAAGGTTTGTTGAATCAATAATTTTTTAAGGTGTTAATTAGAAGTCTGGTGAGCCGGTCGAGAAAGATATAAGTGAGGTGAAAAAGGTGCATGAAGTCACTATACATGTTCAATAATCAATGCCTGCTAAATTTTTGAATAGGTTGGTAGGGAAGGTGGAAGTTGAAAAAGAAAAATATTTGGAACTCATTCTTCACTCTAAGGAATAAATTCCAAAAGGAGACTTTTAGATCAATTCTCTAAAGGAGGTAGTTAAAAAAATATTTGAGAGAATGATTCGAGTTGATATTAATGAGAATCAAAGTGTGTGGATATAAAAAGATCACATTTTGGCATGAGGCTTTAATTAAAGGAAGATCAATTCATAGTAATATATAAAGACTTGGTACAATATGTCCAATAATTTTGAATATATTATCATGGAAGATCCAGATATACAACTAAACAAACTTCAGTGGGGGTTATATAGGGTGAGTGGTTCTAATAAATTTAGTTTTGGCTTTAATGATTTTGTGAGTTCTATATATGATTAATGCTATTATGTTTTGGCTTGTGTGGTTTCCCACTTTTTACTTAAAAGTGCTTTGGAAATAAAAATTTAATTTTCATTCAGTTAGATGGGTTATTTTATGGTTTTAAATGGACTTTTTGGTTATTATCCCATTATTATTGTGATTTGATGTGTTTCTTGGATATTTTATCATGTTCCTTATGGATGTATATATTTATGGTGATGGATTAGTTGTTGAGTTATATTATTATTATTTATTTATATGATATATGGGATTTGGTGGTTTAAAAGTATGTTTTCCCCTTTATTAAAAAAATAGGTTTCTAAATATCATTTAGATTATAGAATGATTTTCAAAGAAACAAGTTATATATAGAATTATTAGTTTAAATATGTATAATTGTTTAAAACTTTTTTTAAAAGGTTTTTTCATAAAAGTATCCACACCCTTATTTTAATCCCCTTGAGACCATTTTTTACATGAGCCAATGGATTTTTTGATTGAATGTGATAATCATTAAATGTTTATGTGAACTAAAATAGAGGATTTATAAGAAGGGTATAGAGAGGTGTGATGAGGTATAATGTTATGATGTTTTTCCATGTGATTGGTTATTGATATGTGATTGATACATGATAAATTTTACCACACATCTAGTTTCTATAATCCTAGAAAGCCTAGAAATCTAGGTGGGATATTGAGAGATGGTCGCTATGCTAGCCATGATGAGACTTTGACTAGTATTCTCTACTATGTGATTTATCCTGACTATAAGGAGAGTCACGAGTGAGGCTAGGTTAAAGAAATATAGAAGTTTATTGAGCAATAAATTCATTCATAAGACAATATATGGTTCCTCCCAATTATGTCTAGGATTGTCTCACGAGGACCTTATAAGTTTCCCATGATAACTTTTATTTTAGTCAGTTTCTCTTACTTCTATACCCTAATTATGTTTATTATCTATATTTAATGATTTTTATATCATGATGTGTGTCACTTGAACTTACCCTTTTCATGGTTTGATTTAAATATATTCCTTATTTTAGTATTACACACTCATGCTTGACCTTGTTTTATAACTGCTTATGATACTTGATATACTTAGCCGCATAGTATACACCATTTAATTTGTTTTAATTATTATTTGGTTAATTTATTTAGTTACTCTTGGGGTTCCTTAATGGTTATTATTAAAATTATATAAAGGAGGTTTTATAAATTAATTTTTTAAATGGGGGGTTTCAAATGAAAATCGAAATGTTTTAAATTAATGTTTTATTTTGGTTTTTAAGAGGATTTGGGAAATTATTATTACTTGTTTTACCTTAAACATGTAATAACATTAATTTAAAGTATACATTTTCAAAATAGATCTTATGTAATGTTTTGATAAATAAAATTCATGGACTCTTTAGTGAAATATTACCGGGACATTATATTTACACTCTACTTACACCACTCAGTGTTTGTAGACCGAGTGACTTTTTACAGGTTTAAGTTCTAGTATATAAGAGATCCTTCTTAAGGATTACTTATATCAGAACTATAATGGATCCTATTTTGATGGTAGGGTTGGATGATGAACTTTATATCACAAGAAGATTTTTGGAATGGTATTTTGGTGCTTTATTTTGTTCTTTCTTTACTATTTTTATATCAGATAAGTCAGACCTCTTGTATCCTACAACTGTATTTTAGTTTTATTATAAAATTTAGTATTTATGTTATGTTTCATTGAGAAATAGATGTTTATTTTAATTTTATCTTTCTCATCCTATTTTAAATTTAAATATAGTTATTCAATTTTCATGGTAGTCTAATATATGGATGTACTATGCTAGATTTTCAATATGAATTCCAATAAATTTTATTAATTATATATTATATAAAACTATTCCCAAGAGTGTTTACTTGATTCCTAGGTACTATTTACTATCTAGTGGGGATTAGGAACACCCTTTGGGCCTTTCCACAGACCTTCATGGGTTTTAAGACATGATGGATCATGTTAGTTTCTGAAAAGGTTGTATTAGAGCCCGATTTTTTTGGGAAGTATTGATAGATTGAAGATAAGAATGTAATAACTTGAGAGGTATGTATAGGGAGAGTCTAGATAGTTATTTATCATTTGGAACCTCAAGTTATCATGAGAATTTGGTTTGTGAGTTATGAATTTTAATATTTAGTATTTATTTATTTTAGTGTATCATGATCTTGATTAGATGAGTTTTGTATTATATTGAAGTCATGTGGGATATTTTGTTGTTTTAAATATTTTGGGGCGATGATGGGAGAAGAAATAATGGTGTATGATTAAATTTCATGGTCTATAAAACCATTCAAATCCCATGCACATGGTTTTGATAGGCTCCCAATGACTATTTCTTGGTTAGTGCATGACCTACAAATCCATGCACAACCACTATCCACTTTTAATTTTCTTAAACCCTTATTTATTCTAGTTTGTTTTTGGTTATGGGTTTTTAATATATTGAGTGAATTAAATAGAGTTTTTATTATATATTAACATTATTTGGATCGATTTTATCGAGCCCAAAGTACGGATACTCCTACCATTCAATTTCTCATCTATCAAATCGTGAATCACCATTTTCTCTATGAAACCTTGAAAAAATGAGCTCTTCTAGGTAGTTGAGCATTGCTAAGTACCCTTCCCTTAGATCAAATACAACCCCTCTTCAAATAGGGATGGCCTTCATAGATCCCACAGGCCATCGCAAAGGAAGGAGATCCTTAAGGGGAATCAGGTCTTTGTAAAGAACTCGTGGTTCATGAAGTACCCTCAATGAACATGTGAACCATATACTAAGTTAGGATCACTATGATTCACGAATCACATTGCTTCACAGTGATATTATTTGTAAGGTACCCTTGATTCATGAAGTCCTACTCCGCCAAAGAATTTCTACTTCACAAATCACCCTTCATATTCACATATACGCTATGCCTAGGCTAGGCCACCCCACTTCGTGAAGCATACCCCTTCACGTAGTCCCGCTGCTACGTGGTGTACCAAAGCTTCACAAGGTCTTTTCTAGTGAACCCATTTGCTTCGCAAACCCTTATTCCGTACGACCCTCCAGGTTCATACGAAGTGATTTCAAGGTCCCTTGGGTGGTGATTCATGTTGTGTTTCCTAGCCTCATGATTATTCACATAGGCACACTAAATACTATTAATTATTTGCATATCCAGGCTAATGTGGAACCCTCAGTGGATCACTCTACAACACCGCTTCACCACGACATTGCTGATGCCTTCCCTTACCCAAGGGTGGGTGGGTATCAATTATATAAGTCCTAGGGGTGCGGAGTGAAGCCGACTCATCTGAGCTGAAAGACGTTAAACTACCAAGAACTATCGTCCTCAGCACATGACATTAAATTGTAGCCTCAACCCATGAAATACATGCGGGGCACCCCATCTTGAACATTCTCCATGCCCACTGGTCTCAACAAGAGTGAAATATTCCTCACATGGAATTAGATCCTATTTGTTGGAGCGATATCTATCTACGGGGAATGGAAACCATCCTAGTGTAATCCCCCAGCCTTTCTTATGGGAGGTAGCACCCCTGCTCCTCATCTTTTCTTCTGTGCCAAAGACTAGAGGAGATATGGGCACTGGGACCTTCGTTACCCCATCCATCTCCCTCTTGGATTTGTCTCCATCGAGCCTCCATCCTAGAGTAAGTCCCAATATACATCTCCCTGGGCCTCTAACCATGCATAGACCTTGTTTCCTCTTTGGGATGCTAACCATGTGTAAGCCTCACTCCAATACCCATGGAAACACCTTTTTCGAAGTGATTGTCAGGTCTTTACTGCCTCTTGTTTCTCACACAGAGCATAGCTCACGTGGGCTTAGAGTAAGCATTGACCATGGCATCCTTTTATGGGCCTACATAGAGTTTAATCCCCAAACCATCCTGAAATATTTGGACTTTGATCCTTGTCTCCTAGGAAAGGTATGTAGGAAGCCTCCCTGAGGTTCAAGCCCAACACCTACATGTCTCGACCACTTCACGTTGGTTCACCTTCATCCCACATGACATTAAATTGTATCATCCCAACCTATGTGGAATTTGATCCTTGTATCCTAGGAAAGGTATGTAGGAATACTCCCTAAGGTTCAATCCCAACACCCATCGGTCCCAAAAAATTTTTGTCAGTCCACCCTAATCCCGTATGACGTTAAATTGTACTCCCCCCTTTTTGTCCTGCATGACGTTAAACTGTATACTCCCGAACTACATGATATTTGATCCCTGTCTCCTAGGAATGGTACGTAGGAGTCATTAATGATGTTCAACTCCATCTAGCAGTAATACATTGTGATCCCTATCCAGCAGTAAGCCATTGTGATCCCTATCCAGCGGTAAGCCGCTGTGATCCCCAATAGACAGTAAGCCATTGGAAACTCAACTAGTGGTAAGCCGTTGTAGTCCAAAATTGATGGTAAGACGTTTTAGTCCATAATTGACAGTAATCTGTTGTAGTCCCCTTTATTGGGACCCACATATCTGGTCCATCCCATTGGAGTTAGACCAACCCGAGCTGCTGACCACACATAAGGCCCGATATATCATCGAGTAGTTATCCTATGTGTACACCTAGATTCTATAACCCCATCCTGAACTATGTGGACTTTTCTTTCCTTCCATGAGGATAATAGGAACCCCCCCTGAGGTTCAAGACCATCACTCATGTCCCATCCTGGTATCTCCCTTGAGCTTCTATATTCCAAAAGATCATGCCCCAACCTGAAGGTTCCACTTCATTCAAGTACCATCCAAGCATCCATTCTCATGGGCCGCCTCCTCAGGTGTCCCATCGCCCCACCGAACTACTTGGACTTTGATTCTCTTACATTAGGATACATAGGAAGTCTCTTAGAGACTCAAGCCCAACATCAGCTTCGTCCTCACGCCAGTTACATCTCATTATCCATCCACTATCAACCATCTGTATCCATCCTAATTCTTACCCGAGATGCCACATACAAGTGAGATCATGTCACCCACTTTCTTGCTACTCTTAACAGCAATCGGGTAAGTAACCATGCATTAGCCCCATTATCAGTGTTCCCTCCCAGGGTTGAACTCATCTGATCTACTCTTATAAGTGTTCTAATCAGTCTGATCCATCTCTGCTAGACGTTAAACACACGACATACCCTGTGTTAAATATGAGAAGCAAAGGAAAAACTTAGATACATGACTATGGTATATAATTCTCCGCACTCGATGTGGGATTCCTCGGGCTTCCGAACCCTTGATAAGACCTTTCATAAGGGGAAGAAACCCAAACACATTAGTGTTCCAGTGTCTAGACATGCTAGTGATGTACAACGTGAATACTCCCCTGACCGAAGGTTTCTGCCCTGAGTGGAACCCTTTGAATATTAAGACAGAAGTAGTGTAATTAACTGACATCCATGAAGACATGGAATTGGGAAGAGTTTCACGAACAATGTATTAAGTCTATAACGGAGACTTGGATTAGGTAACAAGCTCTGAGAAGGAATCCATGGAAGGAGGAGCCGAGATCACATCATTTTTTTGATCAAGGAAAAAATGTCCCTGAATAAGAGATGAATGCCACCCACCTTTGGAAAGGGGGAATGCGGGGAAAAAATCAATGCGTCCTCAACGGACGGATGAGCGCCCCAACGAAAGTGTCATAAACAGAAATGGTGAAGCCGACATTAAATTCTTCTCCTTAATATGGATATTAGTAGCGCTTGATACATTAGTGGATTAGCATGTCACCAAATTTCGTTATTCGGCACTAGGTCCTCCAAGAAAATAGTGGGCCTAGCATGAAACTCTTCAAAAATTAGGGCTGTTGAATGTTGGACATTCTGGTATGTGATGTTGTTAGTGTGGATCCTTCTTACCAACCATGGAAGACAGAATGGAGCTGGGTCATTGTGGGTTTCTTTACTTATTTTATCCCTAAGGGTTAAATCTCCCTGCTTTGTAGGACCTAAGCTGTCATGATAGGAAACCAATAACCTCCCACTCATTGACGTAGGGGTAGGGGAAATGTCAATTCGGAAATCCCATGCAACCTCATCTCTCCCATGGAAGCCTCCACATCCGCAGTTGTTGGGTGCCCACGCCCCATCTTCCCATCTGAATTCATTCAGATAAGGGTAATTAACGATCTTTTTTGAAGATACGAGGAGGAGGGGATTATCCCAACCTAGGATATGGACCAACAAGACTTAGAGGCTTATGAACCTTATCATCACTACCACCCCCAAGGGCCGCCCAGGGATCCACTGCTCCCCACTCTGACATATAATCATTTCAGGAGCCTTTCCTTGGAATGCTTCGATGACTCCCTCCTCTATTCCAATGAGGTGAGGGATGTTTGGGAAAGGATAGCTAAAATCCCGTTCTGGGGGATCCTAAGGAGGGCTCCCATCAGGCTACATCAGCACCGCCACCTGGCCCCACAGGAAGAGGAGCAAGTGAGTTATGCACCTGCACCACTGGCCCTAGTTCGGTTACCCCAATGCCAGCATCGGGCATAGGCTGAGGAGGATGCCCGCTGAGGGATTTCAATATCAACGACTACCATGGTTCATTCCACTACTGGTGCATACAACCAATTCCCTGTTTATGGTGAGTAGTGGAACTCATACGACTGGCCCAGATCAAGGCCCCAACCACCCCACGGGCAGGCTGAGTCAACTCTCCTGGTCGCTGACATAGGTGGCGTCTATCGCGGGCTAACCCACGACAATGAAATCTAGTATGGAGGTCCTCCTAATAACATTACCAATGAGAGCATAGGTCCTCCCCGCTCCCAAGCTCAGCATAGAGGTCCTCCCCATGCCACCATCAATCATAGCGAAGGTCACCGATATGAAGATGCTACCCATATGGTCAACCATTAGCGTGGGGGTCTTCCCCATGTCCTTACAACAATCGAAAAAGGTCCTCCTCATCCCAAAAATCAAGGGAGTGAAGGTTTTCCTCGCTTCATGGGAACCCAACACGGAGGTTCTACTCGTGTTCAACATGACCAGCATGAGGACCTTCCTCATACCGATTCTGTCAAAGGAAATAAGCATGGAGGCCCTGCCCATGTTCCTACCAGCTCCAGTGGAGGTCCTAACCACTCCAATACTTCCTATGGATAATCCCTCCATGCATTAGACAGTGGACATGGAGTTCCTCCCCATGTTACCTTTGACATTTTTCAAGATTCTCCTCGCACCTCAGATCACTCAAGAGGAAGTCCTCTTCACCCCCACATCAGTTTAGTTGAAGGCCCTCCTTGAGACAAGAACCTACTCTATCCCAAAGAGCCATCTCAGGGTAGGAGGTCCGGTTACTGACTCCATAAAAAGAACACCGAGAAGCTTCAGACCACGATTAAGCCTTTCTTCTTCTCATATTCTGAGGCGAAATGTGAATCAACAATGGAACCCTCACCTCAATCCTCTGTGTTAGGAACCGAGGAAGGAATGTGGCATATCAGCCTCATCTTTCCGGAATGTGAGGTCTACCAGATTCCCACCTCCCTCTGTAGATTCATCTAGGAGGAGGAAGATTTATACTCTTTCTAGGTCCTGGCCATGCAATCCTACCTATCGTCAAAAGGGTCATTCTCTACCTCAACCAGAGATCATGGATTGTTATTCCAGGGACTAATAAAGGATGAACAACAGCATGGACCACCATCAGTAACCGCATACCCTATGCTAGAAGTCGTGGTCACTGGTCCATATTACTAGGATGTGGTGGCTCAGTCATTACATTCATCGTAGGACATCCCAAGATGTGGTGGCTTGTCAGCTTGTTCACTATATTCTCCACTAGCCAGTCTACAGTCTCATTGGTCTTCTTCAGTATTATTGCCGATCCCACAACCACCCCCAATTGATGATTGGGGAAACCAAAGGCCAGATCCCGAGTCTGAGCCAAGGAGCATTTGGGACATCCTTGTAGTAGATCATTTCCCAGAGATGTTTTGGCCAATCGCAACCATGAACTTCAGTGCGCCAGAATCGCTTACCCATGAGAAAGTGGCATGCTTTTGCTAAAACCTCTAGGTGACGCACTTCTGTCTCCGTTATTAGCGATTGAATTACCCCAAGAGTTAGGAATACTTTCAAGATATTGACCAGCAATGTCGTATGGTTGACTTGGTTTCACTCCCTGTGGCTTAGTGCCCTAAGTCACCCGGTCACCACCAGACCCTCCAGTAACGATGCATTTAGAGCATTAAAGTGATTCTTAGAATTATCAAGGAGGCTTCCCCCCTACATTCAGGTCTATGGTTGGGGGAAGTTTTATGCCCTTCATTTCAGTTCTATCCTATGCCATCCCGATGTTCTAGGTGATATTGAGGATACATATCTAGGTAGAGTCACAGTTAACATGAACGATCTATTGGAAGAAGAGACCGAGACAAAACTCCTCAGAGAGAACTTATCCCCCGGGGGAGTTCCACACTTATTGGATCCACTAGGAAGTGTTACTCAGCAACAAATAATTCTAATGGGTCTTTCAGTGCCTACTGAGTCGTTAGTCCTCATACGGAATCCCAATAAGGGTAAAGAGTATCTCAGGGCTGTCAAACCCTCTGACCTGTCTGGCTCAGTTCAGAAGATGGAGGATGATCCTGAAAAGGCTGCATTGCATCAACAGATCACACAACACAAAAATATGGTTGATGACCTCCTTGTTGAAGGTGCCATGGAGCAGCGATCAGACTACAACGATCCTCGATTGGGGTAGCAGGAGAAGATAAAACTTTCCCCCGGTGAGTTACCCCTAGGCGACCCGGACCATCCTACCCACATAGATAGGGTATAATCCCAAGCTTATGGCAAGAGGGCATGATATGTGTCACAAAATCCACCTGAGCAGCCTGATAATCCTCATGACCTAGCTCAAGTTCCCCCAACCTCTCTATAGGTCATCCCATCAGTCGCTCTATGAGTCGGTGGGCCTACTTATCATGTTGAAGAGCCTGCCAATGCACTGGTGTTCAGGGACCCCCATTGAGATAGGAATCCCTAACCAGATGATCCGATGGTGGCATTTATTGCTCGCCTCGAGGCATTGGAAACTCGACAGGTGGAAATCCCGCCTGATGGGAAGCCATATCCAGCATGGGTAGATGATATGCCAGTACCCCTGGGTTTCAGAAACCCCGAATATTCCCCTTTTAATGGGATGGGCGACCCACTGCAGCATCTGGTCCACTTCATCTCAAGGTGCGGACCCATGCTGGGAAATCTAGCATAGAAAGAGGTCTCCAAACTTTGGTGTTTCTTATAGACATTGGAAAGGCCTGCGTTTGTATGGTACAACCAGTTACCCATTGGGTCAGTTGCTGAATACGAAGATCTCTGTAGATAGTTCATTTACCAATTCATCTCTACCACCCAGAAGACAAGTATTTCAAACCTCTTCAAGTGAAAGTAGAGGCCTGAAGAGCGTGTCGTGGACTTCGTCACCCGGTGGAAAGGCCTTACTTATTCCATGGATATGACACTAACTTAAGAGAAGATGATAACAATGTGTGTGGGTAATGTAAAAAATGAACTGGTCCCCTCTCTCATTACTTATAATTACCCCAGGGGATTTTGGAATTTCTATGATAAGGCCCAACATCTAGAGGAATCCTTGTAGTAGGCCAAGAAGGCACGTCCGCTGCCTCTTACAGTTTCCCCAAGAAGGGCCGCTAAGGCCGAGCCTACCGCGGTGGCCCAAATAGAGGACCCTAATCAACTGGAGTTATTAATAGTGGAGCCACCACCATAGTCTCATAGAGGCCTACCACCTTAGACGCAACCTCTGACCCATCAACGACCACACTAGAACTAGCAGGTGCCCCTGCGTAATGCTCTGCCACCACCCAGTTGAGATAACTAGGTTACACCTCCTCGGAAGGCTCTTCCAACCCCTCGTCAGGGCCAGGCTCCAAAATCCCCTTCCCAGACAGGAGAAATTGGACCTACTCATTCAAGGAGGCTCAGG
Organism: Viscum album; assembly: GCA_963277665.1. Classification (NCBI taxonomy): domain Eukaryota; kingdom Viridiplantae; phylum Streptophyta; class Magnoliopsida; order Santalales; family Viscaceae; genus Viscum; species Viscum album. The sequence continues at coordinate 1,517,226,129 of OY728139.1, read as the reverse complement.
TCCTCAGTTATTTCCGAAGTTTATTAGAACAGGGGATTCTACGGTATCCTGAATGTAGGAGGCCCGAAGAGGTGGATCTCACTGATCGCCCCAACTAATGCCCCTATCACTGGATCCTGGGGAACTCCCTCAAACAGTTCTATGTTTTTAAATAATGGATTCAAGTCTAGGTTGATAACAACATAGTCAGGTTAGGACCAACACTAACATAGGTGGCATGTGTATTTGTGAAGCCAGAGAGTGGCAGTGACAGTGAAGGTGAGTGGAATCGGGTTCCTTACTGCGGGTCCTAAAAGTATGATGTCTGGATGGATCGTAAGGTAGTTGCCTGTTCCCATGGTATTACTTGTGCAAATCTGAATCAACCTAAGCCTTCAAGAGACACCAAATCACCCACATACACTACTTCTACATCAACGTCTCAACATCCCTCTTCTTAGAAGAGAAAACATCAGCAACACAAGGGAAAAATAAAGTCCACAACCGATTCCCTCATCATCCCACACTCTCAGTGACTTCAGGCCCCCATAGATGGAAGCTACCCCCATAATTTGACTAGTGGTGGAAGGTTATTCAAGTGACGATCAAGGGTATGCTTTGGTTAACACCGTGGAGCCGGTAAACCCCTACAATATTCCTAACAACGAGTAGTTCCAGATTAATCCTCCCAACGTCCCCAGCCATCGCTAGTGTCGAAAAAGATGTTGCTATATGTGTTGGTGGAATGACTTGATCAGTTCTTATAGCCAGGATGTGCATGTCACTGAAACTAGACAACAAGCCCACCACAGAGCTTATCATGCGCAAACATCCCATCTGGTGTCATTAGGTCTTCCTTCGCCGCCATTTGTGTTACTTGATTAGGCAGAGCCACTCCGACCGTGCTGTGATCATCCAGGCTCTGTTATGGACTAGCCTTAGTCATCTATCCGAAATCCAGTAGTTTCTCTATAATATTTGACTAGAGAGCAACAGGATATTCCCAGCACCAGTCAGCTGTCGGTTCAGCCAGAAGGGCCTGTCATACCCCCACCACAGAATGACCTCCTGTAAGTATAAGTTCATGCTTGGCATGAAAGTATAATATCCTCAAAAATCTTTCCAACATTCTTTTGAGGATATCTATCCTTTAATATCTTCACCTATCAACAGATATGTGTGAAGCCCTCACTGTAGCTTTAAGAATCCCCCTCCAGTTTGAGATGGAGGTAGCAGCTATAGAAGCCTTCCATGCTGAGGCAACCAAGCATGAAGAATGCCCAGACATTATTTCTTTCTCTATAGAAGATGAATTATCTCCCATACAGAGGCACATATTCCCACTGTACATCACCTGACACTTCAATGGCATGGAGGTTCATCACTGTATTGTCAATACAGGCTCTGGGATCAACCTAATCCCCACCCAGACACTTCAAAAAATGGGGTTGTTCGAGGATGATATGAGTCCCTTCGACCTAAAAATTCAAGGTTATGATAGGATGGAATAAACGCCAGTTGGTAAGATCCACATGAAGACCTAGTTCGGTGGCCTATTTTCTAGCACCGAGTTTATGGTTGTCTCCTAGGACACCACTTACAATGGATTGATGGGTAAGCCATGGATTCACCTGCATGTGGTGGTCCCTTCATCCTATCACCAATAACTTAAGTAATACCTTAATGGTTGAGTGGGCGTACTCTAAGGTGACACATATCCCTTTGCCTCTTATGAAGCCTTCTACCTAAATGATGACTATTACGAGAGTAAGGACAAGCAGATCCAGGCTAACGAGGCTGAACACACTATGGTTGCGAACGTCCTATGGATATAACTAGATGATGCCTACATTTTTATAATCCACCTATTTGAGGCTACGACCCCAGATCTAGTTAAATGATTTTTTGTTTCTGGAATGAGGGGGGATCACATTCCCAAGTCTAGGGGATGCCAAAATATCACCTCGTATTCGTACACAAATTAGGCTTGGGTAATCCTAGAGCCCCCTACTCCCATAAGGTATTGGGATGTATACCCCATGGAAATGATAATAAGTCATAATTTCTTTTTTCATTGGGATGGGATAAATTGGATCAATAAGATTCCCCACTATTACTTTTATATCATCAAGTCTGTCCCCTTAGGCTGAAGACTAGATGGGATCGGGTCGACAGATTTTAACTCTATGGTTTTAGCAGTACAGGAGTCCCCCGATGCAGTGTCTACTACGGCTCAGACTGGTACTAGCTTCCCATAGGGATCTGTTGACTCAGAGGAATCTCCTCACGCTGAGGATCCCTCCTCAATGAATGAAGTAGATTATTTGGGGGATGCTACTCCAACCTTCGAAGAGGGTGTCTCCGTCATGTTTATGAATTGGTACAGGTGAACCTCGGTAATGAGATGGATCCGAAACCCACATTGATCCGAGCTATTATTCCTATCGAAGAGCAACAAAAATATGTGGAATTCCTGAAATATCATCGTGATGTGTTTTCTTGGAGTTATAATGAGATGCCAGGACTTTATCCTTAGGTTGTCGTCCACCGTCTCGGCCTCCCAACAAATCACCGCGGGTTCAAAAAACCTCCCAAAAAGATACACCATTCTCATGGTTCCATGTTTGAGGCTGAGGCTGATAAGATCATTAGATCCAATTTCTTCAAGGAGGTCTATTACCCATGGTGGTTAGACAACATTGTGCCCATCAGGAAGATGAACGGACAGATCAGAGTCTGCATTGACTTTCGAGATCTTAACTTTCACTGTCCGAATCATGATTTCCCCTTCCTATGACGAAACTGTTGATTGACTCCACCAATGGGTTCTAGCCTCTCTCCTTCATGGATGGGTATTCTGGGTATAACCAATTAGAATGTCCCCTAAGTATAAAGAGTCTACTGCCTTTAGGGCACCACAAGGTACTTTTTTCTACCAGGTGATGCCCTTCAGTCTAAAGAATGTAGGTGACACCTATCAGCGTGCCATGCATCACATATTTAAACTGATCCTCAGGACATTGGTGGAATTCCACATGAATGATATGGTGGTCAAATCCCACCAACATCAGGACCATCTCAAAGATCTTGAGAAAGTGTTTGTATTCCTCTATTTTCATCATCTGAAGATGAAACCATTGAAGTGTGCCTTTGGGGTCACCTCTGGAATGTTTCTCCGCTTCATTTTTAGATATATATGCATCAAGATGGATCCAAATAATATTAAGACCATTGGTCAGATGTCTCCTCCGAGCAATATTCTAGAACTTCGAGGCTTTCAAGGCCACTTGGCCTACATATGCTGATTCATCGAGAATTTGGCTGACAAGTGTAATCCCTTTTCTTGGATCATGAATAAAGGCACTATCTCTCAGGGGGAAGAATAATGTTAGACTAATTTCGATGAAATCAAGCAGTACCTATTACAGCCTCTGGTCCTGATTACACCCATTTCCAGAAAGTCGTTGGTCCTTTATGTCCGCTATGGAATGATCTCTCAGCACCCTTCTCACCCAAAAGAACAACAAGGGAATGAAGAACAAGCTATACTATCTTAGTCACATGCTTCTTGATACGGAGACCAGATACTCATGTATCGAGAAGATCTGCCTTGCATTGGTATTCACAGTACAAAAATTATGACATTACTTGCAGCACCATGAGATACAGCTAGTGTCTCGAGTGGATCTGTTGAAGTACATCCTAAACCGTCCCATGTTGATAGGCCGTATAGCTCAATGGGTAGTCATCCTTTAGTATATCGACATCAGGTTCATCCCTCAGAAGGCTATTAAGGGGAAGGCATTGGTAGAATTTCTTGCTTCCCATCCATCTCCCATAGACCAGTCCCCGGACCTTGATTTTCTAGATGAGGCAATCCTCTCGGTAGACCAAGATGTTCCATGTTGGAAAATCCACTTCTATGGCGATTCCCGAATCCTTACTGACAGAATACTCAATGATCCCACACTCAAAAGGGTGGAACTAGGTATCATCTTCATCATGCCAACACTATCCATTCTAAAATATTCATTCCTATTGTTAGAAGGCTGTACCAATAATGAGACAAAGTATCAGGCTCTCATTATGGGTCTCGAGCTGGCCCTCGAGATTGATGTTCCCCACTTGCATGTGAAATGGGACTCCGAACTAGTCATCAATCAGATCAATGGTGACTATGTCGTTAGGAATCTAGAGCTCGTACCACTATTGGAACACACCCGCCAGTTGATGGCCCAGTTCCTGTCTCTGATAGATGTTACCCATTTCCCTTGATCCCAAAACAGTTGAGCTGATGCCTTGTCCAGCTTAGCTACATCGCTTACAGAGCCTAACCAAGATGATCTGATTATCCACGTTTCACACTAGAGGGTCATCACCACCATCACTTCATATGATGATGATATCTCATAGGTAAGCCACCTTACTGCCAACACCTCCATGTCAGGACCCCCAGGCCCCCCTACCGCAGTGTTGGAAGTGACTCCCGACTGGAGGGAAGTATTTATCGTGTACTTCCAACATGATAATATCCTAGTAGATCTAGCCGAGAACGAGTGAATCTTACACCGTGAATTGTAATTTACCCTCCAGAGTGACCCCAGCATTGAGAATATCCTCTACAAATGTGGGTTTGATAGGTTCCTCCTCTATTTCATTCAAGGAGGTGAGATTTATCAGGTCATGCAGGAGGTTCATGCTATTTCCTACGAGGCTCATCATACCGGGATGAAAATATCTCACTAGATCTGGAGACTTGGGAATTTTTGGCCCTCAATAATCTATGACTGTATTGATTTTTTAAAGAGGTTCCATGTGTGAAAAATCCATGCTAATTTTGTGCATTGACCCCCAGAGACTCTCTATAATACCAAGTACTCTTATCCCTTTGCAGTCTGGGGACTCAATATCTTGGGACCATATCCACTGGAAATAGTTCACCAATTCAGGTTCATCCTGACCTCTACAGATTTCTTTTCCAAGTGGGAAGAGGCAGTTCCGCTCATGGAGGTAAAGTCACGTTCTATCATTGACTTTGTAAGCTCTAACATCATCTATTGATTTGGAGTCCCTCACGCCATCCTCATCGATAATGGTACCAACTTCCAGGTAGCCGAGTTGAAGAAGTTGTATGCCAAGTACAACATTCATTCTAACCATACCTCCCACTGTCACACACATGAAAATTGGAAGATCAAGGCTTTAAACAAAACCCTCTCTAACATTCTACAGAAGATGGTTGGTCATAACAAGAAAAGTTGGCAAGAAAAACTCCCCAACGCCCTCTAGGATTACCGAAAGATGACTCATAATTGCACCCAGGTGATCACATAATCCCTGGTGTATAGAACAGATTCCATATTGACCATCAAGATTCAATTTCCTTCATTACACATAGCTGTCTATAATCAGCGACCACCATATAAGGTAGTTGAAATTCATCTGGATGAATTGGAAGCGCTCGATGAAAACAAGATTCATGCCCTACACAATCTAGGAAGGCATCAAAACAAGATAGCTAGATATTTCAACAAGAAATTTCACCTCTAATATTTCTTGTAAGGTGACATGGTGTCAGCCTTGAGAACACCAATGATACCTAGTAGAAAACCACCCAAACTGAATCCCAAATGGGAAGGCCCTTACACCATTCACAAGGTTTACCCCAATGGCATGTACTCCTTAGTTACCATAGATGGAGAGCGTATAACTCCTCCCACCAATGCCAAATTTCTCAAGAAATACTTTATCTGATTAAATGGTATTACATGACCTTAAACTATTTCATCTTCACCATGACATTAAAATGTGTGATTCTTCCAAAATAAAGGATGTAAAACTACTCATCATTCGTCCTGCATGACGTTAAACTACAAGCAAAAGATACACCATTATGGTTCGATCTCTACGACTTTAAACTAATATCTCCCCATATCAACGTGATAACCACATGACGATAACTACATGGAACCTTCAAGAACTACATATGGATTGATTCCCATTCTCATGGGATACGTAGGAACCCTCGAATGCCTCGTCTTAGATTCCATCCCAAAAACTCTTCTCTTTGGATATCCCCATGGGTGTAGTTCTCTTGGAGAATTCAACATGGTGTAGTGTAGGATTATTTGGCCCCCACTCATGTCGGGATTACGATGATCACACCATATACCCCTCCTTGTACTTCTATCCTCCCACATCATCACCACAAGACGTTAAAATACATGGCCCTTTCAGAACTATGTATGGATTGATTCCCATCCTCATGGGATATATAGGAACACCCGTACATTTATTCTATAGGCCAAACCAAAAAATTTAGGATCTCCCCTTAGATCTAAGCATATCGTGTGTTTCAGGATTTTTCCATCATTCACGTTGAGTTCATCATGACCATTCCATGTATCCCTCTCCCTAGAGATCTCCACCTCTTTCGTCATCCTACATGACGTTAAACTGCACAGGCACATTCATGCTTCACACATTCCTTTTATTTGGGTCTTCATTATCTTTCATATCCAAAAGGACCCTCGAACGACATGGATGCTAGTCCCTAGGGATATCTTACCATTTTGGGCCAACGTCCTTGAGGATTTTGGATGAATATTTGATATAAGTCCCGCGTTGAGAATATGGTCAGCGGTTGATGCTCATTTTTTGTTCCCATTACAGGTCACACGATGTATGATATGTTTCAAACACAGTCAAAACCCATCCTCCATCGTTTTCACCAACCCTATAGGTCCCAAATATTGGGTGTAGTGATTTGTTTTGTCCTACTATCCCTTCAAACATCAGTTTTCCTCAGGTAGGAGTGTTAGTCTGGTCGGGGTCGACCCTGCATGATCTCCTTCCCTCATTTTTGTACCCTTATATGTTGGGGAGTTCCTGATCCTATTCCTTGTTTCCTACACCGAGTATTGCTCATGTGGGCTTAAGATATTTGGTAAGGTGATACCCATATAAAGGGTCATGTATCTATGGTCTGAGCCCTATGAACTTAAACTAATATCACCATCATCCTCACCGCAATACATTAAACTGCGAACTGGATGGGACTTCCCATCTTAGATCCCTCGACCTTTTTGACCTCCTGCCCTAAGTTCTCATTTAGGGTTGTACGGTGTGGTATGGGCTTATGTCCTCATTCACGTCAGGTTACTCACAATGAAATACACATTCCTCGTTGAGATACATTTCCCATATTTGCATCCTTACCACATGATGTAAAACTGAACAACATCTTCCAAAACTATATTTGGATTGATTCTCATCCTCATGGTATATGTAGGACTACCCAGACATTTAGTCTTTGGGTCCATACCTGTTTCTTAGAAACATCCTCATCATTCTGCCCCCCTGGCTTGAGTTCCTCAGTAGGAGGTATGTGGTGAAGTATGGGCTTATGTCCTCATTCATGTTGGGTATGTAACAACCACACCACATAACTCTCCCTATTGAGATCTCTTCCTCCCCTAGTTTTACACTCATATTTTCGAGCTGGCTTCTCTTGAGTTGGGCCCCTCACCCGTCTTTGGAAGTTCACCAATGTGCCTAAGAGCACTTTGGTTTTGGACCTAGAGTGTTGGATTCTACATAGACATGTTATGTCCCATTTTAGGCTTCATGTTCCCCTTCATTTGGGATTCCATCATCTTTCACATCCAAAAGGACCCCCAAACAAAATGGATGCTAGGCCCTAGGGATCTCCTACCACTTCGGGCCAATGTCCTCCAGAATTTTGAACGACAAATTGATACAATTCCAGCATTGTGAATATGGTCAGGGGTCGACGCTCATTTGTTGTTCCCATTTCAGGTAACACAATATGGGTTCCGTGTTTTGAACATGGGCAGTAGTAATCCTCTATCTTCATGCCACCCCATCAAGCCCTAAATATTGGTTGCATGATGCACATCATTTTCCACTCTATCATGTCCAAGTGGAATTTCAACACTCTTGGTGCTATCCCTCAGTGCGCGTTTGCACATTAGGAGAACAAAGCCACAGTTAGGTGTCATTCGGGTCTTCACACCATTTCCCCTTTTTCATGTATTCCACATGTTGCAAAGACCTTCTCCACCCTTATTTCCCACATCGAGCATAACTCACATGTGCTTAGGGATTTGGTTGAGGTTTGCGCCCATCTAGAAGAGTCTCACTTCTTATGGCATGACCTCTAAGACCTTAAAATAAGATCACTCTCTACGTCATTTCCACAAGGCGTAATAACTACATCTCCTAGAACTACGTACATCTTGATTCCCATCCTCATGGGATGCGTAGTAATGCCTGGGAATCTCGTCTTCGAGTCCAGCTTAGGTCCCACTAATTAGTTCTTATGTTCATCCTTTTGGCCCAAAATTTCATATGATTTCATGGTGTGGCATTTGTGGGATTATGTCCTCATTCACACTGGGTTTTCAATATCCATGCCATATACTCCCCTTCTAGGAGCTATTCTATCATGCCTCTTGTCCTACATGATGTTAAACAACACCCTCAGAACTACATATGGCTTGATTCCCATTCTCATGGGTCAGACCCGCACGACAGTATTGTCCCTGGCATTGGTAACCTGACATGAAAATTATAGAACTACGTATGTCTTTACCCCATCATCATGGGGTACGTAGGAACTCCCACAAACTTTGCCTTGGGCCCAGTCTAACTTCCACTTTTGGTCCCTCAACCTAAAACCCCCCTAGGGAGCACATGGTGTAATATGGACTCCTACTATCCTCGTTCATGTTGGGTTTTATAATTACCATACCATGTGTCTCCCTAATTCCTTTCCATATATGGTCTGAGCTATAAGACCTTAAAACTAATATCTCTCCTCATCCTTGTACCAAGAAGTAAAACTACACAACATTTCCCAAAACTACGTGTGACTTGATTCCCATGCTCGTGGGATACGTAGGAACTCCCCAACATTCTGTCTGCAGGTCTAGCCCCATGAATCTTAAATTCGGTTCCCCTTTTTCATCCCCTTAGCCTAAACTCTTTCAAGATCATGTGGTTTGGAAAGTACCTCTTGGGTTCTCATTTATGTTGGGTTATGCAACAACCGTACTATGTGTATCCCTCATAATTTTCCAACCTGGTCCAAATTCCATGACCCTAAACTAAGATCTCCCTATGGGAGAAACACATCAAGTGTGGATTCTTTGCCTCCCTATGCACATTCCATTAAACCAGGTACCCTATTAATGATATAATCTACAAACTTATGTTAGGATCATGTGACCCTAGGACCCTTGTACTTGAAAAGGGATTCAACCTCCTCTATCTGCCACGTCTTATCGGCATACTCGAATGCATTGTGGTAAAAAAACCCGAAGTGTGGAATCTTCATATGGACATTCCTTCGTTTTGTGTCCACGATTCATGATCCCTTTATTTGGATCATTATCCTCTTTCAAATATGAAGTGAACCCCTTTACAGCTTGGACTCATGACACATTGAATCACCTACCATCTTAGGCCAACGTCTCAGAAGTTCTTGGACGACATTTTGAGACATGTCCCGTGTTTTGAACATGGTTAGCGGTCAACCCTCATTTTTATGTTCGCATTCCAAGATAACACAAAAAAAGGTACTATGTTTCGAACATGTTCAGAAGTTATCCTCTATCATCACAGTACTATCATTGTGATCCAGATCTCAGGCATCATGATTCACGTCTTTCCACTCCCGTATGTTTAAGTGGAATTCCAACACACTTGGTTCTACCCCCCATGCATTTTTGTGTTAAGTAGGTGGGTTAATAATAGTGGGACATCAATCAACTAGTGGTCCATCACTCTTAATTTGTGCCTCCATGTACCAGGTAAATTCCATCGCTACTCCTCGTTTCCCACATCGACCACGACTCACGTGTGATTAGTAGTTTTAGTGGGGCGTGTACTGGTCAGGTGCACCAAACAAGCTTTTTGTCCCGAATGATGTTAAAATGTGATCCCATAACTACATATGGATTGATATCCATTATCATGGGGTACATATGAATGCACACAAAAATTTACTTGGGCCGAGCCTAACTTTCACTTTTGGTCCCTTGACCTAAAAAACTTCCTCCCGGGATATATGGTGTGGTGTGGGATCCTTATGTCCTCATTCATGTCAGATTTATAGCTACCTCATCACATAATATTATTTTAGGATATCCCCTTTCACTCCCAGTCCTACCATATGATGTTAAAAAAAATGAGTCCACATGTCCTTGACACATGACATTAAACTATGGTTCTACCCTGAACAAGTTTAGGATGCACCATGTTAATTATGGGATGTGTCAGCTTCCTTGCCAAAGAGGATTCCCCCTACCAACGTTGGTCTTTGACCACATTGTGCTCAAGAACTTCATTTTTCTTGATTCTTATCCTCATGGGATACATAGTGATGCCTAGAGAATTTTCCTTGGGCCCAGCCCCATGTCCTTTAAACTATGTGCACCTTCCTCCCCGTATGATGTTTAAACTATGTGACTATCATCCTTATTGGTATGACGTAAAAATATAGAGCATTCTAGGTCCTTACCAGAGAGTTCCTGTTTGAAAGTAATTTTGATCCCATATCAGACTGATGCGGCCACCTAATGTGTTTCCACCGTGGTTACGTAATTCCAAGAGTGTTGAACTCTATTCGAACAACCCATCACTCTGCCCTCCGTGCTTTGTGTGCCCTTTATTTGGACCCTCACCCTCTTTAATGTCTGAAGGAACCCCCTAACAGTACGGATGCTCGGCATATGGCTCGCCTACTATTTTGGGCCAACATTCCGAAATACTAATGGATAAAATTTCAAGTAAGGCCCAATATTTCGAACATGGTCAGCTATCAGCCCTCATTTGTTATCCCCATTTTAGGCTAATGCAATAAGGATACTGTGTTTGGAACACGGTCAACAGTTATCTTTCATTTTCATGCCACCCCTACAGTATTCCGAATTTTGGGTATCATGATTCACACTTTCCACTCCTCTATGTTTGGATTGATTTTAACTCCCCTAGTGTTACCACGCTCGTGCACCAGAGCACATTGGGAAAATGTAAATTCGACTATTCTGAGAACTTCACCCTCCAGTCAGGCCTCTATCTTTCTTCCTGGAAATCTATATTGGTTGTCCAAACCCTGAAGGAATGAAGCTTGGTTGAGACATTCATATTCTAATAGAATAATGAGGCGGTCATCCATTGTTTCTCACATTAGGCCCGACCCACATGATCTTAGGGATTGATCACTCGATATTTCATGAATGTGATAGACATGAAGTAAAAAAAAATAGGACTCGTGCATGCATCCAACATAAATAAACATGAAAGTATGTTTTTGAGTTTACACACATTACAGAACCCAAGGATTGGCTTCTCCCATGGATGGGTTGACCTATTAAATGGAGAATTCTAGCTCTTCCACTCTTTGTCTTGTGGTATCCTGGATCCACTGTCACCTGTTTAGCTCTCGATCCTCCTCAGCGGTGATGGGGAATAGTTCATCGGCTATGATTTGGGCCTGCTCTGAAGGTCCCAGGCACATAGGAAGCTCGTGGGTGGATGTGCACACTTGACTTTTTGTCATTAGCAATGATCAATCTGGGGTCAATACGATGATAAATTCCAGACTCCATAGATCGAATCACAGAAATAGAAAAAGAAGAAGAATAGTCCTGGAACCACAAGGGAGGATCATCATAGGTTGATTATAATTAATTTAATTAATTGACAAGATGTACCTTTTATGGTGTTCTTTATTCATTGATATTTATGATCACATCCCGATGTGATTCGTCATTGTGTCGAAGAAGCCAAGTGTAGACTTCCTCTAGTGGTCATCCACACGTACACCACATATCTCTGGATGTCGCCAAAGGAATATTCGGGTGCTAGCATGGAGAAGAATTTACTTGCGTTGTCCGCCTTAGATTGCCTTGATCAGATGGAGGAGGATCTCTATCAGTCTTGAGAGCATTCTTGGAGGAAGGATTTCTTTCGGCCTTGAGATAATTTTCCAGAATTTTTGTGCACAACAATTAGGGAAAAGTGTTGGGGTTGTGGGGATATTTATAATCGGGTTTGAGGTTATAGAGTTATGAAAATAAATAAAAGCGTTACACATTTTATTTATTTCATTAACTCTTATTGAAAACCCCCATGTCGAATCATTAATTACTTGAAATACACCCAAGCTGATTATAATAAATATCATTTAATAAAATGATATTATTTCCTCAAAATCCCGACTGGAAAAAATTCGCGGCGTGTAATCATTAATACATGGTGTGTACTCATTTTTCATTTCCTTTATAAAATGAAAACTACACGGCATGTACATTCAATGTACATGGCGTGTATATCTTATTTTCATTTTATTCTTCCTCTAACATTAAAACGATTTAGGTTTCCTTTAATAATTATTAAACCATATATGGGAATAATATTTATTCTACTTGAGATACTAGGATACACTTAGTGTGTGACCCTCTAGGCCTCTTTCTCATTGGGATTAGGCGGGCTTGCCTAAAGTCCAAGATTACTGTCTAGCAATGGGTCAAGGAACCCAAGAGAAAGAAGTTGATGCTGCATTGACGTGTCACCTCATAAAAACTCTAACCATGTAATTTAATCCCTTTGTCTCAATATCTCATCAAGAAGGTTTCATGGCAGTATAATAAACCTATATGCTTGATCCATCATTCTTTGAATTTTAGAAATAAACTCTTCGTGATACCATGGCCATGGAATTTGAGAGAAAATTATATTTCAATCAAAGGGCCTGAGATATCTACTTACATAAATATGGGAGGGACAAATCCTTCCTCGACTTATCCATTAAAAACATGTCATTCATGACACACCCAACATTCCCTACTTCCCACCAACTATCTCTAGGACAGTTTTCATCAGAAAATCTAAGTGCGCAAGTCATGATATGAGTTAATGATAATCTTCCAGTCTAAGGACCATTACACATGCTCATAGATAGCAATGTCTGATGACCAAAGACATGCAGAATTACTATTGGAGGGTCTGTTCTCATAATCTCCCATATTAAAGATTACCAAGTGAGAACTCCACGAGAGAGAGTCTCGTCTTCTTACGTGTACTCGCACATGATGGTCTATATACTATGTGTCCTATCATAGCATGTCATCCACTCATGGAACTTTATTTAAAAATATTGTTATATCATTTCAAGGTTCTCATCATAGCAGGGATCTGCCATGACCTTATTAATGAAACAAATATTCCATGACATTATTATATTATAGTCATGTAGAACAATGAATAATATATAATAAGTGTACATTCATGTAATCAAAGTATACTAAGTTGGTTCTCAAGACACCAACTCTAACAAAATCCCACTTGGACTAGAGCTAACTACCTATGACTTTTAGTCCACTAGACCTCACATGATGATCATATTTCTACTATGTCAAAGCTTTAGTCAAGGGGTCCACCACGTTGAAATCAATGGAAATACTGCTCACTGCAACTTCACCACTCTGAGGAAAACCCCTCAAGATATGATACTTCTGAAGTATGTGCTTTTTCCGCTGATGTGACCTTGGCTCTTTTGCAAGTTCCACTGCTACATGATTATCACAATAGAGTATGATAGGATCTTTACTACTAGGTACTACATCCAGATCTTGGATGAAGCTTTCCATCTATACTACTTATTTATCTACCTCAGAAGCTATGATATACTCGGACTCTGATGTAGAATTTGTGACCACACCTTGCTTTAAGGTCTTCCAGCTCACTGTACCTCCATTCAAACTAAAGATGTATTCAGTCTGTGACTTCATGTCATCTTGATCAGTCTGGAAACTAGCTTCTACATGTCCTCTGATGAATAGTTACTCATCGCCTCCATAAACCAGGAACATATCCTTAGTACACCTCAGTTACTTAAGGATGGTCTTGATTGCCATACAGTGGAGGTCTCCTGGATCAGCTTGATATCTGCCTGTTGCACTTAATGCATGAGCAACATCTAGCCTTGTACATAGCATAACATACATGACTAACCCAATCACGGATACATAAGGGATCCTTGCCATTTTATTTCTTTACTCATTTTTCTGAGGACACATTTTCTTGGAAATATGAATGCCATGTGACATTGGAAACAATATCCTCTTGGACTATTCCATACTAAATCTCTTTAGTATCTTGTCAATGTATGTACTTTGAATCAGGCCTAGCATTCTCTTGGATCTATCACGATGGATCTTGATCCCAAGAATATATGCTGCCTCTCCCAAGTAGTTCATAGAGAAGCATTTATCCAACCATGCCTTAACTGACTGTAAGATAGGTACTTTGTTTCCAATTAATAATATGTCATCAACATATACTATTAGGAAAAAAACTCCACTTACTCTAAACCATTTGTAGACACAAGGCTCACATTCATTCTTAACAAAGCCAAATTTCATTACAACTTCTTCAAAACGAATGTTCCATGACCTTGATTCTTCCTTTAATCCATAAATGGATTTCTGCAACTTTCATAACTTGTTGGATTCATTTGGAGTCACAAACCCTTCAGGTTGTGTCATGTAGAAATATTCCTGGAGGTTCCCGTTAAGGAATGCTGTTTTGAAATCCATTTTCCAAATTTCATAGTCATGGTAAGCAGTAATTATTAATAGGATTATGATGGATTTCAGCATCGCAAATGGTGAAAAGGGTTCATCATAGTTAATTCCTTGACTCTTTCTAAAACCTTTTACAACCAGTCATGCCTTATAGGTGCTGACTTGTCCCTCCATGTACAGTTTCTTCTTTAATACCCATTTATTAAAAATAGGCTTTAGGATCTACCAAAATACAGAATTGGTTTTGGTACATGGAATCCATTTCATAATTCATGGCTTCTTGCCACTTGGAAACGTCTGTGCCTTCAACTTCTTTTTTTAGGTAATAAGATCATCATTGTCAGCCAATAATGAGTCACCATCCTTGGTGACATGAAAACCATATCATTCTGGTTCTCTCACCTCTCTCATGCTCCTACACAGTTCTTGTGTCTCTGGAATAGATTGTTCTTCCATGGGGCTTTGTGGAATCTATTCTTGTACCAACTCCTATGTATGTTAATCCTCGACTTCATTGAAGTCTATCTCGCACCCACTATCTCTTTTGGAGATATGATCCCTCTCAAAGAATATGGAGTGTCTTGCCACTATAACCTTTTTATCTGAGGGGTTGTATAGGTAATATCCCCTTGTTTCCTTGGGATATCCTATAAAGATACACTTTGTGCCTCATGGTGGAAGTTTGTTACCTGAAGAGGCCTTAACAAATGCTTCACTACCCCACACATGTAAATTTGATAACATGGATTTTCATCCACTCCATAACTCGTATGGAATAAAATTTATTGATTTAGTTGGTACTTGGTTTAGTATGTGTGCTTCTGTCTATAATGAATATCCCCAAAAAAATAATGGAAGACTCGCATGACTCATCATTGATCTCACTATGTCCAACAGGGTGCGGTTCCTCCTTTCATTTACACCATTCTAGTGAGGCATTTAAAGAGGAGTGAGTTGAGATAGAATCCCAAACTCCCGTAAGAAATCACTGAAGTACTTATTAAGATATTCTCCTCCTCTGTCTGAGCAGAGTTTCTTAATCTTCTTACCAAGATGGTTCTCAACTTTATTCTTGTATTCTTTGAACCAATCAAAAGAATCTGACTGATACCTCATTAAGTAAATATATCCATATCTACTAAAATCATCAGTAAAAGTTATGAAGTACAAGAACCCACCCCTTGCTTCAATTGGAAATGGTCCACACACATCTGTGTGAACTAATTCTAGAATCTATTTATCCCTTTCACCTTTCCCACTAAACGGGGATTTGGTCATTTTTCCTTGAAGACACACATGACATACACCATGTGGTTTTAGTTCGAAAGAATCTAAATACCCATATTGATGTAATTTTGTCAAACATTTCTCATTGACATGACCTATCCGGTGATGAAAAAGTTGGGTGTGGTATGAGTCATGTGAATTAACTTTTTCATCGATTACCATTACTTGGTTTTTGTAGTTTAAAACATAAAGTCCGTTATATAAATGTGCCCTACCAAAACAAATGATATCTTTATAAAAGTAGCAACATTCATTTCCAAAATTGAAGATGAATCCATAAGTATCTAATCTGGATAATGAAATAATGTTTTTGGTTACAGTGGGTACATAATAACAGCCTTTTAATACCAAGACCATCCCAGTAGTAAATGTGAGGTGGTAGTCTCCGACAGCTACAACAGTGAGTCTGGATCCGTTGGTTGCTCACATATCCACCTCACCTCGGTCAATCTTTCTGAATCTACTTGTTTCTTGTATTTGGATATATATGTGAGAACCACAAGTAGTATCTAATACCCAATTGGTATAAATAGATAGATTTAATTCGATAACAAACGCACATGAAGCTTCCCCTTGCTTCCTTGGCTTGGTGAAGTTTTTCTTCTAGTGTCCCTTCTTGCCACATGCAAAACAAACAACCTCCTGTTCTCTTGCCTCCCCTTTGATTTTCCTTTTCTTGGAAGGCCTTGAATAAGATTTGGGATTAAATATATTCACCTTCCCTTTCCTTTTATTCACCATAAGGATATAATTCTTTTCACACTTCATATCATTGTCCACTTGGAGAATAAGGATAAGAAGATCAGATAGAGACTTCTCAATGTAGTTCATGTTGAAATTTACAATAATGTTAGAGAAGATATAGGGGAGTGATGTAATAATGAGATCAGTACCTAGTTCTTCAGGGAGTTTAAATCCTATAACCTCCAAGTGATCAATGCAGCCAATGATTTTGACTACATGAGGCCCAGATGGGGCACCCTTTCCAAGCTTGCTCTGAAATAGAGCCTTGAAGATCTCAAACCTTTCCTATCTTGCTCTCTCCTGGTATAGACCACAGAGGTGCTTGATCATTCTATAGGAATCCATGTCTTCATGAGACTTCATGAGATCACTAGACATTGATGACATCATCAAAAACTGAACGTCAAGTGCATCATTCAAATGTTGATCATAGACCAGGAAATCTTCATCACTCGCCCCTTGGGTAGGGGAATCAGGAAGTGAGGACCCCATCGCATAAAACTTTTTTTCATGACTTAGGATAACCCAAAGTCACCTAAACCATTCTTGAAAGTTACTACTGGTGATAATATTGTCTTTATCCAGAATTGATCGCAGAGAAAATGTGGTTGATGAGATTGTCATATTGATTCTACAAATTAAAAGAGTAGATTTATCAATGTCTTTTGATTACATTTTATGAAAAATAATAAATGAATTTATTAATTCTCCCACTATTTTATCTTGTCCCAATGGCCCCCACCATTTAACTTGGAATGCCTAGTTGATATGACATTCTAGTGGCAAGGATCCATATTCCCCTTTGCATAACCACAACAAGGGTTGGTCAAGCTATTTAAAGGTATTTAGGTAGGAAGGTCTTTGCCAAATGTGAGCATACAGTTCCTTGATCTGTTGAGTGGATTCCCCAATCCTAAAATTTTGACTTGGATTTCCTCAACACTTGCCTCCATTTTACAACAAGTCTAGCAAAGGACACTCCTATTGATGTAAAATGTTTAAGTTAACCTGAAACTTTCATAAGATCTTCCTTTATAAAAGTAATCATCCCAACAAGGGTTGGTCAAACACATAGTTTTATTGATTCTTTCCCTTAATCAAGTAATGGAAGGCTTCGTCTGACTTAATATGGTATTTGAGGGATTTCAATCCTTTATGCATAGTTTCACATTATCACATGCTTGTTAATATTAAGTGATGATTGCTTAAGTTATTAACCATGTTTTGATAATGTTTACACATAGTCCAGTTTTTATTTTATTCCATCTTTGCATGCTTGTTTATTTCATTAACTATGTTATCGCGACAAAAAATACATAATAAATAAACCATGCAATCAGACAGGAATAAAATAATATGGCATGATCATGAGATTCTATTGGTTAACTTATCTAGCAGTTTTGATAAGCTAACCCTAACCTAGGGAAAAACACCTTGAACCTGATGGTTCATGTTTTATAGCTCCCACCTATCCACCTTTGTATCTTCTTGGGTTGGTTTCACCTCAACTTCAGATTTTGAATCGTCTCCTATGGCTTGGGAGATCCTCCATTAGACGGGGTTTACATTGAAGAAACCATGGGCACACATACCCTACATTTTATTGGAAGAAGGCTCACATGCCAACGAATTTAAATTAAATAAATTTAAATGAAACCATACACACACAAAGGGTCTTTGGTCTAGCTCAGGATCATCCATAGCATGCAACGCCATTTACGCATATTTAGTATTCAAATTCTTTTAATCATTATTTTATTTAAGATATGTTGTGCTTGAATTCAATTAATTATGATCTTATAATTAATAAATTCTTTATCTAAAATTCCTTTATGAATTTCCTTGAGATTCTTCTCATCTATATTTCTTGTATGGGTCTTTGTCTTTGGAGGAAACCTGGTGAAATTCTATTTCAGGAAATTACACGACATGTAGGCTATATTACAAGACATGTATTTGTTTTCACCCTTTATCTAAAGTACACACTGGGGGATTTGGCATGTTTTCTGTACTTTGGAAATTTTGGAGTACACGACGTGTAGATTAATCTAACATGACATGTACTTCCTTGTTACGCGGTTACCAGCCTGGCAATCCTGTGTACGCGGTTACATGGATTCTCCTTGTACACAGTTTCACGTGGGCCGGATCGGACTACACGACATGTTGATTCAACATACATACTGTGTATTACGGTTTCCATGCGCCGTTCAGTTCTGGTCAACACAGTGTATTAAAAAACTTAGGAAATCTCAATTCACACAGTGTGGTTTGGCGGACCGGTACTGGTTCATTGAATTCATATTGTATGGTGTGGTGTGGGATCCTTATGTCCTCATTCACACCAGGTTTATAGCTACCACATCACATAATATTGTTTTAGGATATCCCCTTTCACTCCCTATCCTACCATATGACGTTAAACTACACGAGTCCACATGTCCTCGACACATGACATTAAACTATGGTTCTACCCTGAATAATTTCAGGATGCACCATGTTAATTATGGGCTGTGTCATCTTCCTTGCAAAGAGGATTCCACCTACCAACGTTGGTCTCTGAAAACGTTGTGCTCAAGAACTTTGTTTGTCTTGATTCTCATCCTCAGGGGATAAATAGTGATGCCCAGACAATTCGCCTTGGGCCCAGCCCCAAGTCCATTAAAATATGTACACCG
Source organism: Viscum album (assembly GCA_963277665.1). Taxonomy (NCBI): domain Eukaryota; kingdom Viridiplantae; phylum Streptophyta; class Magnoliopsida; order Santalales; family Viscaceae; genus Viscum; species Viscum album. Next base: position 1,517,206,829 of record OY728139.1, on the reverse strand, counting down.
TCCTCACTATATGATGTTTAAACTATGTGTCTATCCTCCTTATTGGTATGACATAAAAATATAGATCATTCAAGGTCCTTACTAGAGAGGTCCTTTTCGAAAGTAAGTTTGAGCCCTGATTAGATTGATGTGACCGCCTAATGTGTTTCCACCACGGTGATGTAATTCCAAGAGTGTTGAACTCTATTAGAACAACCCACAACTCTTCCCTCCATTATTTGAGTTCCCTTTATTTGGACCCTCACCCTCTTTCATGTCTGAAGGAACCCCCTAATAGTATGGATGCTCAGCCTATGGCTCACTTATTATTTTGGATCAACATTCTGAAATACAAATGGATGAAATTTCAAGTCATGCCCAATATTTCGAACATGGTCAACTGTCAGCCCTCATTTGTTATCCCCATTTTAGGATAATGAAATAAGGATATTGTGTTTCGAAGATGGTCAACAATTATCCTTCATTATCATGCCACCCTTAAAGTGTTCCAAATTCTGGGTCTCGTGATTCACACTTTCCACTCCTCTATGTTCAGATCGATTCTAACGCCCCCAGTATTACCCCACTTGTGCACCAGAGCACATTGGTAAAATGGAAATTTGACTGTTCTGAGAACTTCACCCTCCAGTCAGGCCTCCCTCTTTCTTCCGAGAAATCCAGATTGGTTGTCCAAACCCTGAAGAACCGAAGTTTGGTTGAGACTTTCATATTAGAATGGAATAATGAGGCGGTCATCTGTTGTTTCTCACATTGGGCCCAACCCACATGAGTTTAGGGATTGATTGCTGGATATTTCATGAATGTGATGGACATACAGTAAACCAAAAAAATAGGATTCGTGTATGTAGCCAACATAAATAAACATGAAATTATGTTTTTGAGTTTACACACATTACAGTACCCAAAGATTGGCTCCTCCCATGGATGGTTTGACCTCTTAAATAGAGCATTCCATCTCTGCCACTCTCTGGATTGTGGTGTCCTGGATCCAATGTCACATGTTTAGCTCTTGCTCTTCCTCAGCAATGATGGGGAATTAGTTCATCAACTATGATTCGAGCCCACTCCTCGTCGGTTTAGATGGTAGCTATCACCTCAGAGGCTCGCTTCATCCATTCTTCAGCCTCTTCCAACTGGGACTTTAGGTGCGACACGAGCTCCGATTGTGAATTGATTAAATATGATTACTCATTATCTCATGCCTGCAACCACTGAATTTCACTTTCAGCCTCCTGAAGCCTCTTGGCGTTCACCGATTTCCTCCATTTCCATCCCACACCAAGGCCACAATCATACTCCCGAATCTTATCTGCCATGAAGTTTCGAATGACCATATGAGGATGTTTGGAATTCACTCTCCGAGCACATAGCTTTCATAACTGGGAATGAAGCCTTCCCATATGGTATATCCATTGCGCTTGAGGAGTCTCCCCGATGAAGCGCTTGATCAGCTTCCATGACCGACGATGAACGATCTTGCTATCTTCTTCATCAGAATCTGTCTTGTCCTAGTCTATAGGGTCAGTAGGTTTATATGTAGGGAAAACCTACAGGAACTCATGAGTAGGGTCTTCATCTGATGTTTGATTGGGTAGGTCAGGACCCATGTCATCCAACTGATCACTGTCGTCAGATTCCACCTTGATAACTTCAGGTTATGCCCTGCTAACGGACCCACCTATGATTGAGAGCACCACATCTTGGTCAGTTTCGGCATCCAATTCCATGACCACCAATGTTCCCCTAGAAAAGGTAGTTCCAGGAGCACCAAATATCCTTTCCATGGAGGACCACACCATTTGAAGAACAGTGCACATAAAAAGTGCACAGATATCAGTTAACCTGATTAATGGACGAAAATTGGGAATTCTGTGAAGAATAATTAAATATATCTAACAGTTGGTATCTACCTAGAGTTTTTTCCATTGTGACCCCAAGTCATGGACCTTTGTATATGGTGGGGAATTATGAAAACTTTGTGAGAACCACCCGGGGTGTCGTAGCCCTACTGGGCATGATGACCGCCATAGCCACAGTCGCAAATCCCGAAGTTCCCAAAGCTGCATCTACTATTGATCGGGAGAGGGTTTTTCATATGAGTCCATCCTTCATAGGTCATATGTTATTTGGGAAGTCCTAAATGAATCGGATGAAGACTACATGGAAGTGGTTTGGGGTTTTACCTCAAGGGCCTATGCAAACTCTTCCAGCTCCGAGTCTGAATTTCCAACCTCACCCTCCTCCAGAGGGATCCCTCCACTATCCTCATCTCCCCAGGAGGGATCATCTGATTCTTATGGTAGATGGAATCACTCTCTCAATTTGGAAGACAACAATTGTGGAGGGGCCATTCGATTAAAAAACACCTTCACTCGATCTTTCATTAGAAACAGAGCACCCCGAGAGTGCACGAAGTCCTCCATCTCAGCATGGTACTACTCCCCCTCTGCCTGGGATAATATAAAGATGGACCTAATAGGACCGATCCTTGAAATATCCACCCCGAGATGGTTCAGATGGTGCCACATCTTGGATGGGTTAATTAATTGTCTCTTGAAATCCTAGATGTCCCAAACCTCTGAGAAGACAGCATTCTCAGGCATATCTATATAGCACAACTGCTTCCCCGGATCCTAGGTGGATATCCTATGGAACCCACTAGGCATCCACCCCTTTGGATAACTCTGCTCCTTTGGGACCACCGGGTCCGATGCTGCCACCTGACTCTCGATTGGTGTGGGTCTCACCGCCACTACATCCCCACTACCACGGGATGTCCTCACCGCATTATGGCCATGACCTTGAGGTTGGGAAGGCACCATGTCATTGGAATAGATGGTCTACTGCTTCAACGTCTCCCTCGGGTAGGCCACCTCCTAGATCTTGGCATACTCTTTCACCAGCTTTTAGACATTTGTGGGTGGAGGCAGCTCATTCTGCATCTTCCCATCCTCCCATGTGAACATGAGCCACATATTCCTTATCACACATAAGTGATCCTTATGGAACACTCCCAAGTATATCCACGGGGTCAGCCGCTGTATGCACCAAAATTTCCTTGCAAAATAGTGTGGGGGTGTACAGCTCAAAGAGAGACTCACGGTCAACCTGCGCCATTAATACTCCACCCCAAAAGTCCATGAGGTAGGAACAATTCTCTTTAGTTTCCTAGAAATCATCAGTGAACTCACCTATTGGCAATGGGAATGATTGGAAGTTGGACTCATCCACCTTCCAGACCTAGTTCATCAACAACTACAGGGTCATCTTGGTCAGAAAAATCCCCACCGCGTTCAGAATGGCCTATTGGAAATCTGATCCTGGAGGGGAAATGGGGTTTGGATATTCATAGATACCCCTAACATGCGCCGCTATCCACCCATACAGAAGATGTAATGGAACACATATCCTCTGTGGCTTCTTTCCTTCACTGATATTCCACAACATCTTATATAGCTTGGCGAGCATCGAGATCCCTAGGTTGACCCATTCCCCTATCACCAACGTGGACTCCATGATGAATGTGCTTGACCGCACTCCCATGTTCGTGTCCCTCACTATTAGAATACAATCACAGATAAGTGCCAAAATGAACGCAGCCAACCTAACCACCGGTTTTTGCTCAATACTGACACTGAATCCCCATGTATTTCACTAACTGTTCTCCAAGAGTCACCAATATGAGTGATCCTTACCATGATGAACCCCCTTCAAAAAGGTCTGATGCCTCACAGTAAACATTCCATCTTCAGGGGAATTCAGGAACTGCTAGAACCATCACTTAAAGTGTACATCCCTCACTGACTGCTTGTCCTCCTCCAGCACCAGGTCCATCAATTCCTTTGCCATTGGCATCATCTGCCCAGGGTCCTCCCATGTATTCACGGTCAGAAGTAACTCATCATACATTTCCCCCAATATTGGGACCCATGATATTTGGTGATCATCCCAGAGGCTAATACCAACCTCCCCATGTTGAATATGGAAGGTTTTGGTCCTCGACGACCACCTACTCAGAAACTCCTTCATCAACGACTTTGACTAGTAACTGTGAAATTGGGATGCCCAGGCCCCCTCATATAATCCCACTCACCTCAGCTCTGCCCTGAAATCTTCACACGAGGCACATACCCAGTAGGTCCATGCCCAGTAGTCTCTGAAGTTACTGCCTTAGCGCAAATCCCACTCATCGGTCCACCCCTTCTCTGGGTTCCCCAGGGCTGCCTTCAGAATGGTTTGGTACAAAAGTGGAGACACCTCTGGTTGCAAATCCTTCCCATCGACAATTTTCACATGGTTATATAGTCAATTGATGTTTACAGGTATGACATCCTCCCAAGTATGGCCATTAGTTTCCCTGAACCACTGGCGCTGGCACAACGTGCTCTTGAACCAATAGGCTGGCTCATATTTTCTCGCTTCAGGAATGAAAACATCATCCCTCAAGCCAAAGCCTTATAGAGGCAACCTTTTTCATAGTGGGTAGTTATTCTGACTCTCTGACAGCAGATCCACCAGCAAATCATGGTCTGAATGGCTCCACACTTTCTCCCCAATGCCCAGATTATTCTCCATTTCTTCCCTCTAGGCAGCATCTGCAAGGACCCCCTGGAAGCTTCCTGATGAGCCATTCAATCTTCAAGGTTTTTTGAAATTTTGTCCTGGATCATGGAGCTCAATCACGAAGCTTGATAATGAAGCTCGATCGTAGAGACAGGTCGTATAACCATACCACAGGCCTCGCCGACACAAGCTACAAAGTGTACACTCACAGAAGTTGAAGGACTCGCTCTGCGCCGCAGAGCAGAAAGGCTGGATTCAAAAAGAGAAATTGCAGAGTGCACAGATCTTCGTGAATCGAGAGCACAATCACAAAAAATTATAATATGAGAAAAGAAAAAATAGGGGTTAGCTTCCCCTATTTATAGGCGATGGCCCCCTTTGCTTCGCAGCACGTCTGGCCATGGTGAGCTTCATGGTGCTCTCAACCCGCGCGTTGCCTCTCCGCATCGCTACCCTGATTCACAATCTCGCTTTGTGATTGGACTATTTTTTTGGCAATTGAACCTCATACTTAGACCCTCATTTTCTCCTCAACTACAAGTATAAGGGCGTGAATTTGTTGGCGCCAATATATGGGCAGAGGAAAGGGACACAAAGAGGAAACCCATTCCAAAGGGGCTTCCTCACAAAGCCTATTTGCGGAGCCCCCCCAAACACCACGACATTTTTGGAGCCCCACAACACTATGGATGTAGCACAACCAAAGCCCCATTTGTGTTCACCATAAATTAGAGAGGTGGGGGGCTCCGTGGTTATGATGTAATTGACCAAAAGCTTCGCGCTGCCCCTACCTTATAAATATCAAGATCCCCTCGAGCCCAAATGATGGATACTCCGAACCTTCACCATCTCATCTCTCAAATCACAAATTACCTTTTTCTATGAAAAACCTTGAAAAAATGAGCTTTTCCAGGTACTTGATCATTGAGAAGTACCCTTCCCTTTACTCAAATACAACCCCTCTTCAAACAGGGATGCCCATCGCGGAGCCCACATGCCATCGTAAAGGAAGAAGATCCTTAAGGGGACTCGAGTCTTCAAAAATCACTCATGCTTCTCAAAGTACCCTCCATGCACATATGAACCATATGCTAAGGTAGGATCACTGTGCTTCGTGAAGCACATTGATTTGCAGTTCTATTCTTTTCAAGGCACCCTTGCTCCACAAATTCCTACTATATGAAAGCCTTTTTACTTCATGAATCACCCTTCATATGCACCTATACCCTATGCCTAGGCTAGGACACCCCACTTTGAGAAGCATACCCCTTCAATAAGTCCCTCTCCTACATGGAGAAACAAATCTTCACAAGTTCGTTTACTACAAACCCATTTTATTTGCAAAACCTTCTCATGTATGACCCTCTAGGTTCATATGAAGTAATTTCAAGGTCCCTTGGGCAGTGCTTCATTTTATGTTGCTTAGCCTCATTATTCTTTGCATAGGCATGCTAACTGGTATTTTTTCTTGGAATATCCACAATAAAGTGGGCCCCTCTGTGGATCACTCCACAACACCGCCTCACCACAACATTGTTGATGCCTTACCTTTCCCAAGGGTGGGTGGGTATCAGTTATGTAAGTCATAGGGGTGAGAAGTGAACCTGTATCGTTTGAGGTGAGAGACGTTAAACTATAAAGAACCATCATCCTCAACACATAGAATTAAACTATATCCTTGCCCTATACAATACACACAAGGCACCCCATCTCAGACATTCTCCACGCCCACTTGTCTCCATGGGAGTGAAATATTCCTCACATGGAATGAGATCCTCTTTGTTGGAGTAGTGTCTATCCATGGGGAAGGGAAACCATCCTAGTATATGCACCTATCCTTTATTATGTGAGGTAACACCCTTGATACTCCTCTTTTATTCCATGCCAAAGACCATAGGAGAGATGGGCGCATGAACAATCATTACCCTGTCCCTCTCCCTCTGGGCTTTGTTTCTATCAGGCCTCCACCCCAGAGTAGGTCCTAATCTCCATCTCCCTAGGCCTCTGACCATGAATAATCCCCTATTTCCTCTTTAGGCTGCTAACCACGTGTAAGCCCCATTCCACTTCCCATGGACGCACCTTTCACTACGCGATTGTAAGGTCTTTTACGCCTCTTCTTTCTCACACTGAGCATGAATCATGCAGGCTTAGAGTAAGCATTGACTATGGAATACTTACATGTGAAACCTTATAGTGTAATCCCAAAACCATCCCAAACTATGTGGACATTGATCCTTGTCTCCTAGGAAAGGTACGTAGGAAGCCTCCCTGACATTCAAGCCCACCACCTGCATGTCCCTACCACTTCACGTCGGTTCACCTTCATCCCAAATGACGTTAAACTGTATCATTATAAACTATATGGAATTTAATATTTGTCTCCTAATAAAGGTACATAAGAAGCCTCCCTAAGGTTAAAGCCTAACACCCTGTGGTCCCGACCACTTTTCATCAGTCCACCCTCATCCCACATGATGTTAAACTGTACGCCCCCTTTTCATCCCGCATGACTTTAAACTATATGCTCTCGAAAAATGTGGTATTTGATCCCTGTCTCATAGGCAGGGTATGTAGGAGGCCTCCATCAGGTCCAACCACATCTAGCGGTAAGACGTTGTGATCCCCATCCAGCGGTAAGCTGTTGTGATCCCCATCCAGCGGTAAGCCGTTGTGATCCCCAATGAATGGTAAAATATTGGAAACTCAACTAGCGGTAAGCCGTTGTAGTCCTCAATCAATGGTAAGATATTGTAGTCCATAATCCATGGTAATCCGTTGTAGTCCCCTTTTTTGGGACCCACATCTTCGGTCCATCCCAGTGGAGTCAGACCAACCCATTCTACTGACCACGTGTAAGCCCCAGTATATCGTCGGGTCACTGTCCTATGTGTACACCCTGATTCTATACCCCCATCCTGAACTACATGGACTTTGATTCCCTTCAACTAGGATACATAGGAAGCCTCCCTAAGGTTCAATACCATCACTCTTATTACATCCTAGTCTCTCCCTTGAGCCTCTGTGTTCTGAAAGATAATTCCACAACCCAAAGGTTCCACTTCATTCAAGTACCATCCAAGCGTCCATTCTCATGGGCCGCCTCCTCAGGTGTCCCATTGCCCCACTGAACTACATGGACTTTGATTCCCTGCCACATGGATATTTAGGAAGTCTCTTTGAGACTCAACCCCAACATCACCATCATCCTCATACCGGTTCCATATCATTCTCCATACACTCTCAACCAACTGTATCTATCCTAATTCTTACATGGGACGCCACATCCTGATGAGATCATGTCATCCACTTTATCGCTAATCCTAGCAGCAATCAGGTAACTAACCATGCGTTATCCCCATCATCAGTGTTCCTTGCTGGGGTTTCACTAATCTCATCCACTCTTATCAGTGTTTCAATCAGTTTGATCTATATCTGATAGATGTTAAACTTGAGGCATACCCTATGTTAAACAAGGGAAACTAAGGAAAACCTCATAGACATGCATATGGAATATAATTCCCCGCACTTGACGTGGGATGCCTAGGGATTCCGCGCCCTCTAGAATCCCTATCATAATGGAAAGAAACCCAAAAACATCCATGTTTTAGCATCCAGACATGCCAGCGATGTCCAAAATGACTACTCCCCCGAACAAAGGTTGCTTCCTTGATTGGACCCCTTGGAATGTTCAGACAGAAGCAGAATAATTAACCAACATCCATAAAGACATGGAACTAAGAAGAGTTTCACAAAAAAATCTTAAGCCTATAAGGGATAACCGAACTAGGTAACGAGATTTGAGGAGGAATACATGGAAGGAGGATCCTGAAAGACACTGGAACACCCTGAGAGGGTAGGGGTAAATTAGGGTGTAAAATTTTTCTTTTTAAAGCTGTGGATGTTATTACCATGTTGGTAAGAACTTGTTAAATTTTTCAAATAAATTAATGTAGGGAGATGACACAGTACTTTTACTTGGTTCACTGAAAATGGATTCATCTAAGGAGCATACACTGACAGTGTTCCAGTCATACATAAATCCACTAATCTTTATAAGTTTTATGATTACAAGGTTTGGTCACAGACACTCTGTTCCATACACACTACCTTTACAAAAGTTCAGGGAAAGCTCACTACATCCCTCAGATCACTTATGTCGACTCCCCCTATCTCACTGCCTTGAGAGAAGTCAAATTCAGTTTTTTCAACTTGAAGGTCTCTTCAATAGATTTTCATTGAAGTATTTGTCTCTTTTCAGCATGAGAAACTTCTTACATCAAATTCTCGAATTGATACACTTGAAAGCACTGAACTAATGGACTGCTTATTCAGAATCTTATCAGAAGAATAACCCAACACTTGCGCGCAATACATCAACTTGTGAACAAGATTTGGTAATTATCATGAAAGATGACTTTCGCACAACCCCTACTTTCTATGCAACCCTTATCTTTCATGCAATTTCACTGAAGGGTTCACTTTGTCATTTCAGACTAAAGGAACACCTTAAGTGCAAGATTTACTCTCTTAAAATCTTTCGTGCACAAATATTTCGCACAGTTGAGCAACCATATGTTCGTTTGAAAATTATTTTTTCTTCTTTAGGGGTAGCCATATATTTATAGGCCCTTGAAGACCCTGTGTGAAATATCCATACATGTTTTCATTGGTGCACATAAGTTTCTTTCCAAGCGTGCAAAACCCCTTTTGACATCGCATTATGTGCATAAGATTCCTTCACGCAACACCATATTTCATGCACATTTATGTCTTGTGTGCGCTTTTTTTCCTTTTCCATATTTTGATGCAATGATCCCAAAATAAGTCTTGTGTGCAAGTTTATAAACTCCCTCCAATCTTGCGTGTAACTTCCTTTGCCAAACACAAATTTCTCTATTTTATGATTTTTCGGCCCAAAAATTTGGAAAACATTGGGAAACGATGCCACCTTCAATAATATTGTCTTCTTGAACTGTATGATCCCTTTCCTATAAAACATTTTGATCTTCCAATTAGGATTGACAACAAACACAAACCATACTCCATTTCCTGCATAGAATGGTCGTGGTTCCAACAGAGATGACATCCCATCATCCTGTTTCAATCAAGGAGAAAACGTCCCTGAATAAGAAATAGATTCCGCCCGCCTTTGGAAAGCGGGAATGTGGGAAAAAAATCAGCACATCCTTGAGGGACAAATTTGCGCTCCGATGAAAGTTTCATAAATATACACTAAAAACATATAAATTGAAATATGCTTCATGATATTTCAATATATCATATTTATTCATCTTTATCATATAGTTAATTTAGTTTAATTTAGGATTATAAAATGAATGTTATGAAGAAACCATATAAATATATTTTGGGTAATGTTCACCAAGAGGTTAAGAAATTAAGATAAATCTTTAGTTATTATAGTGAATAGGATGAAAAACAAGGTGTAAAGTCTAATGAAATGTGTGATGCCAGAGGAACCTTCACAAAATCTTTCTAAAAAAGAGAGATAAAGTGAGTGTGAATTTAATAGGAGCCTATTTTATTAACATGTGGAAAGATATTTCTGTGGAAGAGAAACTATAATGGATTGAAATAAAATAAAGAAATTGATTCAACTTTATGTATGTTCATCATTATATGTGATGTTTCTATTTAACTTCTTAGGTATTAGATATAGTATGTATTTCATAGATTTTTATCCAAATATAGCAACCAACTAAGTTTAAAAACACTATATGAAGTAATGTGAATTCTCCAAGTGGGTAAGAAAGTGTTATTCCTATTTAACTGGTGAGAAAAACATGGCTTATAGTTTCATAATACATTGAATCTAGTTAAAATATTTTTTATTATTACCAAAAAACTTATCTCATGTTCCCATTAGACACAACAAGACATTATTTCAATATTTAATGAATATTGTTTATGGTTTATCTTACTCAAATAAGAGTTTTGTGATACTAGAGTCATCAATAAAAAATAATGAATATAAAATGTAAGACTCAATAAGACCCAATTGTGGAAAGATAATTATTTTTCATGTTAAACTAAAATTAGTTGTGAAGTAAATACTTAGTATGATGTTTAGACTCTTATGAGTTAAAAATGTTAAGTATTACTAATATAATTACTTACCAAGTTTTATACAAAGAAATATTATTTGAAATAAAGGTGATCTATAAAGATTCTAGAGATAGTTTGGCTTTACCACATGAACTATTATATAGAGAAGCTAAAGGTAAGTTTAAATACATTATAATATTTATTTAATATTTAATTAATACAAAAGTGAAGCAAAAAGGATTCATGGTTAGAATATATATATTTCTTTGGTCCTGTGATCCAAAGAATAACTTAATCAAGAATTTATCGATCATGAAAATATAGAGTGGATTTATTCCTAAACTCACATTTCCTTATACATATCAAAACCATGATGTTAATAAAAGGAGTATCAATGATGTGCCTTTCATACATAAATTGATCATTAAAATTTACAATGGATTTATTCCTAAAATTGCATTGATGAAAGTGGAAGGAGGATAAATAAGTCATGCAAATTATTCAATTATGTATTTGAGATATTCTTCCCAAATAGTGGTGTTAACCCATGAAAAAATGACAAATATAAGGAAAAATGGATATCATATAAGTTATAGTATGAAATAAATCCATTATTTCATAAAACATGTGTTTATATGAAAAGAGTTTGTTAAGGCTAAGTCAACACAAAAACTTTCATCGAGAAATATACAAAGCATATCTCCATAATTATACTAAATTTTATATAAGATATTATATAAATACACGTGATAGAAAATTTATAGTAAAGTTATAGACTATATTTCTATAGAATGATGAACATATATATTAGTGATAGTGGTAGAAATATTGTCTTGGGTAAAGTCAAGGATAGCGATACACAAGTGGTTGGAATAGAAATAAGTTCCATAAGGTCTCATGGAAAGATAATGTTCATGTAAAACATGCTGCGTAGGAAAGATAAAAAAAGTGATATGGTTTTATGATCACCATGTCAAGGTCATATATTATTCAATAGGAATACTTAATCTTGATCCTATAAGGAAGTAATAAATGGAAATATTCTACTTTTGAAAAGTAAAATATGAATTTAGAAAATGGGTTCTATGTACTAGTATCACTTTAGTATTTTGGTGGTCTCTTTAATTTATGTAAATACATTGGTGGGTAATAAAGAGAAAATATACATAGGCGGTACAAACGTGGTACTAATAAGGTTATATTTGTTATACCAAGTCTTCATGATTCCATCCATTAGAACTATATTCATTATAGAAACTTTTTTAATCATAATATTAGGCATTGAAATTCATGACTACCTTTTTTAGAAGGTATCCATATGGCACAACCAGGATGGATTGGTGATACAAAATATTGTCAATAAGGGGTGCAATTTACAAATATCCTTGTTTGGATTAAAGCAAGCATCATGATTATAAAGTATTCATTAAGATGAGACGTATGCCATATGTCCATGAGAGGTTCATGGGAGCACTATAGTTTTCCATGTAAAATATGTTAATTACATATGGAAAATAGTTATTAGAATTACAGTTAGTTAATAATGGATTGAAAGAAAATATCAAAATATTGACTTAAAGTAGAAACCTAAGTACCAGGGAACAAGATCTACTGAGATAGATCTAATGGTTGCTGATACCAAGTCAAAACACATATATTGACAAGGTATAGAAAAATAAAAATTGGAATAATTCAAGTGATAGTTTTTCCCATGTCACATGGAATAACTATCTCCAAGGAGAAATGTATAATAAATAGGAGGATATTGAAATGGTGAGTATAACTCCATATTATTTAGCGATGTATGTATAACTTTTGTTATGATATGTACTAGATATAATATTTTTAACACATACATTATGGTTAAAAATATAAGATAAATCTAGGAGAACTGAATGAGAAGTAGTGAGAACAATCCAATAGTAAATGAAATAGTGAAAATTATATGAACCTGATACTTAGAGAGGAAGAAACATTAGTTATAAGGGGACATAACAAGGATTATTATAGATAGGTTGGATATAATATTGAATTTAGGATAAGAAAATGGGAAAGATAAGATCATTGAATCCAATGGTTTAAATATATATAAATACCAAGTATGTTGTGGCTCTTGATAAAGCTAAATAATCAATATAAAATACATAACAATTATTTATAGTTCTTGGAATCGTACTGCTGGTATTATCCAAGATGAAAATATTATGATAAAGAAAAAAATGGATATACTCAGAGATATCATCTCTTGAGGATTTTTTCTCATGGATGTGAATTCACATATAGTAGAGTAGCCACATAAGAAAATTTGGTAGTCCTAATGACTAATTCCATTACTCAGAAGAAGCATGATCGTATCATGTGAGAGCTAACAGGTTGATAGTTGGCATGTTGGCTCTAGTGTAAGTAAGAGTGTTGTAAAAGTGGGTTCTCTAGACCCAACTTGAGAATTACTTTTTTATTACCATATCATATATATAAACTGTTATAGATGATATATTCTTACCATTATAGAATTTATACTTTTGAGTCCACTATTTACATGGAAATGTATTTAGATATATTTTTTATTATAACCATGTTATAGAAGTTCATAACTATAATGAGAAACTAGATATACCAAGACAATAATCTTAAATACATGTCCTATGGTCTAGATACATCATCATTATGTGACATATATAATGTATAAATATTAGTTTCTAGGGGATTATAATTATTGATACTTCTTCTTAGGAAGTTCACACTTGGTGATATCAAGTAGAGGAGATCACGATGAATGACTAGCTAATAGGAACACAACATGTTTAGGGTATCATTAGTTGTTCCTATTTATAAGCATGTGCATTGGTCTCTCAAATTCAAATCATTATTATTGTATATCATTTTATAGCTTACTTTTTCCAATATAAAAAAAATGAAATTTATATTTTGGTGATGTAAATTGCATTGGGTGAGTCATTAGTGGTATGACATTAATTTAATGTTCAAGACAAAATTTATTGCTTTTGAAAGGAAGAGATATCTTAAGACTAGTTGATTAGGATGGTAGTAACTTTTTTAAATCCATGACCATGGTTAAAGGATGTAAGTACATCTAGTAAGGTCATACAATAATAAATCAGGAAAGAGTGATGACATAAAGTGTGCATCTTTCTTTATGATATATCACGAAACAAGAAGATTATATTACATAACATGTGTTTGTAGGAGTTTTTTGTTGCTATTACTAAACTTTATCTCCTTAGGGGTCTTGATGGGTTGATAGAATCCTCTTCTAGTTTATGGGTATTATTCACTTCTATTGAGATAATGGCCGAGAGGGTCACACACAAATCATATTTATAAGCTTGTCCAATTATAATGAATTAGAGTTTAGTACAAGGTATTCCCAATAATGGGGGCCTAGATATGTATGAGTGTGAATGATCACAAGAAATAAATAAATTCAGTATTATTAGTGTTTATAATAATATGTTTTTAATTTATTTACTAAAGTTATTCACAAGTTTTAAGTGAATATGAGGAAAACGTTTTATGAATGAATGATTAATTATTAAAGGCTTGTTTAATATTTTATGGGAGAAGCGGGTTGATTTTATGATTCATATTTTACCACGTAACATATTTTATATGTTATTAATATTTGATATAATATTTATGACATTTATTGCATGTATACTAAGTCATTAGTTCCATTAAGGACTTACTTAGAAGGTTAAGTTTATTTGGTGGCCAAATATGTGTTTCTATAAGCTTAAAGTTCCTATTTAAGCTCAGGTGAAGTGAAATTCATATAATTATTAATCCTATAAATTTGGTATCTTCACACTCCTCCCATATGTAACCTAGATAGTAAAATCAATGATATGAACACTTCAATCAAATAAATCCTTCCTAGATTTAAGGATTAGTGATTGTATGATTTTCAGTGCGTTGAAGGTGTTTTCAGTTCTCCATGACAAAATCTATAAATTAACTCTTGATGTACCGGTAGGATTTTCTATCATGTTTTTATGATCTAAAGGGGGCCTAGTTTGGTATCTTTGAGAAATGATCATTGATGAAGATAATAATGGTCCTACGACTTCAATCAAATGAGGTAATAATTCAATTTTATTTGTGTGCTTATTCTTAATCACACAGGATCCTCAGGTGGTTATTGAGTTGTGGTTACACTGGTGATGATTTCACAATGTTGATCACAATATAAAAATTCTCACTATTTTAGGATTCCAATGCACACCTGGTAGAAATAGTTGATAACATTTCTGGTAAAATAAAGGATCAATAAGATAAAGGCAGAGTTATCCAGAATCACTAATATGAAGGATTTCAATCCGATAAAGAGGATTTTGGGGATGAGGATTGTTCATGACTACATTTATGGAACATTGTACCTATCTTATATTTAATACATTGAAAGGTGGTCAAATGATTTGGGTTTTTGGGAGAAAAAATGTGAACACACCCCTGTCTAATCATTTCAAGATAAGTAAGGAGAAATAACCTCAAATGGAAGCTAAGGTAGAGTACATGGACAAGGTACTATATGCATTAGATATCATAAGTTTTATGTATGCCATGGTCTTTACCCTTATAGACATTTCACCGGTAATGTGAGTTGTCAATAGGTTTATATCGAACCCCAAAATGGAACACTAGGAGGCTTGGAAGTGGATTCTCTGGTACTTGAAGGGTTTCAAAGACTTTTTTACTTTTCTTCAGAATATATGAGTCTCTATAATGTTTTTAGACTCAAACTTTTGTGGAGATTTAGATTCATGGAAACCCACTATAGGTTATGTGTTATCTATTGGAATAATTATGTCTAGTTAGATATACAAAAATTAACCAGTGGTTACAGTCTCAATAAAAAAAGTAGATTATATCACCTTGATAGAAGCAGGGAAGGAGTTAGTGTTCCTGAAGGGTTCATTAGAGTATTTTAGAAAACCACAAAAATTTGGGTCACTATTCAGTGTCTCATAGAGTGTGATTCACTTAACTAGAAGTATAATGCTTCATTCTTGGAGAAATCACATTCAGTTGTAGTACCACTTCATCTAAAAGTTGTTATAGGAAGTTTTTTTAGACCTACTGAATATTTAAGGAGTGTAGGATGAAGATGTTGTGACATATTGACCTGGAACCACCATCGAAGCTGACTACCACATGGCCTCAATCATTCCACCTCATATTCTTGAGTTTACTGATAAGCGAAAAGGACCTAATTTATAAAATGGTAAGACTATTCGCTTAAACCAAATTTATAAAACATAGTAGAAATTACCAAACAATATCCATTATAATAATTAGAGTACACAAAAACAAATAAACTCAATGCTATATATAAAATGTACCATAAAAAATCATAAAGACTAATGATCATGATATAAAACAACACTAATATCCCATTGGGATAATATCATATAAAAAAAAGAAAAAAAACATACAATGGACCTATTTTCATCCATAGAACTCAAAATAATCTGATCTCCAAATATCCTCGATCTACTCTAGCATGATCCACTACATGTCCTATGCTGAACCTGAAAGCAGACAATAAGATCTGAATGTGCACCAGGGTTCCTATGCAGGGTGTGAGGAACACATCTTAGTAGGGTATAATAAACCCCCCTAGTATATGATGTCATGTACATGTATACATGACGAATAAATAAACATGTCACATAAGCATGTTAGACAACATGTGCTAACCAGACCACCTTGACTCCTTGTGAATCAGGTCATCCTGTTCCAACCTATACATCATGATACCCGATCATACCTAATTTAACACATTGTTGAAATTCACCTCATCGTCTCATTCCATCATCAAAAAAATCTAGCCCATACTTTAGGACTTGGGGTAGGGTATCATCTATTTCTGGACCAAAACATCCTCAGAGTAGGGTCTTGTGTATAAGTATCTTGACTATCCCTTTCACTGGGAAGTTTCCACATCCAATGCCCGACCTCTACCATCTCACTCATGGAAGGATCCATACATATCCCACATTTTATGCCATACCATTACCAATATAACTCATGGATGTCCTAAAAATAATCTCACACCACAACATATCTTGGGATGTATCTCACTCATGGAGGTCCCCTTATCCAATCTCACACCATTGCACCCATACTAGGGAATATATCCTATCATATCCTAGTCCCAAATCACTCATGGCGGTCCAAATAATACCATCTCACTCATGGTAGGGACTAAATTTCTCATCTCAGACATGGAGAAGTATCAAGCCAGAACATCTCAATCATAGTAGACCCAAAATTCATACACAAAGAGAACTTAATCTCACTTATGGTAGTACAAACAAATATATCTCACTTATAGCAGTCCAAGATTTTAGTATCAATCACCCACATCATATTCTGTCACCTATCATAAGAAAAATCAAACACATAGAACACAATAAATAATAAACATGGCTTGAAACCCATCACACAACTCATCCCACCTAGGATTATCCTTTGGCTGGACTCACACGCTAAAATATATCTCATTATTCCTATCATGGAATCCAATAGATTCCTCCCGAACCTTTATAATCTTTTCTCATTGGTAGCAGCTAAACCCCATCATCCTTTAGTGACATCGCAAAATAGAGGATGATTTAGACCCTATAATCAATAGGTATGGTCCAAAACACATCCCAAGTAGCATACCAACCCGGTCCTAACACCCAAGGTCTATCCCAAGTTATCTCATTCTAAGCCCCTTGTAATCCCTATACCAAGTCCTTTCCAAAAACCATGGCCCTCGCCCAGGTCTCATCTCATGGATCCTAGGAGAAACTTCTCAACCCATCACCCATAGAAACAACCTCCCTATAACATACATCCATTCCTATAGTGATGGTCCCATTAAAAACACCTAACGAGCCTAAATAAACCCTCAATAGGGTTTCACTCATCAAGGATGAGATTTATAACCATCCCACATGTTGTCACTTGGCCTC
Source organism: Viscum album (assembly GCA_963277665.1). Lineage (NCBI taxonomy): Eukaryota > Viridiplantae > Streptophyta > Magnoliopsida > Santalales > Viscaceae > Viscum > Viscum album. The sequence goes on along the minus strand of OY728139.1, from coordinate 1,517,189,220 downwards.
AACCTCTCACACCTGCCTAAATACCCCTATAAAAACCATTCTAAGATACCCAAATCATGTCTCACACCTTGAGAGCTATCCAAGGCCTCATGTAACCTCAAATTGTTTTGTGAAAATTTTGTGATTAATAATGATGAACAATTCCAAAAATAAGAGTAAAATAGATAAAAAATAATAAGAATAATATCACATGATATATCTATTTACATGGTTCATGAAATGACCCCTACATCCATGGAGAGGAATAATAATTTCACTAATTTAAGAGTAGAATTGCAGGTTTATTTTTAGATTATCACACACATATAAACCCTATCTCAAATGAGCTCACACAGTAATACAATGCTACTGTAATTCCATTGCTATAGTGCCACCAATTACACAATAATTCCACTGTGCTATAGTGGCCTATCAGTGTATCCAGTCACATGATGCTACATTATTATTTCAAAGTCCACACTACAAAAATGCCTTATTGATGTGGTTGGAGTTTCAATATGGTGTGAAATTTGGGTCACTATTAGTCAACCTAACTTTATCCAAATGATTGGGATACACCATTCTGACAACCAGCACCCTAATCCCCTTGGAATCATAGTTTCCGAGTGATCATAATTCACTCATGTGATAAAAAACACTCATCCTGAGTATAAGAGACCTAATGTTGTCCTATCACTCCTATTTGACTACACCCAGTCCCTATCCAATCTACCCAAACCCATGAAACATGTATTTAATATGGAATCATATATAACTTGCATATAGATTTTTATTAAAGGGACCTTGAACCTTTGTCAATGATCTAATACTTAATCCAAGATCTGCACGTCCTTTACTATGTCCTTCCATGCCTCTTCCTAGTTTTTTACACCACTCAAGAACTTATATTACACAAAAAATCACAAATAATTAATTATAAATATTTATAATTAATTATTTAAGTTAAACCAAAGAGGAAAAATTGACGGGGAAACACACCTGACATCACCATTAGGACAAAACCTCAACCAACTACCCATGGAAGGTCCAAGACACATCCTCAACACTATACCAAGAAAAATACCTATCACCTAACACCCAGTTAATCATCAATTTCTTGAAATTTCATCAAAATCCATAAATAAATTAGGGTAGAAACTTACCTCAAACAAAATAGTGAAATATGGTGTGTGTTCATCTCCTTAGAACCTCCTCTAACAAACACACATGATTTCCCAATCATTATAGATGATCTATACCATGACATGGTAGAAATAATCTCCAAAACCTACCCTAAAAAAATCAAGGGTTATGAAGGGAAACATCACCAAAGAAAAAGATGGTAGAACATACCTCAAATCACCATTGAAACACATCTATAATCACCCAATATTAAGGGTATTGAAGGAGTAATGTGGGAAGGTAGTATCATTTAAGAAACGAACTCTCCTAAGCTTCCCATCCCCATAAATTTTGAAAAACCATGACCTAGAAAAGATGATATTACCATCATCTAGAAACACACACCCATGAACTATTCATGGCATAGAAAATATGGTTCACACCATGAATCCCTTCACCAGGTGCATTCATAGCCTAAATTGTAATGTCCCAACCTGGGTGCCACACACCGATGCCTCAATCCAGTCATTTACATTACCTTAAGCATGCCTCCCCGTATGACAGAGGCAATCGAATAAGAGCGAGGGTTTAATATAAAACATGGGGATACTATACCCTCTTTATCCGAGAATTACAATAGTGAAAATAGAACAACAATAACCAATGATCATAAACAATAACCAGAATCATACTATAATTAATAACAGACCAGTACCACATGATAAAGTAAATAAGAAACAATATCCAAACTAAAGTAATAAATATTTCATTCCATAGTATGTGTCAAGTGACAAATGAAAAACCCAAAAATAAATACATTTACAACTTCAAGAGGGCCCCGACACCATGTCTAGTTTTCTCATCCATGTTTCATCCAAAATCATCCATCTAATATAGGGATCTTGGCATTATCTTATTCTACAAACATGAAGTCTATTTTGGTACTGATCAGGCAGCCCAAGTAGGGTGTGAGTATAAATTACTAGGCCACAACCAATGGTGTCTAAAAAATTATCCAGTATATAAGAATGTATAAAGTTTTATAAAGAATAAATTTAATAAAGTAAATAGTTATCACATTTCATTATTCTTTAATTAACCACATAATTTACCTTGGTTCACGATGACACTTGAACTATCAACACTTGCTTTAGTCAGTGCTGGATTATGAACTATATCACATATGGAAAATCAAAAATCATTAAAATAATGGGATTTTATTTACCATTCAATTTCAATTTCATAAATACAACCACTTGGAACAATAGTTCAATGCCGACATTTTGGGCCTAGAACGCCATGGGTAGAACCCCATGGGAATTTGAAGCATCAAACTATATCCCAAACTAGTTTAACAATCAATATCATGTGGGATTTTGAATAATAATTCGATGTACCACAATCATTTATCAATCAATCACACATAGTCTTTTGAAACATTAGTTCGTGTCCCACACTCATTTATTACATGCATGAATTTGGGTCTAGAACGCCATGTCTAGAATCCCATGGGTATTTGAAGCATCAGTCTATGTCTCATAACCTATTTTTCAATCAATCAAAAATTTCACATATATCACATTTAACAAGGTTAATAATCTTTAACCCTCTCATCCACATTTCACATCATGGTATACCATTTCATTTATCAAGAAAAAAGATTCATCACTTTAATTAACATGTAATAATATGGGCAATTCATTATTAAATCATTTATCAACCTTTAATCAAATAATTGATTAACCCTTAAAGGTTAATCCAAACACCCCTTACTTCCTATTAATCAATCAATTCATCATTCAATTAATCAATAAATTCCAAAATTCCATCAATTTACTGATTACACAATCCCATTAATTGACCAATTTCTTAACCCCATTAGTCAATCAATTCCACAATCCATTAATTAATTAATTAACTAGATTAATTAATTCAATTCAAGATAAAATTTCTAAAATATAAATAGTAATTTCACAATTACATACACATAATTGAAATCAAGACATATAGAATTGAATGATTTACCACCAACCTCGAGATTTTTGATATATTCTCACCAATAGAAATCTCTAAATTGAAGCAGAATGTTCAATTACACAATAAAGAATGAGATCAAGATCCAAAACCTAGATTCAAGATAAAATGGAATTATATCTATCATAACCTAGATCTAATACTTTTCCAATGGATAACAAAAAACTCCTCTTTATTAAGAAAGAGAAAAAAAAGATAAAGTAATCAAAAAAGGGAGAAATCACTTAATGGGAGAGGTATAGATTCTTCATCTGGTCTTAAATCCATGAAGAACGGTGTTCTAAAGGACTTGGAAGCCATCCAGAAGGCTTTAAAATCAAAGAAAGTTTTTTATATTTTAGTGGGGTCAAATTAGGGTTCAAACTGCGGGGGTTTGGGATTTGTAAATTAATTTTTTGTGGAATTAATGTCTGTGTGTGTGGTTTCTTGGGATGGGGCACACAGTTTTCCAAACTGTGCGCCCTAACAATACACCCCACTTATGGGTATCATGGTTACTACTAATAGGGAACATAGTTTTCCAAACCATGCACCAACCATGTTATCCTCCTCTATCTGGGGTAGGGTGCATGGTTTTGGAAAACCATTTGCCAACCATTCACTACCAAAAAACCCACAAAAAATCACCTAATTTACTTGAAATATCCCCATAGTAAACCCCAAACAATATACACAAAAAACAAGGTAAAATAGTACCTAAAAATGAGCTCGAGACATCTCTAATAATTGATTAGGATCATACATGAATGGGAAAAGGTAGAGGGGACCTCTATTAAATGAACCTCATCCATGACATGAACCATGGTTCACACCTTGAAATCCTTGTGGTAGAGTGTCCAACCCTCCTGCCTTCCTCATTCATGGCATAACCCCTATGGGTCATGGTGTGAATTGATACAATTGCTGAGATTCAACCTGCCTAGTACCCATAACCCTATCCAACCCCCAATCAAGAACTCACACCATGAATCGAGCCTCATTACACATCCAAAATATCTTCTAAAGATGTAAAAATGATAAAAATCCTAATATGAGTCCCAATTTAAGAACTACCACCCTCTCTAAGATGAAAATTCAAATTTCCTCTCAAAATAATGACTAAAAAATATATGGGTCATTACAAACTCCCCAACATAAGGTTTTTCATCCCCAAGAAGCTGTGGTAGTCATAAAACCATGTCTCATAACCTTTTACAGTCATCAATTCACCGATAAATCTTTGCGTTCCATATCCAAATTATAAATTCACTTCTGTTGTGAAACTCTAAACTCCAAGTACAAAACTAATGGATTTTCCTCTAAAACTCCTAATCTAACCCCTATATCACCTCAAATGTATCCTGAATGATAGTCATGATGAATTTATATTCTCAATATATCTAAACTTATGCAAACACATCTTTCAGAAATCCTATGGATATCCTTTCCCAAAAATACTTGGCCTCACCCCAGACACATCCTCGTGACACCTGATCATGGTGTCTTAACTCTCAGAGGCATCACAAGACCACCCAAACACCCACATAGATGTTTGAACCTGAATCTCAGTGTAATTAAACATTCATATACCTAACCACCTGCACCAACCACCATGATATCACCCCATGCATCGACGTACAAACAATATGGATCAGTCTCAAATCACACCAGCTCCACTATGATTCATATACCAATGAACTAACTACAACTTCCACCACACATGAACCCCGATTATATGTTTATTGAGGAACCAAATCACATCCAATCCACATGCACAACAATATCAAGGTTCTACCTCACATGACCACTAACTGGTCTAACTAAAATAATGATCCTTCTAACATGAAGATCACACCTCCCATGACCAATACAATTCTACCCATTATAGGAGTATCATTATCATCACTTTACAAACTAATAACCTAATATTCATGGCCTATGATCCATAAATTACCACACATAATGAATGGAAATGAAAAAACTACTCATGACCAAGAACTAGAAAAAACACCACCATTTCCCATCCCCAACATACTAGGAAAGACAACCTCCAATAACTAATGGTACACTCCCCACCATCTGGATTCCCTTACACTACTCTTCATGCACCGACCCAATGGGTCCTACCATTACTTCTCCCTGACAACACCCTTATCCAAGATGGAAATCCTAGGATATCAAACCCAATCACATCTCTCCACCACACTACCATTATAGCACTGCTCGGGTTCATCCATAACCCAAATAATTCTCAATGAACCCACACATAACCTATTTACCAGTCTATAACTCAACATAGCAACACACATACCCAAAACACACCTTCCCTTACTCAATAATACTTTTCTTCAAAAATTCATACCAATTCCCAGTCTCCTCCTTAGAAAGATTGACCTACCACGAACCTTATGATAGGTTTTTTCTCACAAAACTTCTTGGTATCACCCAAACCCAAAGGCTACACACTCCCATACAACCTGACCTCACATCACCAGTCTCATGCTCACATGAGTAACTTCCCTTTTAGACTAGGATCATATTCCTAATACGCTAATAATTATACTCTCATAAGTCAATCCCATACAATATCCCAAGAACCTTATCCATGCCAAGGCTAACCAAATGATCACCCGTCACATGAGCACTTTTCAAAAACTATGAGTGTCTACCCATGATCTCATTGAACCACAACCAATGGGCCATACATCTAACTGATCCTGCCCACTAAAACCAAGCCTCGATACCATAAATTCTTTAAGAACTTCACATCCAAGCCCATGGAATTCACATTTCTTTCCATAACCAACACAAATATTTTTCACAACTACCTAGTTAGGTTAAGTTGAATTCCACTAATAAGCTATGATAAAATGTCATATAGGTAATTGTTGACACTTTAGTAACCGAACTTGTATCTTTAAGGAAATATTTTCCTATTCTTGTACCATTCAACAGGTATATAGTTCCTATACCAAATCCACTAGGGTTCCATTGTCGAGGATTCGAATACATACATCAACATTCTAAAGGTCTCTCTACATCCATAGATAAGAAACCACATCACCTTCATCATCAGAGATTGTCCTACACTAGGATCCACATGACTTTCCAAAAAAGAAAATACCATAGTCCAGTTGAGTATAATTTCAACACCAATTTATATTGGAAAACACAATATAAGTAATTGTTGACACTTTAAGGATCAGGGACTACATCATGACAATAACACACAATCATGTGTATTTCATGTGAGTCTTACATTCCAAATATTATGCATGTACATGCTGAAGGTTTTGGGTGTAAAAGAAGCACCGAGTGAGTGGTTACTAACTTTTTTTGTCATAATACATGAATAATAAATTATGTGCATGATGAAGAATTATCATGACTAAAAAAATTAATATTAAGATTAACTGACAAGAAACCCGAACCAAGAAGAGGGGATCATTTCATATATAATTTATAATTATTTTTTTTAGTTAAATAATTTTTTTTCATTGAATTGTTTCTTTATTGTCAATGATCAGATGAGGACCTCTTGTCATACCATTATTATGTCCAAGGACTAAATCATAGATTCCCTTTAGCGGTGATCCACACATGCTTCATGAACCTTAGATCATCACCATAGAATCCTCTGGGTGATATCATAGACGGTTCCAATGCTTTTGGTGATTGATGTTGATCGCAACTGAATCCTTCAAGAGAGAAGGGATTTTCTTTGGTGGAGGATGATAGTTTTCTCTACGTTATTTAGAGTGTTCTAGGGGAGATATCATTAAGGATTGAGATAATCCTCTCTAAAACCCATTGTTTATAATGAAATAATGTGTCTCTCACATTTTTTGAATGTCATAAATGAGTTTAAATAGTTATAGTGTTAGAAAATAAGAATTGCGCAAGGGCCCTTTTTAATTATTCCTTAATCCCTGATGAACCCCATGTATAAATAATAATAGAATTATTATTATTTACTTAAGATTCACTAAACTCATGGATAAAATAAATACTATTTTGTTGAATAAATTAATTAATATGAATTAAAATAACAATTAATATACCATTTCTAACAGAACCATCAAAATCTGTCCACTATTTATCTTCAATATTTATCACACCATTAATAATGACTATTTATTTAATTAAGTAAATATCAGTACATTATTCAGCAATAAATATATAAATATTATATTCACCAAATTAGTGAATAAATATTTATTAAATATTCAGGTAACTAAATAAATAAATATATTTTTTACTTTATGAATAAACCATAATAAATAAATACTTTATATTTATGCAATTCATTAAAAAATTACCTAGTGAATAAATATTAATTTAAATATTCAACTCACATATATATTCTCTCGATTAAATAGTGATTGAATACTTGAGATCAAATAAACTTGAATAATTATTAAACCACATATGAGAATTATATTCATTGAAAATGTTAAATTTATATGGAATTTAACTAGGGTTTTGAATACACTTAGTGTGTGACCCTCTAGGACCCTTTATTAATGAGATTAGACTACACTACCTAAAGTCCATGGTTAAAATATAGCAGTAGACCAAGACTCCCATAAAGAATAAAGTTAATGTCACAACAACATGTAACCTCTTATGAACATACACTGTGTAATATAATCCATTTATCTCCATATATCTAATAAACAAGGTTTCATACTGATATCATTAACCTATATACTCGATGTCTCTTTCTTTGAATTTATAGAAGAGAACTTGTTGACAAAAATTCCATAGTCATAGACATAATGAGGAAGTTTAATTCCTATCAAAGGGCCCGAGATACCAAATTCTGTTAAAGAACAAAAGTAATAAATTATTTATCACATTATTTATTAATACAACATCACTCATGATACACCTAACATAACCCACCTCACCATGAGCATATGTCACCAAATTTTTTATTAATACATAAAAGTACAAAACTAATTAAATGAATTAATAAAAATATTAAAGTATAAGGATCATTACACACATAAATAGATAGGAATATGTAATGACACATATAAATTTGAATTTATTATATGTATTTTATGTTCTAACAATCTCATGCTCTGGAGATTACCAATGGAGGACACCATGAAAAATTATCTCAAAGCCCTATGAGTCTCCACCCCTAATAGCCTATATAATTTGTGTCCCTTGAAATGATATTATACATCTACACCAGATATATTTAAGATTATTATCATGGAACTTATAGGTTCTCATCATTGTGTAGAACTACAATGACCTTTTAGTGTAACAAGTATCCTTATTAAATTATCACATACCATGTCATGTAGAATAATAATCACGATGTGATAAGAACTTTTATTAATATTAAAATACATAAATAAAAGTAATAATAAATTACATAGAAGTTTTTTTCTAGGGAATGAACTCCAAAAAACTCCCACTTGAACTAGATCCAACTGTTAATAACCTTTAGTCTACTTTCTGTCACATGATATTCATGCTTATGCTAAGATAAGGATTTAGTCAAGGGGTCTTCCAATTTTTATTCCATGGTAAGTATGATCATATTAACTTCAAACCTTTGAGAAAAAATACATCAAGATGTGATATATGCAGAGTATGTGCTTTATTCGTTGATGTGACCTTACCTCTATTGCGAGAGTCATCACTATTGTATTATCACAATACAATGCGATATGATATTTACTACTAGATACCAAATCAAGCTCTTAGACTAATTTGTGAGTCCAAATGAATTATTTTCCCATATCATAAGCCTCTATATACTTAGAATCCACTATAAAAACAAAAAAACAGAGCTTCTTTGAACTCTTCTAGCTCATAACTCCTCTATTGAGACTGAATACATATACTGACTAAACTTTAAATCATTATGATCTATTTATAGACTATTATTAGTATATCCTCTAATGACTAGTTACTCATATCCTCCATATACCGGTAAAATATCCATTATACACCTTATATACTTAAGTATAAACTCAATAATAGACCAATGTTGTTCCACTAGATCATATTGATATCTACCTATCATGATTAAAGAATAAAAAACATCAATTCTAGTAAATTACATGACATACATGATTGATCCTATCTTAGATTCATATGATATCCTAATAATTCTCTCTCTCCTATTGTGTATGAGGAAAATTTTTCTTGGAGAGATGTATACCATGTGCTACTAGACTGATCCCCTAATGGATTGTTATATACTAAATCCCTTTAGTATCCCCTCAATGCATGTACTTTGACTTAGTGAAAGCATCATTTTGGATCTATCATGAATGATATTGATTCTAAGGATATATTCTACTTCACCTAAGTCCTTAATAGAGAATAATTTGGTTAACTAATCCTTAGCTGACTATAAAACTGTTATGTCATTTCCAATAAGTAACATGTCATCAACATATACTACTAGGAATACAACTGAACTCCCACTAAACCTCTTATAAATACATGGATCACCTTTATTATTTATGAAACCAAAACTTCTAACAACTTTATTGAACCAAATGTTCTATGACGTAGATGCATAATTTAACCCATAAATGTACATATCCAACTTTCATATCATATTGGAATTTCCTAGAGTAACAAACCCTTCATTTTTTGTCATATAAACATCTTTCTGAAGGTTTCCATTAAGGAAGGATACTTTGAAATCAATATTTGAAATATCATAGTCATGTAAAGCTGTTATAGAAATTATAATTCTAATGGATTTAAACATGGAAAATGGAGAAAAGGTTCCATAGTAGTAAATGACTTGATGTTGTTTAAAATATTTTCCAGTAGACTTAATTTATAGGTACTCACTTTACCTTCCAAGTCTAGTTTTATATTGAATACCCATTTTCACCCAATAATATTTACATTAATTGGTGGATTAACTAGAACCTAGACTTATTTTTGATACATGGAATCTATATTTGATTTCAAGGATTATTTCCATCTTATAACTTTTGAGCTCTCTACTTCCTCATTATATTAAATTAGATCATCATTTTCAACCAATAATGAGTAACCATATTTTTTAAGTATGAAAAAAATATATTTCTAGTTATTTAATATCTATAGTGCTAATACATAGTACTTTTTTTTCAAGAAAAACACCTTCCATGAGGACCTATCAAATATCTTCCTGTACCAACTCTTATGTATCTTGAGCATCAGCTTCATCAAAGTTAATCTTTCCCCCATTATCCTTCTTGAGGATGTGATCCCTCTTAAGAAAAATAGAATATATTATGATGGATATATTATTTTATGAGGGGTTGTATAGATAATATCACCTTGTTTTCATGGGATAACCTATAAATATACACTTCATGCCTAGGGGTGCTAGTTTATTTTTAGAGTTGGACATAACTAACACCTCACAACCACATGCATGAGTATATGAAAATATAGACTTATCTCTATATATTAACTCATATGGTATCTTGTTTTCAAACTTATTTAGTACATAGTTTAGAATAAATGTTATAGTGTGTAATTCATATCCCCAAAAGGATAATGGAAGACTTTCATGGATTATTATTGACCTTACCATATCAAGAAAGGTAAGGTTACTCTTTCCACTAACACCATTCCACCATGGTGTATAAGGTGGAGTGAGTTGGGATAAAATCCCATAGTCATGTATAAAGTTGATGAATTCTTGGTTAAGACACTCACCACCTAGTATTGATCAAATATATTTTTTATAATCTTACCAAGTTGAATATCTAATTCATTCTTAAACTCCTTTATCAAAGGATCTAGATTTATACCACATCAAGTATACATATCCACAGTTATTAAATTTATAATTAAATATAATTAAATTAGAATACCCACCTCTATATTATACTATAAATGGTTCTGATACATTAGTATGTACCAATTGTAGAAGCTCTGTAGCTCTTTCACTTTATCCACTAAATGGTGGCTTGTTAATTTTTAATTGTAAATAAGAATTAATTTTTTCAAGTGGTTTTAGATCAAAAGAGTCTAAGTAACCATCTTTATAGAGATTTTTCAAAAAATTATAATTTACATTACCAAGATGATGATGCCACAAATGGGTACAAATTGAGTCATGTGAACATGATTCATTATCAATTTCCAAAACTTGGTTTTTTGATTCATTACATAATGAAAATTATTTAAATGATCCATACCATAACATATTCTACATTAATAAAAGAAACAACTTTTATTTCTGAACTTGGAAATAAATTAATCTATATATATGAAGGATACCAAAATTATGTTTTTCCTAATAGTTTGGGTATAATAAAAATCTTTTAAAACCAAGACCATCCTGGTTGGAAATGGAAGGTGGTAGTACCAAATGGATAAAGTAGCGAGCCTCACACCATTGATAACCTATAAATCCACCTCTCCTATAAAAATATATCTAAATATACTTGTTTAATGAATTTGAATACAAATGTGAACACCATATGCTGTATCTAACATCTAATGCATAGATATGGAAAGATTTAACTTGATAATGAACATTCCTGAAGATTCATATTGCTTCGTTAACCAGGTACTTTTCTTCTTCTAGTGACCCAAATTTACGCATGAAAAAACATTTTATCATTTTAATTTTTATTTTTCCAATATAATATAAATACGAACACTCAAGAGGGGAGGGGGGGGGGGGTAAATTGAGTTTATGAATTTTTCATTATAGAAAACCTCCCTCTTCAAGATATGTGAGTTATGATATTTTCCTTAAGAAAGATTGGCAAAAAAATAAAAATAAAAAAATAAATGAAATAGATCAAACATAGGATACTTATAGTGGTTTAATGAACAAAAATCCACTAGTCCACTCCACTAACACTGTACTGCATGAGTTTGGAGATTTTCAAAATAATAGACATGTTACCAAGGGCTCCCAGATGAGTAGAAGTAGTATCCAATTAATAAAAATGTCTAAGAGATTTCAACCAAAAACTAACATTACTAGACATATCATCGGTCTCAATACAAACTCTTACAATGAGTGTAAACAAAATAAAATTAATAAACTTGGAAAGAAATGGTTACAAAACATAGTTTCAATAATAAAATTATAGTAGTTGAAGATTCATCATGAGAATATGATATTATTCAAAGTATAGATAAATATGATCTTCAGTTCAATTTATAGAACTGGTAATCACAACATGATTATTTATGTTTGATATTTTATATGTATATGCATTCAAGTAATGAGAATTATAATCATTCTTAACATTCATCTGTCTCATATTATTTATCTTCTCTTTTCATCCAGTGACTAATAATTCCTTTTATTTCTCATTTTTAAATTAAGGAAGAGATAATACTAATGGTCAAGAAAACCATGCATTGAGAACTAGATAATAGAGGCTATAAAGTATATACGTCCATTACTTCTAAATATAGAGATTACCTTTTCAGTAGTGATGTCATAAATCTTCTCATTCTTCAGATCATTCCATTCATAGAAAATCTTGTATAGATTGATCTTTAATTAAATGGATAATCCCTTTTATGATATGCTCTAAAATAATGAAATGAATTATCAAGATATTAGAAAAGTAATCTTGAAATTTTTCATAATATCTAGATCTTCATAATATATTCAACTAGTAGTACTATTCTCCATAAGATAAAATTCTGGGAGACTTTGTAAGATAAAACAGATCTTTGTCTTCTTTGTAAGATAAACTTACTTTAATTCTGCATAGGAAAATTATACAAATTAAGATGAATATGTTACATAGGTGTGACACTTTTCTTTTATAACTTCTATAACTCTTTTAAGATAATATTTTATGAATATCCTTCTCATAAAGTAATGTATTCTCATATTTTCATTCTGCCTAAGGCATATGACTTGAGAATTCAACAACTCAAAAATTCTCTTCATAAGATTTACTCTTATGTATTTAGATAAACTACCAAAATAGAGTTTTTCTAATTATGAGTAGATGGAATATATTCCTCATTTCTCGTATGATAAAACACTTTTGTGTAGATCAAATAATTTACTCAATGTAAGATAAATTTCTCAAAAACTATTGTCTAAATCATTTAAGTTAAACTTTTTAGAATAAAAGTAGGGATTTTGTGAATCATAAAAACACATAAAAACTGAGATATGTTAGAACAAAATAATTTTTCCACAATATACTTATTTTTGATGATCAAAAAAGCCATGAAATAGAAAACAAAAATTTCATAAGATAAGCTTTTATATTTAAAAAGTTTCACATAAGATAAATGTTTTTGAATTATAGATGATTCCTTTTCTTCTCCCACTTTACATAAACTCTCACATTGAAAATCAATTTATTCTCCAAAAAATAATAAAAATTTTAACACTTTAAATTTTTTCATTAAATTCGTGTATCCTCTTTTTTCCTCTCCCATTTTGAAATAAAGAAGATCAATTTTTCATAGTCTTATAAATTAAATTTTTTAATATTTTAAAATTTTATATTCTCTTTTTCTTATCCACTTTTTGTGATATGAATAATATTTAGAGTAAGGAATAAAATTAATATTGTACACAAATAATATTAAATAGTGAATGCTACTGATTGTGAACAAACTTTTTCATTAAGTTGTGTCAATAAGTAATAGAGATCATTAAGAAAATAATGAACATAAAAAATTGATAGTAAATAGATAATAAAACATAGTGATAATATGGATAAATATTTAAAAAATTATAGTGTAAAAAGTGAGAGAATTCATAAGATAAGAATAGTGAATAACTACTAAACAGATAAAAGCACATAAAAAATAAACATCATAAAAATAACATTAAAAATATTCAAACATTAAAATTTTATCTTAAAAAAAAATTCAAATGTTAAAAAATTACATTATACTAGGTGTGATTCAAATGTTTTTAAATATTCCGTTAAACCAGGAATGATTCAAATGTTTTTGAAGTGCCTATCCACTAGGAAACCAACTATGAAAATTGAAGTGTTTAGGTGTAGAAACTATTGAATGTGAAATGGTTCTTTGGGGGGTGGTTTCTTGAAGGATAAAGGATGTACAAAGAGTAAATATGATCTAAGAATTGGGGACTTAACTATTTCACCAACAACATAACCTAATGTTTGTAGAGATGCTCCAAGACCAGATCGATCTCGTCAAGAGATCCATAAAGGTGTGGATTGGATGTTGAGAGTATCTCACTAAGATCTTTCTAAATTGAATCTATCTACAAGAAAAAAAGATATTCAATAGGATAAAATAGGTATAGTTACAAAAAAATATTTGAAAACTACGGATTTTCCCTTTGAAAAATGTCAACCGGGTCAAAAATTTCTTTCAACATTTGATGCCATTGAGTTACAAGGAAATAAAAATATCTTTCATATTTCATCTTTCATGATTCTTTGAATGTCTAAAATAACTTCTTTAAGTATAAAGTCACAGTGTATGGACACCATTATAAAAGTCATTATGTTTATAGCTACAAACACTCCTTCTAACTTTGAACAAGCATCCATTTTATTTGAAACATCAGAGGAGGGTTCCACTAACAACTTTTCAACCACTAACTAGACTAAAAATTTTAATTCATTTTCATAATATATTGAAAGTGTATGATCATTAAGAATCATTATTTCATTTATGGATTCTAATTAATGAAGTTTAAAAGATTCCATTTCTGAAATAAACTTCGAATAGCTCCCCTGAGATCTCTCAGTAGTATTTCTAGTGACTTCAAGAACTTATGAATTTATACATTCTTCATTTTCAGAAGAGAGTATATCTTTTTGAACTTATATACTTTCATCATGATCTAGTTGAATTTCTCCAATATGAGGAAACTCTTCAATATGATGATATTTGTGAGACTCAAAATAGATTCTTCTTGAAGATAATTTTATCAATTATTAGGAATGAGAATCAATAATGAGAGGTGAAGTTCAAGGTCTTATATATATGGTCCTATATTTATAAACAAAAAACAAATGCATGATAAGAGAGGCTAGTATTTCCCAATTGATTAGAACAGACACAAGAGTAGGAGGTGAACTCATTTTATGAGTACTTTATTCTCTAGATTCCATAATAACAATAAATCTTCTTTTATTTTAAATAAGAATATCTTAATCATTAAGACTTTATCTTATATCATCACTCTAAGATGGTCTTTATATTAACACTGGCATTTCTTGTAGGTGGGATGAATCTGCATGAGTTGAAGTGAGATTAACTTTAGTTTATGAGGTTACATGCATCCACTTTTTCAACAAGGAATTCCAACACAAACCAATTTTACTCAAAACACTTGTACTTAACTTTTCAACCCATGACTATGTGTGGATGTATTCCCATTCAAACAGACACTAAATTGATGAAATACTAAAGTTAACATTATATCAAATAGAAATAAATTTACAGACTTGTTATATAAATTCCACATATACTTTATAATATAATATTCTATATTAATGGGATTTTCAATCATAAAAAATACAATAGAGTAACATATAGAAACAAAACTTTTTTTAAACTCACCATTGTGCTAAGATATAGCGGATTAAATGACCTTGAAGAGGATTTTATTTCTAGTTCTAGATCCATTACTAGATTCTTCTCTATATTATCAAATCCAAAAAAATATTTCATAATCTCAGGAGGACTAACTTCATGTATGGTGTGCAATGAGGTAGTAAAATCAATATATCCTTCATGTGGGAATTTGAAAGCTTCATCCATTTCCAATGAAGTTAATGGAAAACTATTTTGATTCACTATTTCCATGACCAAATCCTCATTGCCACCAAAATTAAATAATACATTCTTATAGAACCGAAAAAATGCCTTTCAAAGAAAAACTATGTCCACATTTAATCAAAGACATATTCCCACCCTTGATGGTTGAAAAATTTCTTGAGAAGCATATCTATTTCATCAAGCTGGACAAAATCTATAACTCATCCACTTAGCACTTTTCTGGACATCCATTGATGCTTGATTCTACTCGAAGAGACACTATCACTTATATTTTTTTTTCATTGATGATAGATACAAAAGATTGGAGGTTTAGGGAAACAGATGTTTGGGTAACAGAGATAAATAGGGTTAAAAGGTTTTCAAAAACCTTTTACAAGTAGATCTAATACACTTCTATTCATTTGTCTTAATCAAGGGACCGTGCAGTGATGTACATAGTAATTGTTACTAAAACTAGGTGACATGACCTATTTGATATAACTCATACATAAAACAGTATCATCAAAATGAATAAAATAAAATAAGGTAAATAAGATATTTAATTCGAATAAGAAATTATGCTATATTCAAAATAACATAAAGTAAAATTAAACTAAAATAATTGTGATTTAATGAAATAAAATATGTTAATAGGAATTGGTTTAGTAAAAATGCATTCTAATTGTTTTTTTTCAAAAAAAATTCTAAATATATATCATTATTTTGTGTATGGCCTATTAAGAAATGATGTCTTAAATCATTGTGCTTTATTCTTGAATTATTTATCATATTCATTGAAAAGTTGATAGTACTTTATTTATCACATTTGATTAGTACACAATTAAAATTACATCCAAAATCCGTTAAGCTATTTTTCATTCACAAAACTTGTGAAAAAAAAATTCTTGCTTCAATATATTCATCTTCAATAGTTGATAATTCTACAAAATTTTGTTTCTTAATCAACTAAGATACTAAAGATTTTATAAGAAAATGATTGGTTCATGAGGTGATCTACCTATCTAGTATACATCCAGTAAAATCCACATTTGAATATGAATTTAATTTAAAGTTAGAAGCTTTTGAAAAAATAAGATAAAGAGACATAGTTCCTTTTAAATATCTTAAATTCCTTTTGGAAGAATTTAAATGAGATTATTTTGGATTATATTGAAATATTTCACAAATACATACTTAAAATATAATATACGGTCTACTTGTAGTAAGATATAATAAAATCCAATGATTACTCTATATAACTTATTTTTAATTGGTTTTTTTTGGTTTCATCCATATCAAGTTTAATATTTGAGCTCATATGAGTTGAGTAAGTCTTACTATATTCAAGTCCAAAATTCTTAAGTAAATCAAGTATGTATTTGTTTTAGTTTAAAAAATTTCCAAAATAATTTTGATAAATTTTAAATCCTATAAAATAGTTTAACTCTCCCATCACCCTCACTTTAAATTATTTTTTCAGAAGTTTTGAAAAACCATTTCACAATTTTTTATTTATTGAGCCAAGAATAATATCATAAAAATATATTTTTACTAAAAAAATATATAGGGACAAAGTTTTATTAAATAATGTAGGGTCTTCCATTCCTACTGTAAATCCATTTGATAAAATAAAATAGCTTAATATTTCATACCATTCTCTTGGAGTTTTCTAAAGTCTATACAGATATTTTATAAATTTAAAAGTTGAATTTAAAAGTAAGGTTATTCAAAACCAAGAGGTTTTTATACATAAACTTCCTCTATTAAAAATCCATTTATAAATTAATATTTAAAATACATATGATATAATTTGAAATTCATAGAAGATGCATCTGATAGAAGGATTCTAATAGATTTTCACCTAGATACTAGAGAAAAGGTTTCTTTATAATCTATTCCTTCTTCATGATTGTATCCTTTGGAAAATAATATAGATTTATTTATATTTATTCCACCATGATCATATTACTTGTTTCTAAAAACCCATTTTTTTACAATTACATGATAGTCAGAGGGTCTTTCAACTAATTTCCAAACTTTGTTTCTTTTAAATTGATTTAAATCTCATTACAAAGACAAGAACCAACTTTCATATGATATAGATTCTTCAACAGATTTAGGTTCTAGTTTTCAAAAAAATGAAGATAATTCTACTAGGTTTCCTATATATATTCTTGTTATTACTCCTTTATCAAAGATTTCTATAACCATTTCTAAAGGATGGTATTTGATATTTCTATATATTCTAGGAAACACACCTTCTAGTTCACTAGTATCAACCCTTACTGGATTCAGTTTGAAGTAATAAAGTTACAAACCATCATCCTTATTATTGTTAAAGTGGGTTTCAGGTCTCATGTCCTTGAGCGAACCACCTTTTCATTATTTTGAATATTTTTTTGATCAAAAGTCCACATCCCTAAAACTTCACATTATTTGATTCTTAAAAAATCCTTGAACTTTTGTTGAAAACTCTATAGGCTTTAGAAGTAGCAGAGTAACCTAGGATGATACCTTTATTATCCTTTGGATCAAAGTTTCGAAGATCATCCTTAGTGTTCAAGATATAAACTTTGCATCTAAATAATTTAAAGTATCTTACCTTGGGTTTTATATTATTCCATAACTCATAGGGTGTTTTCTTTAAGACATGTCTTATTAGAACTCTATTAATGACCTAACAAACTATATTAATATATTCAACCAAAAATTGAGTGGAAAAAATATATTCACATAACATAGTCCTAGAAATTTCTTATAAAGTACTATTCCTTGTTTCAAAAACACCATTATATTGAATTTTACTTGGGGAAGATCATGTAAGTTTAATTCATTTATTTGGGAAATTTGAATTAAATTCAAGATTCTCAAATTTACCTATAAGATCACTTCTTAAATTCAAAATTTTACCGCCCTTTTCATTTTTCACAAGATTATAGAAATTAATAAAAACTGAACATGATTCACTCTTAAATATTAAAAAGTAAACCCATGTAAATATCGAAAAATCATCAACTAACTCATAAAAAAATATTTTACAGAAATAATTTTTTTTCTAGTAGGTTCGAACAGATCCATATGAATAAGATCTAGATGTATAGATGTAGAAACCTCTTTAATTGGTTTAAACTATGAATTGTGTTTCTTTCTAATTTTACATGCATCACATGGCTTCTTTTTATCCAATTTAAGGTTATGAAAGTTAGAAATAAAATTCATTTAGACATTTTGTAGATAATTAACATTATAATGTCCATGGATTCTATTCCAAATCCACAATTATTCAATTTCATTATTCAAAAAACTTACATTTTTTCTAAATAAATAATTGAGATCTAACATGTAAACATTTTATATTCTAGGTTCTTTAAACTTTAGAAACTTATCTTTGAAAACTAAATAAGCATTGATATAAAAATCAATAGAATATCCGTCATCACAAAGTTGCGAGATACTTATCAGGTAGTGATTCAAGAATTAAATGTAAATAACTTTTTTTATGATAATAGAATGATGATTTCTAAGAAATCCAATTTCAACTATTTTTACTCTTTAATTTTCTCCCAATGTGATATATCCTCAATCAATCTTGGATAGTGAGTGAAAATTTGATAAATCACCACTCATTTGTATTGAACAACCACTATCTATAAACCATTTTTTTATTTATGTTCATGTGGTTTTTTCCTTAGAATGACAAATCAAACAACATTATTTTTTAGTTCCCAAACTATTTTGGGTTTAGAAATGTTATCTATAAGATACTTAGGCATCCAAATTTGTTTTTGTTTTTACAGATTACTTAAAAAATTTTGTTGAAAAGTATTTTGTAAGAAATGAATTTTTTATTCTAGAAAATTAATAATTTTTTAAATTAAAAATCTCATCATAATGTCATACTTCATGAAAATTAAAATAGGTAACTTTATAAAGTTTTTTGTTTTAGAACTAGTTAAAAAGTTGTTTTTATAAAATTTGATATTTTCACACTAACTTCCTATTCCAAACTTTTCTTTCTTAAGTTGATTTTGAAAAATAATTTTATTGAGATAATGTTATCCTTTATTAAAGACAATTGAAATATATTTAATGTTTTTAACCTCCTTCTATTGGTTTTATACTATTTTATCTTGTTTAGTATTTTAAGTAGCAGATTCTTCTAATAGATTTTTCAGGTTTGAAATCATTTTGATTAAATCATCTTCTTTATTAAAAATATTATTTTAGGAGTTCCTAAGATACTTTTTCTTCTTATTTATACTTTAATATTTAGTCTCTAGAATGGTACAATATTCATTTAATTCTTCATATTAGTAATTTTCATTTTTTGATTCAAATTTATGCTTAGAATAATAGTAAGAATTCATATCATCTGAATTTTCTATAAAGAATATGTTGGACTTTTCATTAATAGCTTAAGCTTCTGATTTAGATGATGTGAATTCTCTATAATATTTATAATCACTTCTGGTGGAAATCATATCTTTCTTATCTTTCTTATGACCATCCTTCTTGAAGTATTTATTTTCCGTCTTCTTATCTTCCTTATATTTTAGACAATCAAGCTTGATATTTTATAGTTTCTTTTACTCATACTATATCAACCCTTTAGAATTTTCACCATGACTTTTTTACTTATTTAAAGGTATTTTTTAATCCTCTTCACTTATTATAGAACTTTTTAACTTTTTAGAAAGATATGAAGTTTGATTCATAATTTCCTGAGGAGTATTCTTCTACAAATGTTTTAGAGATTTTTATGATTTTTTTCTTCATATCATCCTTAGAAGTTCAAACCTTCAAGAAACATTTTCCTTTTTGATCATTCTAGGTTCTTTATCTTTAGTTTCTATATCATCTTCATACATCATAAGGGTTCCAATTAGATCCTTTATATTGAATCTTCTTACCTGTATAGATTTTATCATAGAAGATGTGATTCCACTCAACTTTGGTCATAATACTCTAAGAACATTCAAGAATTGTTCAGGTTCAACTTAATCCATTTTGAATGTATTGATCTTAAGATTGGTTTTATCATATCTAAGATCCATCACATCGTCGGTACCATCATGTGAAACTTAAATAGTGGTCCAAATTTCATGTATTGTTTGACATTGATAAACTCTATTAAACTCATATGGTTCTAATCTATAGATTATAGTAATCATATCTCTAGAGTTAAGACCAAAATTTTCTTTATCTATAACATCCCATGTTTTGGGTTTTATATTATGAATTTCATTGAGCTTTAATTCATTAATATAAACATTAAAGAAAATATTCTTCCGATAGATGGTCATGTGAGCTTTCCAACAACCATAATTTTCAACATTAAAGTACAAAGCTCTAACCATTTATATACCTTCTTGGTTATCAGACGTAGTTTTCATTGGAAAATGAATCTTTTTTTTACTTCAGATTTTGATAGTTGTGGACTCAAGAGTCACTTTCTCTGATACCAATTTTTTCCCTGATAATGGATAGTTGAACACTCAAGAAGGGGGTGAATTGAGTTCATGAAAATTTTCTTTACAAAAAACCTCCCTCTTAAATATATGTGAGTTCTAATATTTTCCTTAATAAATATTGTTATCATAAATAAAAACATAAAGGAAAGAGATTAAACACAAGATATTTACAGTGGTTTGAGGAACAAAAATCCCCAAGTCCACTCCACCGACACTCTACTCCATAATTTTAGTGATTTTTATAATAATAACCATTTTACTAGGGGATATTAGCTAAGTTCAAGAATATTTAACTTAATAAAATGTTCCAATAGATTTCAAATAGTCTCTCCCTTTACAATTTCTATCCTCAGTCTCAATAAAAACTCTTACACTGAGTATAAACAAAATGTGATGAAGAAACTTTGAAAGAAATGGTTGCAGCACACAGTTGAAAGAAGCAACTAAAAATAGTTGAAGATTCATAAAGATAATATGATAGTCTTCAAAGTATATCTCGGGATGATCTTCAGTTCCATTGAAATAACTATTTATAAAAACACGAGAATTTATGTTTTATTTTTCTATATACAAGCGTTCAAGGAATGATCATTCTAATAATTTTTCACAGTCATCTATCTGATATTCATAATCTTCTCTTTTCATGTAGTGACTAACTATTACTTTCATATCTAATTTTGAACTTAATAATGAGATAATCTTAATGGTTGGCTGAGCCATTCATTGAGAACTTGATAAGATAGGCTATAAAGGACATGTGTCCATTCCTTCCAAATATAAAGATTAATTTTGCAGAAGTGATGATAGAAATAGTTTTTTCTTCAGATATTTCCATTCATGTAAAATCTTGTATAGATTGATCTTTCCTTAAATGCATAATTCATTTTATAATACACTCTAAAAGCATAAAACGAATTATTAAGAGATTATAAAAGTAATCATGAAATTTTTCATAACATCTAGATCTTCGTAAGATATTCAATTAGTAGTACTATTCTCTATAAGATAAACATTTGGGAGACTTCGTATGATAAAATAGATCTTTTTATTCTTCATAAGATAAAATGACTTCAATACTGCATAGAATAATTACTCTGTGTAAGATGAATATGTTATGTAGGTGTGACACTTAGCTTTCATAAATTATTTGACTCTCATAAGATAATCTTTTATAAATATCCTTTTCATAAGATAATGTCTTATCATATTTTAATTTTGGCTAAATTTTATGACTTTAACATTCAAAAAGAAACCATTATCTTTTTAATATATATTATTACATTTATAGATAAACTCCCAACACCAATTTTATCTAATTGTAAGTGGATAAAATATATTCTTCAATTCTCATAAGATAAAACACTTTGGATTAGATTTGATACTTTAGTTAATGTAAGATAAAATTCTTTTCAACTAATGTCTAAAACACTTACGATAAACTTGTTAGAATAAAAATAGGGATTTTTTAAATCATAAAAAAATATAAAAACTATGATATGTTGGAACAACATAATTTATCCAACATTGGATCTTCCCTCTCTTAGAAGGATGGTTCTCAGAATCCTTAGACATGGAATGAGTCTTGGGTAAGTTCTCCTTGTTCTTCCTTTTTTTATTCACTATAAGTACTGTAGACTTTTCACACCCCATATATTTATCAATGTGTAAATTAAGAGTAAGGAATTATAAAATAGTCTTCTCACTATAGACCATAAAATAATTAGCAATAAAACTAGATAAAATAATAGGCAGTGAGGATAAAATGGGATTTGTTCAAAACTCATTAGGGATATTAAATCCCAAGATGTCCAAGTACTCAATGTTTCTAATCATCTTGACTATATGAGGTGTAGATGGTGCCAAATCTCTAATTTATAGCATGAATAGTGAATTGGATATTTTATATTTCTCTTGTCTTTCCTTCTCTTGATAAATATTATAAAATTGATACATCATGATATACACATCCATATCACCATACTCATTTAAAATCTCATTATACATGGATGATAACATGAAACATTGGACATCTGTTGTATCATCCTTTCCTAACCCATAGGCTTAGGCTGAGTCAGTGGTGCTATTGACCTTTTGTGACATTCCTTGGACACTAAAGGTTGTAAATAAATTCCAAGGGTTTAACAAAATAATAGAATGGGAGAATGTTTTACCCTTATACAAATGCACAAAACCACACATAAAAATAAATATGAATACAAACATATAAACAATACAAGAGGATCCTCTATAATGGTGCATGTGGTAATATCCAACAACTCAAAAGAAACAAAAAGACAATGTCATAATAATAATAATAATAAAATCTAGACACACCTAATACTCCAAAGTAACAATAAACTTGAGCACCAAAGCGCACCATTCTAAACTACAAGAAATGACTATGTATCTAATATCTATCTCCAAATCTCAACAATAGAAACCATAAATGTGCCCCACTAGTAAAATATGAAACCTTTCCCTTTAATGTATCAGGATGAAAACTTCTACATATGCACCAAGGTTCATATGCAGGGGTGAGTATTAAAACCTAGTAGAAAACCCCAAGAGTCTCTTCCCACATTCCACTAAATCTAGAATCATGTTAGCCAAAATTTTATAAAATAACTATAAGAGTATCAAACAAAGTTTAAATTAGTTTATAAAAATATAAATAGATGAAAATATTTTACCAAAATAGTTCTAAACTAGAAATTAGGTGATCAAGATAGTTTTATTAAGGTATTTTTTTAAAACCAGAAGAAATAGTTTATCCAAATATCAATACCATGATTTTACTCACACACCAGTGACAACATAGACCTCCAAAAATGCTCTTGAAACTTCCACCCACAATCCACTCATAAATGGTTTAATTAAATCATATTGTATTATTAATTTTACATATCCACATATCCACACCCCACACACACACATTCATAACTTAGAGCTCAAAAAATGGCCCTATGATCATAGTGAATTCCCTTCCATGTTCCATTTTACTAATGAAAAAGAACACACGCAACCCAAACCATGCCAATAAAACCCATAAATTGTTTTTTGATTTACCAAAAATATTCCTTATTTTTTATCAAATACCATTTGGTTTCACCCACATCCCAAAACCAAGAAATAGAAAAAACTGAGGGAAAAATAGACGAGTTTCAATAGAGTTTTGGAAATAGAATATTTATTCAATTAGACATGAATCATTTAGAAGCATTAAGGATTTAACATTCCAAGAAAAGTAAAAAGATTAAAACTTCCTACCTCAGATTCATCAGCATAATAATTATTTATAAGATCTCATAAATCTAACCTATTACTTCTATTTCTATATAAAATCTCAAGGAAAACCAATCAAAACTCATCTGATCCCATATATCTGGGTATGTCAACTATGATATATGGTTCCATTCAAGAATAACTGAGAAGATCCAAGATGGGAAGGAAGAACAAGGTCCTAAGATTTGATTTCCATGACCAAAAACTTGAAGAATTGTCAAAATCAATGTTCAAATATCGAATATTATTGAAAATCACTAGGGGAACCCTATAAATAAAGAGCCTTGGTTAACGGAGGAAGAATGAAATTTTTGGACATGTTTTAGGTTAAAAATCCAATTTCCATACAATTAAATTCCCCTCGCATGGTTAGGGCCCATGGTTTGACAAACTATGCACTAACCATGTGAATAAACACTATACAAAAATATTCCAAGTTGTATGGTTAGCAACACAATTTTTCCAAACTGTGTGCCAACCATGAACCTGTCTACAAACCCTTAAAAACCTCTAATATTTTTCTTGATACTGGAGCATGGTTTCTTCTTACCATTTTAAACTGTGTACCTTCAAAAAGGATTCCATAACCCTATAAAACCTTCTAAAATTGGGGGTGTTGCATCTATGACATCATCCAAAAGTTTCATATAGAGAGAAAATTATTCATAACTGGCCTATTTTCTAAGTGACCAAGGAATAGGGTTTTCCAGCACATATAATTTCCATTAATGGCATAATATAACATGTAAACTCCTATAAATTTCTTAGAAATTCAATCTTGTGAGAAGGTGATCCTTCTCTAATATAGATCATATTGATATAGTCAAATTCGTGCGAGTTTATATTTTTACAATGAGAGAAGAGTTTTATTACTTTAACTAGATTACAAAATTAGATAATAAATTATAAATTTATTAATATACCACTATTTTATTTAAATCTAACATCCATCACCACTAGTTTTAGAATATCTTATCCCATGTATATGCCAGTGGAAATGATCCATATTCCCCTTATCATAACCCAAATGGAGGTATGACCATCTAATCAAAGGTATTTAGGTAGGAATAACTTTCCTACTGCAATAACTTATAGCACCTTGATCCATTAATAGGACTCACTAATCTTAAAATATTAGATTATAATTTCCTCAATAGATTTCCTATTAGTTTCACTAATTCTCATGGATGCAATCAACCCTTAATACAATCTAGGTAAAGTTGACCCAAAACTCAAGAAAGATATTCCATGATAATTAAAATCACCCTAATTGAGGTTGGTTAAGAACTTTGAACTGTGTTTCTATTTCAACCCAAATAGTGGAAAGCTATATCAATTTAATATTTTATTTGAATGATTTTTATATTTATGTGTAAACTTCCAATTTTATCTTATTACATGATTATTAATATTAATTTGATTTTACTTAAGTGATTAACCATGTCAAGATAAAGTTTACACGTTCTATAATATTTAATTTAATTCCATCTTGCATGCTTGTTAATAAATTTAATAAATTATTTAAACATCTATAAATAATTAACTGATAAACTGACAAAAATAAAGAAAATAAAGAAAAATGGACATAATATTTTCTAATAGTTGGTTTATCTGGTGGATGTTAAACCAACCCCTAAAACTATAGAATAAAATCCTTGAACCAAGCATGTTCTAAGTTGCATCATTCCACCTGTACTCCTATGTACCTCCTGGATTGGTTTTTCCTCGGTTCTAAAAGTTATCTGCCTCCACACACATGAGAGCTCCATATATTATCTAATTTTACTCTCACACAAGTGAGGGGAACTAAAGGTTTGGTAAAAGGAGGTTTACATAAAATAAACCATGGGAACATATACCCTTACATATTGAGAGGAGAGGAATGAATCAAAATCCATTATACAATTTAATAAATTATTACAAAAACCATACAATAATGATAAATTAAATAAACAAATCATATATACAGGATGGAATGAGGTCATGGTTATCAACATACATATAAAAAATATGGGAAAGTACACTATCTAACATTAACATTAATTAATTATTTATTATTAAGATAAATTCACTTGAATTAATTAATTAATTAATTCCCTTGATCTTAATAGCCATCTAAAGTCTCTTGGTGATACCCATCATAGATGAAACATGAAAAATAAATGGGTTGATAGGTATTTGTAGATAATTACATTGAATTAATTAATAATTTATTATTTAAAAAAAACCCGTAACATAGTCAAAAATCAAATTCCAAGAGTGTAATTAGGTTTTTAATGCTGTAATTATATATTCTTTATGTAATTTAATTCTGTTCTACATTGGGTGACTACATGATGTTTACTAATAATCTACATGTCATTTTTGTCTCTTACTATATATCCAAGATAAACACCTAGGTAATCGACACGTATCTTAGCTGGGATACATGTCAAGTACTGATGAGATACACATCGTGTGTTCCACTTGTTGTGTGTTTTCATTACCCACCAATTGACTTGACATGTTCTTTAGATGTGGGGATTAATAAGTCACATGGAGTATATGTCAGTTACATGCTATGTATCTCATAAATGATATATCTTTTTAGTATCTCATGGTGTTATTCTGTGTATTTGACCACACAGTTAGTGAAAATTTCTTTGGTACACCATGTACATGAAAAAATGTGTATTACAAATATACAACATGTCACCCAAAAGACCATTTGTTTGGATGTCCCAATCAACATGTGTTGTGTATTAAATCCATAACATGTTATTACTTCTCAGAGTGTCATGTATCCCATGAAACTTATAGGTGTAGTGAACTTGGGTACACAACATGTACTTTTGGTCACACGTAATGCATCACTGTCCGCCAACTTGAGTCCTCAACACATTCTGATAGCATATCAAAATATTCTTCATCTATTATTAATATGTTTAATATGATATTAAAATTTAATGAAGATAATTAATTTGTATAAAATAAGTTAATTAATGAATAAACTAGAAGAAAAAAACTAACAACAATTTCTTATAGTCGATCAAAGAATAATAAATAATAATAAATAATTATGTAACCTCTCTAATACTAATTAAAGGTTCTAGGAGTATTGGAATCACTAGGAGGTCCTTTAATAATGTGGATTTTTTTCTTAATCCAAAAAAAATTCATGATGCACATGACGATGAGTTGTCATGACCAATATAATTAAAATGAATATTAATTGACAAGAACCCAAAACCAAGAAAATAGAATATTTTCACATATAATTTATAATTAATTTATTTAATTAAATAATTACCAATTATTGAATTATTTCTTCATTATTGATGATCAGATGAAGGCCTCTTATCATGCCATCATTATGTTAGTGAAATTAAGGATAGATTCCCTCTAAAGATGATCTATATAGTCTTCATGAACATCCAATCATTGCCATGGAATCCAATAGTTTCTAGCACAGATAGTTCTAAGGTTTTTAGTGATTGATATTTATCACAACCAAATCCTTTGAGAAAGAAGGGATTTCCTCTAATGGAGGAGGATAATTTTATCTATGTTCTTCCGATAATTCTAGGGGAGATCTCTCTAGGTATTGATAGAATCCTATATAGAAGTCATTGTGAACCATGAAATATTGTGTTTCTCATATTTGAAGAATTTGATAATTGGGATTAAATAGTGCTAGGGTTAAAAAATAATAATTGCATAAGGGCCCTTATTATTTTTTCCTTAATCCACATTGAAGGGTGTGAGAAAAATATCTTAGTAGGGTCTCATTATATAAAACTAGTATACTCCATAATATAAATGTATGTATAAGGAATAAAGAAACTTGTTTCATAAGCTTGATGGGTGTTATGTGCTAAAAATTACACCATGACTATCTATGAATTAGGTCATTTTTTACTAACCAAGACACAATAATACCTGATCATACCCACTTTGACCCCATTCTGGAATTCACATCGATGCCTCACACTATCATCCATGTAATCTATAATATATCTAAGGACTCAGGGTAGGTCTTCGTCCAAGTCCCAAATACTACTGCCTCAAAGTAGGGTCCTATGTCCAAGAATCCTGACCAAGCCTCTCACTAAGAAGGTCACAGATCCAAATATTGACTTCTACCTTCTCACTCAAGGTAAGTTCCAACCATACTTCATATCACAAGCCATATTGGACCCCATATCACTCATGGTTATCCTATTGTCTACTCTCTTATCAGAGCACATACTAAACTCTATAACACTCATGGAAGGCCCCTCATTCGATCTCATGACATAATCCCCATTCCAGGGGATGCATCCCTTTATGCCATATCCAGGACCCTATCTCACTCATGGAGGTTAAACACATACTATCTCACTCATGGTAGGGACCAACCATCTATTCTCACTCACATTAATGCTAATGGTGTCAATCCACACTCTCTCACTCATTGTCATACCATGATTAAAACAAAATAAGGATTATATCCCACTCATAATAGTCTAATTAGATTTATTTCACTTATATAAGGCCAAGGACTTAGGATCCACCACCCACACTGGAGTCTATCACCTATAAAAAGTACAAGCACATTCATGCAAGATAATAAAAAACACACATGGCCTACAAATCATCACACAATTCCACCCAACTATCCATATCCCTCAACTAACCTATCACATCACAACACATATCAAAACACCCATTAGGGAATCAATTAGAGTCCTCCAAACCCATCACGACCTCTTCTATTAGAACCATCTCAACCCTATCACCCCTCAGTGACATAATAATATGAAGGATCATCCTATCCCTAGCCTCAATAAGAAAATGTTCAAAACCTATACCAAATTTCATCCCAACCTAGTCTCGATACCTAAGGACCATCCCAAGTCATATCAATCTAAGAACCTTGTTATCCCCATGTCAAGTCCCTAGAAAAAACCCATGACCCACACTCAGGTCATGTATCATGTCTCCCATGGGATACTACTCAACCTATCACATGTTGGAACCAACTCTCTATTACATACATCCAACCCTAGAGGGATATTCTCACTTGCAGAAATTACCAAGACTTAATACAACCTCATAAGTGTGTCACTCTTCAAGGATGAGATGTAAGACTATACCACTTATAGTTAGTAGGCCTAAGACCCTCAGAATTTTCCAACTAGGCCTAGGGAAACCGTCCTAGTTTAACCACATCACATCTTGTTCCCCAAGATATATCCAAGTCCTCACATCAACTCAATCAGCACCCTCATACCCTTTGAGGAATATTATTCAAATGATTATCATTCACCCAAGTGTTAAACTAAACTCATAATGATCATAAGAGACCCAATATTATCTTATATATCATCCTAGGACACTCTTTACCCCAATCAATTATACAATAAATCTATGAAATATGAATGAAATAAGAGATCATATATAAAAATGAATATGGATTTATATTAAAGGGACCACCTTCCTCTATAAAGGAGTTACCACCTAAGCCAAGAATTGCACATCCTCAACCATACACTACAACAAACTGACTGTATAGTGGTGGTTTTTTTTATCCTGAGGTGGTCTAAACTGCCTTTTTTTAATATGGTTTCAAAAAACCACCGCTAAAATTGGTGTCAGCAATCAACATGCAGCAGTTTCTACCATTTAGCAGAACTTTTTAGAAAGTGTCATAGAAGACGTATTTCACGGTAGTTTATTTGTTTTCGTGGTAGTTTTTGATTAAAAAAATAACTAAGATATAGCGGTGGTTGAAAAACACCGCTAAAGTCTTCCCTTTTTATAGAAAAGACATCCACTAATATTGATAACACTACCTCTAAGTAACTTTTTTTCATATTTAGTGGCTATTTTAACCACCGACCCTACAAAATACCATAATATAGTGGCAGTTTAAACCACCATGAAGGAAATATATATCTATAGCAGCAGTTTATACCATATCTATATCATAAATTAAAAAAAATAAGCTCTAGGTTCTGCAACCCCAGAACCTGCAGCCAGAACAACAAAACAGTGACACCATAAATTTTATCAGATCATCAAATATATTATCAACATACAAGGAAGAAAAAATTTTAAAACTAAATAATCAACATACGTTGATTCACACCAAAACATAAATAATCGACACATTTACCAAGGATAACAACATATTAAAGGAAATAATACATTTCTCAATACATTGAAAGAATAAAATAAAACACAACACCTTAAAAGAATCAACCTATATGTAAAAGAGAGACAAAAAACTAAACATCATATATGATCATATAGAAATTTCAATCTTCATATCCAGTTGAAACACAACATATAGACACATTCTTATACAACACATACATAGGGCACCTATTATCCTAATCCCATCTAAAATATAAGAAAAATATAAAAAATACCCACATTGGACGTACTGATACATGAACAAACACTATCCACTAATCATTTACCAATGATGAACTCTTCTCGTTACCCTCTCCATCTCCATCTTTACTTCCTGCTACTAGTAACTGTAAGATAATTATATTGAAAATTAAACAATGTTGTATATTTATATTTAATCTTAAAATAAATAAAAGTTTGTGAACTAAATGATTTTGAAGTTGTGTGATTTACCTTCTCACCACCAGTCATCACTTGAAATCTTCATTTGTCTTCCAAAGAACTCAGATGGTAATAGTCCCAAACCCATCCATGCACTTGACTAGGATGCTCCTTCCCAAGGAATTTACTAACTGGGTGATCCTGGGAGACTGGGTAGGACTGTGTGGGATTGACATCACATAGATATTTAATTTTTACCTATAAATAAAATATCAATCATATTAGAAGAAATATATATTAACATAGTGGCAACTGATAATAAGTAATTATAATGAAAAATGAATTTATAACCCAGCTTATTTGGAAATATGATTAACAAAACTCCCATCAGTTTTTTATGAACATTCAACCACAATTCTGTTTGGGATTCTTATTGGTCTTAACTCAGTGAATATATTAAACAAATATAAATCAACAATTTAATATATTAACTAGATAATATATTTATAATAAATATTTAAACTAATGAAAAACTTACCAGAGTCGATAGGCTTATAGAAAAAATCTTTGACCCCGCAGTGCGAGTATAACACTTCCTCGGCATTCCTATCATTTAATCAAATAAAATTAAGTTCAGAACATATATTTTAAAAAATTAATGCAAAAAAAAGAAAATAAAGGATAACAGAATCATAGTACTAAGAAAAAAAATATACATAACAATGATAATGACTGACTGCACAAATGACATAAGTGGTTGATAAATTAATGGATAAATGCACATACAATCATTTTATCCTTCAATCATGTCGGTTTTTTATTTCATCATTACTTAATCTTCTTCATCCACTCTTGAAAGACTGATATTTTTAATATCATGATGGAGAAATAAGTTTTCTTCTTACTGTTGATGGGATTCAATGTCAGAGGTCAAATCATCCACCTCATCACCCATATCATACAAGTCTATTTGTTTTACATGAGAAACTACACTCCACCCTTCATCCATGACATATTTCACATAATATTTCATTTTCTCTTGCGATGATAAGATATAAAAATCATAGAGTTCACAATCACCAACATCCATCAAGTGAGATAATTTCATAGAAGTAAATTGCAAGGAATATCTTTTAACACACCTAATAATATCCACCAAATTGCATTTGAATAAAACAAATGAAAAATGTCCATGGTAGTTTAATTCGATAATATCACTTTAGAAAATGTAAATATTCCACTATTATGTGTTTTGAAACCCTATTCCTGATCAACTATACAGAATCTAAAGCCAATCACATTGTAGGCATCGAACTTTATAGCCTATTTTAGAGGACCTCGAGCAAGAAACTTAAAATATTCTGACAACTCTGATCAAGTATTATTATTCATGATCTAAAAAAATTAAGATACATTATTAGATTTACAAAATATATGTATCAACCTAATATACATATTTATTGCAATATTTATGAACATACATGTCATGCAAACCATTCTACAAGCTCTTTATTAACAGATTTTGTTATATCTTTCTCATTTTTTGTTCATCCTCTCATTCATCTCTCTATTTGTATCCTCAACTCTTTAATAAATGGATATGAAATTTCACTATTTAGTAGAACATATCTATGTTCGTGTAATAATTCCATTTTTGTTAGTGTAATAGTTGAACTCCTCCCAACTGATCGACCAATATGAGGAAAGATTTTTGATTTCCAATGTATTTCAGATTGATTAGATGTTTCTTCAACACATAAAACTCAATTTAATCTTATCTCAATATCATAAAATTATCTATAACAAAATGTAAGACACTAATCTTCCAAATAAACTTTAGAAATAGATCCTTTAGGTTGAGCTTTATTTTTCACATATGATTTCAAATTCCCAAGATATCTGTGAAATAAAATAAAAAAACATAATTTTGTATTTAATGAAGTACCAAGAACTGTTTACTGAAATGAAAAACATATAAATAAAGTACCTCTCAATTGGATATATCTATCGATAATTTATGGGACCTCTTAATTTAGCTTCCTCAACCAAATTCATATTTAAATGCATCATGATAGTAAAAAACGACGGAGGAAAGATCATCTCCATTGCACAATGTGTCAATAAAAATCTCTCCTGAAGGTTTTCAAGATGAAATGGATGTAAAGTTTTCTCACACAATTTTTTGAAATTTTTTTATAATTGGAGTACAATAGTATTAACCTTTTTAGGTAATAATGTACGCAATTCCAATGGAAGTAACTACTATAACAAAATATGTGAATCATGGATTTTAAATCCATGAAACCTATGATTCTTTAAGTCAACACACCTTGAGATGTTTCTTGAATACCCATCAGGTACCTTAATATGTTTTAAAATTTTAAGGAATGTATCTTTATCCCTATTTTTCATTGAAAAAATTGTCGGATCATAATTTCCATTCTCATCTTGCCATAGATCACGCTTTATGTTCATTTCTTATAAGTATTTCCAAGCATTGAGATGATCCTTCAAATTTCCATGCTCATTAAGAAATTTGAAGATCAAATTGTCACAAAATTTTTTCTTAATATATATCACAACAAGATTATGCTGCAAAAAAATTAAATTCCCAATATGGAAGTTTGAAGAATATACTTTTTTTCTTTCATCGTTGCGTTCCGATTTCACTAGATGATGCAATTTGAACTCATTTCCCAATATCATTCAAATGATTTGACTTCCCCAATTCTATTTAACCATTTCAAAGTTGTGTCAATATTTTAGAATCTATTAACAACTCTGGAGGTGGTCTAAGATCAATGAAACCATTGAATTTTGACTTGTTTAGCTGAAATATATGAGATAAATCAAGAAATATTTGATGACATAAGAAGCAACATTTTCTATTGTGAGGTAGCCACTTGGGATCAAAATGAAAGTTACAAATAGGAAAAAACAAACCCATGTATGTGTTCCAACCAGATGAATTCCCAAGTCCAGGGAAGTCACTAATGGTCCACATTAGAGCATCTTTTATTTTGAACATTTTTATAGAAGATGCATCATATGTCTCAAAATCGTTACTCCATAACTCTTATAATTATTCAATTAAAGGATACAAGTATACATCAATATCATTTCCTAGAATTCATTTTATAGGAATAATCATCTAAATGATAAAAGACCTTTGTTGCATACACATCTATAGAGGTAGATTATAAGGGATCAAAACAACCACCCAAATGCTATAATTGGTTCTCAAAGTCCCAAATGGGTTGAATCCATCGGAACCAATCCCAATAAAACATTCCTAGGATCAGATGAGAAATATGGATGTAATGAATCAAATTTATTCCATGATTGTGAATGTCTTGGATGTTGCAATAACCCATAATTTTTATTATCTATAGAATTACCCTTCCTGTGGAGAAGAGTTCAAAGGGGAAGGATAAGGAGGCTCAATCTGCAGTGGTGGCCAATATCCTGGTCGATGCTGGCAAGACGCTGGATGCGGATGGTCAAGGAAGTAAGACCGTAAATGATAGGGTGAGGGCTGGGGAAGGGCCTTCTTTGGTTCACTCAGTGGGGGTTGTGGAAGCCAGTTCATCTCCGAACTGTACAGAGTAGAATAGAGGCTTGGATCCAAAGTCCAGACCCGTTGTTTCTTTAAGCAATAGGTTTGATTGCCTTAGAAATGTTAGTTTTGATCCTATTTTAAGTATTGTTTTAGGAGATGGGGGTGGCAGTATGGGGGCCTCCAGGAGTGTGCAGGTTGATGGTGGTGTGATGGAGGTTCCCACGGTGTCTATGGATGAGGCGATTGAAGAGGGTGTGTCCCTCCCTTTGTTGATGAATGATACTCATGCGGTGGAGGAGGATGTGGCGATCGCAGAGGGTGTGCCCCTGCCTCTGCTGGTGGATGATACTGCTATGGGGGCTGTGACCCCAGAAAGGGAGGTTTCTACAGGTTCCCCTACTTTGGGATTGGGGGAGCAGGCCGGTAAAGGAGGGGAGAAGCGCTCTTTCAGTGAAGTGGTTCAAAGTGGGAAATAGAGAACTGCTTCAGTTGAAGGACCTGTTTCTGCCACTTCTAGACGTCGACCAAGGAGGGATTACTCATGTCTCCCGCAGCCGATGCAGACTCACTCCGCCTCCAAGAGGAATAAAGAGGTGACTGTGACCTGGGAAAAGAATAGTGAGATCAAGATGACAACACCAGATTACCATGTTTTAGATCAGCTCAGGAACCATGTAAACAGTGCTCACTACTGGAGGACTCCAGGATGGGAAACAGCCACAACTACTGGAGATGATGAGTCAGGAAGGGGAAGCGGAGATGAGTTTGGCTTGGATGATATGTAAATCTGTGTTGGTATGTTGTCTGATCCTTGTATGGCTGTGATCGGTTTGAGTTTGTGGTTGTATCCTGGGGTTCCGGTTCCCATTTAACCGGCTTTTGAAAAAAATGATTGGTTGCATTAAGACACACATGATTTTTTTTATAATTTAGACCAAGCTTGTTAACAACTTTTTTCATATCAAAAAAATACCTAGGGATCTTTTCTTCAAGAAATGCATCACAGAACAATTCTAATATCATGGAAATCACTTTATTTGTAATTCCACATAGGCATTTGATATGGTACAACTTTATCAGAAAATAAAATTTTGAATATTTCAAAACATCCACTATACAACTCTTGATTTCCATCATCAACTAAACCATGAAACACATCTATCTTCTTAGTGAATTTTTTTATTACATTAGTCTCCAAATAATCAAGAGGAGGATCTAATGATATGTTACAATCTTGATCTAGTTGTCCTACAGTCTCAAAAACATCACTTGTCATGTTGATATTTGTAGCACCTTCAATTGGTTGTTCCGATATGTTTTGATGTTGATGTTGGCGTCTTGAAATGAAGAATGCATCATTTATAAGTTTTTTCATTTCATTTTCCATTATCGAAAAAGTTGAGAGCTCATTCTGTGGATTGACATCAGTGCTCAAACTTTCTATAACGTTCAATTATTAATGCCAAATCCAACACAAATAATGATTAGGGAATTGATTCAATATCAAGTGTTCATAAACTTTATCTCTCTTCAACCATATTCTAAATTTACATTTCGGACATGGACATATTATTCTCCCATCAACAGATTGATTGGAAAATAAAAAATCAAAAACTCCTATAAACCCTTAGCATACTGATGTGTGTTCCTCGATAATGTTATCCAGCTTATATATATATATATATATATATATATATCAAAATGTGCCTACACATTATGAAAAAAATTTAAAACACACAACTATTACTAAATATGAAAAAGATTCATATATAGTAGTTTAAAAAAATATTAATATGTTAAATAACCATAAACTACCTTTTAAATGTACGTATAACCATTTGTGAAATAAGAATTACAGACAATTATGAAAAATAATAAAATTATTTAGACTATTAGAATATTTCAATTAAGAAACAAGTATAGAGTAGTGAAATTCAACCCTTCTTTAATTGATACAGAATAAGAAAATATAGGGAAACTAGAAATGCCTCAACAAATCAGTGTAATGAATCCATAAAGTTCTAAAATTATTTCTTATTATTTATCCACTTCTTTCCTTAGATTCTATTTATAGAAAAAACATAAATGGATAACACTATTTATAAAACCATTGAATATTCTACACATGGGTGTTTCCTAATTCTTCATCATACATTTAAAACCCAAAAGTTAGAAATTAAAATATAAACATATTACTGTTTAAAGTGCCACACACAAATTCAAAAATACTCAATGTATTTTAGTCCTAGTATCTTTTTTGATAGAGGCTTTCTACCATTCAAACAGATGAGATATGCTACTACTTAAATATAATAGGGAAATTTTAAACTTATATAGCACATGTAAGGGTAATATAATTTTTTCACATGATACATAAGGGTACCTCATAATTTTTATAATTTGTGTAAAGGTAACCTTTAAAATATACATCTCACATAAAGATAAGATTCATTTTACACATGCTGTATATAGGTAAATTATAATTCTATGTTAGGGTAATAAATAATTATAATAATTCATTAAGGGTAACTAGTAAAGTTGTGTAATTGTAAGCTTTTACTTAAACTAGTCATGTAAAGGTAACTAGAAAAGTCGTATAAAGGCACTCAGAGGTTACATAAGGGTAATAAGAATTTTCTAAAGCACCCGTAAAGGGGAAAAAATTCTATACACTATTTAAAGGTAGTTAGTTCACTACACAAGGGTAACTTAAATTTTTTTCATACTACTTAAGGGTATCTTAGCACTTGTGTAGAGGTAAAAAAAATTGTGTGAAGGTAAGAAACACTTGTTTAAAGGTAAGAATCACTTGTGTAAAGGTGAGAATATAATTGATTCCAATACTAGAAATTGCATACATGTTTTTTCTATGATACAGTCACATTAAAATTTCTAAATAACTTATTTTACCACATTCTTGATAGGAAAGATTCCTTACATCATCCATCATTTTTTTACTCTCTCAACTGAAGTGCACTGTGTTGCATTTGTTGTCAATGAGGCATGAAGTTGTCTTGGAATGAATGGAAGTCAAGGAATGTCAAGATGTGAATGACAAAGGTTGTGATGGTGTTGGTGATGAAGAGATAATGGCCATAGTACTAAGATGCATGTCACTTAGGAGATTCACTAAGTGACATAGGAGATGATGGTTGAAACATTCTCTAAGAAAATCAGACGATTGTTGAGCTGTTCTTAAAGTTCCAAGAACTTGTATCAACTGGATACAATGTCACAAAAATGTTTGAAGTCCATGCATTGTCTTCAAAATGCATGAGGAGATGAAATGATCCATCCACAATCACTAAGTGGATGAAGTGGTGCTAATGAAGTCCATGTACTATTTATTAGTGCATGATGAATTGAAGATGATCCAATTGATCTCTGATTAGATCAATGAAGCTCGTTTAAGAACATGTGTGATTCATGAGATTCAGTTGAAGAAGTCCCTCCTAAGTATTGAACACATATGGAAGAGGAGATGAAGAAGATTAAGAAGAAACCGTTTGAAATTCCATTCCTAAGTGATGAATACATGTTGAAGATAATGGAGGAATTTCAAATGAAGAAGAAGAAAGGAAGAAGGAGAAATGAGGAAGAAGAAGAAGTGGAATTTGGCATTTACACTTGGTTACTTTGTTTGTAAACAAAGCACTTAGTGTTTAAAGTAGCAAAAAATAGCCACCAAGGAGGCCAGCCGAGGGATCACCCAAGGCACATATGGGCCTAAGGCGCCACGCCCATGGGGAACCCTCAAGGCCAAGGCGCTCCCTGAGGCAAGGCAGGGGCCGTGTATAAGCCCCGAGGCCACGCGGTGATGAAGCCCGCGCAGCGTGAGCGCGAGGAGCGCGCCCGTGAGGTGCATAGTGGGCGCTAGGTGCGCGCCCGCAGAGGCGAGAGTGGGCGCAGAGCGCGCCCGCAGAGAGAACCCGGTGCGGGGCGGCACCGGGAGGGGAGAAGTTCAATTGAACTGAGGACGGCACGCAGTGTTTGATAAACCACATGGAAAATGGCCGCCGTTTCGATGTGGGACGCGGAATTTTTCCGCGGGAGCGATCCTGGCCGCACAATCAATCGCGCGGATGATCTAAGCCGCACATCTGATCCCGCGCGAGATCTTCAGATCCAGGCCGTCCGATGTATTTCAAATGCCGTATCCAACGGCCCAGCATTCGTCCTCAACCTCGAGCCACCCCGAAGCCACCCGCGAGCCGCCGCATGAACCAGAGCCTCCCGATGACTGCATTCGAGATTCCGGCCACCTCCGACGAAGATGAAGACACCATTGAGCTCGTCTGGAAACACTGAACATATACATGCAATAAAATATGCATGCAAACGTTGGATGGAGAATTTCGAGTATCGGCCGAGGCAAACAACTTTGCCGAGGCCTCGGTGTATTCGTGCTTTGCGTGGATTGTTTTTAAACGAAGGTATACATGCATTTGCATGCACATGCACGTGGAGGAAAACAAAGAAAAGGAACCCGTGTTGAAACAGAGGAAAGAAATCAAGATTTGGAAAATCTTGATAACCCGAAAATTTCGGGGATTTGAGATTTATCCCACGTGGAAGTTTTGAGGCCTCTCTGCCTATAAAAGGAGCTCCCAAGCATCATAGCTGCTTGCTGATGTACTGAAAACTTGAAGTCCCATGAGTGCTCCAAGCCTCGCGAAGTAGAAGCCCTGCGCGTACCACTCGCGCGGCAGAAGCCCGAAGCCTCCTGTTGGCTTCGTGAGTTCCTTTCACGCACACTTGCGTGAAAGAAGAAGAAGGGGGACCCCTGCGCGCCTTTCCCTTGCGCAGCAGGAAGACCCGTGGCCGCAACATCTTGCGCGCCCACGGTTGAAGCCCCGCGGTGTTGCACCTTGCACACCCGAGTGCTTGTGCGGCAGTAGTACCTGCGCGCCCGCGGCCAGTGCATCTTGCGCGGTAGTGTTGAGGAAGAGTGGATGCACCCCTTGCGCGCCTTCACTAAGGAAGGGGCTTGTGTTGAGAAGACCACACCCTACGGGTTGTGGGTGCTTGGCAAGGAAGAAGGCCGAGGCCTTGCCTCGTGTGTGTGCCAAGTGAAGTGGAAGACCACACTTTGTGTGTGTGTAAGAATTGAATAATCCATAGTCTTGGTTGTGCATTTGAACAAAGAAGAACACACTTTAAGTGTGTGCATTTGAAGAGGCCGAGGGTTGTGACCTTGTGTGTGCACACTTCGAAGAACAAATTAAAAGAACACTAAAGTGGGTGTGTGCAACAAGAAGAGGAGAATAGGCCAAGTTTCAAGTGTGTGCAAAATGAAATAAGTGTGTGTAAGGAGACAAGTTGGCCGAACCTAAGTGTGTGCACTAAGAAGTGTGTATACACTTAGAAGAAATAAGGAGTGACCCACACTAAAGTAGAACACACTCTAAGTGTGTAAAAAAATTGGATAAAGTGTGTGAAGGAGGAAGAAGGTGTGTGCTTAAAGTGACTACACCCTTTGTGGGATTATTGCACCTAGAAGAAAGAGAAGGAGAGTGCATGCATGCATGCATGCACGTGCACACGTGAATAGTGCTAAATCAGTTGTGTGCATTTGAGTTGTCCAAGACCAGGAGGTTCTTGAAGAATTGAGAAGGCCATGCTATCAGTGCATGAGGAAGAAGAGCTGCCATGAACTCAGTGCATGATGTTGAATTGAGTGAGACTGAAGCCAAGCTGAAGTGAAAGATATTATTTGGCTGAGTATTTAGTAATTGAGAAGACCCTGATCAACAGAAGTGATCAGAAGATTTGAGCAAGACCAATAGACCTTTTCAGAGGCTATTGAAGATTCTTGAAGAGTGAAGCCAGGTCATCCTGAAGAAGGAGATAAAGCCTGAGCTAGACGAGAAGCCCTGATCAACCACAAGTGATCAGAAGAGAAGAGCAAGGCCAGCAGCCTTTACCCCAGGCTGCTGAAGTTACTTGAAGAAGCTTAAAGAGAAGAAGAGCTACTCGTGTGACTCGAGGAGCCAAGAGAAGACCCTGTGGGACTCAGGGAGAAGAAGTATTCAGTGGGATTCTGGAGCAGGCCAGTGGGACTCTGGTAACACTGTGGGACGCAGTATAAAGACCCTCCTGTGGGACTCAGGAGAGATACGGTGGGAAGCTGTATCGACCATTGTAATTCTAACAAGTTATAATGGGAGAATCCATGCTGGGAAAGCATGGAAAGGATGTAGGCCTTTGGTGCCGAACCTTGTAAATCCTTGTGTCCTGTGCCTTTTCATTACTGCATCATTCGGGAAAGGTTGAGAGATACAAGAAGAGTGGATCGAGGCTTTAACCATCCATATAGGTTTAATTGATAAGAATCCATTAGTAAAAAGTTTTAAAGGATCACTGATTCACCCCCTCCCCCTCTCAGTGATTCACACTGATCTGGGCACTTCAATTGGTATCAGAGGGAAGGTTACCTCTAAAAGATCCAAGGGAGTCTTTATGAAGTGCAGATTTGAGGAAACGAGCAACCAGCCTCAAATGGAGATATCTCCCAAGACTCAGAAAAATAGAAAGAAGAAACAGGCCAAGAAGATGAAGAAAGCCTGTCCTAGCTGTGATGAAGTTGAAACAATGAATGATCTTCAGAGTGCACTCAAATATCTTCAGAAGACAGTTCCCATGGAAGTGGAAAAGTGTATAGCTACAGGCATCCATGATCTTCATGAAGAAAAATCACAGTTAGAAGAAGAATCCAATGCTATGGAAGATCAGCTGGCTAAAAGGGTTGGCATAACCAACACTCTCAGAAAGCTGGTAAATGCCAAAGATGAAACAGTATCTCTTTGCAATGAAAGATATGAAGACACTACTGAAGAATTGCAAAGAAGCCTTTCTGAGAAAGAATTCTTTAAAGTAATAATCAAAGATGTTTACCATGCACTAGAGAAGAGGCATAGAGTATCAATGGTTGTTAAAGATGCTCAACTTGAAGACAAAGTAAAATTGGTGAAGGAGCTGGACAATTCATTGCAAGAATTGAAGAAGGTGCATGAAGACCAGATGAAACAACTGGTGGAGAATTGCGAAGGAAAGCTAAGAACTGTTGAGGATGAGAAGAACTCCCTTAACATGAAATGCTTAGAACTAGAGGTGATATTGAAAAATCTGCAATCACCCAAAGCTGAATCCTCCCAGACAGCTGGAAGAAGAAATGTTTCCACTCAAGTGAGCTTTGAGCAGGATGATTCTAAGAGAAAGACATCCTCTAATAAAAGTGCAACATCTTCTAGAAAGAAGGTACCATCCATACCATCTTGTACTGATGCTTCTAATTGTGTCTCCACAGAAAGTGCAGGATGGAAGAATAATTCCAAACAAGTATGGATGAAGACAATGAAGAAAGAGAGATCTCCTGAAACAACACAACTTGTCAAGAAAAGTACCCAGCAATCAGAAGTACACAAGAGGTCAAGATTTGTGGGTCAATGTTGGTGTTGTAACAAGTATGGGCATTGTGCAAAGGATTGTTGGTACAATCCACTGAATGCCAAAGCACAGAG
Source organism: Viscum album (assembly GCA_963277665.1). Classification (NCBI taxonomy): domain Eukaryota; kingdom Viridiplantae; phylum Streptophyta; class Magnoliopsida; order Santalales; family Viscaceae; genus Viscum; species Viscum album. The sequence goes on along the minus strand of OY728139.1, from coordinate 1,517,147,017 downwards.
GAAGCCCATGCCTAGGGGGAGCAAGCCAGAAGAAAAGAAGCAACATCCACAGGTCCAGAGACATCTGTTTACTGCAAATAGATTTGGATTACTTGACAACATCTGGGATGATTGCAAAAGTGGTCAAAAAGATACATGTCAATCTCCAACTGTATCCAGAGCTAGAAAGAAGAAAAGATCACAGAACCTGGCTCAGAAAGATTCCTTGGGAAGCAAGAAGAAAGTAGAAAATGCTCCCAAGAAGTGTTTGAGAAATGAAGAGAAGTCCTTGGAGTCTGAGTCCAAGAAGGGTGATGCATCCAGAAGGACCACCAAGAAATGCTTCTACTGTGGGAAGAAAGGACATATCATGGATCTTTGTAAAGAAGCCATGAAATTCAATAGAGGTAGACTGAACTCCAGAAGACAATCAATCCAGAAGAAGAAGGGATTGATTGAAAATAAGTTGCCTAAGAGAGGTAGCTTAGCAGCATCCAAAGAACCATGTGAAACTTCCAAAACTGAGGCCACTCTTCCAAATGATTTACTAGTCATATGGCCAAATCAGTTGCAACTTGCCAAAGATCTGCAAAAAGCTGAAGATGAAGCTCTGGCAATTGCTAAAGCAAAAGGGAAGAAGAATATTTCACATGAAGATGTATTGAGATCCACACCAGCACCAACATCATTGAAGATCAAATGTGCAAGTGTGAAGACTGGTGAAAATGGGACATCTCGGTTGAGAGAATCTTCTCAACCTTGTTGTTCACATTGATGAACCAAGGAGGTTCCATCTTATTCCCTTATACTTCTGGTATTTACATGTGCTGACATTGCAGGGAATTGAAGATGATGATCATTCTCAACTGGAGGATGGTTTGGACAGAATGGAGTGCACCCCTTGAGGGGGAGCCAATCTGGAGAAGATGATGTTCTGAAATTAATATCATCTTGAGAAAATGGATGAAAGGGGGAGCTTTATCTTTGCACTGAACTTTCTAATGAGTTTTGTGGAGTATGTGCAGGATTTAGAAATTCATTGAATATATGAACCCCTTAGCATGATCTCACATGTTTACAGTGAATGTGGACAGCATTGAGTTCCTTGGTTACATCACTCTTGTTTTCTACACCGGGTTAGCCCAAGTAGACTTAGAGTTGATCTACTAAAGGTTCTTTGCTAAAGAAGAACATGTGACATCATCCCTCTCTCAGTGTTTTTCAAGAAAATACTTTTCAAAGGGAGAAAGAGATTTTTGAAAGAGAACCACACCACACCTTTGCATTTGATTGCCAATAAGGGGGAGAAATATTGGCACACATATTGACCCATTCATATGTGCTGAAGGAGTGTATTGACAACAAATACAAAGGGGGAGATTGAAGTGCACTGTGTTACATTTGTTGTCAATGAGGCATGAAGTTGTCTTGGAATGAATGGAAGTCAAGGAATGTCAAGATGTGAATGACAAAGGTTGTGATGGTGTTGGTGATGAAGAGAGAATGACCATAGTACTAAGATGCATGTCACTTAGGAGATTCACTAAGTGACATAGGAGATGATGGTTGAAACATTCTCTAATAAAATCAGACGATTGTTGAGCTGTTCTTAAAGTTCCAAGAACTTGTATCAACTGGATACAATGTCACAACAATGTTTGAAGTCCATGCATTGTCTTCACAATGCATGAGGAGATGAAATGATCCATCCACAATCACTAAGTGGATGAAGTGGTGCTAATGAAGTCCATGTACTATTTCTTAGTGCATGATGAATTGAAGATGATCCAATTGATCCCTGATTAGATCAATGAAGCTCGTTGAAGAACATGTGTGATTCATGAGATTCAGTTGAAGAAGTCCCTCCTAAGTATTGAACACATATGGAAGAGGAGATGAAGAAGATTAAGAAGAAACTGTTTGAAATTCTATTCCAAAGTGATGAATACATGTTGAAGATAATGGAGGAATTTCAAATGAAGAAGAAGAAAGGAAGAAGGAGAAATGAGGAAGAAGAAGAAGTGGCATTTGGCATTTACACTTGGTTACTTTGTTTGTAAACAAAGCACTTAGTGTTTAAAGTAGCAAAAAATAGCCACCAAGGAGGCCAGCCGAGGGATCACCCAAGGCACATATGGGCCTAAGGCGCCACGCCCATGGGGAACCCTCAAGGCCAAGGCGCTTCCTGAGGCAAGGCAGGGGCCGTGTATAAGCCCCGAGGCCACGCGGTGATGAAGCCCGCACAGCGTGAGCGCGAGGAGCGCGCCCGTGAGGTGCATAGTGGGCGCTAGGTGCGCGCCCGCAGAGGCGAGAGTGGGCGCAGAGCGCGCCCGCAGAGAGAACCCGGTGCGGGGCGGCACCGGGAGGGGAGAAGTTCAATTGAACTGAGGACGGAACGTGGTGTTTGATAAACTGCATGGAAAATGGCCGCCGTTTCGATGTGGGATGCGGAATTTTTCCGCGGGAGCGATCCTGGCCGCACAATCAATCGCGCGGATGATCTAAGCCGCACATCTGATCCCACGCGAGATCTTCAGATCCAGGCCGTCCGATGTATTTCAAATGCCGCATCCAACGGCCCAGCGTTCGTCCTCAACCTCGAGCCACCCCGAAGCCACCCGCGAGCCGCCGCATAAACCAGAGCCTCCCGACGACTGCATTCGAGATTCCGGCCACCTCCGACGAAGATGAAGACACCATTGAGCTCGTATGGAAACACTGAACATATACATGCAATAAAATATGCATGCAAACATTGGATGGAGAATTTCGAGTATCGGCCGAGGCAAACAACTTTGCCGAGGCCTCGGTGTATTCATGCTTTGCGTGGATTGTTTTTAAACGAAGGTATACATGCATTTGCATGCACATGCACATGGAGGAAAACAAAGAAAAGGAACCCGCGTTGAAACAGAGGAAAGAAATCAAGATTTGGAAAATCTTGATAACCCGAAACTTTCGGGGATTTGAGATTTATCCCACGCGGAAGTTTGGAGGCCTCTCTGCCTATAAAAGGATCTCCCGAGCATCATAGCTGCTTGCTGATGTACTGAAAACTTGAAGTCCCGTGAGTGCTCCAAGCCTCACGAAGTAGAAGCCCTGCGCGTACCACTCGCGCGGCAGAAGCCCGAAGCCTCCTGTTGGCTTCGTGAGTTCCTTTCACGCACACTTGCGTGAAAGAAGAAGAAGGGGGACCCCTGCGCGCCTTTCCCTTGCGCAGCAGGAAGACCCGTGGCCGCAACATCTTGCGCGCCCACGGTTGAAGCCCCGCAGTGTTGCACCTTGCACACCCGAGTGCTTGTGCGGCAGTAGTACCTGCACGCCCGCGGCCAGTGCATCTTGCGCGGCAGTGTTGAGGAAGAGTGGCTGCACCCCTTGCGCGCCTTCACTAAGGTAGGGGATTGTGTTGAGAAGACCACACCCTACGGGTTGTGGGTGCTTGGCAAGGAAGAAGGCCGAGGCCTTGCCTCGTGTGTGTGCCAAGTGGAGAAGAAGAACCCGAGGCCATGTGTGTGCACAAAGAACAACACCAAGTGGTGTGTGCCAAGTGAAGTGGAAGACCACACTTTGTGTGTGTGTAAGAATTGAATAATCCATAGTCTTGGTTGTGCATTTGAACAAAGAAGAACACACTTTAAGTGTGTGCATTTGAAGAGGCCGAGGGTTGTGACCTTGTGTGTGCACACTTCGAAGAACAAATTAAAAGAACACTAAAGTGGGTGTGTGCAACAAGAAGAGTAGAATAGGCCAAGTTTCAAGTGTGTGCAAAATGAAATAAGTGTGTGTAAGGAGACAAGTTGGCCGAACCTAAGTGTGTGCACTAAGAAGTGTGTATACACTTAGAAGAAATAAGGAGTGACCCACACTAAAGTAGAACACACTCTAAGTGTGTAAACAAATTGGATAAAGTGTGTGAAGGAGGAAGAAGGTGTGTGCTTAAAGTGACTACACCCTTTGTGGGATTATTGCACCTAGAAGAAAGAGAAGGAGAGTGCATGCATGCATGCATGCACGTGCACACGTGAACAGTGCTAAATCAGTTGTGTGCATTTGAGTTGTCCAAGACCAGGAGGTTCTTAAAGAATTGAGAAGGCCATGCTATCAGTGCATGAGGAAGAAGAGCTGCCATGCACTCAGTGCATGATGTTGAATTGAGTGAGACTGAAGCCAAGCTGAAGTGAAAGATATTATTTGGCTGAGTTTTCAGTAATTGAGAAGACCCTGATCAACAGAAGTGATCAGAAGATTTGAGCAAGACCAATAGACCTTTTCAGAGGCTATTGAAGATTCTTGAAGAGTGAAGCCAGGTCATCCTAAAGAAGGAGATAAAGCCTGAGCTAGACGAGAAGCCCTAATCAACCACAAGTGATCAGAAGAGAAGAGCAAGGCCAGCAGCCTTTATCCCAGGCTGCTGAAGTTACTTGAAGAAGCTTAAAGAGAAGAAGAGCTACTCGTGTGACTCGAGGAGCCAAGAGAAGACCCCGTGGGACTCAGGGAGAAGAAGTCTTCAGTGGGATTCTGGAGCAGGCCAGTGGGACTCTGGTAACACTGTGGGACGCAGTATAAAGACCCTCCTGTGGGACTCAGGAGAGATACGGTGGGAAGCTGTATCGACCATTGTAATTCTAACAAGTTATAATGGGAGAATCCATGCTGGGAAAGAATGGCAAGGATGTAGGCCTTTGGTGCCGAACCTTGTAAATCCTTGTGTCCTGTGCCTTTTCATTACTGCATCATTCGGGAAAGGTTGAGAGATACAAGAAGAGTGGATCGAGGCTTTAACCAGCCATAGAGGTTTAATTGATAAGAATCCATTAGTAAAAAGTTTTAAAGGATCACTGATTCACCCCCTCCCCCTCTCAGTGATTCACACTGATCTGGGCACTTCATCAACATCATTATTTTCATCAGTTTTATCATGTATAATCATCCCATTATCTTCTTTAAATGTTACATTTTCTTTCACGTGTGGATGAATAAATAGAAACCAGTCAAATATCAAATTTTTCATTCCACTCCTTTCATTATAATCATTAATACACTAAGACTTATTTCTATGAATTTTAATACCAAACATAATTATTTATCTAGAAGGAAACTTTTTTTATATGGTAACTCACTTTATTAAGAATTAAAAAAGGTATTCCAATACAACTATAACAAGGGAAGCGTATAAGTAATCTATTTGAAGCACTATTAAATACAAAATTAAAAAAGACATAATTTAAAACTTGATTGAGATCCAATCAGTATCATACATCCAGATTCTCTCTATTATGATAAAAAATATTTTTTAAAAATATAAATTTTATATTATAATAAAAAAATACATTAAAAATGAATATTTGAATAAATATTAGGACAATAAAATAATTAAAAAACTAAATACATATTTTTTGGTCGTGGAAATGATTTATTAAAGAATAACATTATTCCACACTATATGAAAAATCCTATATTTTATAAAAATGTTTTTATCATGGAATGAATTTATAATACCAGCATGAAATAATCCAATATCACATATCTAAAGAAAAAATCCAATAAGATAATCTAAATACCTATTTTAATTTTAAATTCATCAAAGAATGCCAATATCTATCCAAATAAACCATAAGATATAGAATATGATATAATTTATGCATACTTGTAGTGAACGAAACAAAGTATAAGACATGGAATAAGAAATAACTAATATATACTAGTAACATTTCAATCAAAGAACAAGTCTTGGATTAAGTTAAAATAAAAAATTTTAAAAGAAAAAATATTATTTCTTCATCCAAATAAGTTTTCAATGCTTAAAAATATATTTTTGGGAAAAAACTCTTTAGAAAAATAGGTAGTATCCAAGGAAAAAGGTTTTTACACATTGAACCCTTTAAATATAATAATTTTTCCATTAATAAAAAATATGTTTACATCTTAATACATACTAAATGAATCAAGTATGGGTAAAAATTGATAAATGTGATTGAATTATAAGAAATAATAAAAAATCCAAAAGGATATGTTTTCAACATATAATATCTTATATAATTAAAGTATGGTTCATGAACTAAGCCATACCCAAAAAATTTTATAAATAGAGTGAAACACGTGTTTATTCAATTTAATGTTTTGGTTCAAGAAAATCATACACCATAAATTTACAAAATAAATATAACTCATTTTTATAAAATTAAATTTTTGTTCAAAACACAATTTTATACTCAACACTTTTTTAAATTAAATGAAACTAATATAAATATTGTTAATGTTTTTATTAAAAACCCAATTCATTCTTAAATAATTTATTAATTATGGAATTCCATAAATGAAACATCTTAACTTCATTTCTTAACCTAAAACCAAAATAAAAAAATTATTTATACTTTATCCAAGTAACAACATAGCATAACAAATCAATTCCACTATTTATATAACATAACCATGTAGAAATTTCTTTAATAATCCCAAGGATGTAATCATAAACATGAGTAACTTACTTCTAGTTTAATATAACATAACTACTTGAATTTTTTTAATTATTTCAAGCATGTATCCATGTCATTAGTAGCTTATCACTAAATTAAAAACCTATATGAAAATATTTCATGTTATGTAGAAATAAATAGATAAAATAATTTCTCATTCTTTATAAAAATTAAATTATTCTAGAATGAGAAAATTAATAAATTTTTTAGGAAAGGATAACACAATCATTAATAACAATTAAAAATATCATGATAACACATCAGTTGGTATAACACTGAATACATAATAAAAATAATAGAGAAAATGGGAAGAATAAGTTACCATGATTAATGGGTATACTTTTTTGGAGATACAAGATTTTAGAAGCCACAACATAGGGGAGATGAGGCTCAGGACCGGCGGTGGGAAGCGGTGAGGTGTGGCGAGGATCAGGACTGACAGTGAGGTGTGGGACCGACGGTGAGGCGTGGTGACAACGTGCGACAGAGAGGCGTGGTGAGGGTAGGGCTACGGGGGGTCGTGGGAGTGGGGGTTCGGGTGAGAAGTGTCGGATTTTTTAAAAACATGAAAGATTTAGCAATAGTTTTTAACAGATCACTACTAAATTATTTTAAAAAATAAATTCATGATAGTTTAATAAACTGCATCTAAACACTTATTTTGGTGTAGTGATATGCATCTATTCCTCGTTCCAACTCATACCACCACCTGATCACAAATATTACACGAGAAATAAAAAATAATTAACTATAAACACTCATAATTAATTTTTTAAGTTAAACTAATAAGGCATAATTGATGGTAAAACTCACTAGGCATCACTGTCTCACTAAATCCTTGAACAAACACCAATGGAAGGTCTATGGTAAATCCTTGAAAACAATGTAAGTGTAAAATATATCACCCCACACCTAGTTTATCACAAATTCTATCCAATTTCATAATCATCATAAAATAAATTAGGGAACGAACTTACCTTGATCGAAACAATAAAAGATGATGCGAGTTCATCTACTCAGGACCTCCTCTGGCCACTTCACACAAAATCCCCATCATTATAGATTATTTATATAATGATTAGGTGGGAATCATCTCTGAAACCTAGCATACATCAAATAAAAATCAAGGGCTATGAAGGGAAACAAAACCAGAGACAAAGTCATGGAACTTACCTCATATTACTTCTGAAACACATCTGGAATCCCCCCAAGACAAATAGGATTGAATGAGGAACATGGTTGGTTATAATAAAATAATAAATTACCTATCATAACCTCCCCAAACCCATAAATCATGAAACATTAAAAGTTAGAAAAGATAATATTTCATCTTCTAAAAGCACACACCCATGCACTATTCATAATGTGACCAAAACGTTTAAAACCATAAATCCCTTTCTCCGAGTGCATTCATAACTTGAACGAAACATGGAAGAGGGGAACTCCCTCATCCAAACCTCATTCAAATCATAAACCATGTTTTATTCTATGAAATACTCAAGGAAGAGTCCCCAACTCTATTTCTTACCTCATTCATAGTATGACCCCTATGGGTCACGTCATGAATGGTTGCAGCTACAAAAATTAAACTTCTCAGGTCCCCAACACTTCTCCAATCCACATAAGAGAAACCGTACTACAAAATAGACCTCATTAAACATCTAAAAAAAACTTTTAGATATTTATAAATGATCAAAATATTTATTTGAGTCCCAATTCAATAACTAAACCCCTCTCTAGGCAAAAAATTCAAATTTCCACTCAAAATAAAAACCTAAAAATCTACGATTCATCACAATAAACATGTTTAAAAATTTTGTGAATTAGGAATTAATAATGGGGTTCTATGAATTAGTAAGTTTGGGTTTACTATAAGAAATACATAGAGTGTAATAATGAAGTTTTTTATAAAAATTCAAAGGAGAGAGTCTTTTAGGATATGGTGGGGGACTTATTTGAAAAACTAAAATGAATATCAAGTGAGAAATTTTTGGGGTTTGATAATAATGTTTCTAGAAGTAATAAATGTAATAACACATAAAGTATAAAATATGGTCACATTATTTTGAATAATTGCATGAATAGGGTGTGATAATAAGAGAGTGTCAATTCACCAGAAGGAGTAGGTTATTGTAACAAGAGTCATTCAATCATAGGTTCGTTCAATAAAATATTTGTAGGATTATATATATGTGATATATTTAGAATAGGAAAAATCAAACAACTAAGAAAATTTAGTCAGAGAAAATATTTTACTAAATGAAGGGTTCCTCCATGCACCTTAGAGGAGGAAAACTTCATCCCAGGCTGATTGGATGGTGGTGGTGACTAGAATTACTGGGATGAATCTAGTATATAAGGAGGGGTGGATCACTTGTGATCAACATAAAGGAAAACTAATTAAAGATATTGAGAGATCAATATCATTTTAATCATTACTCTTTTTTATTTAAATCAAGTGAAGCAATATTCCCCTGTGGATTAGGGCTCAAGATAGATCCATGTAAGCCCCCTTGTGTCATTATTTTCCTTTTGAGTTTTCTTTAAGTTTTTGTTTCTGATAAAATTTTCTGTATTCTTCCAAATTTTTATGTTATGGTGAGGTGATTTTGGTAGAATTTTATTCTATGTTCTAGGAATAACATATTGGATTCATTCTATAGGTGTTTCTTTTTCATGTGAAGTTTCAGTTATGTATCTTTTGATGGTTTAATTAGAAGGTTTATGTGGACCCAAAATCTTCAAGGATATGGTTCTTTCCCATTATATAATATCATTCTATCTTACCATACTTAGCTAATTCCATTTTATGGTCATGGTAACCTAGTCTTTTTCTGGGATCGATTTTTTTATTTTGGATTTCCATGATTAAGGGTTCTTTATAGCTTCTTGAAGTCTTCCTTGCTTCTTTGTGGTGGATTAACACCATGCATAATGAAAATAATAAACTAAGGCAGGGTTTTTAATGTGTTTTCCTTTTCTTTATAGGCCATTAAATTCTTGAACATTTTAAAACCATTTTATCAAAGATTATACTTGTTTATTGGACTTATAAATTGGTTGTTAAAGATTTATGAAATCATTTTTTAATTTCAAAAGGAGTTACCTTGAATTCCAATTTTCCTTTTTTTATTACAAACTTTTATGAATTATATGTGTTTTATAAAATCACTAAGAGGATTTTATCAAATTATTTTGTATTTTATGTGATATTTATAGTATTTAAATGATTTTATATGGGTTTTTTACATGTTTAAATTGTTTGTTTGGTTATTAGTTCCTAGTCATTCATTTTTGATGTGTTTCTTGGATATGTTATCATGATTCTTATAGATGATATATATTTATGTTATTTTATAATTTAATGAGTGATATTTTTCTTATTTTCACATATGGTATATGGGTTTTAGTGGTTTAGAAGTGATTTTTACTTTTGTTCAGAAAAGTGGTTTCTAGACATCACTTGGTTTCAAAAAATATTTTCAAAGAATAGAATTATATAGAGAATTATCAGCTGAAAGGAAAAATCCTATTCAGAAAATTATATAAAATTTTTTGTTCATAAAATTATCTATATCCTTGTTTTAATCCCCATTAAACCATGTTTTATATGATCCCATGGATTTAGTGATTGAATATGGTTATCATTAAATGCTTTTGTGAACTAAAATGGGGGATTTACATGAGGGGTGTCTGAAGGTGGTATGAGGTATGATATTGTGATGTTTTTAAATGGGTAAGATTATTGATACATCATAAATGTTACCTAACCTCTAATAACTATAATCATAAAAACACTAAGTATCTAGGTGGGAGATTTAGAGATGATTATTATGCTGGTATGATGAGACTCTAACTAGTATCCTCTAGTACACCATTCTTTCTTACCATGGGGAATGTTACCAGTGAGGCTAGGTTAGATAAAAATATAAAGTTATTAACTATGTGAATCATTGATAGGTTGGTATAAGGTTCTTACTGAGTATATCTAGGACTACCTCACAAAGACTTTAGGAGCTTCACATGATTACTTTTATTTTACTCAGTTTCTCTTACTACTATTAACTAATTATGTTTTTATATTATATTAATTTATTTTTATATCATGATGTGTATAACTTAAAATTTCCATTTTTATGGATTGAATTATATGTATTCTTTTTATTATTATTAAATACTCATGATTGTCCTTGTTTTATAACTGCTTCTGATACTTGATGTTTAGATGTGTAGTTTTCACCTTTCTATTTATTTTTCTTATCCTTTGATTTCCTTATTTAGTTAATCTAGGGATTAATTCATGGTGTTTAAAAAGTTATTTAAAGAATATTCTAAAAACTATGTTTTTAAATGGGTTTTTCAAATTAAAATCCAAATGTTTTAAATTAATGTTTTTAGGTTTTTAAGGAGGATTTTAGAAATGACATTGAGTTGTTTTCCCTAAAACATGTTAAAAACATAATTTAAATAATAATATTTAAAACTAGTATTTTTTTAATGTTTTTATAAAGGAAATTCATGGACTCTTTGTTGAAATAATATAGGGTTGTTTTGCTCACACCTTACTTACACCACTCAATGTTTTTAGACTGATTGGAATTTTATAGGTTCAAGTTCTGGTATCAAGGGTTACCTTCTTATGGAATACTTCTCTTTGGTCTCTCATGGTGTAGGTTTTTATGGATGGTGACCTTAAATTCATATTAATATCATTGGATTGGTATTTTGGTATTTTTTTATTTTTATACTCTTTTTGTATTGACTGATTCATCCCTCCTATACCCTGAGACCTTATTTTAGTTTTTCTGTACAATCTAGTATTAAAGTTATTTTTTATAGTGAGATGGATGTTTATTTGAATTATAATTTATCTGGGTTGTTTAAAATATAAAACTATTTATTCTATTTTATGGTACCATGAAATATTTCAAGTAATAATTCCACTACATATTATTCAATATTTATTGGGTGAGAATGTTATCAAGATTGTTTCCTTGATGTCATGACACTAGTTTCTATCTCATGGAGATTGAGAATGACCATTGATCATTAATAAAACTGAATTATGTGTCAGGACATATAGATTTGGGTTAGTTTTTGATATCTCATCTAAAATCATGTATGTTGAACAACATCCCTCTAAGGCCCCAATCCTATTTATTACATCTTCTCTAGTGAACCGGGGAGGCCCGCAGATGCACCTCCTTACTCTATTTTTCCTATCGGTGAGTAGAATTTCCCAATCCATTGGGGACCACCTGGGTGAGTTTCAGGACACATGTGGCACCCAAAGATCACCTATATCAGGCCATGAGCTAGTGAACTTCATTGAGTAGGAATACCACACAATATGGTTGGACTTAAACTATATTATCATACAAAAACCACATATCAGAAGTGCTTAAAATAATTAACAACCTCAATATATATAACTAAACTATATGAAAAAAATGTATTATAACTTGAATGAAAGTATAAATCCACATAGAAAAATACCAAAGGAACTTTACATCTGAAAAGGCTTCAAATATAACAGACACATTAACCTGGAAATATTCTCCAAGATACGTGTACTCATGGATTGATCATATTCATAATGGTCATTAACACCATTATGAACCACCATGCTCCACCATACATCCCCAAACATCATTAGGCATTTAGTTTGAAAAATCCAATCTATCTCCATATCCACAAAGACAATTTCCAATATATATATCATCTACACATACACAACACATGTGGGAACAAAGTTTGTGCATGGGTGAGTATAATAATACTTAGTAGAACACCCATAAACAAAAAAGGAAAGATAAGAAGAAAGATAGATCAAAACTAAACATCTAAAAGTAACAAAAATGATGGAAAAAAGGATCCACATATGATCTACCACTATAATTATTTGGGACATAAAAAAGTAACATCCATCTTAACCCCAATCTTTAAAGGTCCTATATTATGAAAAAATAGGGATTCTATAAATATAAAAAATTATAAAAAGTTTTAAGTTTATATCCCGACTTCACATCGCATGTTGAAGGAAACAAAGTGGTTCTCAGGGAGTCACAAGTATCAAAATATCTTATTTACTCCACCTTTCTTCCACACCTCCACTAGAATTCACCAAGGGGACCCACTCCTAATAGAAGTATGCATGAAATTCAAGGGATTAACACACCATACTATCCTATATTGTCATGTTTCTGCTCTATAAACATATAGGGAAACCCACATATTTCCCATGGATAGATTTTGGTCAATAAATTACTAACCACTATTATCATAACTACCCCAATATGAGAAAACCCATGGTACCCCTTAGAAACTAAAATAGGGTACCAATACCTCATCAATGTATATGCGTTGGTTGATATAGTTATGATCCCTAATGAAGTACCTATGCCCCATCAAGAAGTATGTATCAAACATAGGATCATAAATCTCTATGGATAGAGGACTCATGTACTATGTAAATGGTGGTGTATAGGACTCTATCATTGTGTACTGGTGACTTAAAACTCACCAATTTTGAAGAAGTATCAACCCCATGCTTGATCTAAAGGGATCATTCCCCAAGTATATATAGGATTAATCATTAGTAATATGAATCATATTTAATATCCAATTCAGTTCAATTGAAAGGATAATATCTAGAAGATAAATTCAGTTTGATGAAGGAAGTGATAATAGGAAAATGAAGCTGTGGTAGGTTGGATTGGAAGTTAATAACCTTTGATTATAAAGAGAGAAAGTGGCCAGTTCATTGAAATATGATTGAATAATGTTATATAATACATTGGATCACTGATGATTATTTCTAACAACTTCTACACCCACACCATTTTGATTTGGTGATGACCTTCTTCCCAAAAGTATGAAGTTGTTGGGAATTTACCAATGAGAATTTAGAATGAACATTGGTTGAGAGGATGAGAAGTTGGGATCATATCACCCTTTAAGGAGAAAATATTTCCTACTCTAGGATTGTTTTATAGATTTAATACATATTCATGAATCCTTACCAAATACCAGTGCAGTACTGGTTACTATAGTGAAAGTTATTGATCAAATCCATACATAAAGGTTAATATCTACATGCATTAGAGGTTATCTATCTTTCTATTATTAATTATCTATGCTATAGTTTAAATGGGCGTAGTTGGGCACTCTAGATTCTATTTCCATACATGGATGTGGTAGGCATTGTAGAGTTAGGATTAGGGCCTTAATAGGTGATTCTTATATGTCCCTATGAATGGAATAAAAGACCATGCAATTAGGTGTGGATTAAAGGGAAAAACCATACATTTTAAGGTTGTTTGATGAGGATAAATGAAGTGATTTTAAGTTCAACATCAATGACCAATTGAATTTCCTTTTAAGTTATGTGCCAAGAACCTTTAGAATGTCAGGATTGAACCTCATAGTGGAATCCAATATATCCTGATTAATATATATCAAAGTCCATATAGTTCAAGTTCCATAGTTTAAATCCATTTGATAGGACCAATCCATACAGTTTAACATCATGTGATATGGATGTATAGTTTGATGTTTAAATTCATGTAGCTAGGACTACTAGGCGAAAGGTTCCTAACAATGGTTGGTGTTGGACTTATTCCTAAGTGTCCCTTTCTAGTTTATCATATTTATTGGAAACTAAACATTATTGGGTATGGTTAGGTATTACACTAAATAAGAGAAACATATATAGATGTACACCTATGATCTTTTAGAAACTAGTTTAAAAAAGAATACTAGAAAGGTTGGGTCTTACACATAGCAAGAGGTACAAATATAATTCATGTACCATAAAATGGTAGACAATAGAAGATTAAGAGGGGAATATTCATGATACACCATAATGGATCATCTAGTCTATTGGTAACTAGACATGATATAATATGATTGGGTATCACACCTGATGGGAGGCCCATGATGGTTCAACATTGAAGATGACTCAGGTGAAGGTAGGATTTGGGGGTTAGAACTAGTAGGAGGACTTAGTAGTTTCACTATTGAAAGTGATCGAGGTGAATGAATTTTAGGATCTAAGAAGAGTATCTCATCAAGGTGAATGAGGAAACCAAGAGGAGTGTCTAAAATCAAGGCTTATATGGTAGGGCTGGGCACCCAGGTAGGGGGACTGGATAAATTAGCACCCAAGTAGGAGACCTTTGAGAGTGGTTCCATAGTTTTGTGACTATGGTGAATTGAATCCCTAGTATGATGACCTAGGATAAGGTAATCCCATGTATTGAGTCTTGGGTGAAGGGCCTCCCAGGTATCATGGATTAGGAAAATATTCTCCCAAGTATCGAGGCTTGGGTGAATTGTATCCCTAGTATTGAGTCTCAGGTAAAGGGTTTCCCTAGTATTAGGGCCTGGGTGAAGGGTTACCCTAATGAAAGTACCTAGAAAAAGTGTATTACTCAGGTAGAAGATTTTGGATAACTTTCCCTAAGGTAGGTGACTTGGGTAAAGTCACGACCAGGTAGGAATCTCTATAGATGACTAGGGTGAATGGTTACCTAGTAAGGCTGATCTAGAACAACTAGTGTGAACATATATCATACATAATTTTTTTCTTTCTAAAGGTTTATGAAATATTTTAGGATAATGGGTATATTTATATACTGAGGTGGACCAGAGACTGATGATTCATGCAGGGGACCTAGGGTCATGACATGGGTGCACTAATGATTTTTATTAAGGGGAGATGTACATGCCACCCATAACTTGGGAAAACAAGAATAGGGTACATGGACCTAGGAATGTAGTCCTAGGTACACAAGACTAGGGTGTGCAAGTGGATTGCACCTTGGTGTCATACTAGAATTGGTAAAAAATACTTCAAACTTTGAAAAAGTACAACTTTTTATCCTAGTGTTTGTTTAGCCTCCATGAGAAACTAAAACAAATCCCATGAAACTAAATAATCTACTAATTTTAGATTCACCCCATGTTATGTGTTTAATAAAGGAAACAATACCTATAATAACCTCAAAAACGTGTTTTATACTTTCAACACACCTTTTCATCAATAATGGATCAAATAAATGGCCTATTTTTAGTGATAAGTTCTCACCACCATGTCACGAGACTGATAAATTATTTTAATGGATCTCCATATCTCAGTTTCTGAGAAATCATGTAGCACCTGAAGAACTTATTTGAGTGTAAAGATGTTTTCCTACTCACACTTGAATCGTGTTTTCAAATGGAGGACCTTATCATAGATTATATAGGAAAGTTAATGGAACAAATTCTTTGGTGGAAACACTAATGATATATGAGAATAATTCCTAGCAGGTTCAATGGAAAATGGATTTATGAGTAAGAGTCATTCAGTGTAATATAAGATTACCTTTTAATATTTACTAGATATTAGTAGTTATGTTCTAAGTGATACAGAAAATTATACATTTTTGGGCTCAATGGTGGTACATCCATGAATTTTGTAAGTTGGTGCAACTAGATGACCGGTTGGGTCCCACTATAAGTTAGTGAGACCACTTGTATGTGATAATGAATTGATATTGGTTGATTACTTATAATTAGTTATATTATGTGATTGCAGTTCTTGTAATTTATGAAGGATTTTAAATGAAACATAATTCTCTAATGGATGTAGGATTTAATGTTTGAACAATGTAAATATTTAATATCCTTTAATTTTTTTTATTAGCTAGAATATTTCTTGTGAGTGTTTTCAAGGTTTGAATTGGTTCATATGAGTATTGCGGGGGTTCATATTTCTATATTCTGATATAATAAACATATAATGGAGTAACTTCTTTTCAAGGGAGTTCTAGATCCTAGTCCGCTTCACTTAGAGTTCTAGTTATTGTATCTTCTGATTGATCGGTGGTGACATTTGATCCCAACAAGTAATACCATAGCTTGGTTTTGGCTCAACAATACTCTTGGAATAAAACGTAGGTATATTTAAATTCTTTTCTTGATGTTATTTATGATTCAATAGGAGTCATTATATCAAAAACGATGGAATTAGAAGAAGGAAAGGTCTTGATATATAAATTCAATGGGATAGACTTTGGATTTAGGAGAATGAATATTGAAGACTATATCATTCAAAAATACCTATATGTTCTATTGATGGGATTCAAACAGAAGAATATGGAGAAAGTGAAATGGGAAGAGTCAAATAAAATGGTTCTTGGGTTTATTAGGATATCATTGGCTTAAATATATACTTTATGTTATGGTAAGTAAACAAAATAGTTGAGTTAATTAAGACCTTGGAAGACATATATGAGAAGTTGATAGCTTTGAAAAAAGTGTTCATAATATAGAGGTTATTAAAAATGATATTATCAAAAGTTAGATCTACATCCAACCATGTGAATGAATTCAACATGATTTGAGGGTATCACGAATCAATGAAATTCAAGTTCATGGAAGATTCCTGGGTGATGTTATTGTTATCAACATTACTAAATCATGGAATGTAATGGTAACTTCCATGATAAATTCTTGTAGGAAATCAGAATTAGTGTTTACGGATGTCATATACATCATATTGGATAATGAACTCAGATGGAGGGAAGTCCTAAAACCTACTATAACAACACTAAATGTTGAATATAGGGGATGAAATCCTCATTGGAAGACAATATAGAGAAAATTAGAAGAAAAGTCTTGATAAATAGTTGAGGTACATTGATTTGACTGTGACCTACATGTTAGTACTATGAGAAAGGATATAATATCAACAATAATTTTTGAAATCATAGTGTGAACTTTGAAAGGGTATATTCTAGAAGTTCAAGTTCCATTAAATTATCTAAAGGTAGAATCAATTTACCACTAAGCATTAACATTATAGTAGAATCATGGGTGACTAATTTAAGATCATCATTCAAATATACAGTAGTA
Source organism: Viscum album (assembly GCA_963277665.1). Taxonomy (NCBI): domain Eukaryota; kingdom Viridiplantae; phylum Streptophyta; class Magnoliopsida; order Santalales; family Viscaceae; genus Viscum; species Viscum album. The sequence continues at coordinate 1,517,129,663 of OY728139.1, read as the reverse complement.
AAAGGCATCATGGTAAATTATTTATCTAGGATATTTGATAATGTTTACTAATCTAATGATGAAGCTTTGGAAGTAGTGGGGAAGGGAGATATCAACATTCATATGTAAAATGAGATATTCATAAAGTTTAATGAAGTCCGTCACATACTGAGCCTATGGAAAAATCTAATTTCGATTTTCCAGTTGGGTGAGGAAGGATTTAGAATAGGATTCACCAATAGAGTATAGAAAGTTACTTAGGGATCCATGGTTACAGAAAGAGGAGTAAAGGATAGAATCCTATATCTAACCGGAAGACTATATGGAGTGGTAATTTTCAAATCAATAACTTCTGAATGTAAAGGGTTATTAAATTTTCAACTCAATCATCTCAATGAGAAGAAAATTAATGTTCTATAGGAAAAGGGTGTACTGAATATCAATCACACTAAAATAGAAATTTTTGATAGTTGGTTACTTAGAAAGAAAAGAACAATATCATTCTACTTGAATAGAAGGAAGACTAGATCTTTGATGTTAATTCTAGTTCATATAGATGTTTGGGGAACTTACCCAACTCATTCTCATAGAGGATCTGTACACTTAGTTACTTCCATTGATGGCTTAATAAGAAATTTATGGGTTTAATTTTGAAAAAACAATTCTGAGTTGTTTAGAGTGTTTTTTCAATTGAAGGTTATGATAGGAAGGTAAATCATATGGAAGTTAAAATTATTAAGGTATGATACTAGTATTGAATAAAATAGAAGGGATTTACAAAACTATTACCTAAATAACAGAATTATAATGGATAAAATATACCTGAGAAACTAGAGTATAATGGTGTGGCTAAAAGAATGAATCAAAAATTAATAAAAAAATATTGGAGAATGAGGTTTCATTCTTTAATGTACAAGGATATTTGGGTGGATGTGGTCAAATGTGAAACAAAATTAGTTAGCTAAATTCCATTAACATCAACGAGGCTAAATATTCCAGAGAATCCATGTTCTAGGAATTCATAGAAGTTAACCACCTTGGAAACAATTATGGATGTGACACCCCACCTTGGACTCACACTTCTGGATCAAATTTTGAAAATACAAACTTTACATACTATATTTGATATCAACAATAATGGTTAGATATAACAATCTCATAATTAAATGACTTAAATAAAATATTTCATTACATACATTCTTAAGATATTTTATGTTTAGAGCTTTAGAGAATTTTTAAAAATAATAAACTAATATAGACCATTTATTTCTCAACTAATTGGAATTTTTTTCTAATATATAAGAAACTAATTAATCCCTAATCAGTGGCCAATATTTCTCACAAATTATCTACACAAGTTGTTCTATTAGAAATATCATGTGTAATAAATTTTTTTCTGACTTGGGGAAATGGAAAAAAAGAAGGGGTGAGCTCAAAAAATCGGTAAGGAATAATATGTGAAATAATAATCAAAGATCATAATTGAGAATAAGATGAGAATAAGTAATATGGAAGGAGTAGATAACAAAAAATTATGACATAATATAATGAAATTGAAAGCATAATATATATATGGATAGCGATGGAAACAAAAAGACCGCATGGATAACAAAAACTGGTTCCTTAGAGATGAAATTCATAATTAAAGACATTTAATTCCTTCCCTTAAGCCAATACATCATGATCTTAGGAATCGAGATATTACTATTAAGGCCCCATGTTTAGGTAATATTTTATTATGAGAAGACATACACTAGTTTGTATTATGAGACCTATCGATGCATTGAGGGGATATTTATTATATTTCCTCAACTATTGATAATTAATCCCAATGCATTCACCATATGAAGGAATGAATAATCAATAAAAAACATAATCAATATTCCTTAGTAATCAATAACTATCCATATTGAAATAACAAGTATATGAATTGTTAATATATCCTCAATCAAAAAATATAATAGATTTTTTATTTAAGAATATCTCAATCCAACATGGTATAAAGTAATATTATATGGTTAAGCCAATACTTTCTATAACAAATGGAACAATGTGGCTAACTAGGTGAATATCCAATAATATTAATATTCAAAATATAATGGAAAGTCCCATTGTCAAAGGAATGATAACATGGTAGTAGGGAGGAGTACTTTCATAAAGTGAGGATATAAATAAAAAATAATTCATAAAAAATAATTCATAAAATAAAAGGTAAATCCAAATAAATGGAATTGGAAATGCTATTTTATACAATAATAGGGTAAAATAATTAAATTTAGGTGAATTATATTCAATAATAATTATCATAACTCAGGGAAAAGAAACCATGCTATAAAAAACCCTTATGTTAATGGTAATATAAGAATAAAAAGATCATGAGAAGGATATCATCAAATTAAAGCATAATTAATTTAAATATATTCAATATACTTAAAGGAAATATGGTATTGTGATGATGAAAAATATCAAACATGTCTCATAGAGTTGAAAATGAAATAAATAAACCCTTGAAAACTTAACAACTTTAAAATAAAAACCCCTTGGAGGATATGATTTGAAATGGAACATTAAATACCTTGAATAATTATAGTATCATGATAAAAAATATTAAAGTTCAAGTATAAAACCCATTATAAAGAAACATTTTGTATAATAAAGAATATATCTCAAGGTGTAAAAATTTGAGACAAGAAACCCTTACCTTAATTCCTAACTTTTTCTAAAGTGATTAAATCTACTATCTCAAATGGTGTATGAACCTTCCACCCTTTTAGATAAGTGGGGCGATGCTTCCCATGTGGGGAAGGAGAACCAACGATGCAGTTCTAAGTGTCACATGAAGTTATACTACAATGATATTCTCAAGAATGGGGTGAAAAGGAATGAAAGTAGGGGAGCATCCACCGCTCCACCAAAGAGTAAACCAAGGAAAGATTACTATAACATGATGAAGACCGTATCCACAAGGTCATTTACCAAGAGTGAAAAATTGAAAGACACAGAACAAAAGAGGGGATGAAGTAAGAAAAATGAGCCTATTTCCCCAGTGAAGTTATGTCTGAGGGAGAAATACATCCAAATTCTAAGTCAATATGCCCCACAATCTGAATGTGAGTCGGCGGATCCAGATTAGTTCTCAGAAGGTAGTGGTGGTGAGGGCTTTGATGCTTTCTGATATATGATGTTGTGAGGTATGCTTTTGATTTTCTTTCTTTCTTTTTTACCATGTACTATTTTTTTCCTTAATAAATTTTTGGGGGACTGGGCACTCTGCCTAGTCCTGCACCTCCCTCGGTATATTAGTTATTTATTATCTATTTCAACATCAGATGTGAGTAATCTTGATTGTTTTGTACTAGTTTAATAATAACACTATTATTATTCATTATTATCACAAAGTTCATCATTAATAGATAATATAATTTATATTAGTTGATTCTTTATAATTATTTTTAATGTTATAATTTCATTCTATGAGAGTTTTTATTACTATACTTAAAGATAAAATTAGAAATGATCATGTTTTAGTGATTAAAAAAAATAGATATTGGTATCTTGAATAATGAGTTTAATATTAATGTTACCATTATAAAACTAAATTAAAATAATTATTTACATATTTATATCATATATTACTATAAATTAAATTCTCATAGTCATCCATCATATAAATTTATAGCATTTCTCAAGTATCTAGTTAGATCGACCCAAACATGAACATACCACAATTTGGATGATTATGATTATGAAAGTAGTTTATTTTGGAAAAATATTTATATTAAATAATAATAATGATATTATTTATATCCATTTAATGTTTTTAATACTATTTTAAGATATTTAAATAAATGAGAAATAAACTATAATAAAAACAAAATACATTACTTCATGGAGGTGATATTCCACACAACACAGGAATGTGATTTTTTTCTTAATAGAAAAGGGTAAATGTGGTTAATAGTTATTAAGTTATAATAATAAAATTATATTGGAATTAGATAATTATATTTTGGAAAGTAAGAATGAAAAGAAAAGATGTTAAGGAAAAAAGTCCTCACATTGAGGATATGGGCTTCCCTTTCAGGAATGGAGGTCTTGGGATAAATTATTATGACTAGAAGCTAAATTAAGTTAAATAGGTTTATATGGGAATGGAAAAGGGAACTTTTTAAAGAGTAAACTAAATTTTAGGAGTGGTATTGAATGGGTGGTGAGAGGCCCATTTTAAAGATATCACATGTTTCATTTGTTAAGAAGACTCCAAAGTGTAAAATAATGAAGTGTGGGTATGATATAAGGTAAATAACCCCTCATACATTAATTTTAATATGTGTTTTAAATAGTTTTTATGTTATTTACTATTTTAATTTTCACTTCTACCTTTTTTGGTTTTACCGAGGTAACTATTTTTTAATCATGTAAATTAATTTTAATTCCTAAAAATAAAATGAAACTTGTTACCTAATTTGTAACTGATAATTAAAAATATTAAATTCATTTTATCAGATAAAATACCTATGTGTACAAAAAATTAATTTTAACATTAGTGCATGTAAGGCATAAAAATCCATTTCTAGAAAATGTGTATTTTTAAACATAAAATTTATGTATAGGGTAAAATTATTAATGCATTTAATTTTAATGATATAAATTGGTTTATTATAAAATAAATATAATTTATGTGGATTTAAAATCAATACAAAACCAAATTTTAACAAAAAATTTTTTTATTAAAAGAAAAGACCAAAAATAGTTTTTATTGAAAAATGTTACTTAAGTATTCAAAATGTTAATCAAAGGGTTTATAATTTAATCATTTAATTTTTAAACATATAGTTTTATATCTTAAATAAATATTTTACTAATATTTTTTAACACACTTCTAGAACTTTTTTATATAATTATAAAGTCATAAAATTTATAGTTTTGGTAAAAAATTGTAGATTTTTTTCATTATTCAACTAAAATTAAACTATTTCAAAAAAGAATTTAAAAAAATTAATAATAAGATAATTTTGTTATGATAAATAAAAAATTAATTCCATTAATTCAAAATAAAATTCTAAAATTTAATAATTTAACTTTTAATTAAAAACATAAATATATAATGAAAACTGTTTCATAGGAAAATAACCTCTTTAACATAATAACTATTATTATTATTATTTCCCATAAATTACTAATATAAGTTTTTTTAAACACAATATTTATATAAATAACATATTTTTATCCATAATATATTTATTATCATAAAATAAAATGTATAAAAGAGAATTTTAGAAAGGTTCATTTTAAAGAATAAATCAGTTTTATTAGTTATTTAGCTACACTAATTGAATTTTATCAATGGATTATTATTAATAATGAAATTTATTTTTATTTATTAATATATTTGATAATTTAGTAAGCTCTATTTTTACCCTTTAATTCTAGAGCTACATCTTAGCAGTCATATCATGATCCATGGTTTATTTTGATTTGGTGTTGTGTGTAAAGAAAGTTATTGGACACATTAGGTTTTAAAGGAAAATATATAATTTAAGTTATCTGGGTGTTACATTATTCCCCATTACATAAATCGTGTCATCAAAATTTTTATTAACACTCACTAATAAAATTAGTTAAGGGTATCTAAAAGATAGATATAACTCAATATAATATTTCAAATGAGGTATCTACCTTAATATTTTAGGTACGAATAGAAAACACATCTTTTAACTCCATCATTTTAATTGATTGATTCATATTTACTTTGAATACTTTTACTCCATGACCTAATTTTACATACATAAAGCATCTTTCAGTTCATTTATGGAACCCCCTTGGTTATTCTTACAACATTTTTAACATGAAGGAAATTGAATCTTCATTCCTTCATCATCTTTATCACCGGAACTATTGTAATAGTGGGTTCCCTAGACCCAACTTGAACAATATTTACAATTATGATATTATGTATATAGTAAACATACATGATTTATGCTTACGATTATCGGGTATAAATTTTTTGTGTCCACCATTTACTGGTAATTTCCATAGATTAATTTTCATATCAAAAGGTTATAGTAGATCTCATGCTATAATGAGAACCTCAAGATACTATCGATTTAATCTTAAATATATTTCATATGGTCTAAATACATCATATTGATTGGACACAATTTATGTTTTACTATTCGGTTATGGGGGATGTTAAACATTGAGACTTCTTCTCATGAAGTTTGCACTTGGTAATCTCTAGTAGTTGTGATCACAAGGAAGAACCCTTATTCCTATTTATAGAAATGTGTAATAGTCTCCTGACTTGAGATCATTACCAATGTGTTCAATTTGATCACACACTTTGATGTAATGAGAAAACCATGATAATGAAATTGTGTTGAGGTAGCTTGTGTTAGGTGTGCCATTGGTGGTATAACATTGGTTGAACGGTCAATATAGGATTTTGTTTCTTCTGGTTTGAAGAAGTTATATCTTGGGCCAGATTGATCAGGATGGTAATACCTTCATAAATCCTTGGAAAAGTTTATTAGAAGGTAATTACATCCATTTATATCAACAAGTAATAAAGTAATAAAGGATGATGATACAAGTGTGCATCCTTCTTTATGGGATATCTTAAAACAAAGAGATTATAGTACACAGTACATGTTCACAGGTTGGTTATTATTTCTATGACTATCCTTATCTCTTTAGGGGACTTGATGGGTTTCTAGACTCCACTATTGGTATGTAAATACAATTCAGTACTATAGAGTTAAGGTCCTAGAGGGTCACACATAATAGCATATTCAAGAATCTGCCTTGTTTTGATGAATAAGTATATTGAATATAGTGGGTCCCCCCACAGTGTCTGAGTGATTTCCAAGTCACCGATCACTGATGAATAAATAAATTCATTATTTTTAAACTAATGAATAATTGGTTTGAATTTATTTATTTAAATTATTTACAATTTAATTAAATATGAGAAAATATTATTTGAATGAATGTTATTTTAATATTCCAGGTTCGTTTAATATTAGTATAAATATCAATTCGAGTTAATGACTTGGTTTTATCATGTAATATATTTAATATATATCACGAGTATGTGATAAAATATAAATAATATTTATGACACAATTTAGTTTGTCATAATTTATTATTTAGTGGACATTAAATATATGTGGGTCGGGGAACCCAATCTGGGTATTTGTGAATCCACTATAAATAGGCGAGAGAGGCTCTCACACAACAACTATTCAATACGATATTTCTAAAGCCTCTCTCTACTCTCCTACTTTCTAGAGAGAGAATAACTTGATCCAGGTGAAAAGATCAAGTTCATCTCCATGGATCGAAGGTACATAGGTTCGATGACTGTCAGGATGTTGAAGGCATCATCATATTGCCACACTAGCACCTAGAATCTGACGATTAATGATCTTGTAGATTTTTGAAGTCCTTGTGGATGATTTTGAGGGATTATGCTTTGGATCATTTAAGTAATGATCATCAAAGACAAGAATATGTTGAGCACAATTTATATCAGAATAAGGTATGTTTTCAATTTTATTTTTGTGATCTGTTTAATTTATGCAAGATCCTCAAACCATACCGGGGCTCAGATTATCAAAGACGAAAAGTATCATCATCCCAACAATTAAATATTTTAAAATCCATGGCCCACCAATTTTTTCTAAAACCCTGGTACCTTTAATTGGTATCATAAAGATTACATAAATTATCAGAGCGAATAAAAATTAAGTGGTGTTAAAATTATGTATAGGATTTAATTTCAGTCCTAATGGAATAAGGTGCTGGTTAATCCGATTTCGGGAATCCAAGATATATCTCTATGAAATTTTGATATAGATCATTTTTAGATTTTTTTGGGTACTAAATTTGATGAATATATATATATATATATATATATATATATTGGATTGTAAAAAATTTCTTCCAAAGAATGAATAATTTCGATAGGAATAAATTCACCGGTTGGATGAGTTATTTCCAAAAGGAATTATAATAATTATATAATTATAATTATAATTATTATAATAGTTTTTCTTTATATATATTAAAAAAGGATGAAATCCTGCATGTGGTTTCATTTTTTTATCTTTGGATTATTCCGTAAGAAAAGAAAAATTGTGAATCAATAATGGGTGTGGGGGGGACTGACCATATGAGGTTAAAAAAAATTTGTTAAAAAATGTTAAAGGTTGTTTTTACATTTAAATTAAAAAACAAAAACCTTTTGACTCTTCCAGAAGAATCCAAAAAAAAATGTGGGCCACTCGTGGTCTCCCCTCCTCGCCGCTCACCACTAGCAAAGCAGCCAACTCCAGCTAGACCAATCTGTGAAGCTCATCCGTGGTGCCTCCTCCTCCTTAGCTGGACACCTGATCATAGTCCTCATCCGTATCCTCATTTAATGGATAGATATAAAGAACCCAAGCTGTGGTAGATCTTCACTATTTCCCTTATTCAAGATCCGTACCAGACACCCCCCTCCGGTGAGATGGGTTACACTCCTACACCTCGTGCTGCCCAGATCTGGCGGAACCACCCCTAAGAATGGCCCTCCTTCCTCTAAAGTAGTTGACTATCACAGGGTCCTGATCAAAAGTCACCACTTACTGTGGCTACTCCCTACCATGACCATGTAGGATTGGTGTAGCCCGATCCGGTTGGGCCGAATGCTTGTGGCCCGCAACTGCAGTATCTCTGACCACTATAGCGGAGATGAACAACCGACACTGACAAACACTATAGTAGTGAAAACTTCGGAGTTAATAGTATTGTAAAACTTTTGACAATGGTGGTTTCCATTCACTGTAGAAACAAGAACTTAATTTTCATAACAGTGATCACATTCTCCATTTTATAGCGCATTTTTGGGCTAGGGTTACTACTGAAAATCCTCTGTAATCTTGTGCTCCCAAAATAGTGATGCTCCGCCTCTCTCGTGGACGTAGGGATTATTACTGAACCACATAGATAGTTGTGTTCTCGTTGTTTTCTTTCTTCTGCATTTCCTTTCATTTTCTCAGTTATATCATTGTGACTCTTGACAATTTCACAACAGACCACTCTTCTCCCTCCAAGCATAGTTCCACCGCCATTGTGGCCTGACCAGACACCTCCACCTTCGCGCGAACGCGGTCCACTAGCTCCTCACTATGACATTTTTCCATGGACATCCCACTTGGTGTCCAACTGTTGGGATTTGCCTCACCCAGTTGTCCGCCACTGACCATCGGTGTCATGCATAACTTAGGTGGACTACATCTCCTCCGTGGCTGATCCCTTACCGGATCTCTTCCTTGGGTCAGATCCTCTGGCCGTTACGAGCCATGACCCCTCCCTGCCATCATATACTAGGCGTGGACACCACCCAGTGGTCAGATATACCTCCCTATATTGTTCTGACTGAATCTGGTGGTGTGTAGAAACCCTAAATGGTGTGAGGTACTCTTTCTGCACCGAGCACACCCACTACAGACTAGTGAGGTAAGTTATGTTAGACTGGATCTATCCCGAAACAGACTGGGATGGGTTTGGCCAACCAAAAATGGGTGGTCCAGAACACCCCTACAGGGGATTTTCTTATCTTGAAACTGGTCTACGTAGGATCAGCATGACCCGAATTAGGCCTGTGTGGTGTTTCAATTCCTGGGTTAATCAAAATTAATATAATTAATTAATGTAATTTTAAAATTAAAAATAATTATTTTAACACTCATAAGAAATTAATTTAATATTTTTATTAAATTTAATTAATTAATTAATTTAGTTTTTTGTTATTAAAATTAAATTAATTAAGGGACTGAAGATAATGAAATTATTTGAATTTAATTAATTCATTTAATTTAATTAAATACCATCTTACTTAATTTATTTCAATTTATTTTTTATCACACATTTATTTTACCCATTGACCGGTTTTGAGCATCGACCTTCATTATGTGTAGGTCTACATTATTTATTTAAGTATTTATTTCTACATTTGATGACTATAAATAATTAATTATTTTTTGACAGTCATCACATCATCTTATTTTTGGTCAATATGTATAAGGGTCTATGTGCCCATCATGATTTTTATTTACATTTCACTCCCAAGTCCCCATCACTTGAATGTGAGTACACCTATACCTTTGATGAAGATGATGCACGACATGGACCCCACCAAGACAAGGAAATATGCTATGATGAGGATGGCGTAAGATGCAAACAATTCCAAGTCGAGGAAAAGTCCAGACAAGAAGTGGACACACTAGATGGGGGGTGAAATGTATCAGGAGTCATGCTACGACTCAGGTATGATACCCTTAGGATGTGGTTGATCCATTGAGTTAAAATGTATCAACTAGTTTTAGATTCTCAGGACCAATATTTTCTTTCCTTTATTAAATTTTTAATATTTTATGCATTTTATGATAGTGGAAAAATAAAAAATAAAAAATAGTAAAATGCATAAAGAAGAAATGAATATTTTTTATATTAATGTCCAATTGTGAGAATGAAAACATTGATCGAACAAGATTAATAGAGATGGATTACATTCATTGATAAATACACAAAAACCCTCATAGAAATATTAATTCATTAAATACCTTCCATCATTTGAATTTAAAAAAAATCAGGTGTTCTGGGTGCTCGTCTACCAAAGCGGAAGGTGTCTCTTACTACCAGGGAGTTCTTATGAGAGTGATGGGTTGATTTAAATAAAGTTACAGAAAAGAAGTATCCAAAGATATATTGTTGTAATTTTATAGGAAAGTGTTGAGGAAATAAAGTTTACGATTTTAGAATATGATACTTCCCTCAAGAGATCAATGAACCATTAGTTAATGCACTTGTCCAGTCAAACGAATTCCTAGAACTCTCTATGTAGTGTCATAGAAAAAGCTTGTAGACTATGAGGGGTGGCTTAAGAATCATTTAAAATAGAATAATCAAGAAACAAAGTATTATGATTCTAGTATAGAAGGTTCCTAGAATTCTACAAAATAGTGGAAGATGTTTAATGATTTAATTAATTAATCAATAATGTATAAAATCATTAATCAAGATAAAAACTATAGTAGGATATATTTATTTTATTTATAGTTTGACAAGTAATAACCAAATATACACTGTGATAATCATGGAAAAAGTAAAAGTCCAAACTAGCATGAATTTTCATGTGTAGTATAGCTGTTTGTGCACAATACTACAATATCGTAAATTCAAGGTGCTAGAGTTCCCAATACCTATTAAGGTACCTTAGAAAGAGAGGGTGTTAAAATTTCTTACAGGTGACTCATGTAAAGAGAATATGATGGCTATGTAATTATTCTATCATCAATGTTTGACGTCAGTTGCGGAAAATACATCAAGGCATGAATGATATAACATATAGTCTAATCTCTGAGAAGTATATAAGGACAAAGAGAAGCAAGATATAAATTAGTGATGATTAAACTAGATTTGTGTAAACTGGAAGATATATCATGGTCTTTTAAGGGATCCTTTTCTCATATCATTTTCACCTATATACTCTAGTTTCATTTAGGGTTACAAAATGAATAGGATGAAGTAAACACTTAATTACCTTTTAGGTAAGGTTCTCTAAGTAACTAATAAATTAAAGAAAGTATAAACTTTAATTCTTATGGTGAAAAATTTGAAAGACAAGGTGATAAGGAAAATGGCAAGAGAAACAAAAAAGACACCTTCATAATGTCCTTAAAGGAGAGAGGTTATAAACAAGAGGTTATTTGTTTCACATATTATGAAATAAATATATATAATTTTAATCACATTGAACTAAATTAAAGAAGAAAGTAATTTATTTTTCTTCAGGTATATTCATTCATTTTAAGTAATGTTTATATTATAATTTTTGGGTATTAAATAAAATATTTTTATTATATGTGTTCACCAAAATATAGTAACCAAGTAAGTATAGAGACATTTTAATAAGTAAGGTTTATTATCCAAGTGGATAAGAAAGGGTGATTCCTAAGTCATCGGTGAGAAGCACATGACTTCTAATTTCCAAGTGATTGATTATAGTAGAACTTTTATTGAGTGTAACCAAAAAATTTATCTCATGTGTCCTTTAGAAACAAGAAAACATCATTCCAAGTTCATGAATGAATGTTGTTTGTAGTGTTTCATAATCAACCAATAGTTTAGTGATACATGAATCATAGACAATACATGATGAATATAAAATGTAAGACATATATACCCAGTTGTGGAAAGATAATTCCTTTTCAATTAAAAATAAAAGTTAACATAAAGGATATAAACAATTTGGTATTTAGACTTGGTAGAGATAAACACCTTTGGTATTATCAACTTATTTAGTTTGAACAAAGAAACATTTAGAAATAATGGAAATCCACAGGGATTTCAGAATTAGTTTAGAAAGAGAGAGTAAACTATTTCAAGGGTAAGATAGTGGTAAATATACTTCATAAGATTAATTTAAGTAATTAAGGAATGTGAAAGTGAATTATGTTATATTCATGGTCAGAAGATATGAGTTTCTTCGGGAAGAAATGCTGAATAATATATTGACCAAGCATTCATTGATTAATAAAATGTAGGATGGATAAATTACCAAACCCACATTACCTTATCCACATCATGAAATTGATTTTAATAAGGAGTATCAATGATAATTATTACATGTTATCATTGATCAATAAAATGTGGTGTTGAGAAATTCCTAAACACAAAATTTATACATCAGAGTCATGATATAACTAGTATCAATTTTAAAACTTTTAGAACCTTCAATTATATTTCAAGAAGTTCATAGAAAATAATGGTGATATCCCATTACCATATGCCAAATATAATGAAAAATAGATATCATATGAGTCATATTATGATGGAAATCCATTATTTCATAAGGAAATGTGTTTAGATGAAATAGTTTGTTAATATATAAACAAAATTTCATAAAAAAACACATTTTAAATCTAAAGTAATTATCCTAAAAGTTTCTTAAGATATTAAGAAAATCCCCATGACAGAAAGATATAGTCAAGTTATAGACTGTATTTCTATATAAGGGTGGACATATCCAATTGAGATAGTGGGAGCCAGATTAACTTGGATTTATTCAATTCTAGAGATGAACATGTAGTTAGGATAAGAATAAGTTCCACAAGATATGTGGAAGAGGAATGTTCTAGAGACACATATTGTGTAGAAAGACTGAAACCATAGAGATGGTTTTATATCACCATGACCGGTGATAAATTATTAATTGTGAATAATAAATCCTACAAGTAGGAAATATATAGAACTGAGCTAATATTGACAAGGCCAATTAAAATTAAATAATTAATTCCACATATCAAAGTGAATAGGGGATTATTATTTTGAATACTGTGGTGGGTATTTCAATGAGATGATGCATGGATAGTACAAGCATGGTACCAATAAGGCTCGATTGGTTATACCAAGTCATTATTCCTAAATCCATTATAATTTAACTTTTCATAGCTAATATCTATGATCATTGTATTGTGAAATTGATGTTATGACCATCGATTATGGAAGGTGTATATTCAATGCAAACAGAAAATGATGGAGACATCAAAAAATTCAAATAGGTTTACATGTTAATAAAATCTAGTTTAGGATTAATGTAAGCAACAATATCTTAGATAATTCATTTATAATGAATCTTTTACATGTGTATACTAGAGGTTAGTGGGAGGGTCATTGTTTTCCAAGTAAAATATGTTCATAAACATATGAAAAATAGATATTGGTCACACAGTTAGCTAAGAAAAGAATAAAATAAATACTCCAGTGACTGACATAAAGTAGAAACCTAAGTTTCATGGAAAAATATATACTGAGTTAGATCTAACGATTGATTGGACATATTTAATAATATATATAGTGATATAGTATTGAAAAATTCATGTTGGAACAATTCAAGAGAGAATTTTTACCAATGTCACATGGCATGGATCTCTCCATGAAGACATGAATGGGAATATGACTAGATTAACATGGTGAGTTGAATTCCATATGCCTCAGCGATGGATCAATCACATATGTCATGATATGTATAAGATATTATATTAAAAACATATACATTATTGTAGAAAAATGTCATTTATATCTAGGATAAATACAAGGGAAGTATTCATAACTATCTAATTATACTTGATAAGTACAAAAGATATGTACTTGGTAAGTGATGAGGAATGGATAATAGTTTATGGGGGACAAATAAAAAGTTTTCCTTAGATCAATGTGATTTTATATCATAGTTAGGATAAAGTGATGAGAGATACAAGATCATATAAGCCAGTGGTAGCCATACCAAAAAATACTGAGTACATTGCAGCTTCTAAGGCAACTAAGAAATAGTTATTAATCACAACAATTTTTTTAGTTCTTGGAATCACACATAGTATATAAAGTTTTATCATTATCATGATTCTTTTAATAGTGATAGAAAAGATTCAAATTTTTTAAACAAGAAAATAATAATGTACTTTGAGATTCTCTCTCTTAAGAAGTTTTACTCAATGAGGTGAGGTCACATAAAAAAATATCCATTCGGTTGAAACATGGAAGACCTATAAAATAAATCAATGACTCAGTAGAAACATTATCTTTTTTAGATAAGTGCTAACAAGGTTTCTTAGAAACTGTATCTAGTGTAAGTGGGAGTGTTGTAATAGTGTGTTCTTTAGAACCAACTTGAATAGTAATTTTGATTACCATATCACGTATACAGTAAACAAACATGATGTAAAATTACCATTATAGCGTATAAATTTCTGCATCCACTATTTAATGGTAATTTCCACATATTAAATGTCACATCAAAAGGTTATAGAATATCCCATGATATAGTGAGAACCTCAATATACTATGACATTAATATTAAATATATGTTTTATGGTCTATATAAATCATACTGACTGGACACAGTTGATGTCTAACTATCTGGTGCTGGGGGATCATAAGCATGGAGACTTCTTATCATGATGTTCTCACTTGGTAATCTCTAGTAGTTGTGATCATGAAGACATAACCACAAATAGTAACACCACATGTTTTTGGTGTCATTGGTTGTTCCTATCTATAGAAATGTGTATTGGTGTTTATTTCCTCTGGAATTGGGGATGAAATCATTGATTGAAGGTTTAGACATTCCAATCGGTTTCTAACAGGTTTGTTCATAGAACCGGAATCATCCAATGATTCCATATCCATTTGGACCTACTTTCCAAAGGTAGGCGCTCATTAGTTGTGGACTGATGAGGCTTAGGAATTTTCATTGGTCAAGAAGATGGGAGGTCGGACCCATCACACCTTTTTGAGGGGAATTATTGTCTACTCCGGGAATGTATTTATAGATTTAAGTTATGTTCATGAATCCTTATTACATTACCAAGTATAAAATGAGCTTTCCTTTAGATATGACAATCAATGATTGATATGTAGGAGATTTAGAGAATCTTTTATATGTATTCGAGGTTCTTCATTGATAGAGAATCATCTGTATTTGTTAGAGATTCTTAGTCAATGGTATCATTTAATACATAATAGTCTCTTGGTCATTGTGATGACCATACTGGTTTTAAAGCCACTCAGTGGGGTGCTTGAAGTTTATTGACATTCATAAGGACATGGATTATTTCAGAGTTGGGATCGTACCCGCAGATGGGCTACCTACGTATCCTCTGTTTTGGAAAAAGAATCAGAACCCACATAGTTCGAGTAAGGGAGTATGATGTTTATGTATGATTGATGTCTCAAAGAAAGGTGTCATAATTACTTTTACACTCTAAGATCACGTGAGTCATGCTCGGTGTGAGAAACAAGAGGTATTGGTAAAAACAGACAATTGTGCCATCATAAGAAATGATATGGGACTTAGGTATATATGACTACCCAAATAGGTGAATATTAGGTTTCACTTCAGGGAAGAAACCCAGAAAAAAGGTCCATAAAGGTATATGTACTTTATGGAGATTTGGATACTCTAACTTGGGGCTTACTCCTGAGGAAGATGCCCAAATTAGGAGGAGACTTATGATTGGGTTTTACTCCTGAGAAGGAAGCCTAGATAAAAAGTAAATTAAGACCAGTTAAGAAAAATTAAGACCGGGGCTTACTCCTGAGAAGGAGGCCCAAGTGAATGGGATTTGAAAAATTAAGGGACTTAGGGATTACTCCTAAAGTGGATGCCCATATTTGAGACTGAGGCTTACTCCTGAAAAGGAAACCTAGGTTAAAGGAATTAAGGTTGGGGCTTACTCATGAGGAGGATTCCCAAATTTAGGAAATTATGATTGGGGATTACTCCTAAGGAGGATTCCCATGTTAGGGGACTTGGACTGGGACTTACTCCTGAAAAAGAGGCCCATATTTGTAGACTTTGAGACTGGGGCTTATTCTTGAAAAGGAATCCCAGGTTAAGAGAATCATGGTTGGGGATTACTCTTGAAGAGGATGCCCATATTTGGGAACTTTGAGATTGGGGATTACTCCTGAAAAGGAAGCCCAGATTTGGAAAATTTATGACTGGGGATTACTCATGAGGAGGATGCCCAGTTTAAGGGACTTGTGATTTGGTTTTACTCATGATAAGGAAGCCCAAATCAAAAGAACTTGGACTATGGCTTACTCTTGAAAATGAGGCCCATGTTAAGGATGCTCCCATTTTAAAGGAAGAGGTTGAAATGAATGAAATATCTGACCTTAGTGACATAAAGATATGCAAATCACTAGGTTTTAAGAGATGTTCCACAGAATTCATATCAGATAAGGAAGCCAACAAGGAAATCATGCCATAGATGGTTTTGGAGAGAGTTATGAAGGATTAATCTTGAAGAGGATAGGTGGATAAACATAGGAGAGGTGAAATAGGAAGGAGGGGCACCCAAAAAGAAGGTGACACACAAGTCCTGTGTGGGCGCGCAAGTACTGTGGTGGCATGAAAGTCCTGGTCACGCAGGTGTACCTGCACAACACATGGGTACTTGCGCGACGGTCAATCCTTAGGGTATAATTTGGGCGAGACTTGGCTCAAGCCTTGAATACTACCCCTAGAGACTTCCAGAATAGAGGCTCACAAGTTATGTTGAAGGGGTAAGGCGGCACGCAAGTGTGGCCATTTCCCTTAAGGGCTGGCCGCCTAGGCGTGCAAGTGTTGATGAGTTTCAACACTTAGGCCTTCCCCCCTCTTAATATCTTCTGTTCTAGGTAAGAAATTACCATAGAAGTGTTCGGAATCTTTGAGAAGAGACTAGGGCACCGGGAGCTCAAATCTGAGTTTCTGGAATTTTTTTTCCTCCTCAAATGGGGGGCCCACAGGGGGTATTTATAGGCTGGAGAAGACCCTGGGAAAATTTTAAATAAGGCGCGCAAGTCACCTGCGTGATCAATGGGCGGCGTGAAAGTATACTTGCACGACCTTAGTGGAACTTGCGAGACCCAAGTTCATTTGAATCTTGGTTCAGGCCTTTGTCAATTTTTGATGTTTCCTTCAAAGGATGAATCAATTTGAGTTCAAGGTATTTCTCGTTTCATTCTTTTAGAATCTATGACAGAAAGGAGTGCCAACAAAAGTCCCTCCTCAGAGTTGGATCTGATGGAAATGAGGATGTGACTCTGAGGAAAAGAAGAAAACCAAAGGAAAAGTGGCGCACAATTGTTGAGCGCGCAAATTGCGGTGCGCAGGTGGTGAGCCGTGCAGGCGTCAGCGCACAAGGGTGCGGCCTGGCCTATATATACGTGGTCATTCCTCATGAAAAGCACCAAGTTTTAGAATTTCGTTCTCTTACCGTGCAAGTTGTCTTCTCCGCACAAGTTTATCTGTTTTCCATTATTTCTTCACTGTCGCACTGCTATCAAGGTATTTGGACTTGCGCAGTGATACCTGCGTGCCAAAAACTTGCGTGACACATCCATACTTGCGAAACAAATTTAGACTTGTGTGCCTTAATTCCATTTCCATTTTTTCAAATTTCTTCACAAATTTTATAAAAAATCATCCCATTTAAGGGTTAATTTATCCAACTTTTGTGCAGATTCAATGGCCCCCAAGAGAATGGGAACGACTGATGAACTGGCTAGCAAACAGATTGATGATATGATGAAATTTTTTGGCCATGATTACTATGATATCTGCAACAACACTCTCCCAGATTTGGATAAGTACTTGAATAAATATCATCTTAATTTCCCACAGAGAATCTACCTGCCTTTGTATGGTCATGGTCATCTGCAAGGAGTCAATGTTCCAGATGCAAAGAACTATACGCCTGAGTTGCAGCTGCACTACTACACCTCTATTTCGGTTATGATGTTCATTAAGAACAACAAAAATGGTGTGAACTTTCAAATAGTTCCTCCATGCCATTTCCTTACAGATATAAAAATGGAAAACCCATGGGCTGAAATGTTTTCTGCTGCCGGTTGGTGGAGAGAAGAAAAACATGGCATTAGAGAAATATCTGAAAAGAGTATTCTATCCAAATGGTTCTTTACTTCCAATTATCTATTCTCAAATCCATGTATCCATATTCCAAGTCTCTTGGACATAAACAGAGTCACTGTTTGATCAGCAGAAAATTTTCTCAAACCGCACTCAAGAATATCCTTTTACAATTTTTCCAAGAAGAGCTGGTATCACTACATCTCTTATTTTATCCAGTTGAATGAATGAATTCCAGGTGGATACTGATGAAGCTCAGGATGCCATAAATCAAATAAAGAGTCATGTTGAAAGCCTCTTGTAATTCTTGAAAAAGAGAAGAGATTCCAGTCTGTGGATGTCCTTCTATCTCCTGTGCATCAATGAAAAACACTTTCATCTTCAATCATTTGTACCTGCATTCTTTTGCTACATGCTTTAGATTTTTACCTAATTCAATGGGCCTAGTAAGCATATTTTTATTTTTACTAGGATTATTATAAATAACCCTACAAACTTTAAATCTTTTAATTTCTCAATATTGCCTAAATCATACAAAATATATGTTTAGTGATCTGGAACATGACTTTTATTCAGAGTTCCCTTGTCTGTTGTGGGAAGTTTAAAGTCATGCATGTCAGACATAAAAAGGATAATGTTTAAGTTCTAAATAGCTTTGATCGAATGGGTTAAAATTGACTCAATTCCTTGACAAGTTATCTGAAAACATTTTACCGCACTCAAGTATGAAGGAAAACATGTAAACTATGACTTAAGAAATTTTGAATTTTAGGAATGATACGAAAAGGGATAAAAGGCATTATAAGAAGTAGTTTATAATAATGAAGTTACCATTATTTAACAAACCCATTAGGGGGATGAATTATGCAGGGCCGCCTAAGGACATTGGCTGCATAGTCAAATAATAGTATCTTTTGGCTAACAAGTCTGTTATGTAGACTGTTTATGCAAGGCCGCTTAAGGGCACGTGCTGCATATTCAGGAAAAAGAATCCTCAGAAATTTACTTTTCTACTGCTAAAAAGCCAGTGGAAGTTTATAGAGATTCAAATTTTCCGAAGCATAGAGTTTGCTATATGGAGAGAGGTACTTGAATATATAGAAGATATTTCCAAGCAAGATAATCTAAGAACTAGATGAATGTCACTCCTATGAAGGTCTGACCCAAAAGTAGGGAAGAGAAATATAAACCATAGACTTGAATACTTTCAGATCATGAAAAAGA
The DNA here is from genome assembly GCA_963277665.1 of Viscum album. Lineage (NCBI taxonomy): Eukaryota > Viridiplantae > Streptophyta > Magnoliopsida > Santalales > Viscaceae > Viscum > Viscum album. The sequence continues at coordinate 1,517,109,997 of OY728139.1, read as the reverse complement.
ACATGGGGAAAGTATGTTAAGGATGGCTATTTTTTTGCGGATCCTTTACATATTGTTGATAAGAACAATAAGGACAAAAGAGGTTTTCTTCCCAAGAATGAAGTTACCATTATTTAACAAAACCGTTAGGGGGTTGAATTACGCAGGGCCACCTCAGGGAATTGGATGCATAGTCAAATAGTAGTATCTTTTGGCTGACAAGTTTGTTATGTAGACTATTTATGAAAGGCCGCCTAAGGGAACATGCTGCATAGTTAGGAAAAATAACTCTATGAAATTGGACATTTTGTGACCAGAAGTCAAGAAAATGGTTATGAAGATCTGTAAGTATTTAAGACTAGGATTATGACACATAAAAAAGGGTATTTTCCACTGTATGTAGAGATACATAGATCAATTCTAACCATAATCATGTTGTGGCTAGGTCCTGAATTGAAATATTGGACTTCACTATGTATCCCATAAGGATGGGAATCATGCCGTACATAACTTTTTAAATATAGTATCAACGTCGTGTGAGATGAAATTTTGAGAGATCTTAGTTTAGGGTCATAGATCTTGGACCATAATAATGAATACACAGTGTGTGTTTTCATAGGGACTTTTCAGTCAAGAGATTGAAAGTGGAATTTGGGGTTAGGCCCAAAGACTTGGGGCTGGATTCGAAGGATACTCGAACGTTCCTACGTATCCCAGAAGGATGGGAATCAAGCCCATGTAGTTCTAGAAATACCCTCTGTACAGATTTGGTTCGTACATGTGAAGGGTGAAAAAGGGGACTTTAGTGCAATGATCATTTGACCCAAGATAAAAGGTTCAGGCATTACCATGTATGCACATAGTCTTTGAAATATAACATGATTAAAAATCAATGTAAATAATGATTCCCTCTCAGGTGAGGGTATCAAATAATATTGTAGTTTATACTGTCATACAGGACAAAAGGTGCTGTACAGTTTAATGTCATGTAGCAAGGACAAAGGTGAACCAATGTGAAGAGATTGGTTTTGGGCTTGAACCTTGGGAGGTTTCCTACATACCCATCCTGGAAGGCAAGGATCAAAGTCCACGTAGTTCAATTAAAGAATTAATTAGTGATCAAGTTGTTCTTGGGGACAACGACCTAAAAAATGGTATTGGGACTTACGCGTGGTTAACGGCCCAGAGAGGGTGTTATGGTTGAAGTTTTCTCTAAGCTCACATGAGTCATACTCGATGTGAGAAACAAGAGGTAGCAACAACCTTAACGATGCACAGTTTAATACCATGTAGGACATATTAAGGGACTATGCAGTTTAAAGTCTTGCAGTTAGAACTATTGGTGCTGCATAGTTTAGTGTCATGTAGCAGGGACAAAATACAGTTTAATGTCATGTAGGATGTATTAAGAGATTTCTATACAGTTTAGCATCATGTAGTTAAGACGACGGGGACAATATAGTTTAACATCATGTTGGACGAAAAGGGGACTGTAAAGTTTAATGTCATGTAGTAAGGATAAAAGAGGACACAGTTTAACGTCATGTTGGATATATTAGGGATTTTTTCACAGTTTAACGTAATGTTGGAAAAAAAGGGACGATACAGTTTAGCATCATGTTGGACGATGGTGTGAATAGTTTAAGGTCATATGCATGGACCATTGCTGTATAGTTTAACGTTGTATAAGATGATGAAAGGGACATAGATTAATGTAATGTTGGAAGAAAGTTCGAATAGTTTAATGTCATATGCATGGACCATGGATGATGATGTAGTTTAACGTCTTGCTGGATGAGAGAAATGCCAATAGTTTAAGGTCGTATGCAAGGACCGTTGGTTTTGCAGTTTAACATCTTTCTGGATGAGAGAAATGCCAATAGTTTAAGGTCGTATGCATGGACCATTGGTTATGGAGTTTAATGTCTTGCTGGACGTAAGGGACTTCTGTACAGTTTAGTGTCATGTAGTTAGGACGTCACATTTTAACGTCATGTTGGACATAAGTGACAATAGTTTAAAGTCATATGCATGGTCCCTAGATCGTGCAGTTTAATGTCTTGTGGGAAGAAAATAATACAAATATTTTAAGGTCATATGCATGGACTATTGGTGTATTTTTGTGTTTATACAAAATATTTCTTCATAAATCTGGCATTGGTTGGAGTAGTGATGAGTTATCCAGCCATTGAGATTAAAGAATAAGCTCCATTGGAGTAGACCTTATGTATCGAATAAGGTCCTTCCCATTTTGGCTCAAGCTTGGGAGGTTTCTTTCCTAGTATCATTGGAGTTCTAAGAACTAATACCAATTCTCTCTGAACGAATGAACGAAGATGAAGTTTTTTGTTAAAAGCTCGTGGTATTCGATTCTGATAGACTTCCAAGTGGTGCAGGGTGCACAATATTTTCTCATCTAACTGTTCTAATTCATCCAATCTCTTTTGAGATTGTTCATCTTTAGATGACTGATCACAAATGGCTACTCTAAGTGAAGGTAATTGAACCTCAATTGGCAAGACTTATTCCATTCCATATACCAATGAATATGGAGTTAACCTCATTACAGTGCGGGTAGTGGTTCGATAAGCCTATAAAGCATGAAAGAGTTTATCAGGCCATGATTTATTATCTTTATCCACCATCTTTTGTAGTATGTTTGACATAGTCTTGTTGAAAGCTTCTATCTGGCCATTGGCCGCTGCATGATACCGATATGAATGGTTGGATTTGATGTTGTATTCTTGATACAACTTCCTCACCTCAGATGAACAGAAGTTGGTGCCATTGTACGTCAATATGGTATGAGGGACACCAAATATGGTAATGATGTTAGACTTGATGAAGCTAACAATGCATTTAGAAATGACTTCTTTGAGGGGTATTGCCTCTGCCCATTTGGAAAAGAAGTCTGTAGCAGTAAGAATATACTTCAACTGCTTGGCTGTAGCAGAAGGATAAGGTCCCACTACATCCCTTCCCCATGTGGAAAATGGCCACGAGTATTTAGCTGTATGAAGAAACTCTGGGGGTTGATGAATGAAGTTGGAATGTACATGGCATGAATGACATTTCTTTGTGAAATCAACACAATCTTGTATCATTGAAGGCCAAAAGTATCCAATCCTTCGAATTTGATCAGATAGTCTATGTACAGACTGATGGTCACCATAGACTTCTGCATGTACTTCTTTCATGATATCCATTGTCTCTTCACCATCAATACATCTAAAGAGAACTCCATAAAATCCACAATTGTAGAGAATTTTCTCTAAGTGATCTGGGCTATCAAAAAGAGTGAAATTGAACACACGTCTCCGGACTTGTTCTTTCCCAGCTCTATCAGGAGGAAGTGTTCTATTTTGAAGGTATTACCTGATAGGTGTTATCCATCCTATAGTATGACCATATGGTTCAGAGATGAGACTAATTTCATTGATTTCCTCTGTTATGATTTGAACATAAGGTGAAACTGTATGACAGTGGGCAATACTGATGGTTGTCTCGTCCCGATTTCGATCTACCAGAGCTGTGGCTATATTAGCCAGTGCATCAGCCTGGGCATTTTGTGATCTTGGGGCATAAGAAATTTTCAGTTCCGAAGGAAACTCCGCCATTAAATATCTGACGTAATTATAAAAATGGATTAGTTCTTATTTTCTGATTGCGTGATCCCCATTGACTTGTTTGATTACTAGGTCTGAATCACCTTTCACCTTTAAGTGATTCACTTGTGCTTGAAGCGCCTACTCCAATCCTACAATAAGATCTTGGTATTCCGCTTCATTATTTGTAACGCCTCCCAAAAATGAGAAGGAATAAGGTAACATTTCCTTTTCCAGGGAAATGAGTATAATTCCTAACCCAACTTTGTTGAATTTAGGATTTTCCATTTTCCTCCCTATTGGACTTCTGGAAGCACCATCAAAGTACATTTCCCATGTTTGAAGACATTCTTGAATAGTGAAGAATTCCTCATCAGGGAGTTCAATATATGAAGATGTGTCTTCTACTGAAGGGTGTTCAGTAAGGAAATCAGCCAGAGCTTGACCCTTTATTTCCTTTTGAGACACATATTGAATATCAAATTGCTGCAAAATAACTACCCACCTTGCCAGATGTCCTGTAAGAATTGGACGACAAAGGATGAATTTGAGCGGGTTATTGCGAGATACCAATTGGACCTCGTGATGTTGCAGGTAGTGTCTCAACTTCTAAACTGCAATGATTAATCCTAGGAAGCACTTCTCAATATTTTAATATCAGGTTTCTGCTTCAAGCATAGTCCGACTGAGATAGTAGAGGATATTTTCATTCCCAGCATCATTCTTCTGAGCAAGAAAGGCACCCAATGATCTCTCTAAAGCTGTCACATAGAGGATAAGTGGTCTTCCTTCAACAAGTGTCATTAACACTAGTGGACTCAAGAGATACTTCTTGATAATATTGAATGCTTCTTGACATTCTTCAGTCCACTTGTAAGTGACTCCCTTCTTCATCAATTTGGTGAAGGGTAAGCTTTTGCCTGCCAAATTGGCGATGAAACGCCAAATATAGGCTAAGTTTCCTTGAAGTCCTCTCAATTATTTCAAATTTCGAGGAGGTGACATACCAAGGATTGACCTTTTCTTCTCAGGATCAACTTCGATACCATGATGGCGTACAAAAAAGCCGAGAAACTTTCCTGAGGTTACCCCAAAAGAACATTTTAAGAGGTTCATCTTCAAATTATGTTGCCAAAGTTTGTGGATTATGATTTCTAAATCAGCCAAGTGATTAGAAAATTGTTTGGATTTAACCACCAAATCGTCCACATAGCATTCAACAAACTTCCCTAAAAAGGGTTTGAAGATATGATGCATGACACGCTAATATCTTGCACATAAATTCTTCAGGCCAAAGGGCATTACCCGATAGTAAAACACACCCTGAGGGGATCTGAAGGATGTAGATTATTCATCTTCAGGATCCATTCAGATTTGATTATATCCGGAATATCCATCCATGAAGGAAAGTGCTTCATATCCAGTTGTTTCATCAATTAAGATTTATATAATTGGTACTAGAAAATCATATTTAGGACAATGCTGATTAAGATCTCTGAAATCAATGAAAACTCTAATTTTCCCATTCTTCTTTTTCACTGGGACAATATTAGCCAACCACTTGGGATATTGAACTTCTCTGACAAAGTTATATTTAATGATCTTATCCACTTCAGCTTCAATTTTGGAAGCATAGGTTGAGTGTGTTCTTCTAGCAGCTTGTTTGAATCCTCGATGTTCTTATGGAAAACCCAAACGATAAGTGGAAACATCAGGATCAAGACCTGGAATCTCTGTATTGTTCCAACCAAATATATCTCGATTTTTATTTAAGAAGGAAATATACATCTATTTCTCTTCAAGAGTCATATCCGCACTAATTAAAGTGGGTAGTGGATCTTCTTTTGTACCCAGATTTATTTCTCTGAGTTCATCTACAGTGGTAGAGATACCATCTTCAAATGCTGTAGGAGCATCCCTGATATCTTTCTCTTCTTCTTCAACATGTGTTATTCCTTTTGTTTCTACTTGCATAGTAGATAATGAAGAATAATTTTCATGATCAGAAGAGACGAAAAAATTTTCACATCTTGAAGAAGAAGCTTCCATTTATGACTCGATTGATGATGAAGGGTCTTCTTTGGGTAATATAGAGGAGATGATGGATTGAGAATCAACATCATCATTCACTTCTGACACTGCTATAACTTATTTTATCCTGGTTGGCGAAGTATAGATTTGTTGGATTTCAGCGGATAAAATGAAGACATCTCCATTTGATCTTTCATTATTACTTGGTGAATCACCACTTTCTCCCATGCTGTCTGGCTTGATTGCCGTAATTGACATTATGGAAGTTTCTAAAAGAGTATTTTGATTTGAGTCTATCCTATCAATTTGACTGATAGACAACACATAATCTGTACTCACATGTGTAAATGGGTTTACTGGAATATTTTCCAAACCATATGGAGCATTAAATTTGGTAATCTACTTTGTTGTTGATTCCTCCTTTCCCTTCATGTGATAAACTTCCGCCTAAATGTATTGAGATTCACATGTCTTGAATGGGGATTTATCACCATACAATGTCCCAATTTGACAATCGAAACAATATTTGAGACATTGATGGTATGATGAAGGGATAACTGCATGTTGATGTAGCCAGGGTCTACCAAGCAAGATGTTGAAGGCTAAGTCTTGATCAACAACCATGAAATCTGAATTGGATACAAGATCTTCAAACTGTGTTCTGAGTGTAATCTCACCTAGTGGTTCTTGTTCATTTTTATCATATCCCTGTAACATCAAAGTAGAAGGAGATAAACCCGATTCTGTGAGGCCCAATCGACGAAGTGTATGAATGGGGATGAGGTTGACCCCTGAACGATTATCAATGAAAACTCTTCGGAAGTCTACACCGTTGACCTTTCCAGATAAGTACAAAGGTATAATATGCCCATGCACGACATCATCTTCATCTTAATCTGTAAAAGATATTACTGCATGGCATTCTGCAGGATTATTCTCTACATGGTAGACTTCAGCTGTAACAATTTCAGTTTTAAACTCCTGAGGGCTTGGCAAAGCCTCGATGAGTGCCTCCCGAAGATCCTTTGATAAATTCAATACATCCATAATTGATAACTTGGCCTGTATTTGGGCCAAGTGTTTCAATACATCATACTTTTGATCCAAAGGCCTGCGTTTCCCAATAGGAACATGTGGTTTAGAAGGTGCCATGGAAGTTGATGCATCTTGTACCGGTATAGGAGTTGGTAATACTCCTGGCTTTGGAAGATTAGACCGATTAGCTCTATTTACCTGCTGAGAGGAAGAATATGGAACCTTCAACCGATCTTCTAGAATAATTGTTCTAGGATTGAGTCTGCCTTGTGTAGAAGAACTTTATTGTTCTTGTTGAGATCATTGAAGGGCTCTGCCATGAGTTTCTGCCGCATACATAATTCTAGAAGGGGTAGAATTGGAATAGTGGCCTCTGAAAGATCCACGTCTTCCCTTGTATCCTAAGCCTCTGGAACTTCCTCTAATTCCTTTGTTTGATACAGAGAACTCAGGCTCATCAAAATAAAAACTGTGACTGGAATATGGATCTGTTAAGTGAATCATATTAATAGAACCGAAGATCAACTCTTCATCCGATGAAGACTCTGCCTGATTAGCCTGTTTAGGCTATGATGTTTGGTGGGGCAGTGCCCGTTGCTTCGAAGTAGATGTCATAAAATCTTCCAGAGTCAAAGACAACTTGGGAATTGACACATACTCATCATCTTCTGATTGTTCCTCTTTCTTGGAATTACGCCGTTTCTTTGAGGATTTTCCCTCTAATAAAGAGGGTTTTGCTGCAACATTCATGGAAGAAGACATAATTGGTTTCTTCAATTGTGTTCGAAAAATATCATGTGTTTGGTTGATCATTTTTCTGACCATCCAATCATCATATTTTTGTGCATTTTGGTTCTTGAATTGTTTCCACTCGCTTTCCTCCTCTGGATCTATAGCAGTAACATATGCTACCTGAGCTGAAAAAACTTTTAGTTTGACTTGTCCAAAGTCGACCATTTTTTGCAATAGGTCTTTGAAGACAAAACACTCCTGAATTTGATGCCCCAACATCTGATGAAATGGGAAATAGTTGGGATGGTCTTCATCTCTTTCCTTGTTTGGCCTCTTGGGCCTTGGCAATTGAACCAAATTATTTTCCAGAGCTGAAATGAAGTAACCAGGAACTTGTTCATTTCAGAAAGAGTATTTTTTTCTCTTTAGATCCTCAAATTGTTTCCGTATTTGATATCTTTGGTCATCTTGATGAAACGACCTCTGTTTTTGGAGCTCAGGAGGTGGATCCCTTCGAGAAGATGAAGGTTTTGAAGTAGAAGCAGGTATAGGTTCTTGTTTAAGCATAAATGTAGCAGTCTCTGCTTTACCCATTCTCCTTCCTAGAGCTGATGAAATTACACAATCTTTATCCTTAGTCTTTAAAAGAGAATATTCAATCTGTTGAGAGATTTATGTAAGTTCTTGAAACCCTCCTATGTATTTTACAGGGATCAGTGGTGTGTGTATCTCATCATGTAAATTTGCCACACAGATTGGCAACAATTCATCTTGAGGGAGTGCTAAGCTCATGGAATAAGTTAATCCCTTCCAGCGAGTAATGAAATCTGAGACCCTTTCATTCTCCCTTTGATTACAATTTGTAAGATCAAAAACTATTGTCTTTGTCAAAGTTGAGATGAATTGAAGAAAAATCTTTGGCGGAGATCCTCCCATCTGGTAATTGACCAGGATTGCAAGCTTTGGTACCAGAGAAAAGCAGGACCTTGTAATGACTGTACAAAACACCTGAGCTTAACTGCTTATTTTTGCTGAGGGGTTACCATCCTAGGATCGAAATGAGAAAAAAAATGTGTTATGTTTTTCTCTGGGTCTCCCGAACCATTAAACATTGGGAATGTGGTACTTGAAAAATTTGATGAGGGAGGAATTGCATAAACCCACTCAACATAAGATCTCTTTTCTGGTTGAATTTGAGAACGCTTTCCCTCCATAGCTTCCAACTAAGATGTTAAGGACTCAATAGTAGTTATTAACTTTTGAGAAACATCCGGTTGAGAATGGACCTGAACAGGTGCAATGACTGGAGCTGGTACAGATGTGGAAACTGGTACTGCAACCAATGGCAGCACTGCCGATTGTTCTTTCACTTGACCCATATGATTAGAACTATGAGAGTGTAATTATAAAAGAGTATATTCTTGATCCATCTCAGTATCCAAAACAAATTCCTTTGGCTAACTGACTCCAGCACGCTTAGGAGGAAGACTAATTTGAAGTAGTTCTGCATTCATCCTCCTTAATTCCTTCATTTCATCCTCTTGTTGTGAAAATCTTTGATCTAGTGAGAGAGATTGGCCTTCTCTAGAGGAAGGGTATGTAACATGATTCTTTACTTTCCCCTTATTGGACACCTTTCGAAGAGGGGGAAGTGGGTTACTTGAAGGATTAACTAGGTTCTGAGTAATCCTTTGATTTCGTGTACGTACACCTTCTTCATTTGTGTCTGCGCGTACAACTTCTTGAGCAGGAACCTCTTCACCTGATACCTCCGAGTGAGCCTCATCTGGTGGATCAGTAACTATGAAATTGATGAAATTTATTGATGCATAACGCATTGCATCCCTTCTATTGGAATTTCTGCGATATTTTCTTTTTCCATGTCCTTGATGAGACATTGTTTTTTGTTGATTCGATCCCACAGGAACTTCTTGAAGAACCGTAATTTGGAGGGAATCTCCTAATAATTTGGCTCTTCATTCCTCTTGAGGCTTCTTCCCCAATCGAGAGAAGACTGAATTTCTCTGAGGGAGGGATTGAGGATTTGAAAAAAGTCCCCAATCTAGTGGACTGGGGTTTTTCCTGATCAACTCCTCGAATACTATTTTTTGATTTTGAGGGTTGGGTTAAAAGAGTCAACAGTCTGGAAAGCTGGGGTGGTTCTTGACATGCTATATCTGAGACTTTCTTGAAATCTCTCCTGATCTTGTGGACTTTAGTTTGGAAATTAGCTGGATGAATCAACCTGCATCCACTTTTATCACCCGCCTCAAAAGACCGTTGGATGATTTCTAACACTTTTGTCACTTGATGATGTGCTTTCTCCAAATGAGAGGCCTGTTCAATATTCTCATTTGATTGATGCAGGAGTAGTTCAACAACTTGTTATATGTATTCTTGATTTTGAGAAGAACTAGTTGAGGCCTGTTCTTGGAAAAGGTTTTGATTACAAACAAAACCCATTGAATGTGGCAGACCATGGGAAATAACATTGCATGAGACCATTTTCGGCGGGCTTTTCTAACTGGAGAGTATAGTGAAATGTAGCGCTCCATGAACACCCCATCCCCTGATATGAATACCAGATGGGGAATTGACAATTAACTGACACAATCTTCTTAGTGCGCCAAGGCATGAATGCTGAAGGGCTCTCTGCTGTTTTTCAGCCTTCAGATATCGAGAAACTGAGAGAGATGCCAAATCAATTTGGCATTGTAACCCTTCTATTATCTTGACATGATTTTCATATTCATCATAAGATAATATTTTCTTTTTCAACTAACAAAGAGTTTTCCATATGTTGAGACGATTATCATGAATTCCATCTTCCATCAACATTTCTGGAATGTCATACTAAGAATCAGCCAAAGGCCAAAACATAACTGGCACTTCAACTTTCGCTAGTTGTTTTCTCATATTCAGTACTTCCTCTTTATCATTCAATGAAGATTATTCTACCTGATTAGACCAGAGCTGGTGCTTCCTTTCCGCTTCATTAGATTCAACAACATTGGTAGATAATTCAATGATTAAACTATAAGATGAACGACCCATGGGTGGTTCGGAGAATGACCTACACCCTAGGCTATATTTTGATTGATAAAGTGTTTCACCTGATAGTGGTAAAGCATCAAACATGATTGGATTCACATTTTAAAGTACCTCATGATAAGAGGGATTCCACGTCACTACAATGTCTGTTGGAGAATTTTCCAAGTAAGGTGAATCACTACTGCATAGAGGACTTTCGCAGATAAATTCATCATCATGGGGAGGACCACCATGGTGGGATACAACAAACGATGAAACATTTTTCTCCTTGGTCTTCTGGCCACCTAGAGGGTTCTTGTGGCTCTCATCTGAAGATGAAACTTCGAGATCGACCGAATCGTCATGAAGCAAGCCTTCATGAAGAAGTATCTGATGCAGATCTTTGGAATTAATGTTCCCACTCTTGGGAACTGAGAGAGTAGAATCTTGAGTTGCAACAGATAATTTTCTGGGTGCATCAAGAACTCCAGTATCGAGTAAGGCCTTATTACAGATTGGCCCTTGATTTCTTGACTGTGTTGGGTGGGTATTCTTTTTAGATGCCTTCTTACTCGCTTTAGGAACCACTTGTTGACAAAAGTGGTCATTATTGGCAAGTGTATGTGCCTGCTCAGGAGAAATGATCAGGTTAGGCTGATTATCTCCACTCAAATCAGGTGTATTTTCCTGACTTGGCTGTCCGTATGATTGGGGGAGTACGCCCCACAACCCTCTTGGACTGGAAAAAATGTCTGTGTCTGTTCCGGAGTGAATTTTTGATGTGTCACTCCACTGGTAGGGATAGATTTATGTGTCTTTCCCTGAGATGCTGCTGAAGCTGTTATAATATCCTGGCAGGCATCTAGAATATGAGCAGGGATTTGCTTCTGCTATTTCACCATTGACAGAATGTTCTTGGTGACTTCAGTAGTCGGAACGAGGATATACGTCCATTCCGTGCTTGTAGTATGTGTATGTTCCTGCTCCATTCCTCCTTTTCCTGTCAGTGAATTCTGACAGTACTCCTGTGTAGGGGTAGAGAGTTGAATCTGACTCCTGTTTGTCACCGGAGTTTCTGACTGACTTCTCCGAATGCTACCAAACGAGACTGTTGGTAGGCTTGATCAATACTAGCAGGTGTATGTACCTACTGATTGCACTCCGTCGAACATGGTTGACAAGCTTACTTCAATACTGACAGATGAGGCTGCTGGCATGATTGATGAGTGTAAGCAGGAGTATGTACCTGTTTACTAGTTGTCAACACATTGGGTTGGCGGGCTCCATCGCATGTAGTCAGACTAGCCGATGATTTATAAATAGGTGCATGTTCCCATCTATAGTACTCCACCGGAATTGCCTGGCGGGATTGGCGTGCTGCTGCCAGACGAGTCTACTGGATAGTGGGATTAAAACGGATGAGTGTGTGTGTCCGCTCATTGCTTGCCACCAAGTTAGGATGGTGGACTTCTCTGGAAACGTCAGAGATAAGAACCTGCTCACTGTTAACCGGTTTTCGCCTCTGGTGGTTCGTCTTGCCTGCTCGGGTTCGAGGAACCTGAGCCGAACACCTGGAGATGACACCCTCATCATGTTGAGGGCACACTATCGCATGAGTCTGGCAGCGATTGTTTGTGGGAGCCCTTAGGAAGGACTCCTGTTTCCTTGAATTAAGACCCTGAGCTGCCTTCTAATTCACCTCTTCATAATATGGGAGGGAATGGTTATTGCGTTTCGGGGATAACGACCCGAAATGATTGGAGACAGTGGTTAGCACCGCCTAATTCCTGATCACTGGTCATCGCTGTCCGGATGACTAGGGTGATTTATTCACTTGGAGGGCTTGTCGAGCAGCCTAAAGAGTTGGAATGGTACCATGTTGAAGATACTCCTTAACCAGTGAATTTGATACCCAGCGTTAAAGACGCTGAGTAGGTGATGTCGCCCTCAGAGTGGATGACGATCCAGTAGGAGTAGCAACAGATGCCTTCATAGCAGAGGCATTCATAGTAGAGGCATTCACAGGTGTGAATTTAAGAGAATCCATTCTTGTAATGTAGAAGATCTTGGAAAAGAGTGCCTATTTGATATAACAGTCTTAATGAAGATAAGTCTGTCCACTACATGTTTTGGATAAGAACATATGTTATTGATTGTTTTGTTGGCCCTCTCATTGATTTTAAATAGAGGCCTAACAAATAGGTAAAAAATCACTTTAACTTGGTTAAGGATTCACGTTGGGTTCACCATTTTTTGTTTCCTCTGGAATTGTGGATGACCTCGTTGATTGAAGGTTCAAACATTCCAATCGGTTTCTAACGGGTTTGTTCATAGAATCAGAAATATCCAATGATTCCATATCCATTTAGACCTACTTTCCAAAGGTAGGTGCTCATTAGTTTTGGACTGATGAGGCTTAGGAATTTGCATTGGTCGAGAGGATGGGAGGTCAAACTCATCACACCTTTTTGAGGGGAATTATTGTCTACTCTGGGACTCTCTTTATATATTTAAGTTATGTTCATGAATCCTTATTACATTACCAAGTATAAAATGATCTTTCCTTTAGATCTGACAATCAATGATTGATATGTAAGAGATTTAGAGAATCTTTTATATGAATTTGAGGTTCTTCACTAATATAGAATCATCTGTATTTGTTAGAGATTCTTAGTAAATGGCATCCTTCCATACATAAAAGTCTTTTGGTCATTGTGATGACCATACTGGTTTTAAAGATACTCAGTGGGGAACTTGAAGTTTATTGTCATTGAGAAGGACATGGATTATTTCAGAGTTGGGATCGTACCCGCAGATGGGCTACCTATGTATCCTTTGTTTTGAAAAAAAATCAGAACCCTCGTAGTTTGAGTAAGGGAGTATGATGTTTATGTATGATTGATGGATCAAAGAAAGGTGTCATAATTACTTTTACACTCTAAGCTCAAATGAGTCATGCTCGGTGTGAGAAACAAGAGGTATTGGTAAAACCAGACAATTGTGCCATCATAAAAAATGATATGCGACTTAGGTATATCTGACTGCCCAAAAAGGTGAAGATTAGGTTTCACATTAGGGAATAAACCCAGGAACAAGGTCCATAAAGGTATATATACTTTATAGAGATTTGGATACTCTAACTTGGGGATTACTCCTAAGGAAGATGCCCAAATTAGGAGGAGACTTATGATCGGGTTTTACTCCTGAGAAGGAAGCCCATATCAAAAGTAAATTAATACTGGTTAAGAAAAATTACGACTGGGGCTTATTCCTGAGAAGGAGGCCCAGGTGAATGGGATTTGAAAAATTAAGGGACTTGGGGCTTACTCCAAAGGAGGATGCCCATATTTGAGACTGGGGCTTACTCCTGAAAAGGAAACCCAGGTTAAGGGAATTAAGGTTGGGGATTACTCCTGAGGAAGATGCCCAAATTTATGAAATTATGACTGGGGCTTACTCCTAAGGAGGATTCCCAGGTTAGGGTACTTGGACTGGGACTTACTCCTGAAAAGGAGGTCCATATTTGTAGACTTTGAACTAGGGATTATTCCTAAAAAGGAAGCCCAAGTTAAGAGAATCATGTTTGGGGCTTACTCCTGAGGAGGATGCCCATATTTGGGAACTTTGATACTGGGGATTACTCCTGAAAAGGAAGCCCAGTTTTGGAAAATTTATGACTGGGGCTTACTCCTGAGGAGGATTCCCAGTTTAGGGGACTTGTGATTTGGTTTTACTCCTGAGAAGGAAGTCCTAATAAAAAGAACTTGGACTGGGGCTTACTCCGAAAAAGGAGGCCCAGGTTAAGGATGCTCTCATTTTAAAGGAGGAGGTTGAAATGAATGAAATATCTAACCTTAGTGACATAAAGATATGTAAATCACTATGTTTTAAGAGATTTTCCACATAATTCCTTTCAGATAAGGAATCCAACAAGGAAATCATGCCATAGATGGATTTGGAGAGAGTTCTGAAGGCTTAATCTTGAATAGGATAGGTGGATAAACATAAGAGAGGTGAAATAGGCTAGAGGGGCACCCAAAAAGAAGGTGGCGCACAAGTCCTGTGTGGGCGTGCAAGTACTGTGGTGGCGCGCAAGTCCTGGTCATGCAGGTGTACCTGCACGACACATGGGTACTTGCACGATGGTCAATACATAGGTTATAATTTGTGCAAGACTTGGCTCAAGCTTTGAATACTACCCCTAGAGACTTCCAGAAGAGAGGCACACAAGTTATGTTAAAGGGGTAAGGCGGTGTGCAAGTGTGGCCATTTCCCTTAAGGTCCAGCCTCCTAGGCATGCAAGTGTTGATGAGTTTCAACACTTAGGGCTTCCCCCCTCTTAAGATCTTACATTCTAGGTAAGAAATTACCTTATAAGTGTTCAGAAGCTTTGAGAAGAGACTAGGGCACCAGGAGCTCAAATCTGAGTTTCTGGAATTTTTTTCCCTCCTCAAATGGGGGGCCCACAGGGGGTATTTATAGGCTGGAGAAAACCCTGGGCGAATTTCAAAGAAGGCGCACAAGTCACCTGCGCGACCAATGGGCGGCGCACAAGTATACTTGTGCGACCTTAGTGGAACTTGCGTGACCCAAGTTAATTTGAATCTTAGTTCATGCCTTTGTCAATTTTTGATGTTTCCTTGAAAGGATGATTCACTTTGAGTTCAAGGTATTTCTCGATTCATTATTTTAGACTCTATGACGGAAAGGAGCGTCAAAAATGTCCTAACTTGAGATCATCCATTTGATCACATATTTTGATGTCAGTTGAAAACCATGATATTCATGGAAAGGTAGCTTGTGTTAGGTGTGCCATCAGTGGTATGATGTTGGTTGAATGGTAAAGATAGTATTTGTCACTTTTGGGTTGAGGAAGTTATATCTCGATACTAGTTGATCGTGATGGTAGTACCTTCAGAAATCTCTATCCAAGGTAGTTGGAAGGTAAATATATCCAGTTAGATCAAAAAGTAAAAAATTAAGAAAGGACGATGACACAAGTGTGCATCCTGCTTTATGAAATATCTATATACAAAGAGATTATAGGACACAATACATGTTTGTAGGTTGGTTTTCATTGATATGACTATCCTTTTCTATTTAGGGGCCTTGATTTGTTTCTATACTCCACTCTTGGTCTATGAATACTATTCAATACTAAAGAGATAATGTTCTAGAGGGTCACACATAATAGTGTAATCAAGAATCCACCCTATTCTAGTGAATATGTATATTACACATGGTGATCCCCACCATGAGGTCTGAGTATTGTACAAGTCATCGATCACCAATGAATAAATAAATTCATTACTATTCATGTAAATAATAATTAGGTTGAATTTATTTATTTAAAGTATTTACAATTTAATTAAATATGAGAAAATATTATTCGAATAAATATTAATTTAATATTCGAGGTTCCTTTAATATTAGGGTAATTTTGAGTCGAGTTAATGACTTGGTTTTATCACACAATATATTTAATATATACTATAGGTATGTGATGAAATATAAATAATATTTATGATGTAGTTTAGTTCATCATAATTTATTATATAGTAGATGTTAAATATACATGGAATGGAGAACCCAAAATGAGTATTTGAGTATCCACTATAAATAGGTGAGAGATGCTCTCGCACAAAAACTATTCACTGTAAGATTTATATATAATATCTCTCCTATCCCAATTTTTAGAGGGAGAAGTTCTAGATCTAGGTGAATGGATCGAGTTCATCTCCATGCATCGAAGTTGCATCAATGCGGTGATCATCAGGACATTGAAGGAATCATCAGAAAGTTGCTCTAGCACCTGGAATCCGATGATCGATGTTCCTATTGATTTTTTAAGAACATGTGGATGATCTAGAGGGATTCTTATTTGGATACTTTAAGTAGAAATCATCAGCGATAAGAATATGTTTATCGTGGATTCAGATAAAAAAGGTATGTTTTTTATTTTATTTTTTTGATCTCTTTAATTTATGTGATATCCTTGAACCATACCAGGGCTCAGATTATCAGAGATGAAAAGTCTCTCCATCCCGATGATGAATTTTTTAAAATAACCAGCCTAACTACTGAAACCCACCAAATGAGAATAAGTAAATTTACAAAGGAATAAATGCATGGATATGATTATTATTTTCCCTAAAAAAGAAAAGTTAGAAGAAGGTTTCCAATACCCATGGATCTCGTGAGCCTCCAAGGGATACACGATCACATGACCATCATAAGTTCATGGGAAGGAACCATGGGAATCACATAACCTGAAGTGGATCCCCTATAAATAAGCCCTTATTCTCTTGAGAAGGTTCCTTTTACAATTGGTGGTCATGAATTGGCAGCTAGATAAGCCCCCCGGGCCATGCAGATCGTAACATGGTGTATTCCTAAAAAACAATCCATGAGTCCTTTGAAAATAGGATGAAAAAATGTCTAAAAGGTGGGAGCCTCTTACAGCCATAAAGATCACATGATGGTAACTAATGGGGATACTGTTTGTCTTTGTCAATATTAATGTAAAATCACAACACCCCCAAGACTAAGTAAAATAAAACAATGGAAAAATAAGGGGGAAAAAGGAGATTATAGTGGTTGTAAAAGTTTCACGATGCACCCATGGTGATCTGAAAGACACCATGAGACCCTAGTGACATGTCCGCCTCATCTCATGAAAGCCCGCTGACATGGCATCATCATCATGCAAAGCACCTCATGCATGTCCAGGAAACATCACACCCCCTTTGGATATCTAAGGAAAAAATGGATTGAATTGTCCATGTAATGATTATGTATCTCCATATAACCTTTATTGGTCATGAGACACATCACCAAAAGATAGTGTAATTGTACTCAATAATAATCATGTTAATTCTCATAATCCCAGAACTTTTTAAAATAACAAAAGGAAATAAAAAGTGGAGGAGGGTTGAGCCACTCATGGTCATAAAGCTCCCATGAAAAGATAATGCCACCCGAAGCATGGTCCTACAAAGGACCCTTGACAAGTTGACCTGATCCTACAAAGGCCCCTTGAAAATCAATCCTTATCTCATGGAATGTCCCACACAAGTCATATGAGATCATGCGAAGGCCTTTCGACCTGCGCTCTGATCTCAAGAAGGCCCTTGGGCATGTCAATAAGAAAATATTTAATTCCTTTGGAATACTCACATGATTCAAAAATTCCCTATTAATTGTAAATAATCCAATAAAGTATGTGTTGACGAGAGGGACTCATAGTCTCTAAAAATTAGGTGACATCCTTGTAGTGATCCAAATTAGAGACATGAAAATATGCATGATTATGAAACCGTTTATTGAATCCAACCTGGATTTATGAGAGATATTCCATGAAAATAGGTGAACACCTAGGGTAGAGAGACCTATAAATCCCCCACTCCATCATAAAAGATATACCACCTACACATGGAAAGACCGGAAACTACCGCTACCAGATGACCACAATACTCTATATGAAATGTTGACATCATTACTTTAATGTTAGAGTGGGTTTCTTAGAGTGGATGATCTCATGACTGACAAGATTCTCATTAGGTAAGATACCAGTGAAGAACCAGAGAAATAATGGGGTATACATAAGCAATTTTTTTGATTACTATAGATCACATGAAGGGCCTATGGTAGGATACAGGAAGAAAATCCCACACATCTTCCAGATCATGCGAAACTTAAAATAATTTAATAGTGAACAAACCTAAGGAATCCATGATATAAAGGCTAGAAGATAGAATAAAAGTGTATATTCTTACGTGAAGGACATACACACTGACCATCATGCACCTAGCATGAACTACGTAGGACAGGTGACAACACCAGGACATTTTTCCCAAATATCATGATGCTCCTTCAGTATACTATTTGGGTCATGTGAATTCCTCTAAACATGCCAAACCAAGTCACATGGTACATATTTTTCATGAAACCCAAGTATCATGAAACCCTTTGCATTCTCTATTCAATCCTCGTGATGACCTTCATACATTTCACCTGACCTACATAGTAGCACCAGTTGATAACAACCGAGTTTCACGACAGCACCCAGACATGTTAACTGACTCTCACGAAGTGATCTAGGCATGCTAGTCAAAACTCATGATGCCCTTCAGACATGTAATCTAGAACATGTGACACCCTCTGAGACATTTCACATCGAATATCATGAAATCCTCCATATAGTGTTAGACAAATCTTCTAATGAACTCAGGAAAAGTCAACTAGATCATGTGATACCCTCTAGGAAAGCTATCCGCGATCATACGATGGCTTCTAGGATCAACTTTCCAGGCCTTGCAATGTCCTATGAGAAATTAGGTCAGGCCAACAGGGCATCCCAAAATTTTATGACCTTGTCTATCCCCAGTTTGGAATCCCCGATTATTAGTGAAATCTTTGTGTGTAATACCCAATTGAGGGAACTACAAGGACTATGATTCCTTCCATAACCAGGATACGTAGGACGCCTCTTCGAGGCATGATCTCTATATTTAACATTAAAAGGGATTTCTTAGTACATAAGTCCCACATCCATAAGTAGTGAGACAGATCATTTTTCATCCCTTATTTCTCACATCGAGCATAAATCACGTGGGATTAGGGAGCTAAAATGATCATATCTTTTTCATTGTAAGACTATACCAAGGCATGAGAAAAATCAACGTGTAAGACCAAATCAATTGAACTATGAGAACTATGATTCCATCAATAATGATGATATGTAGTACAGTTTCCTATGGTCTGACCTCAAATAAAATCCATTTTTATATAGGCCCCATGTCTCCGACATTTCAACCATTGGGACCCAATCATTCCCATTTTTGATCATTCTACCTCATCCCTCACAAGAATATGAAACCTACTAAACTATGATGACTCTGATTCCTACAATAACCAGGATACATAGGATTTCCTTTTGAGTCCCAAGCTTCATATCAAACATCCCAAAGGAATTCCCAGCACATAATTACCACATCCAAATGCAATGATGTTGATTATTTACTATCCTTTATTTCTCACATTGAGCATAGCTCACATGGGCTTATGGAGTTTAAATGAACACCTCACTGGTATCATGAATATCCTTTATATAGGGAAATCCTAGTATATAATCCCTGATGAGAGGAATGATGTAAACACCCCTACACATATGGTAATCTACCTTAGGGACAGTCTTGAGCGCATAATAGAACTATGGTAACTATGATTCCTTCTATAATTAGGATATGTAGGAAGTCTCCTTGAGACATGACCTTAGAAATTCGATGCCTTAGTGAAAACACATATATAATCTCCACATTATGTTAAAATATAGGGTTTAATAAACTATGTGGGTTTTGATTTCTAAAATAACCAAGATACGTCGGAGGCTTCATAATGGATAAATCCCCTCCTCAAGATATTAGCCGCCTCCCTATGTGGCAGAAAATTCCAAAGTGCCTAGTTGTATGACTTCAACACATCAGTAGATACCCATTACTCAGAAATGGATAAAGAACCTCAAATACATATATATGGATTCACTAATGAGTCCCCCTTTCCCCTATTCATCAATTATATTACCTTTCTTTCATATATAAAGATAATAAACCAATAATAATTTTGTTAGGGTAATAATTCCCATATATGGATTAGGAATATATTTGGGAATAAATCTCAAATCTATAATAGAGTCTTGGAGTAGGCAACAATTCTCTTCAAAAGGGTGTGATGTGCCTGACCTTCTACCTCTCAACCAATGCGAGTCCCTAAGAGTCGTTGGGTCTAAAGCCCCAATTGGACACCTACCTTTGGAAAGTAGGTCTATACCTAGTTATGGATAAGGGAACCATTAGGAGTTTCTATCAATAATGAAAATGAACTAATGTTAATGATTATGAAAGAAATGAACCCCCCATAATCAATCATCAGGACCAACCAAATTTACCTCAGTGAGGGTTCCCTCGGCCATCTCTTCCCCACCGAATCAGAAATGGTGAACCCAACATGAATTTATTAAATAACAAAATTATTAGGTTATTATCCATTAGGCTATTTTTTCCTACTATATGCAAAAAAGGGGAAATACTGAGGTGAAACTCTCAAATTATAGAATGATCATTCAATCATACATCTGAACACATTGTTTTTCATCTCTACAAAAACAAAGCAATAAGATCATCAAAGATCATTAAAATAATCCTCTATAGCCAGGGTTCTCATGAAATAATTCCATCACTATTTTGAAAATTCTAAATGAGTAGAATGGCCAGGTCGAGAAAAAAAGGGCAATTGTCTTAACTGTGAAAATATGATCGATCATATCATGCCTTTGATATTTCACTAATAGGAAACCTTGTTTATTTTTGTCTGCATGACTACAAATACTACTCTCATCTGCATCATCCTGATCCAAGACAATGTCTTCTTCTTATAGAAATCAATTTGGTAAATCACCTACGACTGCAACCCCCACATATCGCAAAATGATCCCACCTACTTGATAGTTCCAACGACAAGTGGAAAAAATAATGGTCCAGGAGTACCAATGACATGGTACAATCATAGCCCTGGAAGCTAATTTTGAGGGACTCTAATCATGTTAAATGGTGATTCCACATTTCATATAAAATTCTACAGCTAATCCTGTAGCCCTCGTCACCACAACCAACCATTTCGGGAGCTTATCCCTAAAGTGAAACAACTGCCTCCTTTAGTATCGAATAAAGGCAGACTAGGAATTCAAATATGGCTCCATTTCGGTTCAAGTTCTTCTAAGGAGGGCACCTGACAACCACTATCGCTAGAACCATCCCACTAGTACCCACCAGTCGCTTGCTGAGGGTACCACTTGAGACACTACCGCCTCTGACGCCCGTGCATAGGAAAAAAAGGCTCATCGGTCAAGGAAGGAACTGGATATCTAGGGGTGGGATAAAATTACTACTCCCACTGATAATGCCTACTAACATATTCTAACAGTATCCACTAATTAGGCACATATCCCTTCTCCCTCAGAACAAGTCTGTGGGCATATTCCCACAACATGCATTGGGGAAGCACATATTCCGACCCCTATGCATGAAGTTCATCAACATTTTGTGGTGGCACAAGGAGGAAAGAAGTGGGCTCATATCCCTACTTCAATTGAATACATCTAACAATACATATTTATGTCTGAAAATGTGAAGACTTATATCCCTATACACACTTTTCTAAAGTGAAAATATATTTTAGCAATAGTTTAAGTACTCTACCGATAAATTCCAGCACTTTTGTAGAAATAGGTTCAAGTGTATATTCCTATCCCTATAAATAGGATAGCTCAAAAATTTGATCATTGAGAACAAGTGGATGCACCGGGGAAAGCGTACATTATTTCTCCCACCTAGGAGGATTATGAGCATATTCTGATAAAGGGTGAGGCATCATACTAGGCCCATACTCCCGTTCCTACTAGGGCTCACCAGATGAGAGTGACACATGGATCAGTATATAAGAACATTACTGTTGAATAAGTATAGTGGAATATTCCAAAGGACCAGGATTATGATTATATTCCCATTTTTGTTGGGGACCACCAAGTGATAGGGGAACATGTCTCAGGAGAGGCTCATATTCCTATCAAAGAAGTCTAGAGACATACTCCAAAGGCAGAGGATCAGGAATATATCCCTGTTATAGCCAAGGAAAACCATGTGATAATGACAAAATCCTTAGGAAAAGATCATATTCCTATCAGTGAATCTAAGTGGCATATTCCAACAGATCATGGAAGCTAGAAACATATTCCTATTTCTGTTGATGAACGACATCACAAAAATCATTCCAAGGAAATATTGGAGGAATCTCATATCCCTTATCCCGTTATATAGGTTCTCCAGCATATTCTAGTTGGGAATTCATATTTGTACCAAGATCATAATCCCAATCCAACTAGGGGTAACTATGTGAGAGAATCACATGCCTCGAGGTAGGCTCATATCTCTTCCAAGAAAGACCAATGACATATTTAAAAGGCTCAAGATCAGGCTCATACTTTTGTACTGACTGTGGATCACAAAGTGAGAATGAAACATGCCTTGGGATAGGATCATATTCCCATCAATAACGGGACAAATCATTGGCATATTCTAGGAATATTATAGTAGCTTCTCAGCAGTTGTCTCATACTCCCTCAACACCCGACTATTATAAGAAAGTTTTAAAAACCATAATACAACAAGCTCATATCCCTTCATAATTTCAAAAGGCAGGTCTGTATATTTTGACCACAATACAAAACATGTCTCATGTTCCTAATATTATAAATTCTAATGTCCTTGAGGTCATTTGAGACAAATTCTTAGCACCATAAGGGTCCTTTAACTCTTCCACCGAAGTAGAAGATGATCATTACCCTGATAGTCCTCCTAGTGGTAGTGTGGAGATGGATCATAGAGACTCTAGTCTTAACATCCACAATATTCAACCTCCCCACGGTGATATCTCCCAAAGACAAGGAAATCCTCCCCTTTCATAAACACCTTCATATAGAGAGGTAATCAATGCTCATAAATCTTCATATATAGAGGTATTAGGAGCTCTGATGCCTTCATACAGAGAGGTTCTTGAAAACTCAGGGTTAACTGCATATAGTTCTCCATCAATATTCAGTAGCACTCCACTCTAGTTAGAAAAAAACCCTTAGAAGCATCTTATATGGTCTACCCAGATTAAGACATGTAAATATGATTAATAAGAGACTAGCATTGATATATAGAGAGAGTTAGCTAGAAAAAACACACCCTTCATGTTTTGGCCCCTCGCCACTTCTGACTATGAGATCCTAGATGAGCTAGAAAAAGAGTTCATTTCTTATCTACACCAAAATATGTAAGATACTCATCAGTGATTGAAGGGTAGACACCTCCTTTATCTAGGATATGAGTGTCACCTTTATTCAATCAAGATATTCTATTGTCAGCTATACCTGACTGTTATCTCTATAACCTAGGATTCGAAACTGGAAAAGCACATTGCAAATCTGAAGCACACTTTCCTTCATTTCATCGTGACCCTTAGACAACTGATCTCTGAATCCATGTCTTTAATTTATATTCAAGAATGAGGAATGTATGGATCATTTCACTTTACCACACCCTTGGAATAATAGAACCCCTTAATTTTGACATCCTGTAATGTTATAGCCTTTAGAGAAATTAGGGGGGCTGGTGATGATAAAGCCATTTGGTCATTAAAATATAATTCCACCACTTCAACGATGCCTAGAAATCACAAATTAAGGGAGAGGATAGCCAACAACACTTCAAACTAGGTCCCTCGAAGTAATGAGAATTCATTGCAGACACAAAGATCGAAGGTGAGATCACCCAGAAAACTTCCCGTAAATCATAGTTTTTACCATGGGCTACCGTCACACACAAATCCCATGAAATAATATATGCACCACATAAAAAAGGCTGCAGTAGTAGCTTCCACAATAGTGGTCTAATAGCAGAATCATCCCATTGAGTTGGGAGAATATTTACCACCGCCTCCACCTCTTGGATCATTAATTCCTGAGAGGATTCAGGGCACATTGGTAGAAGATTCGAACAAACCCCAACCCATTGGGCTGGGGGTATTTATATCTTAATCACCATATCTAGGTTCATCATCCACTGAAAGGGTCCTGGGGACATCAAAAATAATTCTAGATCAACCCCACCTCATGGGATGAGGGAATTTATATCTTTATTTCCATCCTAGGACTCATAAAATCCCAAACAATAATCATTGCATCCACAAAAATAGGACCAATGAATTCAAATTGTGGCCTAGATAAGCCCCACCCCAAAGGGTTTTGGGAATTTTGATCATCATCATCACCACAGAGATAATTATTCTTCACTACTTTGGGAAGGAAAAATCAACGGTTAGCATCAAACCTTTTCTTCCCACCACAAGAAAAACCTCTACTGGTTGGGGATTTCTTAGCAACCACGACAAAAATATCCTCAATGTCACTATTCATAGACCAATATAAGAGGTGCGTACAGTGAAGGAAATCAGACCCCATCTAATTCACAAGCCAAAATGGCCCAATATAGATAAGGGTTCCAATAAATCCGTGATGAAAGTAGTGTAGAATCAGCCTATTTTGTAGAAAGTAATGGTAAAACTAACATTGACCAAAATATCTCTTTGAATTTAATCATTATAAACATGACAAATATTTTGGATTAAGATGAAAATGTAGAAGGAAACAACATGAAAGATGTACCCCAAGAGGAGGGTGATTTGGATGCACCAACTGAGGCTGCACGCACCTGGAACCAAAGAAGGATCCAAAATCTAGAACCTCCAAATACTAAGCTACCACCTCCATAGAGGAGCACTGTCAAAGAAAAAGGGAAAGGTGAAGATACATCCCAATCACCACCTTGAAGAGTTGAGGTTCCTTCCATGAAGGAATAGTTGTCACAATATGAGAGCAGGACAAAATCTCTTAGACAAATCAATAAGGATATAATCAGGGGAAATATACCCACCGAATATCCTCTTTTGGTAGAGATTAATGTTACACCTCCCATAATCAATCTTCCAGTAAGAGAAGTATTTGAGCATTTGACTAGATCTGGGTCTAGATAGCCAATATACATAAATGATGAAGTGAAAAATGAGTGTGACATCCCTTCATTACAGAGGAATCCTCCCCCTTATCAGGGAGATCATTCATTAATAGGAATAATTGGGGATAAAAAAAAGACAATGATAAGGCCATATCATTGAGACCCACCTACGCCCTGTAGATGAGAGGTGGCTCAAATAGTAGTTCCCCTAGAGATTCTTAACATCATCGAGTTCCTAGATACTTTAATAGAATCCATGGAAGGGTGATGCACACCTATGCGACCTGAGTGGAATCCATATACCGAATAGGTGGATGGTACTCCATGTCCACCTAATTTTAGAAATCCCACCTTCTCTACTTCTGATAGTGCATGAGACCCTGAACAACATCTCCCACACTTCATATTTTAATGAGGGCCAATGATAAGACCTTGAGATCAACAGGAGGAGACAAATATGAGTTGTTTTTTAAAGACTTTTATAGTGCCAACTTTTGTATGGTACAACAGTCTTCCAATTGGATTTCTTATAGGATGGGAAGATCTTCATCATCAGTTCTTTTATCAGTTCAACTCTATGCTGAGGAAAATGACTATCATCGACCCGATGAACTACAAAAAACTCGAGAATGAGGGAGTGTCTAATTTCATATCCATGTGGAAAAGGTTTATCATATTCACTCAAAATACTTATCTTGTAGGAGAAATAGATGGAACTCTATGATGGAAATCTTTGGGATGAGTTGGAGACACCCCTGATCCCGATGAAGTATCCAGGTGGGTTCAATGAGTTCATTGAAACGACACAATAGATTAAGGAGGACATTCAGTGAACCTGATCCAAAAATTGACTCAATCCCACATCATAGGGAAGAAGGATAGGAAAATTAGAAGCTATAGATATCACTCTCAAGACAGCATAAATTCCCATCCAAGCACTCAGACGTGTCCGAAACTACAAAGCACCTACCGTTGAGCGGTGACAACCACAAAATCACCCTCGTCCAGAATCAAAAAGAAATAAGGGTCACCCAGGATTTGAGGAATGGATGAAAAAATAACACTCCTTCCAAAATGAACAATTCCATTGTTATTTCATGGAATCCATATACAATAACCTGCTCATGCTACCACATCACAGGAAGATCGACAAGGTCAACCTCCATGAATATCCCAATTACTTCTATTTCCATATAAGGCTGGGTCATAATATCCAAAACCGTTTTATCTTAAACTAATTCCTTCATGTGGATTGCATAACTGTTTCCCATCTAGAAGAAATAGATGAGTAGCAAAATGTTCTGGCCAGTCGTGTGTGAAAGTGAAACAAATAGATGAATCGTAAAATAGTTGATTGAGCTCATGCCACCCTGAGAGAATAGTTATGAAACCAATAATAGTTAACCACCTAAGGATATAATAGATATACATCTCAAAGGTGGGATCAAACATCAGATTAAGGAAGAAACAAAAGGGGAAGAGATATATTCTGCCCCAATAAAAGCTCCAACTCTTTCATATTTCTTCCTTATAACATCCGCAACATGAGAACTTCCCCACCAAATAGAATCCTCATTAGACTAAGAGATCATATTTTGTTCTGTCAACATGATAAAATTGGAGAACCCATTATTTGATGATGAATATGCCTTAGAATATGAGTTTAACACACATAATTGGGGAATGGGAGCCCGCATGCGCAGGAACCAAGGATACAAGGGATAGTGTGGGAATGGAAAGACCCAATATTTTAGCCACATCCCCATAGAGGAAATATATGCAGCTAATAATCATGGTCAAGCACTCCAATAGGAACAAAAGAGGTATGGAGGCATCTGAGAACCCTTTAGTGGCAGCAAATTTTCTTCCAAGACCGCCTAGTGGGGGTTCGATTATCTGATAAACCGAGGAAGAGGTGAATAACCGAATGACTTACGCCACAGGCCAAAGATACTCCCTTGACCTCTGTACAAACAGTGAGCCCATCCACATCAAATGCCTCAGCTTTTGAGACACATGTCCAGAAAAAAATCCCACATCGGGAAGTGTCGAACTCTAGTGCAAAATTATGATGTTTTAACATAGTTGGGGGTTGTACCATCCAATCTCTCAATCCTTTATACATTCCATATTTCAAAATAACTCAAGGATACAATTGTGGAGGATCTCAAAAGTCTAAAGGAATTTGAGATAGAAGTCTCTAAATCCATGTTTTATCGAGTAGAGACTATGTCAGTAGAATTCCATGTTTCCATCTCATTCATTGACCAAGACTAGGAATAGTTACTTTAAGGGAACATCAGGCCCCTAAATGTTTCATGTAGACTCAATAATGTTGACATCTAGAGGGCCCTGATTGGTAATGGCACCCAGATTAACCTCATCCCAGTTGAAACCCTATGATATTTGGGGGTATTTTTCTGCCACAAAGGTGACCATTCAAGGGTTTGATAAGCATGAGAAAAGACCTATTGGAAAGATAAAACTCAAATATTAGTTTGGTGACCTCACATATGACATTGAGTTTATGGTTATCTAGAAATACACCACATATAATGACTTTCTTGGAAGGCCTTGTCCCCATAGCCACTTGTTGGTACCTTCAACATTCCATCAATGTCTGAAATACATCATCGATGGAAAATTAATCATACTACATGTTGACAGTGCCCCCTTTGGGGCTTGAATAGACACATATACTGAATAAAATTTCTATAATAAAGGAGGAAAATAGCCAATAGTGGATGATTACATATAGGTTTCATCCACCAATGGATTGAGAACCGCCCCTATGAATCCACGAAGTATTCTTGACAGTGAATATGCGCTCCTTATAAATCTATTCAAGGTGATTGACTTGACCCCAGAGGTCCAAGCCCCTTATTTCCCTAGTTAAAGTACAAAATAAAATCATCTTCAACATATCTACGTAATGACTCAAGTAATAGGGTATAATAATGTCTCTTATCATGGAATCCATCACCCTAATAGTGACAAAGAAGCCTCCAGATTTCCATCTCCATCTAAAAATGTCTCCATATACTCAGTAGTGGAAGAGGATGAGGATGACCTTAGGAACAACCCTACCACATTTGAGTAAGGAATGTCCAACACCAATGATGATCTTAGGCAAATAAATCTAGGAAATGAAGAAGACCCGCGACCTACTTTGATTAGTGCTACTATGCCCCTCAAAGAGAAAGAGATGTACATTAAATTTCTAAAGTAGAACCGATATGTGTTCAATTGAAACTAAACAAAAATGCTCAGATTAAATCAAGATGTGGATATGTGCCATCTCAGCTGACCTGTTGAGAATCAAGACTTCAAGTAGGAGTCCGGGAGGATACAACCCTCTCATTCCATTAATTTAGGGCCGAATTTAACAAATTGATCAAATACAACATTGTCTGAGAAGTGAAAAACCCAATATTACTTTCCAACATCGTACCTGTTAAGAAAAATAATGTGAAAATTAGGTTCTACATTGATTTTAGAGACCTTAATTGACATTTAAAAAAGGAAAAATTCCCATTTCTGACCATAGAACTCTTGATTGATGTAACTATTGGATTCCAAGCCCAATCCTTTATGGATGGATATTTAGGCTACGATAAAATAAAGATGGACTCTCAAGATGAAGAATCCACTGCCTTCAGAGTGCCTCATGGGATCTTCTATTATCATGTCATGAAATTTAACTTGAATAGTGATGGTGCCACATATTAACACTCTATGCATCACATCTTTAATCCGTTTTTTGGAAAAAATAGCTGAATGTTATGTCGACAACCTAGTTTTTAAGTCCTGACAGTGAAGTGATAACATCACGGATTTCCAAATAGTCATCGACAAGTTACGACAACACAATCTAAAGATGAATTCACTAAAATGAATTTTTGGGGTAACATGAAGGTATTTTCTGGGTTTTTTGGTATTCCACCACATCATTGAGGTCGACCCATAGAAGACTAGTGCTATTCTAGTAATGTCACCCCTCGAAATCTCAAATAACTAAGGGGGATCCAAGGGAAACTTTCCTACATTTAGAGATTCATATCCAACCTAGACAGAAAAGCTCTCCCCTTCACCAGGATAATGAAGAAGGTAATTTCCTATCAATGGGACAATGACTGCCAAGAAGCCTTCAAAAGTACCAAGTAGTATCTCTTACACCCATCGGTCTAGATTCCTCCAGTTGAAGGGAGGACACTCTTCTTATATGTGGCAACCATGGAATGCTCACTGGGTTCCCTTTTCACATAGAAGAATGATGTAAGGAGAGAGAACAATCTATACTACCTCAATCAAACTATTCTAGGTACTAAGACCCAAAACTCTGATGTCAAGAAGAACTACCTTGAACTCATATTTGCAGTACAAAAGATGAGGCATTAATTGCATCACCATGAAGTCCATCTGTTCTCTTGTATCAATCCACTGAAGTACATCCTAGGTCATCCCATATTGACTGGGTGGTTGTCTTGATGGGTATTAATTCTACAATAATATGAAATTTAGTTTTTATCGCATAATTTAGTGAAAGGGAAATCTCTGGATGATTTTTTACAGCACATCCTGCCCTAAATAATACACCGATGGACACCGATCTTTCACATGAGGAGGTATTTTAGGCCCTTGACACTCCCTGAACATGGGATATGTATTTTTATGGTGCCTCATAATGTATTTTTAGTAAAAGGATGGAAAAAATGATATTTAATCAGGTTGAATTAGGGATTGTATTTGTCTCTCCAGACAGAGAAGTTTTACCTACTCTTTCTGACTATCTGAAGGTTGCACAAATCATGAGGAAAAATATCAATCCCTCATTTCTAGCTCGGAACTGGACCTACATCTACACATAGACTACCTGAATATCAAAGGGGATTCTGAACTAGTGATAAAGTAGATTAATGGTAAATAGGAAATCAAATAAGAAGAACAGACCGTCTCACTGGATACGTCCGAGGAATGATAGAAGATTTACCTTTTGAACCCACATAGCATCATGTTCCATGATCATAGAATGAATGTTCCAACACATTGGATAATACAACCATAGTCTTGGATAACCCTGATCAATAGGAAGCAATATTTTTTATCATACATCAAATAATATTACTATTTATTGTTGTATTTGATATGGAAGAAATCAATTAGGTCAAAACCACCCTAAAGCATGATGAAACAATGACCACCCCTAGGTGGATGAATCCCATAATCAGTTATCTACAAAACATGACTCTCCCAATAGACCGAGATGAAAGGGAACCGATTCACCACTGTGTAGTGAACTTCACCTTTCATGACAATCCAAATGAATATAAATCCCCCTACAAGCTTGGATTTGAAAAAATCCTCATCATATGAATAACATAAGGAGATATTTTCATCATCATGGAAGAAGTGAATACATACTCTTGAGGCTCCCATCAATCTAGGACTAGGCTCTCCCAGCAAATCAGGAGGTTGGGATATTACTAGAAAGCCATGATACACGACTGTGTGTAATTCAAAAAGAAATTTAATGCTTTCTAGATCCATGAAAATCTCATCCATAAACCCTTGAAATTTCTACATACAGATAAATATTCTTGGCCATTTTACATTTGGGAAATGAATGTTGTTGGGCCATATCCCCCAACCACAAATAAACTATTCAAGTATATCCTTAATGATACTTAATTCTTCTCAAAATTAGCTGAGGAAATACACCTCAAGGATTTTGGGATAAATAATACCCTAAAATTCATAAAGTCCCATATCATCACTAGGTTCAGATTCCCACACACAATATTTATGGAAAAAGATTCCAACTTCAATTCTACAATACTGAATAAACTATTCTAGGAGTACAATATCAAGTCTAATCACTCATATCACTATCATACAATGGAAAATGGAAATATATAGGCCTTAAATAAGACTCTGCAAAATATACTCTAGGATAAAGTAAGAAAAGATAAGAAGTCCTATCTGGACAAACTCCTCCATGCTTTATGGGCCTACCGTACCATCACACGCACTGCTACCCAAGAAACTTCATACTCATTAGTGTATGGGATCGAGGAAATGTTTCCCATAGAGGTCCATCTTCCTTATCTCTAAATATCCATTTGTGGAAAACACTCGAATGATAAGAAATCATAAAAGAGATTGGATGAATTGGAGTGGCTTGATGAGAGTAGGTTGTTCACACTACACAACCTAGAGGTCCATAAAAATCGGATCACACATGACTTCAATAAAAAGTCCCACCTCCGTTAATTCCTCCAAGGAGAACTGGTGTTGGATCTCAGGAACCTAGTGATACTAGGAAAAAATACTCCAATGTTGGTACCCAAATTAAAAGTTCCTTACATTTTATCTATGGTCTATCACAATGAATCTTACTCATTGGCCAAAATGGATGGGGAGTTTGTTATACCCCCACCAACATGAGATTTATCAAGAAATAATTTTCATGGATATCTTCAGTTGGGAATCCACATCAGTATAATCCCCACCAAGTTGTCTTGGTTACACGATGTTAAACTGTATGAGTTCATCCTAGTTACATGATGCTAACATGCACAAGATCATCCTAGAAGTAAGATAATAAATTTTGAAGCATGTGAAGTCATAACAGCAAGACTTTAAACTACATGTCACCTCACATCCTTACCACATGATGATAAAATTAATGGTTGAGGTCCTCAATACATGAAGTTAAACTACATGGAAGGAACCATCTCACTAATAACTCACTGCATACGATACAGATCTGTATGAAAGAAGGATGAGATACCACCATCCCCGTGTGAGATTTATCTCCACAAAGGGAATTTATCCATTCAAGAACCAAGTATAAATTGATTCCTAACAGAATAGGATTGGTAGTGAAACCCAAAAAACTAGTTTTTGTCCCATCTATGAACTCCATTTTTCATCATGTCAGGTGATATATGTCCTTTCCACATGACATTAAACTGCACATGTTTTATAGAAATATGTACGTTTTGATTCTCATTTTCAATGAGATACGTAGGGATGAATCGATAATATATATTGGTACAACCACCACATGATTCAAAATACCCTATCCTATTCTTAATTACCTCTATATAGTGAGAGTAACCCTTGTTATTCCTTGTTTCTCACACCAAGTATAACTCATGTAACCTTAGGAATTTCAATAAGGGTTTACCCTACTCAAAAAAGGAACAAAAGATTAAAATAGGATAATCATGGCCCTGAATGAAAGATCATAAAAGGAATAGAATGATTCCATGTTAAACTTCATGGTAGATGTCCCTTACATGACAAAAAACTATGCATTCTTGTGAAATTCACCCGAGAGGACCACCATTGCTGGTGTTGGTATCCTACCACACCTGTATTCAATAAATACATGTGACTTGATTCCTGACATCCCAAGATACATAACAATGCTGAAATATTCAAGCTTGGGTCTATTCAAAAAAATATAAAAAGTCTCCCTCTTCATGTATAAGAAAAAATCATACAAGGAAGTCATCCTTGGAGAACTAAATTTGGCTTGATTCCTACTACTATAGGATATATAGTGACACCTGGATTTCTATCCTTGGGCTAGAAAAAAAAAATCCCATTTTGACTTAGGGAAGCCCACATCTTTACCGCATGATATTAAACTTCACAGACCCTTAATAACTATGCATGGATTTATTATTATCATCATAGGATACGTAGTGATATCATGATCTCAAATCTTGGTCCTATATACAACAACCAATGGAAAATATTCCTACCTCTATGTATGGGTTAGACCTATGTAGAGAGTTTCTCATTCAATAACTATGTTTGGCTTGATTCCTATTACCATAGGATATGTAGTGACACCCATATTTCCATCCTTAGGACCAGCCACTATTCCCTTTTTCACATCAAGAAGCCCAATTCCTTACCGCATAACATTAAATTGGAAATACCCTCAATAACTACATGTGGATTCATTCCTATAATCATAGGATACATAGTGATGCTTGGATATCCAATATTGGGCCCAACTACAATAATCAATGGAAAAAATTACTAACTCTATGTATGGGTTAGACCAGCATTGAGAGTTTATCATTCAAGAACTATGTGTGGCTTGATTCCTACCACCACAAGATATGTAGTGACATCTAAGTATCAAATTCTAGGCCCAATTGCAAAAATTGATTAGAAATGAGTCCTAATTACACAGAGAATGGGTCACATAGGCTCATTTTTCAAACGTACGAGCCAGATCTATGTACGAATTGTTTGTTCACATAATTTATCATGAACACCCTTTCACTCTTGTTCCCACATACTCAGCACATGAAATTAGAATTTATGAAAAAATTTCTTACCACATGAATTTAAACTACACAGTATATGTCCCCATTACATGAAAATAAACTATGCATCCCATCATCCATTTTCCATCCCCTATCAAAGGACCACAAGATCCATAATCTAGTCAACCATGTACGGGGTGCTGACATCAACTTTTAAGTACCCCCATCCATAAATCATACTTCATGTCACAAGAACCTCAAGTTGATATAAATATTCCATGGCCCTTGGAAAAGGTAACATGATTCAATGGACCCCTTTCTTGACTATTCTTGTATGCCTATGGCTCTGGTATATGCACCTATGGTCGTCAACCAAATGTCCCACTTAGCAAAATGAACATTCCAATACTTGTGAGCCCTGGAATCACTATGGTAGAACTCAACAAATTAGTGTGTTCTGATCAAATACCGATGCTATTTCCCCATATCATTACTCATGACCTAAGAGCCTCGACCCATGATTTACAATATTCTCATCCTCTACTCAAAAAGATGATGAGGTACTCTCAGCCTTGAGTATTGTAATTTTAGATCTTGGAATCATCCACCATATTTGGTCTATGTGCATCACTACCTTAAACTACATGGACTGTTGGTCAAAGATGCACAACCTTAAAATCTATCAAATAATTGTCCAAATTTCAAGACTTTAAACTGATAGAAAAAGAGACAAAAACATGTCAGGTTGAAAACCCATAAAGGCCGACCTAAGAAAAAATAATGTCTTCATTCGCTAAAACCTTCATCTTTAGGGTTTAGGAAACAATTAGGGAATAAATAAAAAAGGAATAAAGCTCATAGGGTCTCCACTATAGCCCTAGTAGAAGAAAATCTATGCTTCTTGGACCCCCTGGTTCAGGAAAAAAATACAGTAATTATTTTTCACATCTCTTTTTCATAAGAATATGTTTTCTAGGTGGTGAATTTCTTTTAGAGTGCTATAACATTTCTTGGATATTACAATTTCCACAAATCAAAATTCATTTTTGGGTGCCTCAGATCACCACAAAACTTCCATGGCCCTTAGAAAGGATATCTGGATTTATGGGACCCTTTTCTTGAGTATGTATGTATTCCTATGGATTTGACATATGTGTCTATGTTCTTCAACCAAATGAATCACTATAAAAAAAAGTAAATTCCTATCCTTGTAAGACCTGGAATCACTATGGAAGAACTCAAAAACTCAGTGTGTCTGAATTACTCCTGGTATGAATGTCTTATATCATCCTCATGATCCGAGCACTTTGGACCATGTCTTATAGTTTCTATACCAAACAATCCTAGCCAGTTTGACATCCTCGACATTACATCACTGTGTTTTGTAGCCTTTCTCAAGGATGGAATGCGACACTTTATTCCCGAACCATTGATGGACCAAAAATCATGATTAGAAACCATAGGAAGTATGAATCAAGATTCATGATCAAGATATGAACTACCCTTTGGGGTCAGAACCTTTCTTAGACAGCTTTCCTCCCATACCCAACCTCATCAACTGGACATTTGAGACTTCAAATATCTTTCATGTCCTTCATAAAGGAGTGGATATCATCTTTTTATTGACCATGCTATTGAAGTATATGGCCCTTGACCCACCAACTAAAGGCCTCCCCTTCTTTCTAGAAAGGATATTTAATCCTTGTGAGCCTAGGAAACACTGCAAAAGAACCTAGAATCTCAGAATGTCACGAGCCATACCTGATATTTCTACCCCATATCATATTCACAAACTTGAACTTTTAGGTTATGAAATACATCACCCATATTCCATATATCAAGGTAGATATAGAATCCCTAGTTTTTGTTACCCTCAAACAATATTACCTCTATAAATATTCCATTAACATTAGAAAAGATACCCAACTTCATGATCCCCATTTCATGACTATGCATGTATGTCTATGGCTCCTGCATATATTCTTACCGTCATCAAAAAAATACGTCACTATGAAAAAGGGATTTCTAATCTCCCTGATCCTCAACAACATCACAAAAGAACCCAACACCACAGAGTATTTTGGGTCATTCTTTGCATGTCTGCACCATATTCCACGATATTTGATCAGTTTCATGATAAAAGACCCTAAACTACCATAATAAAAGGTTTGATCTAAAAGAAACTAAACTACATAGATAGAAGGTATGAGATAAAATACCCTAAACTATAGTTATAGGAGTTCCCAGATAAAATAAACTAAACTATAGTGATAAAAGATTTGATATAAAAGACTCTAAACAACATAAATAATAGGTTTGAGTTAAAATACCCTAAACTACAATGATAGATAATCTGAGATAAAAGAGACTAAAATACAATGATAGAAGGTCCAAGGTAAAAGAGAAAAAACAAAAATGATAGATGTTATGAGATAAAATACCATAAACTACAATGACAAAAATTATAAGATAAAATACCATAGACTACAACAATAGAAGGTCTGAGATAAACGACCCTAAATTAAATGATAAAAGATCCGTGCTAAAAGACCCTAAACTAGAATGATATAAGGTCTGAGCTAAAATCCCCTAAACTATAAGTTTATAAGGTTCATTTTAAAAGACCCTAAACTATAGCACCACAACATATTTTAGCAACAAAAATAGAAAATATATAAAGTTCCACCATATATCTTTGAATGAAATCAAGCTAATTTCATCAGGATTATCAGCTTTTGAAAAAGAGAGAACACTCTCCCTTCGAGACATATATCCTCCTAGATTTTCTTTTTGTGAATCAGGTAATTTCAAGATATCTAAAGTAGATATATTAGTATGAAATCTCACGATAGTGGGAATCCATGAGCATTTCTCCAGAATAATCTGTTAGAATTTCAACATTAAATTATAGGAATTCGTATTTACAGGATATTATTCAATGTATGGGTATCATTGATGATTCCTATAATATCAGATCAAATAGAAAAAGGATATTGTGGTGAAGGCATGAAATAGAAGTAAAGAGAGATAACTTTGGAGGAATGAGTATCTAGTGAAATGAATGGCTATATGCTCCATATATTTATAGGTAATCTCAAAGAATACAAATAGTTTCCCAGTAGAGAAAAAATCTCCCAAGAAACTGATTTTTAATCGTGATGAAGACTTATGCGGACTTTTATTTTACTAATAATTGAGCCCTTGTCCCCGTAGAAATTACTCCTGAGGGAGGGGATTTGTTGACATCTGCCAAATGAGCATCAGTAAAGTAAAAAAGAAAGAAATACCTAGATATGGGTATTATTTTACACATAAAAGAAAAGGAAATAGAAGGTAGGAAATACTCACAGATCGCATGAACCTACAAGGGATAATCGATCATGTTACTATCATAACGTCATGTGAAGAAACCACGTTAAACACATTACCTGCAGTAGATCCTGTAGAACCCCTCTTGAAAATACATTATACTCTTAGGAAGGTTCCTTGAATAACCAATTGTAATGAGGTGATAGCTAGATAAGCCCCCTCAGGCCATACAGATCATTAACTGGTAGACACCTGACAAACAATCTGATTGTCCTTTTAAAATAGGAGGAAAAAATTTCCAAAAAGCGGGAGCTTCTTTTAGTCAAAAATATAATGCGATGCATCACTGATGGGGAGATTGTTTGTACTTGAAAACATTCAAGTACCCTCATGAAACCCAAAAGACTTTGTAAAATAAAACAATGGAAATAAAGGTGGTAGATGCATGAGCTTCATGTGGTCATAAAATTCACATGATGATCCCCTAGAGATCCACACGATACCACTAGACCCAGAAAACATGTCTGCCTCATCTCATGAAAGACCGATGGCATATAATCCTTATAACGTGAAGCACCTCGATCATGACTAGGAAACCTCACACTCCCCTTTGTCTCCCTAAGAAAAATTTAGGGAATTTTCCATGAAATCATGATGAATCTCTAAATAACCATTATTTGTCATGTGATGCATCAACAAAAGATAGAGCAATTTTCCTCGACAATAATCATGCAAACTCACATGATCTCTTAAATTTATAAAATAAACAAAAGAAATAAAAAGTGGAGGAGG
This sequence comes from Viscum album, assembly GCA_963277665.1. Lineage (NCBI taxonomy): Eukaryota > Viridiplantae > Streptophyta > Magnoliopsida > Santalales > Viscaceae > Viscum > Viscum album. The sequence continues at coordinate 1,517,072,584 of OY728139.1, read as the reverse complement.
TGGGAGGCTCTCATAGTCATAAAACTCTTGCAACACACTAAGGAAACTTGAAGAATGATCTCACAAGACCCATTGAAAAGTCAAAATGATCTCATGAAGGCTCCTGGATAAGCTATCCTTGTCACATGGACAGTCCCAAACAAGTCACCTGAGATCACGGGAAGGAATTTTAACAGGAACTATGATCTCAGGAAGGACCTTGGGCATGTCAATATGAAAATATGGAAGGCCTTTGGAATACCTGCATGATTCAAAAATCCCCCATCAATTTTAAATAATACAAGAAAGGATGCATTGATGGGAGGGACTCTTGGTCACTGAAAATCAGGAGATTCCCTCAGAGTGATCCACAATAGAGACTTGTGAAGATTTGTGATGCCAAGCCCTTGGATAAATTCATCATGGATTCATGTTGGATAAATCACATAAAGCGATGAACAACTGGGGTGGTGAAGACTATAAATCCTACCATACCAGCATGAAATATAGGACACCTATACACAGAGATACCAGATTCTAATGCTACCAGACGACTAAGACACTCTAGATGAAAGGTTGGCCTCTTTGTATCAGTGTTAGAGAGGGTTTCTCAGAGTGGTTGATTTTCTGACTAACAGGATTCCCAATAAGTTAGATACTGGGAAATATATAAAGTAATCATGGGGAATGCATAATCACTTTCCATGATCACTATAGATCACGTGAAGGACCTCTAGCAGGATATGTGAAGAATATCCCACACATCTTCTACCTCACACAAAACAAAAAATAAGATAATAATTAACAAACCTAAGGAATATGCGCTATAATGGCTATAAAAAAGACTAAAAGTGGAGAGAATTAAATGAAGGACAAACATAATGAACCTCATCCACCTTGGGTAAACTACCCAGGACACGCAACAACACTAGGGGATGTTTTCCATATCTCATGACACTCCTTCGGTATACTATTTGGGTCATGTGAAGTCCTCCAGACATGTTGAAGAATTTAAAATGGTTCCCCTTTGGCATGCCACATAAGTCTCATGAAACCGTCTAGGTTTTCTATTATAGCATCGTGATGACCTTCAGACATGTCGCCTGACCTTCACGGCAACACCAGTTCATGATAACCGAGTTTCACAATAACACCCAGGCATGTCAATTGACTCTCATAGAGCCCTCTAGGCATGCTAGTCAAGTTTTGAGATGCCCTCTAGACATGAAAGTTAGGAAACATGAAACCCTCTGAGACATGCCACATTAACTCTAATGACATCCTCTATATAGTTTCATCCTAATATGTAAATGACACCTGGGAAGGTCATCTGGATCACATGACACCCTCTAGGAAAGCCAGCTAGGATCATGTGATGGATTCCAAGATCAACTGTTTAGGCCTTCTGATGTCCTATAAGAAATAAGGTTAGGTCAACAGGGAATCCCAATATTTGATAACCTTGTCAATCATTAGTGTTTAAGCCTCGATTATCTGGTAAATCTCAGGGTGTATTCCCCAATTGAGGGAACCATGGGGACTCTGATTCCTTATATAATCAGGATACATATGATGTCTCTCCAAGGGCAAAGATATATATTATATATTCAAAGGGTTGTCTCAGAACATAAGTCCCTCATCCATAAGAATTCAGAATGATCATTTGTTATCCATTATTTCTCACACTAAGAATATCTTACATGTGCTTAGAGATATGCGATGATCATATCATTTGCATCGTATGCCTCTACCAAGGCAATGGAAACATCAGCATGTCATCCCAAATCAACTAAACTATGAGAACATGATTCTTGAAATAACTATGATATGTAGGACCCCTTTATAAGGCACAATATCAAATAAAAATCCATTTTGATATCGCCCCCATGTCTTCGACATTTCAACCACCATGATCCAATCATTCCAATGCCTTGATGATTCTACCTCACCCCTCAACAGATTGAGAAATAAACTGAATTATTATGATTTTGATTCCTTCCATAATAAGGATATGTAGGAAAACTCTTTGAGGCCCGAGCTCCATATTATATATCCCAAAGGAAGTCCCAACACATAATCCCCACATCCATATGCAATGACACTGATTATTTTCCATCCCTTATTTCTCACACCGAACATATATAACATGGGCTTAGGAAGCTTCAATGAACACCTCATTGACATTATGAATCTACACCAGCTAGAGAAATCCTAGTATGTAATCCTTGATGAGTATAATTATGCAAATACCTCTATACATATGGGAATATACCTTTGGGTGAGTCTTAAGGGAGTGATCAAACTACAGTAACTCTGATTACTCCTATAACCAAGATATGAAGGACATATCCTAGAGACTCGAGTTTGGACATCTAGTGCCTCAGTTCTCACACATATGTCATATTCACATGACTTTAAACTTCAAGTGTTTAATGAAATATGTGTTTTTTATTCTTGGAATAACCAGAATACATAGGACACTTCATAATGTATTAATCCCATCCCCAGGATATTAATATCTTCCTTATGTGGAAGAAAATTATAAAGAACCTTATTATATGGCTTCAACACATAAGAAAATACCCATTACTCAGAAACATATGAATAACCTTAGATACATACATATGGATTCACTAATGAGATCCCCTTTCCCCTATTTATCAATGAGACTCCATTTCATTGGTATATAAAGAGAATTATCCTATAATTGTTTTGTTAGGGTAACCAATCCCATATAAAGATTAGGAATATATTCAAAACATATCTTAAATATATAATAGATTCTTGGAGTAGGAAATAATTCCCCTTAAGATGTTGTGATGATCCCAACTTCCATCCTCTCGATCAATGTGAGTCCCTAAGATTCATTGGGTCTGATGCCCCAACTGGCCACATGCCCTTGGAAATTTGGTTTGTATCTAGTTATGGATAAGGTAACCATTGAGAGTTTTAATTATGAATGAAAATGATCCAAGTTTAATGATTTTTTAAGAAATGAACCCCCCACAATCAACCATCTATCCCAACTGAATTCACCTCAACGAGGGTTCCCACATTCGTCTCTTCCCCATCGAAACACTACCAGCTTCCGCTGCTACGCCATTGCCTTCATGAACTTCCATGAGACTTAATTATTATTTTCATTGGTTTTTTTATTAATTCAACTATATTAATTATATTAATCATAATTATTTATATATGGTTTTGAATAATCAAAAGTTTTATCACTTCAGTTATCATTCCATTAGATTTCTATTTTTGATAATCTCCAAATTATCCATGACATATATTGTTAACTTAGTTCCTTCAATCTCTATCCATTAATATAAACCAAAAGGATTTAATGCAAGGTATGGACTGAATAATATATTTATTTTATGATAATTACATAATTAATTCAACTTCAAAATTTCTTACTCTTAAAAATTATTACATTAGATTTTAGTTCAACCTAAATCACTATCAGTTTAATCTAGTTTTTTAGGTTGGGTTATCTAATATTCCTTAACATAATTCCTTAACATAATAAATTCTTTGTTGGTATCATAAATATAATTTGATTAACCAAATAATATCCCTCAGGAGTGTTTATAAAAGTGTATATTATTAGTCTGAATCATCATTCACCAGAGTGAATATCGAGTTAACACTCAACCAATATTTTTAGGGTGATTACCCTTAGGTTCATCTGTGCCAAAACTATATCCAATTTCTAGTATTTAGAAAGGGAATTAATTTCTAGGAGAACAACATAATCTATACTTTAATTTTTTTGGATGTTATCCTATACATATACTTATCCTTTAATCATATAATGTTTCACTAAATTTATATTATTTTAATCCCTAAAATATTCAATACTACCTTAAATAACCAAATGGGTTTTCTATTCCTTTGAAATTATGATTAACCATAAATTATCAACCATTAAATTATCCTCAACTAACATCTTATATATGGAACCAACCTTAAAATATATATATATTATATATTTAGGTAAGAATTAATTTTCTTGCATTTGATAAGATCATTTAGGTTTAAAGTTTTATAGATTTAAGACATTACCCTTACATAAATAAATTTTACATCTTAAAGTGTACACTTTCACTTAGTATCCATTTATCCTATAATACAAAATTTTAAGACATAACATGTTTTCTTTTTATCATATATCTTCACAATTTTCATCTTGAACTCATTTTTCCATAATAATTCATGAAAACTTATGATTTTTTTAAAACATGGAATGAGCACAGAAATATCACTAAGGGGCATATAAAAAGAAAGAAACCTATTATTCCATGAATAATCATAAAAATGTTCCTTTTTTAAAATAAACTTTGAGCTCAAAATAAATATTTTCATACCCAATAAATAAAATTACCTTCCAAAATATTTTCATAAAACATCTCATAAAAATTCATAAAGGAAAAATAAAGCTTATAAATGTTTCTTTTCAACAATGAAATCCAATGAAATGTTTTTCACAAAGTTATACGTTTCACCCTTAATAAGAAGCATAAAATTCCCTTCAAATTTAATCTAATTAGATTACCTTGTGAAATCAAGAGATATATATAAAATAAGATATCAATTGTAGATAAATCATACAGGTAACCTAAGAAATAATTTTCACATCACTCTTTCAATCACTCTTACTATCACTCTTAAAAATACCCAATACACTGGATATCTATATGGATCTCACCTGTTCTTAGTTTATAATAGAACCATCCATCCTTAGTTTATAACAAAACCACAATTCCTTTGTTTATAATTAAACTAACCATCATTGATTTATAGTGAAACCACTATTAATCATAAATAATAACCAAGAACCAAAACATAATTATAACACATTAAATATTGTGTAAAAATATTCTTTTCACCCATAAAACAACATTTTCAAACATCAAAATATATGTTCTATTTAAAAAACTTCTTAAAAATTAAAAAAAAATGAAAAGAAGGTTTTTATTTGAATAAAACATGAAATATTATAAATTAATACAAACATTAAATAACAGTGAAAATAGTGGTAAAAACCATTGACCCCATATATATTAAAATAGAACATTCCTTTTACATTTTTGTCAAAAAATTCCATATAAAATACATAAAAATATTCCTTTAGAAAACATTTTAAAGAATGTAAAAAGTGAAATAAAATGTCCTTTATAATTCAATAATTTCCATATATATAAATAAATAAAATAATTTTATGAACATGGACATTGAAGAAAATTATTTAGAAAATAAGTCTTTAGAACATTTAAAAGAAGGTTCTTAAAATAAAGTTTCCCTTACCTCGAGTCCAAATCATCACATAAATTCCTTATCTCCTAAATAATAAATATATGATATTTTTTTAATTTATTAAGATGTTTTTTATGTTTATTATTCATTTTATTTTATCTTTTATCATGTTAAATACAATCAATTATGTTCACATCATATGTTCTGATGATATTTGACTTACATGTTCAAAATGAAATCGGTAAATTTATTATGGTAAAAAAGGTCATTATTAAATCATCTCCAGAATAAAAATAGAAAAATAATTATAATTTTCATACATTAATTACACTTTTAAAACCAACCATGAATGTTTTTAAAAGCGAATTATGTTACAATCATGGAGTCGGTAGGTCTTACATATGTTTGAGTAACGCTTCCATTTTTGAAAAAAAAAGATAGAAAGGAAGAAAGTAACATTTTATCTTTAAAAAATTATTATTATATCATTAATAAAATATTTTTTCTTTAAATACACTTATATATATCATTCATGGTATGAATTCATGAAAACTTAATCACATCGCTTCATGGAGGTGGTAATCTATACGTACGCACGAACGATGTAATCATTTTTCAATGGATGGAAAGAAAAGAAAGTGGATGAAATATTATCATTAAATATTGATAAATATTTCATTAATATAAAATATATACATTAAATATATCATTATATCCAGCCATGAGTGGTGATTATAGAAAATTAATTACATTGGTTCATGAGGTGGCAGTTCGTCGCACACAAGAACGACAGTTTTATTTCCCATTTAATAGAAGAGGTGATTGATATGGGTGATTACATTAAAATAATGACATATAATTATATGTAATATATTAATGTTTTTATTTCATTATGTTGTAAGAATATTTATAGGATGTAGAAGAAGAAATAAAATGAAAATTCTCAGTTAAAAACCATACCTCTTCTTCACACAACCTGTTTAGGTTTATATCTAAATCCTTTCCAGATTGGTTTTATAATGAAACTAGAGACTCTAGAATTTGGGTAGGGATGAAAGGAAAGGATTTGGGAAGTTATTATAAATTCTAAAGTGATAAAAATGTGTGGGTAATAAATTATAGGAGGTTCCTTTTATAAGTGAGGGGAGGGGTACTTTTGGAATTATATAATGGATTAAATAATATATATATCATAATCAAGTCAAGTGGAACCAAGGAAACCAAAATTAAAATATAAGGTGTGATATGATCTAAATAAACTTAAATAATCAAATTTATACAATTTTTTGTTACATTTTTGTCCTTATCTCCTCGTCAATATACTTTAATTACATTGTAACCTTAACAGTGATACCTTAACTTTTACTATGATAACTTAATTATATGACCATAAATAAAAAATGCCTTTGGAAAAAAATATAACATGATGATTACAAATTTTCAAGTAACTTTTGTAGGTTTTAATTATATACATGTAAGAAATTAATTTTATTATAAGAACACAAAACACATGAGAAATATTTTTTTTTGGAAAACACCTCATTTATGTGTAAAAATAATTTTACCTTGAAATTGAGTAATAAATCAGTTTCCAAATTATTTTTGGTTAAATAATAAAAAATTATGGTTTTTAGACTTTTAAATGAATAAAAAAATTAATTTAATATTACAACTATTCGATTAAATGAAATGACCCAAAAATAGTTTTAATTTGAATAAAATATAAATTATCTTCTCAAAAGTAAAGATTGAGTTCTAAAATTTAAAGTAAGCTTTTAAAATAAATTATTTAAATCCATAAATAGATAGTTGGTCAAATAAATAATCTAATAGGATAAAGGATAGTTTTTTGGAAATTCCAACCCTTGTCTCTTTTGTTTTACACTCTAGAAAACATGTTTTATCCTTAACCATGGTAATAGATTTTTACTTTTTTTACTATTAATTATGAACAAAAATTCAGTTGACCTTATTAAATTATATTAATTTTTATGAATTAAAATATGGAATATATTTTTATCAAATTTAATTCATATAATTGAAAGAATATTATTTAAAATTAAACACACAAAATGCGATGAAAAGTGGTTTTCTGGGAAACACTACTGTAAATACCATCTATGCCAACACCCCTATACCAACAATTTTATTAAAAAATTAGAATAGTCTTTTTTTAGAGATAGTTTTCCCAAATATTTCAGAGAACCGTTAGGATATGACCCCCTATCCCAATGGTTTATTCAAATTATTGGGATATGGCCCATTCGATTAAGAAAACCATTGGGATAGATTACCCCAAATACACAACACTCACTTAGAAATCATTCCCCAATTTTTTTCCCTAAACGAGATCTCCCCTCTACCCAGCCTATGAACCCTTACTCCCAACAGGAAATCCATCCTTGATTCAAGTAATTTTTGTTCTTCCACTTTAAATTGGTAAGTTCTAACTGAGTTATATGTTATGCCTCGATTTATTTTTTGTTTTGTGTTTTTTATTTCCTTAAATGATAGGTGCCCTCTTTTTCCCAGCATGAAAACTCTTCTTCCCAACTAAATATCCAAATTTGATACAAGTCATGTTTTGTTCTTCCACTTAAAATCAATAAGTTCTATGTGAGTTATATGTTCTAACTCAATTTATTTTTCTGTTTTTCATCCATATTGATTTAAAGACTAGGATGTTTTTTATTTTTTGTTTTGATCAAGAGTTTTGGGGCTTCATTATTTATTTGGAGGTGTTTTTATAATATTTTAGTTATCTCAAATGTTATTTAGAATTATAGGAAAATACCAATTCCATGTCATGTGTGAAGTGAAAAATAAAATAGTCATTGGGTCATTGGGAACTCAATGAGGGGTTTAATAGAGGGGTTCTCCCAAGTAGACCATCAGGTACCTAGTTGTGGCATATTATATATATGGTATCTAGATGATAATTTTTAAAAAACATTATTTGAAAGAAAAAAATTTATTTTAAAAAATACCTCATTATCATACTCTACTTTTAGTACTATCAAATATAGGAGACACACAAGTATCCCACTACCCTTATTATTCTTTTTTTTCTGTACCTCCCTTGACACTTATTATTTTGTTAATCCATCTATAGATGGAGTGTTCTAGCTGTAATTCTAACCTTGGGTATCCATTTTGTTATAGTTTAGCATGTCATTTTTTTATCATATTAAATCACAAATGTTTGTGGGTTATAATCTTCTCTTATTATTCTAGGATATTAAAGGATATTCATCCCATTATAATGGGAGGGTTTTCTATATATTTTCTAGGGTGGATGATCACTTAAATGTTCTCTAAATATATATTATTTTTTATTCTTGGTATGACTGTCATATAGGAAAATTAGGTTTCTGTGATAATGAATTGAGTCAATATGGACTAGTAGTTCAAGTATGAGTAAGTGAGACTCCTTAGAATCATAAAATATAAGTCAGTTGTGATAAATATTTTTTCTAGTTGTGTTCCATAATTATTTTAAGTCATGGGGGGATGCCTATAACTGGAATTAGAACTCATAGAGGGTTCCTATACCAAAAATGGGGTTTATATCACCTTGAGAGCTACAATAATGTGGTTTTCAGAAATTCTATCTTGATTAAAAAATAGGTGAATTTGATGTGTGAATAGTGCCTGTAGGATAATAAAGAACAAGAGAACCCAAGGTTTTGAAAGTAGTTTGGATTCAAATGATATTACATCAACTCTTAAAATTCTAATCCCAAATATATAAATATCCACTATAGAAACTTCACTTTTGAAAGAGACTGAAAACTCTTTCCAACCTTTCATTTTATAACCAAGAGGAAGAAAACCAAATAAACCCGGATCATAAATAAAAAAATAAGGGGAAAAGGATATATGTGATGACCCAAACTTTTTAATTATATTTATTTCGTAAATATGTGTGTTATTTTATTTTATACTCAATAATACTATATCCGTTAATTAATGAAGTGGGTATAATTAAAATGAGACTATTGGGTTTCGACTATTATATAACTGTTGATCAATATGACTGTTGGTCAATATGAATGTTGGAAACTATAATCTTAAGGTTGTGTTTTTATAAATATAGTTATCTTGGTTAATTAATACAAAAAGAAGAATTAATGGCCTCATCTAGTAGACTCGGGCCATATGAAGACCATTTGTCCGAACTTGGGAAGGAGGTAGCATCACTGGACTATGATTTGGACCAAGCCCAAGCCGAACTTCAACATATGAAGCTTGAACGGAATCACCTAACGGAGAAGTTCAAGTTGATTGAAATCACCACTCGGGCAATGTTGTCTGAGCCACCCCAAGATTATATCACCATAGAAAACCTTACACTTAAGTCCTATGAAAGTGTTATAAGGGGATATGTAACAAGACCTTAGCTGCTTTTTGTAATAATTTTACATAAAAAATTTGTTATTTATTATTATGATAAAGTTTGTGAATTTCAAATACCCAGATAAATATAGGATGTGTATTATTGAAAAATGTATGAAAAAAGGGGTATTTTAAAATATTTTTGCATTCATTAAATAATTAATAATGTGAAACAATTTTCAAAAAATGGTGTTCTATAGTTGTGATCAGTGAGAAATTTAGACTCTAATAAGATCAACTTGGTTTTTAGTGAATAATAAAGTATGAATAGTAACATACCCGTATGAATAGTAATGAATAGTAAATTGAAAAAATATAAACTTCACCCATGAATGATAAATACAATTTAAACATATTAAAAGTGAATAAATGATCGTAGTATACATTTTGGTATTTTTGTATGTCATAAATATTTTATTTAAAATTTTATAATTAATTTAATAATTTAAAATGGAAATATATTTTCATAAAATGTAATCATATATTTTTACTTTATTGTATTATGGTTATATGATAATTTTATGGGACCTTGATTACTTTCTTAAGGTGTTACAAAATGAGTTATAGTTTTAAATTTGTATTTTTGGAATAAATAATGATTTTATTTAAAACCTAAATTAAAAATATTTAGAAAATTATTTTCATAAAATTGAGTTCATTTTTTAATTCAGATCATCTATATTATGTTAGGGTGAATTTTTGGTATTTTTCGAAAATAGTTGAATTTTGGGTGAATTATAAAAATAGAGTTTTGGGTTTTGGGTCTTTTAGGACATCATTAATGATGTAATAATGATGTAAGATTTATGGTAGACTAATTAATAGTGATATATGATATTAGGTGTTCCAATTGGCCAATACTATGGGAAAATACCATGGGAAAGCCCATGGTTTTTCAAATACCATCGATGAGGTGTCCCTTGGAAATTAATAATTTATTCCCTCAATTTTCCTATAAATACCAAGCCATTTCCCTCATTCATTTCATTCCAAAATCCTCATCAACGAAGTTCCTGTCTCATTACCTCCCAAGGTTCCCTCAAGCCTCCCAAGGTCCGGACCTTCAAGCTTTTGAAGTTACTTTTCAAGGTAAGGGAACCATTCACCCTCCTCTTTTAAGTCATGACTTCCTTTTTGTTATGTCTCATAGTTCCATTTTATTATGAGGTGTCTAGTTATTCTATATCTTTAATACTGTAAATTTCATTTCCAAATTATTAGAGACCCTTTCCACTCTCATCAATTGATTTTATGAATTTTTATGTGACGCCGTTTGGCTGCCGGATTTTCGTAAAAGAAATCGCGCTTTCTCTTTCCATTCAAGTTTCCTTTTCATGTGGTGTGTCATTAAAATGTCCACACCATGATCTTATTTCTTTTTATTATGTACTTCTAATCCAAAATGGTTCATTTATGGATGGGATACCCTTTTACCCTCTCTTTTTATTATTTTCTAATACCATGTTATATAGCCATTATGCTGCAGAAATTTCGTCTCAAAATTTCTCTCTCTTTTTCTCAAGGAATTATCTTATTTTATTTATGTGAATAACCAGACCAATTTAGTTTCTATGAGTGCTCATAGATACAAAACAAAATGATATATTTTACTCTATAATTAACATACATGTAACCCTCACTCTCTTTCCATGGGTTATAAATGACATAATGATCTTATTTTTAAGCACTTTTAAAATGTCACGATTTTCAAGTGAAACCCATTTATTTTAATATATTTGGGTTATTTATGAAATTTTTGATTATGATATATGTGGATCACATGAAAATAAATACATATTAAGGGTGAAACTTGATAGCGCTCCAATGCATTGGGTAAAGAATTAATCTCTAGAGATGGCAAGTTTCACAATACATTGGTGAATAACCTTGGTAATGTTTTATGACACCTTGGGGATAAACCTTGGTGATATGTTCATGAATTTATAAATGAAATGTTGTAGCCAAATATTCAAGTTATAATTCATTTTATTTTTATTATGATATTCCTATTCTTCTATTGCTCATGCCTTTATGACTTTTATCATGTTCTTATTAATATTTCTCAAGATCACATGTCAACTGTTTCACTTGTTTTCCTTACTGAGACTTCCGCTCACCCTTTCCTTTGATGTATGTATCCATGATATGATATGATATAATTTTACATAGGATGAACCTATGATCAAGACTTACAAGTGGTTTAGAAGAATTTTCTATGTTGTTTTCATGTATTATGTTCCTGATTTCAAAGACACTAGACTTTAAAGATCCTCTATTTGTAAAATGTAATGAAAAGTTATTTAATAAAAAGGTGGTATGGCATAGTTGGTATCAAAGGATAGTTTAGTTATTTATTGAATTTAGGCTATTAAAATTTTAGGAATAATCCTATAGAAAAGTTTAAATATAGGAAAACTTCCTTTTATTTTGGTGAGTATTGAGTAAGTGGTTTATCAAGAAAACACATCCCTGTCTGGATACGAGCAGGTAGATGCAGCTCTAGCACAGAGGTACCTAGGAGTGAAAAATCTGACCAGGATTTTTGGGCTTGACTCAGGGTATCCTGGTATATGACAATGGGCCTTGTTTCACTCTTGGTTACGACACTCTCGGGGGGTATGTTTGGTTAATCATAAGATTTTTATGAATCATTATGATGGACTTATAGAGAAATGTAATTGTTTAAAGAAGTTTTAATACATAAAATCCTTTATTTTTAAAATATTTTTAAATGAAATATGTTTCTAAATAAGGTTTTATTCTTTTAGAAATGGCAGGAAATAGGAGGAACCGTGCAAATGGTGACCACAATGAACCATGCGCTGACAGTCCTCCGATGGAAGCCAGAATTGAAACATTCATGAGAATGATGAACCAACTCACTCAAGTTATGGGAAATAACTTGAGTCAAGCTGAGAGAATGATTTCTCCATGAAGGGAACAACATTCTGTTGAGTCCTTTATGTGTCAACTAACACCAACCTTTAATGGATCGACCAACCCATTGATTGCTAAACAGTGGATCAACTATATAGAGAAGATCTTTTCTGTGGTCCGCTGTTCAGAGCACGAGAAGGTCACCCTGGCTGTCTGTCGCTTAGAGGGAAAAGCTGAACAGTGGTGGGAACTAATTAAAAACATGAGGCAAATAGTGGGGGTTCAAGCTATGGAGTAGGAAGGATTTAGAGGGATATTCTTCAGTAAGTATTTCCCTCGTTCCATGAGAACAAGAATGGAGAAAAAGTTTCTCAAGATGAAGAATAAGGAGAATGAATCTATGGGAAGCTAAGAGATGAAATTTAAAAGACTTAACTTCTATACCTCATGATTTTTCATAGATCCTAATGGTAAGGATGATAGATTCTTCGGTGGACTGAGACCTCATCTGTGAAAGAATCTAGCCAACCGATACTATGACAGCTAAGAGGAGATCGTACGGAGTGTAATGAAAATCGAAATGGAGTTTAGTGAGATGAAGTGGTCTCATAAATCAAATGAAAAAAAGATATCAATGAATCCAAACTTAGGGAGGACCTTTGATCAGGGAAGAGGAGGCAAGCAAGTGCAACATCCCACGTGTAATAAATGTGGGAAGACACATTCAGAGAACTGCCTGCTCGAGAGCGGGAAATGCTACAAGTGTGGAAGAGATGAACATATTGTAAGGAATTGTCATAGTGAGGTGAATCCTAAAATTCCAAACACTAACAATAAGGGAAAGATGGTGCAGTCCCTATCTGATGTCCAGTGATTTAAGTCTGGACAACTTGGGCACTTTTCCAATCACTGTCCAAATCTGAGGGTAGTAGAGGGGAACCACCATCAACCTCAGCAAAGGCCAGGGGAGCAAGGTCATGATTTTGCTATCATGACACCTGATGTTGAAGCTCCACATGATGTGGTAGCAGGTACTCTTGTTTTTCTCTCAAATAAAGCAATTACTTTTTTTGATTCTGGTTCTACATATTCCTTTATTTCCTCCAAGTTTGTAAATAATTTAGAATAAAACACTGACTTTCTAGAAGTAGAGTTATTAGTCAAGACTCATGGTGGTATTATCCAAGCATAATCAGTGTTTAGAAACTCTAGTATTTACTTTGGTGAGCACTATCTTATCGCAAATCTAGTAGTCATTCCCATGCTGGAATTCGACATTATACTAGGGATGGACTGGCTCTCAAAGTATAATGCTAAGATCAAATGCAGAAGTAAGGAAATCTCAGTAGTCTTGAATATAAAACCTATAGTTATCTTCCAAGAAGAGATATCTCAAACTAATATTTGCTTAGAATAACCTCCTATATCCTTCTTTATAGAATTGATCAGTGAAGAATAAGAATGAAATGAGAGTTTGAGGATAGAAAATGTTCCCATCATCCCGGAATACGTTGACGTATTTCCTAAAGAGTTTCCTAGACCTCCCCTAGAAAGAGAGGTAGAGTTATCTATTGAACTCGTACCTAGATCTCATCCAATATCAAAGACCCCATATAGGATGGAAAATGTGAAGCTAGAGGAATTAAAGAAACAACTCCAAGATCTTTTGGATAAGGGGTTTATCCGACTGAGTGTGTCTCCTTAGAGAGCACCTATTCTATTTGTGAAGAAGAAGGATGGATCAATGAGGCTATGCATTGATTATAGAGAATTGAATGGGATCACAGTAAAGAACAAATACCCTCTTCCAAAAATTGAAGACTTATTTGACCAACTTTGAGGGGCTCAATTATTCTCTAAGATCGATCTTCGATTTGGTTATCATCAATTAAGGGTGAAGAAAGAAGATATTCGAAAAACTGCCTTCCAATCAAGATATGGGAATTATGAGTTTTCTATTATGCCTTTTGGACTATCTAATGCACCTAATATTTTTATAGATTTGATGAACAGAGTCTTTAAGGACTACCTTGATAACTTTTTGGTAGTTTTTTTATGATATTATGATATATTCCAAAATTCATGAGGAGCATGAGGATCATCTAAGGGTTATTTTGAAAACTCTACAGAAGGAGAGGATTTTTGGAAAGTTCAATAAATGTTAATTCTGGTTACAACAATTTTATTTATTTGGGAACATTGTTACCAATAAAGGAATCACAGTTGACCCTACAAAGAAAAAAGTTATAGAAGAGTGGCCTCAACCTACAACAACAACCAAGATTCGTAGTTTCCTTGGATTAGAAGGATATTATAGGAAGTTTGTGATAAAATTTTCATGAATTTCTAATCCATTAACCAAGTTAACTCGAAAAGGGTTCAAGTTCATCTGGTCAAAGGAGTGTGAGAAAATTTTCCAAGATCTGGAGAAGAGATTGGTTACTTCACCCATGTCAACTCTGCCCTCATGTAAAGAAGGATTTTTTATTTTTATCGATGCATATCTGAAAGGAATTGGGTGCGTCCTCATGCAAAATGACAAGGTCTTTGCTTATGCATCTCGACAGTTGAAGACTCATGAGCAGAACTATTCTACGCATGATCTAGAGTTGGCTATGGTCGTTTTTGCTCTGAAAATATGGAGGCACTATCTTTATGGGGATAAATGTGATATATACACAGACCATCAAAGTTTGAAGTATATTTTCACACAGAATGAAATTGAACATAAGACAAAGGATATGGTTGGAACTTCTTAAAGACTATGATTGTTCAATTCATTATCATCCCGGAAGAGCAAACAAAGTCACTGATGCATTAAGCCGGAAAGACCCAATTGTTCTGTCTATTATGTGGATTCCAAGAGATCCTTTAATCAATGACCTAGTAAAACTAGAAATGGGAATTATAAAGTAAGGGACATCATCAACCCTAACCCAAATGATTTCTCAACCGTCATTACAAGAGAAGATCAATAAATATTAGGAAGAAGATCCTTTGTTACAGAATAAGTTTGAGGCTGTGAAGGATGGGAGGTTTCCTGAGTTCAATAATGATCAATAATGTGTACTAAAATTTCGTACAAGACTATGTGTTCCATCTATTCTAGAAATAAAGGAGCTGATGGATGAAGCTCATAGCTCTATATTCTCTATACATCCTGGTAGCACGAAAATGTATAGGGACCTTCGTGATCATTATTGGTGGGATAATATGAAAAGGGAGATTGCTGACTACATGTCAAGGTTCCTGGTATGTCAGCAAGTGAAGGTGGAGAGATAGCTTTTTAAAGGGGTATTACAACCACTACCTATACCAGCATGGAAGAGGGACAATATCACTATGGACCTTTTCACTGGTCTCCTGAGAACATCCAAAGGAAACATTACGATATGGGTTATTGTGGACCGTCTCACCCAGACTACCCATTTTATCTCCATTTGGTAAGATTTATCTCTTGATAAACTTACTAGGATTTATGTGAAATAAGTGGTAAGGCTTCATGGAGTTCCACTTTATATCGTATCTTATCATGATCCAAGGTTTCATCAAAATTATGGAAAAGTCTTTAACAAGCTCAGAGCCTTGAATTGAATTTCAGTATGTCCTATCACCCCCAAACTGATGGCCAATCTGAAAGGACTATTAAAACACTTGGGGACATGCTGAGAACATGCTCAATGGAATTTAAAGGTGGATGAGATCAACATAGCGCTTTAGTTGAGTTCTCTTACAACAACAGTTTCCACTCGAGCATTCAAATGGCACCCTATAAAGCTCTATATGGGAAGTGATGTAGAACTCCTACTTGTTTGGATGAAGCTAGTGAGGGAAATATTCTTGGGCCTGATCTTGTGAAAGAGATGATAGAAAAGGTCCATGCCATCAAGAAACACATTAAGGCTGCTCAGAGTCGGCCAAAGAGCTATGCCGACAACCGTCGAAGGGACTTGGAGTTTGATGTTGGTGACAAAGTCTTTCTTCAAATTTCAACTTGGAAGAAATTCATGAGGTTTAGGAAAAAAGGGAAGCTCAGCCCTAGGTACATTGGTCCCTATGAAATCATTGATCGCATGGGAGAAATGGTCTATCAGCTTTCACTTCCTATATATCTAGAACAATTTCATGATGTCTTCCACGTATCCCTCTTGAGGAAGTACATACCTGACCCTTCACATGTACTAAATCTAGAGATGGTACAACTGGAACATGACCTCTCTTATAAGGAGTAGCCGATGGAAATGTTGGATCGTAGAGACAAGATTCTACCCAACAAGACTACCCACATTGTTAAGGTGTTGTGGAGGAACCACAAATTTGAAGAAGCCACGTGGGAACCAAAAAAGTCTATGAGATAGAAGTACCCACACGTTTTCTCAACACAAGGTACGAGATAAAATTTTGGGGAAACAATTTCTTAAGGGGGGAAGAATGTAACGACCCAAACTTTTTAATTATATTTGTTTCCTAAATTTGTGTGTTGTTTTATTTTATACTGAGAAAAACTAAATACTTTAATTAATGAAGTGGGTATAATTTAAATGAGACCATTGGGTTTCAACTGTTATATAACCATTAGAAACTATAATCTAAATTTTGTGTTTTTATAAATACATTTATCTTGGTTAATTAATATAGAAAGTAGATTGAATGGCCTCATACAGTAGACTCGGGCCATATGAAGCCCATCTGTTGGAGCTTGAGAAGGTGGCATCATCACTGGGCTTTTTCTCTTGACCTAGCCCAAGCTGAACTTCAACATATGAAGATTAAACGGAATTGCCTAAGGGAGAAGTTCATGCTGATAGAAATCACCACTCGGGCAATGTTGTCCGAGCCATCCCAAGATTCTATCACCATAGCACACCTTACACTTAGGTCCTATGTTGGTTTTATAAGGGGCTATGTGACGAGACCTTAGCTTCTTTGTGTAATCCTTTTATATAAATAAAATTTTTATTTCTTATTATGGAAAAGTTTGTGAAGTTCAAATATCTGGATAAATATAGGATGTGTATTATTGAAGAATTTAGGAAACAAAAAGGGGTATTTTAAAATATTTTTGTATTCTTTAAATAATTAATAATGTGAAATGATTTTCAAAAAATGGTCTTCTACAGTTGTGATCAGTGAGAAATTTAGAGTCTAATAAGATCAACTTGGTTTTAAGTGAATAATAAAGTATGAATAGTAACATACCCGTATGAATAGTAATGAATAGTAAATTGGACAAAAAAATAGAAAATTCACCCATGAATGTATAAATACAATTTAAACATCTTAAAAGTGAAAAAATGATCATAGTATAAGTTTTGGTTTTTTTGTATGTCATAAATATTTTATTTAAAATTTTAATATTTATTTAATAATTTAAAATGTAAATTTATTTTCATAAAATTTAATAATATATTGTTACTTTATTGTCTTATGGTTATACAATAATTTTATGGGACCTTGATTACTTTATTAAGGTATTACAAAATGAGTTATAGTTTTAAAGTTGTATTTTTGGAATAAATAATGATTTTATTTAAAAAATAAATTAAAAATATTTAGAAAATTATTTTTATAAAATTGAGTTCATTTTTTAATTCATAGCATCAATATTAGGTTAGGGTGAATTTTTTGGATTTTTCTGAAATAGATGAATTTTCGGTGAATAGTAAAAATACAGTTTTGAGTTTCAAGTGTTTTATGACATCATTAATTATGTAATAATGATGTAAGATTTATTTTAGACTTATTAATAGTGAGATATTATATGAGGTGTTCGAAGTGGCCAATACCATGTGAAAATAAAATGGGAAATCCCATGGTTTTTCAAATACCACCGATGAGGTGTCCCTTGGAAATTAATAATTTAATCCCTCGCTTTTCCTACAAATACGAAGCCATTTCCATCATTTATTTCATTAAAATATCATCCTTGAAAAATTTATGATCTCCTTACCTCCCAAGGAGTCATCCCATGGTCCCCTCATGCCTCCCAAGGTCCTGACCTTCAATATTTTGAAGTTACTTTTCAAGGTAAGGGAACCTTTCACCCTCCTCTTTTAAGTCATGACTTCTTTTATGTTATGTCTTATAGTTCCATTTTATTTTTAGGGGGCTTGTTCTTATATATTTTTACTACTGTCCATTTAATTTAAAAATGATTAGAGACCCTTTCTGATTTCATCAATTTATTTTCAGAATTTTTATGTGATGTCGTTAGGCTGCTGAATTTGCGTAAAAGAAATCGCGCTTTCTCTTTCCTTTCAAGTTTCCTTTTCGTGTGGTGTGTCATAAAAATGTACACACCATGATATTATTTCCTTTTATTATGTCTCTCTACATCAAAATGGTTCATTTATGGATGGGATAACCTTGTCCAATATCTTTTTATTATTTTCTAAAACCATGTTATATAGTCGTTATGCTGCAGAAATTTCGTCTCAACATTTCTCTCTCTTTTTCTCAAAGAATTCTCTTGTTTTATTTATGTGAATACCTAGAACTATTTCGTTTCTATGGGTGTTCATAGATACAAAAAAATGATTTATTTTATTCTGGAATTGACATACATGTAACCCTCACTCCCTTTCCGTGGGTTATAAATGACATAATGATATTATTTTTAAGCACTTTTAAAACGTCACGATTTTGAAGTGAATCCCATTTCATTAATATTTTAGGTTATTTATGAAATGTTTTATTATGATCTATGTGTATCACATGAAAATAAATACATATTAATGGTGCACCCTGATAGCGCTCCAATGCATTGGGTAAAGAATTAATCTCTAGAGATGACAAGTTTCACGACATGTTGGTGAATAACCTTGGTAATTGTTTATGACACCTTGAGGATAAACCTTGGTGATATGTTCACAAATGTATAAATGAAATTTTGTAGCCACATATTCAAGTTATGCTTCAAGTTATTTTTATTATGATATTCCAATTCTTCCATTACTCATTCCTTTATGACTTTTATCATGTTTTTATTAATATTCCTCAAGATCACATGTCAACTATTTCACTTATTTTCCTTACAGAGATTTATGCTCACCCTTTCTTTTGATGTATATCTCCAGGATATGATATTCAGTAATTGTACATATGATGAATCTATGATTAAGCCTTACGATAGGTTTAGAATAATGTTTTATGTTGTTTTCATGTATTATGTTCCTGATTTCCAAGACACTAGACTTTAAAGATCCTATGTTTGTAAAATGTAATGAAAGGTTATGTAATAAAAAGGTGGGATTCCATAATATAAGCATAACATATGACAAGAGTCATCATAATATGGTGGCAGTAGTTAGTGGAAGATGTTGTGGAGTGATTTAAAAACAATTTATATTATATTTAATGATATATACATGTTACATTTTTACTTGAATTAAAATTTAATTTGTTTGGATCTATAATACTTGATAAATCATGATAATATTTTTTTACATATGTTATTAAATTTTGGGTTTTATTGTTAAATGAGCGAGAGAGAATAAAGTTCTAATAGGGGATGTTTCATAGCAAGGATATAAGGACATCATCCACCAATATGGTTTTTATACAATGATTTTCCATAACGTCCACTATGTTTCACATAATCTCCCAATTCATTACTTCATGATGACCCACTAAATAAACTAAATTGAAATGAATTTATCTGACCCTAAGAAAACTAAAATGTAACAAACTAACCTAACCAGTCTTGAAAATAATTTAACTGAACCCCTATCAAGCCTTTACACTGAAACCCAATCAAAGTAACAAATCCTATCTATATCATAACTGGACCTACATGACCAAACCAACTGAATTGAATTGAAATGACTTGATTTGACCAAAGTAGACTTGATTATATTTGAAAAACACTAAAATTTATCAAACTAAACTAAAATAAAAATAAGTTAACTGAATACAACCAAACTAAAAGAAATTCTATAGTAATGATAAAAAATGAATCGAGTTGAACAATCTTTAATAATACCCTAATAGGAATGCACTGACCCAATCCAAATAAAACAACCAAACCCAACCAATATCATGGTGTTATATGTATAATTGAATTAAATATCATGGTTTTATATTTATAGTACTTTGTTATATATATAGTATTTGGTTGTCTTTCATTTTATGATTCTCATATAGAGTAGTGTGTTAGTTATGGTTTTATATAAAGTGAACAATTATCATTTAATTAAATATATTTTTGATTAAAATTCAATATTATTGAATTTATTACATGAAATGACTTATAATAATTTTTTTACAGAATGGATAGAAGTTGGATATGAAACTGATCAGATCTTAATCGATTTTCAAAACAATTTAGAGAGCTTTTAGATTTTTCATTTGACAATGATTCAGATAGTGGTCACATACACTGACCATGTTATAATTGTGTTGGAAGACCTTGGTTGAGTCATGAATAAGTTAGTTACCATATAACCAAATATGGTTTTCAAATAAACTAATATGTGTGGTATCACAATGAGGAGATAATGGAATCTCAAAATGACGATGATCCAAATGAGAGGAATGGATTGTAGAATTTTGTATATGATCAGTTTCCATTTATTTTTCATCATGAGAAGGAAAGGATGTCGAAAAAATAAGGCATTGATATGATCATATATGATGGGTCTAATGAAAATGATGACGTTGATAGAGTGAAAAAATTGAATGATGCTTCCATGACTCCAGTATATCATCTATGTAGTAAAATGAAAAATATGAAATTTTTAATCTAATTGCTTCATGTGAAAACCATATTTGGGATTTATAAAACTACCATTGATTAAATTATTAACTTCTAGAAGTAATTACTTCTAGATGATGCAGATATTCCCTCAAACCACTATATGTCATGGAAGTTAGTTGAAGAAATTGGATTTTCAAAAAAAATTATGCTTTTCCAAAATATTGCAGCTTATTTTGGAAGGATAATGATGAATGAAATGATTGTATAAATTGTGGCACATCCCAATGGAAGATAAAAGATGATTAAACACCATCCCATGTACCACAGAATGTAATTTGGCAGTTTACATTAATCCCCGTACTCTAGAATCATCTAATGTCTGATGAAATATCAATAAAAATGTAATGGAATGATAATGAGATAAAGAATAATAATGATGAGTTAGTTTACCTTGTAGATGAATTTTCATGGAAAATATTTGATGCTTAAAACCCTAATTTTTCATTTGACATGCATAATGTGAGGCTGGGTGACAATTTTAATCTATTTGGGAAGATGCTTACTTCGCACAATACATAGATGATTTTCATACACATTTATAACCTCCCCCCATCATTGTGTATGAAATAACCATTCAATTTCAACAGTATACTCATATATTACCCTTTTGATCCCAGAAATGATATAGACATATACATGCAACCTTTAATAAAAGAGTTGAAACTTCTTTGGGATGTGGGTGTTCACACACACGATGCATGTTTGAAATACATATTTCAGATGCGTGCTGCACATATGTGGACGATCAATGATTTTCATGCTTATGGAATGATGTATGGATGGAGCATGAAGGGAAAACTATCATGTCCAATTTTTATGAAGAATACATGATCCAGAAGACTGAAATACCACTGTTGTTTTAGTTTTATAGGACATTGAAGTCTTATGTTTAGAACATGAATCATCCCGAAGGTTCTATCATGAACAGTTACTTGGCTCAAGAATGTATAGATTTATACTCAATGTATTTTTCTAATATTAGTATGACAATGAACAAAACAATTATAAATAAAGAATAATAGTATGATAAAATTGAACCCAATTTTCCATTACTTCCTCAAATAGGAGGAATTCTCAGATCATATAAATTGACAAAATTATGCCTTAAAGAGCGGGACATGGCACATCACACAGTTTTGTTCTACTGTGATTTTTTCGATGAATACATCAAGTAAGTAAATGGAACATGTATATCTTATCTCATCTCATGTAATTTTATATATATGTTAAACTACTTCTATTTTTATCTATAGGGAACATGCATAAATAATAAATAGAAATCATCGTTCTTTATCTTTGTGAAGGAGAGAGACTTTTCATAGCAAAGAGTTTTCTGCTTGGTTGAAATTTAAGGTAGAAATATTACTATAATAAATTAATAAAATCAATATTTAATTAAGTTTAAAATTCATTTATATTTTAGGTATTGAGTTTTCCAGGTGACCCTGTCTCTAAGGAAATAAGAGATTTGGGTTTTGGTCCCAATATTGTTGTTCGTGAATGTAAATCGATTATGATCAACAGGTATAGATTTGTTGTAACTAAACAAGACAAGAACATGAGAACACATCATAATGATGTTTTGATAAATGCCACAACAGACTATTATGCTAGTGAATTAGATAGTATACCTCGATTTGAAATTGTAGATTATTATAGAGTCATTGAAATAATTATAATTTTAGATTATTACTCTCATTGCCAAGTCACTATGATGAAATAACAGCAGTTTTCTTTGATGATGAGGTTTGGTACATTTATTTATGATTTTGGATTTGGAGTTATTGACATGACACATAGTCTTGCTACTGATGAACCATATGTATTGGCATCAATGAAGAAATAGTTTTTTTAGGTCAAAGATCACATTTGACATAAAGTTGGTGTCATTATTGATGTAATTAAAAGGTATGTTTTTTATGATAGTGATGATGGAGTTGACACCATCCATTTTTACATTTCCCCTAATCCATTTATTACGTATGACGACTCTAATAGCTCAATTCTAAGAGTTTATTGTGAACCTAAAGTTGTGGTGGGAAATATATATAATCATCCATCTGTGTTCTCAGTTATTTTGGTTTATCTCGACTTGGGTTGTTAAGGTTGGTACTATTCCAATTGATTTAATATTCATTAAAAATATTTTGTATCCGCCTTGAACATAATGTGAATTTTCAATATTTATTGGTAATAATTTTATTTAAGTTTCATTTTATAATATTGAATTGAATTGTATTCAAACATATGAAACCAAACCTAACAGAAACAACTAAATTAGAACAAAAAACAAGAAGAATTATATTTTACATATTAAACTTATTAATATGAAAATTATAAAAATGAAAATAATGAAATAACCAAAAAAATAACAAAATTACCTTACCCAAAATTTGAACCAAATGACCTAATACAAATAAAAATGAACAAATGGCCTAATCAATTAACAAAACTGAACCAAATGAAAAAATAGAAATAAAAACGGACAAATGACATAATTAATTGTCAAAAATGAACCAAATGACATAAGAGAAATAAATATGGACAAATGACTAGACCAAAATTGAATTTGATAGAATTGAAAATATAAGACAACTATATCATACCTATATTGAAAATGTGAATTTGAATGTATTTTTTATTCTATGATATGTCTTCTATTTTTATATTATTACCACTAAATTTAAAATTGTTTTTGTTATATCACTATGTATATTGTATTTGGTTTGAAAAGTGGTATTACTTAATTATGTAATGTCTTGTATTTTTTATTTTTTGGGTTACACATTAGTTATCCATTTATAATTAATTCTTTGTTTTCAAACACAGGAAATTGAACCTATTGAAGAGATGTGATGAGAAAAGATGTCAGACAACAATAACTAAATGAATGAGATAGGCATTCCTATATTAGTGCCTATTGTGAGTATTTTATTTAGTATATATGTATATATCAATAACATATAATGTCATGTGATTAATTTTGTTTTAAATTTTTATGAAGGATCCACCAATTAGGTTACAGTTATTTGATGAGCAGTCTAGTGGTCCCAATACTTAGGCCAGTGGTACGAGGGGTGTGGTACTAGAGTTAGGTGCTCTAGTTGGCAAAACCGATTATAACCTATTCCTACCACTAATGTACCATCTTCCACACATTCTGATCTGGTAGTATCGATAAGGATACACATGATATTTAGGCCACCCATGTTTTTAGTAGCATTTACATCTGATCCACCTCACCCATATTTCTCATATCTGATGATGATTCCCACTGCTCATCCATATCATGAATTTGTCCAACCATCCATTCCATATTCTTTTCATTCCACTTCCTTCTCTTAGAGCTACCACATTCCTTCTTATTTGAATCCTACTCCAATATAGTCTGAGCCTATGGAATGTATACTGGGACACACTCCATTTATACAGGGTGATGTTCCTTTAGTGTCTGAAGATCCAATGACACCCATTGATCTGAATGCCATATGTATATTTATAGAACCCTAATAAAGTTTTTACCACAGTTTATTTTCACTATAAAAAGAATTGATATAATACTTTTTTCTTATATAATTTCTAGATCTACTGATAGGAGGTGTGGGTGTACATGCATGTGTGTGGTATGTAACCACCGCACATAGTTGATTGTGGACTATAATAAAGACAACCAAATTATCGAAAGAATATGGAGAGAATGTTTGAGTTTTTTGGAAACTTTTTCCAAATACTCCAACATCATTCTCATCAGCCCACTCTCATGGAGACACTTTCCAAAAGAAGTAAAGCATAAATCTTGGGTGCAAATATGTGTAAAAAAATCTGTTGTATTTATTGTTATATTATTATTTTATTTACATGAATTAATATTTTTGTGCCAGATTTTTTATTTAATTTTCCTGATGGTGAGAGTGTGAGTCCATCACAACTAATGGAATTAGGTGAGATTTATAGATCCTATAAACATGAATTTTATATTGGATGGCATGATAGAGTCAACAAAAATTTATAAGTGATTCCTATCATAGATGAATGTTTGATATAACATTATCAACAAATGATTACGCATTATATGGGTATCATGATCAAGGTATTAATTAAATTTTAGGTTTTTAGATGAATATATTCATGTTTACCTCCCACTTTGGGGTGGACTATGATGATAGACTATAAAAGGAAGTAGGTATAATTGTAATTTATAAATTTTATTTAGGAATTGAACTTAATATTGTTTCATCCATAATTCCTTGAATTTATATTGTTTTGGTAGATAAATGGAGATTGAATATCAACCCAAACCACTCTAAAATGAAATAAACTGAACTAAAAAGAATCAAATCAAACCATATGTTTTTATTTTCAACTTCATTTAAAATTAATATCCATTTTATTTTTGTTTTGAAATTCATAATTAGTAACTTATATTTAATTATATTTTCCTACATTAAATGTAATTTAAGAGGGAGGTATTGAATATTAAAGGACTTGTGCCTCGAGAAAAATTATTTTTCTCGAGCAAAAATAAAAAATATGGAAGTGTGGTTAACGAACCGAAACAACAAAAGATTGTAAGTTTTACTTTATTGACTTAAAATTTTAATATATATTATGTAACTTAATAACATATTTATTTTTGTAACATGCTACTTTGGAGGCCCTTGATGCATAGGAACCTGATAATTTTGAGAAAATTGTCACTTACATCAGGTTTTGGGAGATGAGCACCATGGAAGAGTGTGTTGCTGACCTGGGAAGAGTATAATCACGAAGAGGTATTGGACCAATTTAGGTACTAGTTATAGTACCATCTAGTTGGAAAAGGTTAAGGAGTGGGTATACAAGGTCAAAAAAGGGTCACATAGGCGGATGAATCGGTTGAAAAGGAAAATGGTGAAATTATAAAACTTATGAAAGTTTTATGTCCATAAATTCCACCAGATACCTCTGCATCTTTTGATGCATATATGTCGTCAATTCATTAATTATATAGTGAACCAGGTAGTAGTCATAGTGGTGGTTGAGATGAAGTCATTTTTGGCGATGATGATGGTGATGGAAAGGATGATGGCTGGGAAGAGAACAAGGATGAGGACGAGACTAAGGCTGAGGTGGAGGATGAGGGATATGATGAGGCCAAGTATGAGGATGTAGATGAGGAGGAGGAGGAGGATGAGGATGGGGATGATGATGAGGTTGAGGCTGATAATCATGGTGATGATAGTCATAGTGATGACAGACAGATTAATATGTTTCATTTTTGATTGATATTTATGACATTTGATGTTTGATGATTTTTTGTGACTAAATATATTTGTGATATTGTGTATGTTTTTTTATAATTGGTTAAATTCATCAATTGATTTGTTCTGTTATCATTATTTATGTATTGGGTTGTGAATATTTGAGGAATCTCTATTGGTTGAATTGTAGGTTTTATTTGTTGAGGATGTTTTGTTGGTTGCATTACAATTTTAGGATGTTTTTGGTGTTTTGATTGTAGAGGTATGTTACTTTCATTATTTAATGTGTTCTATTTTGATTGATGGTAGTTATGATTACAGGTGAATTATGTTTCGATGTTTTGATTGTAAGAGAATTGCATTTCATGTAGTGAATTATGTTCCTATTGTAGGTAGTTTTGAGGTGCGTTGCAGGTGATGGTGTATTGAGGTTCATTGCACTGTAGATTATTCTTTATCACTCAGGGTATGATGAAAAATAAATTTGAAAACATTAGGTAAGAAAGTTCACCCTTCCCTCACTAGGGATTCTTTCCCCTATAAAGATGTTATCCTCTTTCATTTTAGGTTGTTCTATCCTCTTTCACATCAAATATGTTGTCATATGATCTACATTTAAATTGATTTTTCATAGTGAAATAATTTATACAATGTTTATAGATTATAAAAAATGTCTCTAGAATCCCTTGGTATTTTCACTCAAATGATTCCCTTTCCTCACTAGGGATTTTGTCCCCTATGGATATGTTATCCTTTTTTATTTTATGTTGGTTTGTTTCACTAGTATATTAAGCTTATTTTGGGTAATTATTATTTATAAATATTTTCAGTCTCAACATTGATGTATCATCAGGTTTACCAAAAATACTTTACCTCCATATTTATATAGTTTTTTCATTGAATTAATTACATAAAATTAAAACATATTCACCACCAATAGAATAAATATAGTTATGGTATGTCTATTCCTTAACCATGATATGGATACTTCTCTATATGATCTAACACCTCCTTTACCACAAAAAATGAGTACCTTTTGAGGGAAAATCATCTCTAAAACTAGAGTGGTAGTACATCTCTTCTCAGTTATTTAAGAAGGTATACTTTAAGTAGATTCTATATTTTTTAACTTATATTAAAACTCTAATAACATTTTATTTAGAGAATATTTCTCTGCATCAACTGACTTCAATGTATCTTACCAGTTACTATAAATCTTATGAACTGGTTCATCATGTATCCTGCTTACCTATTGTAGTGAACTATCAATCTCTTTCTCAATTTTTTTATCCACATATATCTATGAATCCTTGATACTCTAAATCAATTTTTATAGATCCTTAAATTCATGGAGTTCTTATAAAACAAAAAACACAAACTCTTCCTTATAAAAACTATTATTTGAAATTATTATTTAATTATAGATATATTATCGTTGGAAATTAAAGCTATTTCACCCTTGGATTTCACAAGTTTTGAGAGGGTGTTGTCTTTTAATCGGTTTAGCAAATGAAATATCTGTAGAATAAAAAATATCACACACAAAAAGATGCAAGCTAATCACTTCCAAATCCCATTTAGGCCAATAAAATTATAGAACCAATGTTAGCAAAGCATCTGTCAGCATAAGTGTAGGAAACTCACCACACGAAAATCTAACGCTAGTTTCATTATTGCACCCTAGTACCATTGTCCCTATCGTCTCCCCTCATAGAACCTAAGAAAGATCTGAACCAAGGGAGGTTGAGAAACTGTCTTGTGTTGTCTACTTCTAGTGACTCCCAACACCTTCAAATAATCCATGGACTAACATTATGGAATTCGTCAAATTGGAACATATTTTCCAAATTCTCTCCATTTAGTGAATTCAACAGAACATGAAAATATTCTTCACAACTACTAACAAAAAACACTAAAACTTGAATTAAGGCACAAATATGTTCATGCATGCATCAACATTTCAGGAGAAGGAAATGGTATAATAATCAATATGAAAAAAATTTCCATAAAATTACATTAGTTTCACTACAAAGTTAATTTGTAAATTGGTCTTCTAAACATCAGACCAACAAACCACAAACCAAAATAAATTCTTCCAAGCTAATTATTTTTATAAATAAACTATTTAATAATATTTAACTCTTTTTCAATTCCCCAATTTTGAAATTCTTAATCATTAATATAAAAAGTGTTTCTATAGTTTTTACCTTTATTTATCCTTAATCACACCTTTATGTAGTAATGGTTTTTTACTAATAATTCATTCATCTTGGAACAAACTTTTATATAGGTGTTTAATTTCACAGTCGACCCTTATATAGCTTATGGTTGACATTTACATAGGTAATTACCTTTACACAAAAAATATGGAACTTAGATATTCCCTTATATAGGTGAAATTTACCCTTATTCTGGTCCTCACTTACCATTATGTAGCATAATAAATTATAGATCTAACCTTAAACTGGTGTAAGTAACATTTATACTGATCTTCATTTTAACTCAAAATAAATTCATCTTTCTTGAAGGATTATTTAATCAATCACCAAGATATCTCAAATACTTACAAACACTTCAAAACATATTTGGGAATTTTCTAGATCTTATAAATATCTTCATCTCAATTCTCAAGAACACTTACAACTTATATAATCAAAGTTGAGAATTTTAATACACATACACTATCTTTTCACATCAACTTCACTATAAATCTATGAATTTTTTTATCCAAATTTTTAAACATATATTTAAGGTTTCTTTAACAAAAATAACCTTTGGATGGTTTTATCTATAGTCTCATCTCTTTTAAATATTCATCAATAAATAAATGTATAGTTTCTTTAATCTCTCTTTGAGTAAGCATTCTATTAAATTTAATCAAAACACTTCATTGAAATAATTCTATAAAAATAAGTACCTACCATAAAAAACCTATCATGAAACATCAATCATGTTTTTTAATTACTAATATCATCAAAAAATAAAAGAAAAACAATAAGGATGGAATCTCAAACACATCTCCACTTCATCTCATAATTTAAGCCATCTTTAACCACTAAAAATAAAAACTTATTAAAACTATTCCCCTGTACAACACTTCACATCTTGTTGGACTATTTTAATTAAATACTTCACATAACTTATCACATAAATTTTAAATCAAATATGTTGTCATTTTAGATCCTTCTACCCATCTTTATTCCCCATTAGTTTCATTTAATCCTATTTTTCGCTTTGCACTCATCTTTCCATAATGTTGACTTATTCAGTTTGAATTTCATTAATAGTTAATTTTCCCTATCAATATTTTTTATACTTGGTTGGATTTCAATTTCCTAGTCTATCCAATATTATTTTTCCCTAGTGTTTACTTTGGTGTGGATACCATCCTGGTTTTGGTGGATATAGTCCCTTGATGGTGCGGGGATAGGTGGTTTTGTGGTGCATTGTAGGTGTTTGGATGGTGAATATAGAGGAATATTATATTGATTCCATTGAGTTTAGATTATACTATTTATATTTATGTTGAGTTTTATTATTTTTCCATGCTTTTATGATTATGATAAAAAGATAATAGTTTTTGAACAAATAAATATATATCCCTTAAGGGAATAATAAAATATGAAAAAATATATGCTGTAATTGAAATTTATAAACCATATATGTTTCTATAATGTTGTAATTTCCATAGATAGGTATAAAATTTGAGCTCAAGTGACATTTTTTTCTTTCCAGTGGTGTTTTTTCAAAATTATTGCATGAATAATTGGATATGAATGACTTGTAAACATCTGAATTCATCATATAGTATTCAGTATATTGTATGAATTAGTTTTTTTGAATTATGTACATTATACTAAACTATATTTTCAGGTGTCGTTTTAGTTTTTCAAAATTTTTTTATGGTATTATTATGTTTTTAAAGATGTTTCTGGTTTTTGAAAAGGAGGGGAGGCTGTTATATACAATGTTGGAGGTCTTGTGGGTCTTCTATCTAGAATTATAGAAAAACACTATACCAATGCTTTATAAACCGTTGGTAGAGTTTTTAAAAACCATATATATACCAAATATTATTAATAAACCATTGAAGAAAAAACTATACCAAAAGTTATGTAACCGTTAGTATAGTTTTGTGGATCAAAATATATACCAATGTTTAACAAACTCTTGGTAGATATCTATACCAATGGTTACAAACAAACCTTTGATATACTGTAATTTTCAGTGTCCTGTACCAAGGGTTGATAAATAATAGTTGGTATAAGCCTATACCCACACCAAATCACCCAAAAGTTTGGAAAACTATTGGTATAGGATATAATGATGGTTTTCCTACCTATATAAATGTTTTGAAACCATTGGTATAACATAAGTTTCGAGTAGTGAAAATTCCATTTTATGTATAAAAATGTTTTTATAGAAAATTATTGTATAATATTGATTATAATGATTTTTTGGATTATATTTAATAAAAATTAATTAATTAAATTTTAAAATCCGTTTACCTGTGTAAATACTTTAAAAGAAAAGACAAATTTTATTAAAAAATCAGTATTTTTCACTATTCATTAAAAAATCAATCTTATAAGAAAATTCTTAAAAATTCACCCTAAGATAAATATAATATGATGAATTAATTTTTTTTAAATTGAAATTCAAAAAATTTGTAAATAATTATTTTAAATAGAACCGTATAATTCATGAAAAACCAATTTGGTTAAAAATAATGTTTTTCCCTTTAACTGAAAACTTACCTAATATTCTTATAATGAATATAAATCTATAAAATATAATTAATGAACATTAATAATTCATGAAAATGATTTTTATTAAGATACTGATGTTGTTACATTCTTCCACCCTTTTGGAAATTGCATCCTCTCAATTTTATTCATTAATTAAATAAGTGGCTATATTTTTCCATTATTGAATTTTCTGATTCCCATTTTACTTATTAAATCATATATTTTTTCCATAAAAACATAACCTGGTGAATCACTTAATTCAATAACTTATTCTATCTATGGTCAAGAATCTAAACAGGTTGTTCCTCATAATAAAGGTTCTCTTCTAACTATAACACTTGATGGATTAAAGTCATAGATTCATCCAATACATATTTTCTAAAAAAAACAAGAAATATATCATGTACTTAAAATAAACTCATTGGTAAGGCCCCTCAGAAAAAAATCATCAAAATTTATCCACAGTTCCATATGGTATAATGAACCATGAACTTAACTTTCCCTTTTTTACCAAAATACATAACACTTTTCCATGGAGATAATTTAAGAAAAACATAATCATCCACCAAGAAATAAATAACTTTTTTTGGTTATCCTCATCACTTTTATAACCACTCTGAGATGTCCAAAAGTTTTTATAGATTATATTCACCTTATCATCCATTTCTTATACCAATTCTAGTTTAAATGGTTTTCCCTAAAATTCACCCCAACATGATGGAGTCTGACACTACTTTCTATATAAAACATCGAAATGATCCATCTGTATACTAGAATGAAAATATTTTTTTATAATAAAACTAAAAAAAATCTAGATGTTGATCCAAAATTACCTGATATTTCATTGAACATTCTTGAAGAAAATCCTCTAAGAACCATTCGTTCTGAATTTATATTAGATCGAGGATAAAAAGTTTTAATGAAATTTATTTTAATACGTAAATACTTCTAAATTCATCTACATAAATTAGAGGTGAACCTGAGATCAATATTAGAAAAAATTAAAAAATAAACACAATATAATTTAATTATTTCTTTAATAAAAAGTCTAGAAGGTTGATCCAAAGATATATTATCTCAAATGGGTAGTGAATGAGCATATTTAGTTAATAGATCAATAATTAACCAAATCACATTATTACCTTGATATGTCTTTGGTAACTCCCCATGAAATCAATGGATATATTCTCCCATTTCTATTCTAGCACTAAAAAATTATGAATAATCCCATATGGTTATTATTATTCAACTTTATCCTATTGAAATGTAAAATATTTCATAGAAAAATCAGCAATATCTTTCGTCATTCCTTCCCAATAGAAATATCTCTAAAGGTATCTTTAAATTTTTGTGCTATAAAGATGAATACAAAATGGGTAGCTATGAGACTCACTCAATATTTATTTCTTCAACTGCGGATCACATGAAACCGATACCTTTTTTTTTGAATCTCAAAACACCTTATTTTTCAATCTTAAATTCAAGAAACTTACTTTTCTTAAACTATCCCACATTTTACAATAAAATACTATCTTTATTTTGAAATTTCTTAATCCTATCTAAGAATGTTTATTATAATAAAATTTTAAAAAATAAAGGAATTTTTTGTTTTCATAATTTGAAAGACAAAATTCATCAAATCATTAACCAAAGGATAATGTTACAGATATATAATAGTCAATGTAGCATTATCTTTCTATCTCAAATCATTTGATACTTAGTTTTCTTTATTGGGATGGTAATAAATTATGCAATCACAATCCTTTATAAATTCTATCCATATCCAATGTCTCACGCTCAATTCTTTCTAAGTGAATATATACTTCAAAATTCTATGATCAGTTTATATTTTACACTTCACTCCATATAAATGATGTCTCCAAATTTTGAAAGAAAACACTATAGTTACCATATCATGGTTATGTATAGGATAATTTTTCTCATAAGGTTTTAATTAACATGAAACAAAAGAAATTATCTAATCATTCTATATTAAAATATAACCCAGTCCCTTCAATGAAGTATCATCATAGATAAGAAATTTATCATTTTTTGATGGTAGGGCCAAAAATGGGGCATTCAAAAATATTCATTTAAATTTATGAAAATATTCATTACATTATTTTTTCCAAAAAAAACTAACTCATTTTCATACTAACTTGGTTATTGGGACATATAACGTTCAAATTTTTTCAAAAAACTATTGGTAATAGTCTGCTAACTCAGGAAAACTACAAATCTCAATAATATTTTTAGGTATTTACCATTCAGCAAACCCTCTATTTTTAATAGTATAAAAAATTATTCCATATTTATTTATGATATTTATAAGGAATAAAATCAACTATAATGAAAAATCACATTTTAAAAATTTTCCAAATATATTCTTTTAGTGTTTTCAGAATAATACTTAGGACAATACTTATCAAGGAAAATAATCTTAAATGAATATAATTACATGGAATCAATCTATTATATTTATATATTATTATTAAACATTTATCATAATTTATCAGACCCACCTTAAAAATTTTAAATTAAAAGAGTTATCTTTTAATGATCCTAATAACCCATGACTTTAAATATCTATTTTTGGGATTTAATCCATTTCTCAGCTACCATATGGTTAAAAGATCAGTTGAATTCTAGAGGGTTTTGTCTCATAAAATTCACTACTATCTATGTGTTCCTCTATGGTAGATCTAACTATTATCTAGCATGGATTCCACTACCATTATTAAACTATGTCAATTGATATATCAGAAAAAAAAATTTCAGTTTCAATTCCAACCATTCTAAGTTTATAAATTGGTAGGATGTATTCCTCTTATTGTCTTCCTAATCAAGAGTCCCTATTTTCTTTATAGAAAACCATTATAAACATACATAGTTTATATGAACCAACATTTTAATATTTAAATTCTATGAGAACCATAAATTAGAATCTCTTAAGGTAATTTACATACATTATCCTAACCTCTAAAATTATCTAAACCTTTATTCTGATATAGAATATAAGGGCCCATCCGTAAACAACCATAAATTTTATATTTAGTTAAGAATTAACTTCATTACATCCCTGAATATATATTAAGTTTATATTATTATATATGTATTCCATCACATTTGAATAAATAAATATTACATCAGAAATTGGAAACTTCCACTAAGTATCTATTTTCCCACAATAAAAAACTTTTAAGACACATTGTTTTTAATTTTCATGAAATATCTTTATAATTTCTATATTGACCTCATCATTATCCCAAATCATCCTTAAAAATCCATTCAAAACATTTTTAAAACATGGTATGAACATAAAAATCTTACTAGGGGACATATAAAAATAAATAAAGAAACATGTTAGTCCATGAATACTTATAAAACATTTCCTTTTTCAAAATCAATGTTGAGCTCAAAATAAACATTTTATTACCAAAGAAATCAAAATCTCTTCCCAAATATTTTCATAAAACATTTCAAAATAAATCTTAAAGGGTTTTTAAAGGTTTCTTTTCAATCATAAAAAAGAGAATGAAAAACTTTTCACAAAGTTATATATGTCACCCTTAAAGAAGAAGAATAAAATTACCTTTAAACTTAATCTAATTTACTTACATTGTAAAATCATAATATTTATATAAAATAATATATCATTCATAGATAAATAACATAGTTAACTTAGTAAATCATTTTTATATCACTATTATAATAACTCTTACAAATACCCAATGTATTGAAGATCTATATCTGTCTCACCCATTCTTGGTTTATAATAGAACCACCTATCCTTGGTTTAGAATGGAACCACCCATCCTTGGTTTATAATGAAACCACTGATACTTTGTTTATAATATATCCAAATTTCATCATAAAGAATTCCTATGAACCATAATATAATCATAACACATGAATTCTTTTGTAAAAATATTCTTTTCACCTATGCGAAAAATATTTCTAGGTATCTATATATCAATTCCATTTAAAAAATATATTTAAAATAATCATATAAAAGGGAATTTTTTTATTTGAATAAAATATAAAATATAATACATGAATATGAAAATCAAAAAATAGTTATGGTAGTAGGAAAAACCATTAACATCATATATGTTAAAGTAGAACATTCCTTTTTTTCCTTTTGATCAAAAGGTTTCATATAAAATATATAAAAATATTAATTTTAAAAAACTTTGAAAGAAATTAAAAAGTGATAAAAAATATTCTTTATAATTATTTTATGTCCATATAAATAAATTAATAAAATAAATTTAAGATTATGTACATGGAATAAAATGATCTGGAAAGTAAATCCTCAAAACATTTAAATCGAGGTTTTTAAAGTAAACTGTTTCTTACCTTGCGTATGAATCATCACGTATGTTCATTATAATAAAAAATAAAAAAATTATGTTAATTATATGTTTTATTAAGGGAATTGTTCCTTTATCTTATCTATTACCATGTTATATACAATCAATTAGGTTCATGTTAGATGTTTTGAAAATATTCAGCTCATATATTCATAATGAATTTGGTAAATTGAATATGGTCAAAGAGGTCATTATTTCAT
Source organism: Viscum album (assembly GCA_963277665.1). NCBI lineage: Eukaryota > Viridiplantae > Streptophyta > Magnoliopsida > Santalales > Viscaceae > Viscum > Viscum album. The sequence goes on along the minus strand of OY728139.1, from coordinate 1,517,036,761 downwards.
CATCTCTATAATAATAAGAAGGAAATAATTCTCATTTTTATACATTTATTATTCTTTTAAAACAAAAAATTAATTATGGTTATGAAAAATAAATTATGTTACAATCTCGGAGATGGTAGCCCATACATATGCATAAGAAACGTTTTCATTTTTCAAAAGAACATGATGAAAATAAAGTATCTTTTTATATTTAAATAATGATTATTATATCATCAATATAATATTTTTTATTTAAATAAATAAATAAATACCATCCATGTGATGTTGTGAAGCCTTAAAATTTTTGTGCTTTAATAAAAGCCCTATTTTCCCCTTTCTTTGAGTTAGAATATGTCTAGGTAGAACCTTGAAATTTTTAGAATTTATTTTAGGATTAAAAGGTAATTTTGGAAATATTGATACCTAAAAAATGGTTTATTCACCATATCACATAAGACCGTGCGACATAGGAATTTTCTATGCCATGGTAGATATAGCAGCACTGCAAGGACAATGGTGATTTGAGGCCATGAAGCAACAGGATAGACTGCACAATAGTGTGGAAAATCCCGATGAGACTACGCTATAGCCTAGGATGTGGAGGGATGGATTGATGTGGATGCACAACAATGTCTTGTACCACTCTACAATGGCTACTCTACATCGGTTATATAGTGGGTCTGTCCTATTGGTATTTGGGTGTTAATGCTTTTAAAAGGCTGGTATAGTCATTGATTTAGGGGAAAGAATTTGGAATTAAAGAGTGGGGAATTAATGAGGATTTATGAGAGGTTTCTCACATGGATTAATCGATCAAGGACCCACAGAAAATATATATCCTTCCACCTAATTCTGTAGAGTTATAGAAGAACTGAAAGGCAGTAAGACAACTCCACAGCCATAGTCCTCCCCTTATGCCACAATGGTGCACATCCCGACCTGATTCTACACTAAAAACCCTTCTTTTGTACTACTAAGTTCAACATATGGTAATAACTTATTCCAAAACACATTGGTTTTAATTTTTGTGGTCTTTTTTTAGTATACCCTTACACCATGGTGTGCTTTTCTACGCTATCGTGGTCATGTCCAGTTTACCTCTATGACACAACTCCTACTTTGTGCCATATATCCCCTTAGGGTTTTCTACGAAGCCTAAACTAAGGTAATAATTTGGTTCCCACTTGTCTATTTTCTCTTATCCTTTCTCTATAATCCTTGATTCTATGTTTTGGAGGTTCTAGGAGTCATTGGCGTGTGATTGTTTTCCGGTTAGTGTGAGACCATGGTTCGAGTGATGAAATTCTCAACAAACTTTGACATAAACTTGTAAAACCATGAGGTAGAAGGTTAATTACCATAATGAAGACATTTTTATGATTTTTACATGATATGATTATGCGTGTTGATGTGATTTAGACCATTTTGAGTTTCATGATTGTTAGGTATGCATTGGTGGTGTCCTGTTGAGTCTTGTACTCATACCATACTCGAGAATTTCAGCATGCTTGTAGATTTCATGACATGAGATCTAGTGAAGGGAAAGGTCCCTATTATAGATGGTTGAGCAGTGAATCATAGATCTAGATAAAATCATGAAATAATTCATATGAACCCACAAATGTTTATTTATTATTCATTTATTTATCTGATACTTATACCCTAGATTGGATTACCACCTTGGAGTATATTTTTATATGTATACCATTTATTTAGTTTTTTGTAAGTTTACTTGATGATTTATTATATTTTTTATTTTTTATTATTGATTCCATGACATCATAATGAGGGTATAGTCTCCTCACTAATAGAATTATACAACTTTTACTAGTTGATAACCTCTTTTATAAGGGGAGGTGGACATGAGGTCACGTATCACTTAGATCAGACCTAGTGGTTTAGGTTGGGATGTTACAAAATACCATGAGAGGAATAGAAACTACTAGCATGTATTTTGAATTTCCTTGATTTAGAACAAGATAGAAATGATTGAGAATGATTGGGAATTAGGTAGGGTAACAATGTTAGTACCTAGACAACATGATAGAGTGGACCTCTGAGTTTCCATAAAGTGGGAGAAAATTATGGTTCACTATTACTATTGATTTAATTCACCTTGGGTGATGCACATGATGTTGATATGTGTTTTATGATATTTTGGGTGTGATCATGTATAATGACTAGGAACATAGGTTCACATTCCATAAATATATTCCTGTTTTTTTTGCTATAAAATAGTTTTTTAATTGAATGCCTTTATTTTTCTATCTGTTAAGGATAATTTCTCTTTATGTGAAATATATTTATTTACATGCCATTATAATATATAATTAGTATAATTAATTAGTTTAACTGACCATGATATTATGTTATTATATATATATGACGACTATGAATGACATGGTGGAATGAAGATAGGGGTTAGTTCTAAGAGGGGTATACCTTGGGATGAGGGTAGACACCTAGGAAAACATTGTGTGTTCCCATAAACTGGTTAGGGAATTCTATGTCACTAATGATATTCATGATTCTAATATGAATCCTAAGAGATTATTAGTGGGACCACTAATTCTATCAACCTAAGATGTTCTCATACCACCACCCATTGTACATGGCTGATGTAGGATACGAAGCCTATCCAGTAGGGCTCTTTTGGAAAATTCCTATCTAGGGTGGAGCTAAATAGAGGAACATGGATGAACATGATTGGGATTTATATATTTAGAATAATATATCATTTTAGGGTACTAGTGGCTTGCAGGATGTATAGTAATGGCTAAACTTTATTAAGATCATATTCTAGATGGTCCAGAATCAAGTGGAAGGATGAGTGATTCTGGGGACCTTCATATTTCAGGGACCCATAAGGAGATGGTGTGTTTCCATGAGTTAAGTAGTGACATGATAGGGTGTAACTTGAATAAACTTAAAGGATCTCTTCCTAACATATTATTTTCCCAATACGATGAATCTGGACCATTCCCAAGAGTTTATGGAGTTGAGATAGGGTACCATGACCATCTCTACATACTCACCTTGGTTAATAGAGTAATTTCATTTTCTACCCTTATTGGATGAGAATGAGGCATAGAAAGATCAGAATTTTAAGATAGGCCTTCGAACAGGGCTCTGATATCATGTTATTGGTTTCGACCTAAAGACGTATACCCAGGTGCTATGAAAGGCCCTACCCTTTGAGAACATTTTAGTGAAGAATTGGGTGATGAGTCTAAATCCAACCCATGGAGTTCTATTGATTAAGATTTCACTAACTATTATGATAGTTTCTTCTATTATGATGAATATAAAGGAAGTTAAACCATTCTAAAGTAGTGATAGATAGTCAGAGTTAAGAAGAGGATCTTCAACACCTCCTATGGGGGAAAAAGATCCGTAGTGTTATAACTATGGTAAATGGGTGAATAATCCTACTACATGCCCAAAACTAATATAAATTTCATTGATATGGAAATATGGGACATCTATAGCATTTTTTGTCAAAGGTGTTATGAATGAGGCTTAATGGAGGCTCAAGAAATACTTAGGCATCGATCCATGGGACATTCCAGGTAACTCAATAGAGGGAAAAGACTTTCCATATGACAAAACCTCAGGGAAAGGGAAAATGAGTGGAGACATGGTGTGTCTATGTTGTGTATTAGGTTCCAATAGATGTTGGAGAGGGTCCATATATAATTTAATGTATGTTTTTGATCACTTAAACCTTATATAATACTTTTTTTGATACTGGTGTTTCCCATTGCTTGTTTTATGCACAAGTAGTTTTTGGACTTGAGCTACCAGTTAGGTCATCTTCTGATTTAGTCTCCCTTGGGACACCTTTGGGAATAAAATTAGACCATATATAATGGTTTATAAAATTCCTGATAGTTATCACTAGTTATGGAAATATATGAGAGTTTCTGATATTAGAGATGATGACCTTCAATGTGATTCTCAACATGGATTGGATGACTAACTTTTTATCTCCCATAGAATGATATCAAAGATGCGTGTCATTCACTTCACTGAAGTGAGAAAAGTTCATGATAACCAAATATTGGGTACTGGGAGTAGGTAGAGTTGGACTAGACTTGAGTTAGCTTAGGATGATCACAACATAGATGGTGGTATTTTCTTTTTTAGTAGGATAATTGGAAACCTCCTCAACTTTTCATCTAATCATAGATATCTATCAGGATGTCTTTTGAGATGACTTCTTAATACTCCCTCATAATAGAATAGTTTACTTTGAATGTTGAGATAGCACTAGGTGTACAATCCATTTCAATAAACCCATATTTCATTGAACTGAGGGAGCTAAATGAGCTCAATGTATAGTTGGATGACTTGGAGAAGAAGAGTTTTATTAGGCTGAGTACTTCTCCATGGGGTTCACTTGTATTATTATTCAAGAAGGAGGATGGTATTCTTCAACTCTATATTTATTACCAAAATTTGAAACATGTGATAGTGAAGAACTGATATCATTTTTCTAGGATTGATGATATTTTCAATAAATTACAGGGATCCCGATGGTTCTCCAAGATTTATATTTAATTAGGTTATCACCAATTTCAATATAGAGAGGATGACATTACAAAGATGGAGTTTCAGATATGTTATAGTCTGTATGAGTACGTGGTGATGTTGTTTGGATTAAAAAACACACAGATAGTGTTCATAGACCTCATGGAAAAGATTTTACACCCATATTAAACTCATTCATTGCGATATTTTTCGACAATATCCCCATCTACTCTCAAATACTAGAGGATCATTCTTGGAACCTAGAGATAGTTCGGAGTACATTCAAGAACATCATATTTACAATAATATATTGAAGTGTGACTTCTATATTTTAGAGGTAAAATTACTTGGAAAAGTGGTGTATGAGACATGAATATCCTTGTAATTATATAAATTTAAGGCAGTAATGTCTTGGACATGTCCTTGGAATGTTTTTGAGATCAAGAGATTTTTGGGTTTAGTAGGATATTATCAATGGTATATCCCAGAATTATCCCAACTATCAACACACATAACCACACTGATAAATAAGGGAGTGAATTTCAAGTGTTTGAATCAGTGTGAAGAGGCATTCCTTAAGCTAAATAGAAGGTTGATGATAGCTCATGTATGAATACTTCATACTCTTGGGATTGAATACATAGTGTACTATGGTGCATCATGTGATGGCATGTAAGTAGTACTAATCCATGATTGGAACTACCCTATAAATATCTTGGAGATGGAATCTGTGACCCACACCCTAATGTTTTGAAAAAACTATCTCTTTAGTGAGATATTTGTAATTTATACAGACCAGAAGATCCCTTTCTACATCTTCACACCCGAACCTGAGATAATGGTTTTGGGTTGAGTATTTTTAATAATTTAACTTTGATATGGATAATGTAACTAGGAATGTTAAATTAATTATAGACACTATTAGATATAAGACATAGGCTGATAATAAGTTTGGTGAGCGACCCTCAGAGGAGCAGTGATTCTTGAGAGGACTAGGTATTTTAGGAAACTCCACAACAGGATGGACTATGTGGTAGTGTGGAATGTCTGTATGAGACTACACCATATACTAGGCTATGGAGGGATGTCTTGAGGAGGATATACCGCAGCGGCTTGGAGCATACCATAATTACTACTCCACATCAGTTATATAGTGGGTATATCCTATTGGTCATTAGATTTTAATACATTTAAATATATGTTACGGTAATTAATTTTGGGGGAAGAATTTGGAATTTCAAATGGGGGAATTAATGAGGATTTATAAGGTGTTGATCATGTGCATTGAACCCTTAGATACCCCCTGAAAACACCCATCCTTCCACCTCATTAAACAATGATCTAGAAGAGAAAAATGGATATAAGACAACTCTACAACCATGGTCCTCACCTTATGCCACAGTGGTGTAGGCCTCGACCTGCTTCTATACCGAAACACCTCCTTTTTCATCATGGAGGATAATATATGGTAATAACCTATGCTAGAGTCCCTTTTTTTTATCCATGGTGGTCTTATGTTAGTATAACTATGCACTAGGGTGTGATCATCTATGCCATGGTGGTCATGTCCAATGCACCTCTAGGCCAAAGCTCCAACTTTGCATCATGGAGCCCCTCTGTGTTTTATCTAGCATCCTAACCTTAGGTAAGAATTTGGTTCACCCATGTATAGTTTCTCTTATCCTTTATATAGAAACATTGAAGTGATTTTTCAGAGGATTTAAGATTCATTTCCATGTGATCGTTTTTCGGTTGGTGTGTGATAATGGTTCGGGTGATGACATTCTCAATAGACGTTGATGCCAATTTGGATAACAATGAGGAAGGAGGTTCCCTACCATTATGAGTCTATGATTATGATTATTATCTAGATATTATTATGCATATTGATGTTCTTTATCCCATGTTGAGTTTCTCACATGTGTGTATGATTAGTGTTTCTCACCCTCATGATATGTTATGTGTTCCTTGATATGATACCACTATTTTCTTATGATATTCTAGTTATATAATATGTTGTTGTATTATGCATGGTACTAAAGTGATAGGTGGACTCACTGTGGATCAATATCTATATAGGGGGAGCGTGTTTAGATACTGCATGTGACTTGATAACGAGACTACGATGGACAATATGGCATGATGGACTGGTGTGGCCTGACATGGAGGCATGCTGACCATGAGTGATCAGACCCATGTGATTATAGTGGGGCATGAATATAATGAGTGATTATAACTTCATGGAAAGGGTGCATAATGATTGTATATGTGACCAAAACTAGAGATAACATCATGGTATGATGACTTATTATGGTTTGACCTGGAGGTATATGACCTATATGATTGTTCAGAAGCTTGCGGTTGGCTCCGATGTTGTGACTTTACATGATCGTTTTGATTATTTTCTATCATGGTGATGAATCAGGAACATCTGGGGTTTTTGGTTTCTTGGTTAGCACACAAATTCTTGGTATGATTATTTATTATGCATTCAATTATTTATTATTATGTTATACACTCTTATGAATTTTCACACTTGTTAAGGGTGCATTTTTGGTGTCTTACTTAGTATTTTAGTCACACTATCTTCAATAATATCACTTCACTTATAGATTTCATGACCTGAGATCTAGTGAAGGGAAAGGGAAATATGATGTAAGGCTGAGTAGTGGAGCATGGAGATAGAGAGGACTAGGTAAGACTTCAGAGGACCCCAATGATATTTATTTATTGTTCATTTATTTATCTATTGCTTATAATCTGGACAAGATTTCCATGTTGGTGGATATTTTTATATGTATTCAATTTATTTAGTTTCTATATGTTTACTTTGATCATTTATTATATTTTTTTATTTTTTATTATTGATCCTAGGACATGATACTTAGGGTATAGTCTCCCCACTTATATACTTAGGACCTCACTTCTAGTTAGTAGCCTCTTGTGTACATGGAGGCATGCATAATGAAAAATGGAACCTAGATCAGAACTGATGGTTTAGGTCAGGATGTTTCATTGTGGTCATGAAAAACATATCATATCACTTCATAGAGGTGGTAATCTACACATACACACAAACAACGTTATCATTTTTCAATGGATGGAAAGAGGAAAAATTAGATGATATATATGATAATTTTTTATTGAATATCATAGATATTCATTAAATTCCTCACTATAACCAACTATGATAGACAGTTATTGAAAATAAATTACATCGTTTTGCGAGGCAGTAGTCCACCATACACACAAATGACATAGTCACTTCCAATTTTACATAAGTGGATATGAATATATTTTATTCTATTAACATAGTAACATATCAATATATGTAATATACATAAGTTATTAATTCATCTTGTTTAAAAAATATTTAAAGGAGGTATAAGAAGAAATAAAATTAAAATGATCGGTTAATAACTATACATATTCTTCAGAAAACCTCTTTAAGTTTATAGATGAATCATTCCTAGGATGATTTTTTGATCAAACAAAGGACTCTAGGGTATGAGGAGTAGTGTAAGGAATGAATTTAAGTAGGTATTTTTTTAGATAAAGTGCTCAAAAGGCATAAGGAGGATGTGATAGGAGGTTCCCTTTTAAAAGTAAGGTGAGTGGTACTTCTTGAATTACTTAAAATAATAAATAATATATATCATAATCATGTAAAATGGCCCCATGTAACCCAAAATTAAAATATAAGGTGTGATAATTTCAAAATAAACTGAAAATATCACATTTAGACCTATATTGGATATATTTTTAGCCTTATCTCCTAGTTAAACAACTTTAAATTCATTTTAACCATAATCATGATTACTTTACTTTTACTACATTAACTTAATTATACAAAAACAATAAAAGAGGTATTTTGATCAATATTGAACATGATGATTCTAAATTTGGAACATAATTTTTAGTTTAAAATTATATTGTTGGAAGAAATTAATATTAATATAAGAATAAAAAACAAAAGAATAACATTTTTTTAGGAAAATACCTAATTTATGTGTAAAAAATATTTTACCTTGAAATAAACTAATAAATTGGTTTCCATAAATTTTTATGGTTAAATAATAAAAATAGGATTTTTTTTATAATTCTTAATCCAGGAAAAACCAAATGGAATATTCAAACCATTCCATTAAATGAAAATACCCAAAAATAGTTTTTAATTTGAATAAAATATAACTCATCTTCTTAAAAGTCAAGCATGGGTTCTAAACTTCAAATAAATTCTTCAAAATAATTTTTTTATCTAAGTACATATATAATTTTTTTAAAAACACTCATCCAATAGGATAAAGTAATGTTTTTAGGTAATTACAACCCTTATCTCTTTAGTTTAACCCTCTGGTAAACATGTTTTATGCTTAACTATGGTAACATATTTTTATTGTTTTTACTATTCATTATGATCAAAATTTAAGTTGAACCTATTATGTTATATTAATTATTATAATTAAAATATAGAATCAATTTTATCAAATTTGATTTATAGAAGTTTTATATTTAATTTTAAATTAAACATGTAAAATGTGACAAATATTAGTTTTCCAGAAAAATGTATTCTTAAGTATAAAAGGTTTTTTTACCAAATTAATGTATAATATTGATTAAAATATATTTTTTGGATTATATATAATGATAATAAACTAATTAAAATTTAAAACAAAAAATATACCATTCCCTTGTAAATAATTGAAAATAAAATAATGTTTTTAATAAAAAATTAGTATTTTCACTATTCATTGAAAAATAAAAATTCTCAAAAAATTAAAAACAATTTACTATAAGATAATTGTGAAAATTTTATTTGAAAAATTAAATTCATTTTGTGAAATAAAAATTCAAAAATTTTGAAACCATGGTTTTAAATAAAATCATATAATGCATGAAAACTCAAATGGGTTAAAAATAATGTTTTTTTCATTTTGACTGAAAAATTACCTAATATTCTTATAAAGAATATAACTCTATAAAATTTAATAAATTAATTTTAATAGGAAATTAAAATAATTTATCTTAACATTACTTGGGTTATTATGTCCTAACCTCTGAATTTATCTAAACCCTTCTCTAATACAGATTGTGATTCCACAAACACGCACTCCCCGATCCATTATCAAAATCACATACTTTATATACTGGATTTGATTCCAAATATATATTTATAAAAATAACTATCCCATAATTAAACTAATTAAACAAAAATTTCATTACATATATTTCAATGACCTTTTAGGATAGTAGATTTAGAGAATTAAGAGAAATCAAAAACTCATAAAGCCCATGTATTTCTCAATTAAGGAACATTTTTATATTATATTAGAAACTACTCAATCCATAAGAAGTCTTAAATATCTCAAAAAATACTCTCTACACAAGTTATTCTATTATAAATATGTGTAATACATTTTTTCATTACTTGGTGAAATAAATACATAAGAAGGGGTGAGCACAAATGATCAGTAAGGGAAAACATAAGCGATAACAATCAATGATCATAAGTGGGCATAAGATGATAATAAATAATATTAAAGGAATATATTACCAAAAATAATTCCCTAATATAATGAAAATTAATGCATAATATATACTTGAATAAAAAATAAATAAAAATATTACATGTATAACAATAACTGGTTCCTTTGTGGTGAAATTCATAATGCTAGATAACTAATTCTTTGCCTTTAGACAAGACATCATGATTTTAGACATCATGATCTTACCATAAAGGCCCTCTGTCTAGGAAATATTTTTTAGGTAGGAATAATCCAAAATACCCAATCTAGTTTGTCTATTGATACATATCGATGCAACGAGGGGCTATCTATAACCATTCCTAATTCATTTATAAGTAATTCCAATGCATTAATCATATGAAATAATTAATAAGATATAAAATAAATAACCAAAATTCTTTAGTAATAAATAAATATCCATATTGAAATAACAAGTATAAATTTTTTCAATAATTACCCCATCAATAAATGGAATAGATTTCTATGAAAGTATACCTCAAGTTAACATAGTATGAAGTAATGGTATAAGTATAAGTAAATAAATTCCCCAATAACTGTAATAATTTGGATAACTAGGTGAATATCCAATAATATTAATATTAAAAATACAATGGAAGGAATGATAATAAGGTACTAGCGAGGAGTACTTTCATGGTGTAAGGAAATCAATTAGAAATTATCCGTAAAAAAGAGTTTATAAATATGAAATTTAAATCCATATAAATATGAGTGGAAATAATATTTTATAAAATAATAGGGTAAAATAATTCAACTTAAAAGAATGATGTTCAAGAGTAATTAGTATAACCCAATGAAATGAAATTGATTTATAAAAAACCTTATGGTAATGGTAACATAATGATTAAAAGAGCATGAGATGCATACCATGAAATAAAAATATAATAAAATGAAAAATATTCATTATAATTTAAGTCAATATGGAAGTGAATATTTCATATAAAATAAGTGATAATGTACAATATCAGGCATGTCTTATGGTGTTGAAAATGACAAAAAGAAACTATTAAAAACTTCAAAACATTCGAGTCAAAACCCCTTAAAGGGTATAATTTCAAATGAAACATTAAATAACTTGAATAATGGGAGGATTATAATATGAAATATTAAAGGGTAATTAGATACACCATTATAAATAAAACATTGGATAAAAACTTCAACCCAATGGAGGCATATAACTCTTCTTTCCCATTGTGGGTCTAATACATTGGACTTAATTGGTTATTGTGATACATGAGGATACTCTATGATATTATGTTATCAATTAGAGTTTTAATTAAGCTTTATAAAGAAAAAAAGCTATCTATTTTCAGACAATATATCAATTTTTTGGTTGTGGTCGACATGGGGTCAACTCTGGTTGATAAAATATTTCCTTCCACTAATTTGGATGAATTCAAACTAAAAGTTGAATAAGATAAATTTATGAGGTTATTTAATGAATTTAGGTTGATCAAATATGATTTTTTGAATTTCAAACGAGCCATAACCATTAGTTTCTGTGCAGCTCTTGGTCACGAGGAAAGTAATTTTAACAGGAAGGCTCGACAGGGGAAGCCCTATGGAAATGATGGGTAGAAGCTAAGTAGAGTAATTCATCCTTGAAGGGATGATTTGGTTAATTATCAATCATCACAAATAGTTTCATAGCCTACTGGCTACGAGTAAATGGTTTTCCCAATTTTGTATGGGCACTTGGGTGTGGCTAGGGGAATAATTAAAAATGTGGATAAGGATGCGAGGTTCACTCTTCCTATTTTGATCGTAATGCTTGAAAATATTTGTATTTCCACTGCTAGGGGAATAACCTAAGTGTGCAATGAGATGGATTTAGTAGTGATACCCTATAAAAATTATGAAATGAAGGTTATGGGAAAGTATAATACTTTTTCATCTCATGATAAAAGCTTTTGGGATGATTTTTCTATGGAGGAATATGTTATTCCTCCATAAAAAATAATATTTTCTTCTGATGCTGATTTAAATGACCAATATGGCTTTGAAGATGATTTTCAAAATAAGGAAGATAGATATTTTCTACTGGAGTTTGCTTTAGTCATTTCCAAAAATAAGGGAAAGAATAAAATGAGTGTTGCTTCACACACTGTTAAGGTATTCGAATTGGTTAGTAACATCTGTGAGATTCTGGCTATTTCTACTTCTGTTAATCAAACCACTCGGAATTTGGTTCTCAAGGAATCAAATCATCTTCATACAAGTTAGTGGATGAAGAAGGATTTTAATTTTTACCTTTTAATAAGACCAAAAAATCATCTTGAACCTACTCAGGATCCCACTAATGACTCCTATAATGGTTTGGATTCGGTTCCCATGGTTTTCCTTACTCGGACGAAGTCTCCTTGTTCAGAGATTAGCCTATCTTCTTTATGTAGCTTTTTTATGCCCCTATATTTCTCCCCTTATAAATGGAACCACCATTAATCCCTAATTCAAGATGGAATATTGAGAAATATAATAATAATCAACCAAATACTCATATTGAACCCATGTGTTCCTCTCTAATGAATGTGGAATATTTGCCTCCAGTTTCACTAGAAGTAGTGGGTAAGGGTTAGGTTAATTTTTAAAACACCTTTTGGTGTTCTTGTCTCCCTTAATAGTGAACATTATGCTAGTGAGTTGGTCCAAGTATATGAGGTTTAGATCCTTGTTAAGGATGAAAATGACCACACTATAAACATTAGGTATCTTAAAGTCAAGTAGAAGAATCCCATAGAGAAATAAATATCTGAACTGGAAAGGGAAGATCTTGAAGGGACATGGAAGCAATCTAATTTTTTGTAAATGAGGCAATAATCCAAGGAGTTGAGGTTGTGGGAATGATTGTACTGATTGGACTAATAAGAAGGAGAATTTTCTACCAATGGATGATTCAAACTCTGAGGACATTGAAACTGAAAGCCTCATTCACTAAGTGGAAGGATTAACTAATCACTATACCAGGGGTCTTTTCCATGGGTATTTATAAGGAAAGGATTGTCATGCCTTGTGGGGGGAGGAACATAGGATTGGGATAAAAATCCAAAAAAAAACTTAGTATTTGATCTCTTTGATGGGGGTAGTTGTGCCATGTTTAACCATTTTTGTCTTTTCTCTATTGTATGGATTTTTCATATTAATAAAAGGTGCCTTGTCCTTACCTTTAAAAAAATTCTAGAATTGTTCAAGTTGGTGGTTAGACCATACCAAACATAAATATACCATAATTAATGGATCATTATGATTATAAAATTTGTTTCTTTTTTCATAATATAATTATTACATAACCATAATGATATTATTTAGAAACTTTTATGGTTGTGAATTATATTTTATCAGATTTTAATTAAAATAAAGAAACCATATTAAAAATGAAATATGTTAATTTATAGAGGTGGTAGTATGCACAACACATGAATTCTGGTTTTTTATTAATAAAAAAGGGGAAAGTTGTTTAATAGTTATTCCCCTAGAATAATAACATTTAGTATACCAATAATTATGATGTAATTATATTGTAATTAGAAAATTAGATTTTTGAATATAATAATGAAAAGAAAATATGTTTGTAAAAAAAGTAATCACATTGAGGACTTGGCCTTTCCTTAAGAAGAATACTCAGAAATGGAGGTCTTAACCTAATTTCTTGTGACCAAAATACAATGGAAGTAAAAGTGGATTATTGGGGAAGTTAAAAGGGTAGATATTAAAGAGAAAACCAAATTTTGGGAATCTTGAATTTGTTGTTCAAGACCCATTTTATAAGTAGTGATAATGATATTTCTATATAAATTTAAACTTAATATAAAGAGATTATATGTTTAACATTTCAATGGGACTCTAAAATGGATGGTAATTAAGGGGGGATCAGATAAGGTTTATAATCCCTCAACCATTCATTTTCAGACACCTTTTAAACATGTTTTTAAGTTCATTTATCTTATAATTTTAACTTTTACTCTTATAAATATCATTTTATAAAATTAATATCATTTATAAAATTATCATATAAAAATTAAATTACGGTGAAATTTTGTGTTTTTTCTAAAATATTTTATTTTTCAATGAATTGTGAAAATTACCGATTTTTCAAATACTGTCATTTATTTTCATTAAATCATGTAATTTAAAAGTTTCATTATATCTTGGATTTAGTATTAAAGTGAAATATTAACTATTTTATTTATAAAAATCTAATTAATTTCATTTTAATCATCACTTTTCATGTATTTGGTAAAAGATTATTTTTATGCATTAAAATACGGTTTTCATTAAACTATTTTTATGTGCATAAATCCTATCCATTTTAATTAATCAAAATAACCCCTAATAAATAAATATTTAAATCAAATGTATAAATTATATATCTTATTATATGAATTTAAATTTGTATAATTATTATTTTATTCATATAGTTAATTTATTATAATCTTATGCTTGAAAAATACATTTCCTGAAAACCCATTTTTTCAACACGTTTTGTGGTTTTAATTTTAAATTAAAATTTCACACTTAGATGAATTGAATTTTTTAAAATGGATTCCATATTTTTAATAACAATAATTAATATTATATAATAAGTTCAACTTTATTTTTTTTATAATGATTCGTAAAAACACTAAAAATCTGTTACCACGATTAATGTTAAAACCGTTTTATCGGGGGTGGGGGGGTAAACTAGGTAATGGGAGTAACATGCATAAAAAATGTTTATTTTGAATTTTTGATGTGTGTATCGATCATATAAACTCTAAAATTAATTATTTATCTATTTTTTATGCACATGGATTGAGAGTGACTTCCCATTATTGAATAGTTTTGGGTATTTACAAAAATTCCACTCCCTCTCACTTATAGAAGGGATCATCCTCTAATCTCATTTACATAAGTAAAATTCCCATTAGTTCAGAAAATATGTACCCCAAAATTTTTAATTACTTTTCTACCACATCCTAGAGGAAAGTTTCAACATAAAACCAATCTAGGGAGGATTTTGGTACAATCCTAATGAGGTTGTCTGAAGAAGAGGTTTGTTTTTAACCAAAAATATTTGTTTTATTTCTTCTTCCACCCACTTAAGATCTTAATCAATCATTATGATACAATAACATAAGTATCTTAAATATAATAATACATTATTATGTTAAGGGTATTACATAAATCCATCTGCACTTCTATCAAATGGAAAATGAAACCATCATTCATGTGCACGATGGACTATCAGCTCGCAAACTGATGTAATTCATTTTCCATCACCACCTCTCATGGATTTTCATGATGATGGATTTAATTTTTATCTATTATATTCATGAAATATTAATAATTATGGAAAATTAATATATCATATACCTTTTTACCTTATCATCCACTGGAAAATGATAACATCGTTCGTGTGTACTGTAAACTATCACCTCACTAAGTGATGTGAATCGTTTTTATTACTGCATCACATGGATGATATATGTAAGTGTATTTAAATAAATAATATGATATTTATTATATAATTAATAGTATATAAATATAAAATAAAACTTATTTTCTTTCTATCATGATCTTTGAAAAATGGAAACGTTACT
Organism: Viscum album; assembly: GCA_963277665.1. Lineage (NCBI taxonomy): Eukaryota > Viridiplantae > Streptophyta > Magnoliopsida > Santalales > Viscaceae > Viscum > Viscum album. The sequence goes on along the minus strand of OY728139.1, from coordinate 1,517,021,133 downwards.
CATGCATACATACAGTCTACTGTGTCCATGATTGTAACTTAGTTTATTTTTCATAACCATACTCCATGATTGGTTCTAAAAGTAAAATTTATGCATAAAAATGGGAATTATTTCATGATTATTATTCAGGATATTATGAATTAATAATCCCTTTGACCTTATTAATCTTACCAAAGTGATTGTGGACATATGAGTCGAACATCCTCAAAACATCTAACTTGAACCTAAATGATTAAATAATTGAATATATAATTATAATAAATAAAATAAAATTTTTAGTAAATTTTAAAAATATTATTAATAAATTAAATAATTAACATAAGTTTATTATATATGAATATAAATAATGCACATGATGAATTGGTCTTGAGGTTAGAGATCTCTCTAAACCACGTATTCTTTTGGGTTATGACCACTCTCTCCGTAAAACACTTTATTCTTCTATTTAATGATATATAATGCTTATAAATTCTGTATATTTGTCTCTGAAATATATACCTAGATTACTCTAACTTCCTTTTATGGGGTAATACATGCCTTATGTTCATTTCTCAAATTCCTCCATTATGAATTTTCCTTTTATTATGATATGAGGGAAGATTATGAAAACCATTTTATTTCCATGGGTAATTATTATGTTTATTCATTATGATTGATTTCATTTTGTGTCACACATAAATCATGACCATTTTATTATGGGTGAACCCAGGTAAAACTTTAATTTAACGAGTAAATCTTTAGTCTCATGATTCTTCATGTATAGGATTAGGGAGTATACCTAATACATTATGGGTCTTTATCAACCATGCAATATTTTCTAGGAATTTAACCCTAACTCATGTTCATGTTATGTTATATGTTACTGCCACATTTACTATTATTCTATGATAGTATAATACCATATTTGTTATATTATTCTCTATTGTGATCACTCTTGATCCTTTTCTTTTATGATATCATGTTATGCCTGTGACTCACAAGTTATTCTTCCTTATCATGTTTATCCCTCTACTGGGATTTTTTAATAACCACATTCTTTTATGTATTTACCCGGGTTATCTTATAGAGTTTTAGGAGCTCAAATTTATTTAGGAGATAAATGAGGAGAATAAAAATAATCATTTAAAGTTTTAGTTTTCTTTTGAATTTTTAGGTACCTAGTCTTATAAATACACTAGGCCTCATGATCATTGGGGTGTAATTTATGGATGTTTATATTAAAAATCATGTAATAATATGTGTAAAAGGATTGAGTCACAATAGTTTGTATTAGAGAAAGGAAAATTTATTTTTTGGGATTAATAGTATATTAATTTATTGAGGACCCTATGTACAAGTGTAAAGATTATAACAAGTCTATAAAAATATCCATGAATTTTGGTGAATCATAAATAGAGTGGGTTCCATGAAATTACATCCCTATATGGATACTATATGTGGATGTCTCTCTAAAATAGTTGTAAATAGAGTTTGTGACTTAGAAAATGGAACATTAATCTAGACTCGATCATCATCTGGTGACTGAAAACAAGCCTTACTGCACACCTGGTTTGACACTCCCAAGGGATATGATTTGGAAATTCACAAACCTCTATATAAACCATTATAAAGGACTAGAAAAAATTGTTAGGTTAGAAATATTAATTTGAAAGTTACTATAGATAACCTATATTATAACCTAGAGACTCATAAGTTAGGTTATAATTATCATTAATAAGTTATTCATTATAAGTTTATAAGTTTCCCTTTTGTATGTATATTAGTTTATGTATTCTCTTAATGTTTTTATTCTTTTAGTTAATGGTGGGAAATATGAGAAACTATTTCTACAACCAACATGACAGGAAATTTGACGATTTCCCCAATGATATGATTAACCTTATGGGAGTGGTATTTAATAAATTCATGGAATTAATATCTCAAATAGATCAATTAATGAATAATAACTTGAATCATAAACAGAAAACTCCTCCTAAAAAAGAAAAATTTGCAGTCAAGACTTTTATGTGAAAAGGACTCCTAACTTTAGTGGATCTTATAAACACATCATCATTGAATAATTTATTTTCTCCATTGAGAAGACATTTTCTATCATTAAATTTCTAGAGAAATAGAATGTTGTTATGGGAATTTACTGCATTGAGGGAGAAGTTGAAAAATGAAGAACACTGATCAAGAACACAAATTCTGAAGATTATATTGATTCCATGTAATGAAAATATTTCAAGGAAATGTTTTTTAATACATATTTTCCTTTAACCATTTTTCTAAAAATATAGAGGGATTTTATTTGGTCACATGTAAAAGGAATTTGAATCTATTTGGTTGTATGAGGAAAAATTCTCAAGGCTTGCATGATATACCTTATTATTATTCATTATCACCAAATGTAAGTTGGGACACTTCTTTAGTAGATTAAATACAAGTTTATGAATAGATTCAGTGATTCAATACCATGATATCTATGAAAATATTGTTTTTTGTGACCTTAATGCTGAGTTGGATATTAAATAATCCCAATGTTATTGTATGAATTGCGGAAAAAAATATAAAATGGAGTTTTATTCAGGTTTATCAATAGATAAATCCCATATGGTAAAGAAAACCCAGCATCCCACTTGTCAAAAGTGTGTAAAGAATCATTCTGGAAACTATCTTATGGGAACCGAGAGATATTTTAAATGTGGAAAATAGGTGAATCATGATAATTTCTTATAAAGGGAAATGACAAACCCACTAATTTGGAATAATAAAAGAAGGTACAAATAAACACCCAACATACAGTGCATTTTTTTAATTGCAATGAACATGGGAATTATGAAAGACAATTCCACAAGACAAGGGTTGTCTGAGATAATCAATGACAAAAAATCCATGTCCAAGAGAGAAAGTATGATCATATGTTATCACTACTAATAATATGGGTCCTGAAAATGATGTGGTGACATGTAAACTAGTTATTCATTCAATAATATTGCACATACTATTTGATTTTGGTTCTATTCTTTATTTAATACCTTTCATGTTTCGTAGAACTATTTAAGAACCACCTGAAAGCATGGGGGTTGAGTTATCTATGATAACAATAAATGAAGAAATGAATGCAACCTAAGTATATAACTCCTTTCCAATTAATTTTTGTGGACTTAATATTCTAGAAAATATCATCTTACATTATTTAGTAGAGTTTAATGCTATTTTAAGCAAGGATTGGATATCCTTATATAGAACCAACATCCACCAGTGAGATATGTAGATCACTCTCCACATCACAAGTAATCCTAAAATTCTATACAAGTATAAGGAGGTGGATGAATGTCCTCTGGAATATTCTGTTCATGCAGGGATATTATTTCTTTATAAGAAATCATATTTATCCCAAATGATTTAGACAAAAGATAGAATCATTCTTGAATACATTCTCATTTTGAGGGATTATACCATTTTGTTCCCTAAAGTGTTTCCTAGTATTCTTCCGGGATGAGAGGTTGAGTTCTCAATTTAAATTATTCTTGGATCTCTTCCCATATCAAATCATCCATATAGAATGGCCACCGTTGAGTTGGAAGAGTTATAAAAGAAGTTACAAGAGAATTTGGAAAGGGGTTTTATAAACCTAAGTACTTAAATTTGGGGTATGACAGTCCTCTTATTCAAGAATAAGGATGGGTAAATGCACCTTCATATTGATTATTTTGAAATTAACAAAACAATGATAAATAAAAGTACCCCTTTCCCTAGATATATGACTTGTTCGATCAATTCTGTGGAGCCCAATATTTCTCGAAGGTGGGACTTCAATCGGGATATCACCAATTAAGGTTGAAGATGGAAGATATTCCGAATTTTTTTTTGAACAAGGTATGGATACTATGATTTCACAGTGATTCATTTAAGGCTCACTGATGCACTAGAAATATTTATATACTTAATGAATAGAGTCTTTAGATATTACCTTCAAATATTTATTGTACTCATTATAAATTATATTCTAATTTAATCCAAAAGAAAGGAGAAGAATTAGGATCATTTTAATACTCTACATAAGGATTTAAGAAATTAGAAGATATATGAAAAGTACATAAATGAGAGTTATAAATTAAAGAAGTATAAATATAAGGGCATATTATCACTAGTAAAGGGATATTTATAGAAACTTATAAGACAAGGGAAATTTATGACTATCATAAACCAATATCTGTAATGGAGATCCATATTTTCCATGGACCAGCTGGATATTATAGATTATTTGTGATAAAAATCTCATGATTGTCAAAACCACTAACCCAACTAACATGGATGTTAGTAAATTTTGGATGGACTAGTGAATGCTAAGAGAGATTTATGGAGTTAAAAAATAAGCTTATCATTGCACCAATCCTCATGTTACCCTCAAGTGGGTAACTTTTGGTGGTATACAGTGATACATTAAAGAATGGATAGGGATATTTACTAATTTATAATGACAAAGTGATAGTCTATGACTCATGGTAGTTGAATTTTTATGAGAAGAACTATCTAAAACATGACTTGGAGTTGGATACAACGACATTTACTTTGAAAATATAGGGACATTATCTCTATGGGGTATAACATATATATAGACCATAAGAGCCTCAAATATATATTAACACATAAGGCGCTTAATATGGGTTGGTGAAGATGTTTAGAGATGATAAAGGACTATGAATTATCAATCCATTACCATCTTGGTAAACAAAGTGATAGATTCTATAAGTAGAAGGATTAAAAAACTTCATCATGATGAGAATAGAGAAGGATCCAATCTTATTAGACTTTCATAGGATAGACATGGTAATCATGAAGGAAGGAACATCATCATTACTTTCTCAAATTATTTCTCAACTATCCCTTCTAGAGAAGTTTAAAGATGCACAAATATATGATGTAAAAATTTAGAAGAACGTGTAAGAAATATGAAGATTTAAATCCTCAGAGTTCAAAATTAATGAAGAAGGAGTTGTATGATTTGGGTCATGAATATGTATACCATAAAATCCTAAGATAAATAAGGAACCATTGAATGATGCACATAGATTTACCTTCTCTATCCACGTAAGGGAATTAAGATGTATCAAGATATCCAAGATCATTATTGGTGGGACTATATGAATAAGGAGATCACTAGATATACATCAAAGTGTCTAATATGTCTTTAAATGAAGGTTGAAATGAAAACATATAAGGGTATGATGCAACCATTACCTATACCTACATGGAAATGGGAAAACGTCACCATAGAATTTTTCAATGGTCTTCCCGATACATCAAGAAGAAACACTTCCATATAGGTTATGGTATATTATCTACAAATACCTATGAATTCATTATAATTAAAGAAGATTTCCCACTCAATCAACTTTCAAGGATACACATCAGTGAGTTAGAGAGGTTTTAGGGAACACCACTATCGATTGTATCTGAATAAGATCCCATATTTACTTACAAGTTCTATAAGATTCTGAAACATTCTCTAAATACAGAGCCCAAATTCAGTATGGATTATCACCCCCAAATAGATGGCCAATCTGAGCAGACTATTTAGACATTATAATAAATTTTGAGAGTATGTTTTATGGAATTCAAAGGAGGATGAGATCAACATATTCCTCTATTTGAGTACTCATACAGTAATAGTTTCCACTCAAGCAGCAAAATGGATCCATATAAAGTTCTTTATGGGAAGAGATTTAGAACACGTTTTTGTTGGGATGCAGTCAATGAAGAATAGTGTTTGGTACCTGAAATGGATGAATATATGGTATAAAATATCAAAAAACATTCAGCAATACATCAGTACTACTTAGAGTTGATATAAGATCTATGTTGGAAATCATTTATGAGACCTAGTGTTTGAGGTAGAAGATAAATTGTGTCTATAGATATCACCATGGAATAGAGTCATGATATTTGGGAAATAGGGAAATCTAGGAACTAGATATATAATCCATTTTGAGATTCTTGATCGCATCAGAGTTGTGGCCTATCAACCAGCACTCCCACCAACACTTTCCCAAGTATACAACATATTTCATGTATCCCTAAGGAGGAAATACATACCAAATACCACACATGTACTGAATTTATAGGTGTTATAGTTGTAAAATGATCTCCTTTATAAGGAGTATCTGGTGAATATATTGGACTACAGATATAAATTTCTATAGAATAAGAAAATCCCCTGGTCAAAGTACTATGATGGAACCATAAATACAAAGAGGAAACCTAGGAACCATAGGAAGACATGAAGAATAAGTAACCTCACATGCTTTCACCTTAGTATGTAGTATAAAATTTTATGGGTAAAATTATTTAAGGGGGAATAATGTAACACCCTATGTTTTAAAAAAAACTTTTCTCGATAGCATATGCAACAAAGAACAGTAAGGCTAAACGAACCATGATTATTTATGATTGTTATAACCTAGCTACCAAATTGGAGGTCATGAATAGTATTAAATACTTTATGAAATTTATATAAAGTTCCTACTCTGTATAAATTTATTAATAAATTCATAATAAATAAGAAATCACTTTTTAATAAAGATATTTTATTCTTTAAAGATACATTTCCTTTAAAAATCATCTTTATCATTTTTTGTAAGGAAATATTGTAATTAAATTATATAAATTATACAGATTTATTTTATAAAATTAAAATAATTTTTGTAATAATCATATCTAAATTAACTCCAGGTAAAAATTTGGTACTTTTATAAAATGTTTCATTTTTCAGTGAATAATGAAAATTATAGATTTTTCAAATACAATCATTTTTTTCATAAAATAAAATAATTGTAAATATACATTATATTTTATATTTGGTGTTAAAGTGAAATATTAACCACTTTATTTAAAATAATCAAATTACTTTTATTTTAATCATTAATTTTCATGATTTTGGTAAAAGTTTATTTTTATGCCTAAACATGGTTTTCTGTAAATTGTTTTTATGTGCATAAAGTCTATCCATTTTAATTAATTAAAATAAACCCTAGTAAGTAAATATTAAGTAAAATGTATATATTATATATCTAATTATATTAATTTAAATTCATATAATTATAATTATTATTTATATAATTAATGTAAGATCATCTTATGTTTGAAAAATACATTTTTTGGAAAACCCATTTTCAACATGTTTTGCGGGTTTAATTTTAAATTAAAAATTTCCACTTATACAAATTTAATTTGATAAAATGGATTAAATATTTTGAATTAGAATAATTAATATTATATAATAAGTTTAACTTAATTTCTTTTTCAAAATGAATAGTAAAAACAGTAAAAATATGTTACCACAGTTAATGTTAAAATTGCTTTATTGGGTGGGGGGGGGGGTTTAACTAATGAGATAAAGGGCGTAACATGTTTAATTTTTTTTATTTTGAATGTTGGAGGTTTTTATCCATCATATTACCAATAAAATCCATTATTTATATATTTTGAGGCACTTTTCTTGAGAGTGACTTCCCATTATTGAATAGTCTTGGGTATAATAAAAATGCCACTCCCTCTCACCTATAAAAGGGAACCTCCTCTCCTCTCATTTTCACAATTAAAATTACCCTTGTTTTTGAAATAACCTACTGCAATAACTTCTTTAATTAACTCACTATGTTACATAGTCTATTTTTTTAGACATATAATCTTGAGAGGCATTTGGTATAGTCCTAGAGAGGTGGTCTGAAGAAGAGGTATCTTTTTTAACCGAGCATATTTCTTTTATTTCTCATTACACCCCTTAAAATATTACCCAATAATTCTGATCTAATCACATAATAATATCCCATATACTAATATGTTATTATATTAATTTAATAACCAAAATCCACCTCTACTTCCATAAAATGGAAAACAAAACCCTCGTTTATATGTAAAGAGGTCTGCCACCTCACAGACTGATGTAATTCATTTTACATAATTGCCTATCAGGAATGTTAATAATGATATATTTAATGTTTATATATGACATTAATTACATATTAATATTTTTTTAAAATTAGTATATAATATAACTTCTTACCCTACCATCCCTTGAAAAATGATAACTTCGTTCTTATGTCTGACAGACTACCACCTCGTGAAGTGATGTGATTCATTTTTTTATTAATGAATCCCATGGATGGTATATATAAGCGTATTTAATGAAATAATATTATATTTAAAATAGAATTATCTTTCTGTAAAGATAAAATAACACTTACCTTCTTTCCATCATGATCATTTAAAAGTGGAAACATTACTCATGCGTACGTATGACCAACCGTCTCCATGATTGTAACATAGTTTATTTTTTATAACCATACTTCATGATTGATTTTAAAAGTAAAATTGATGAATAAAAATGATAATTATTTCATTATTATTATTTTTGAAATCATGAATTAATAATTTATGTGAACTTAATCAAATTTCCAAAGTTATTTTGGACATAAGAGATAAACATCGTCAAAATGTTCAACTTTAACATAAATGATTAAATAATTTAATATTGAATAATAATAAGTAAAATAAAAAGAATAATAAACTTGAAATGTTTTCTTAATAAAGTAAATAATTAACATAATTTCATTATTCAGGAAGATAAAGAACGCATGTGATGAATAGAGCTCGGGTTAAGTGGTCTCTCTAAACCACAATTACCTTTGGATTATGAGGGTTCTATCCATAACTCATTTTAACTCTCTATTCAATTTAATGTAATTATTATAAATTACTTATATATGTGTCTCACATATATACCTATCTTATTATACCTTCTTTTTATGAGGTAATATATTCCCTATAATCATTTATCAAATTAATTAATTATAAATTTTCCTTTGATTATGATATAAGGACATATTATGCAACCCATTTTAATTATATGGGTTATTATTATGTTTATTACTTATGATTTATTTCCTTTTTTGAACACTTAAATCATGACCCTGTTATTATGGATGTTCGCAGATAGAGATCTAACACATTTAGTAAATCTTTAGTGTCATGAGGCATCATGTATAGGATTAGGGAGTAAACGTAATATATTATGGGAGTTTATCCACCATGTGATATTTTCTAGGAAGTTATCCTAGAATCATTTTTATGTCATGTTATATGTTTTTAACATAATTTATATGATTCCATGATCTTATGATACCATGTTTCTTATGTTATTCTCCCATGTTATCAATCTTGATCATTCTCTTTTATGATATCAAGTTATGAATTTGACTCACAATTTAGGCTTACTTATTATGTTTATTCACTTAATGGGTTTTTATCTCACCACTTTCTTTTATGTATTTCTGCAGGTTATCCTATACATTTTTAGGTGCTCAAATGGATTTATAATGTCAATAAACATAATAAAAATAAATGATGTCATGTTTTATTTTTATTTTTATGTTTTATGTAACTAGTATTATGAAAACACTAGTACTCTTGATCATTATTTTTAATTAATGGATTTAGATTTTAAAAATCATGCAATAATATGTGTAAATGTCTTCTGTTTCTATATATTTAGTATCCTAAAATAAAATTAATAAAATACTATTTTAGAATGGTTATATTTTAAATATTAAATCAATTTTATTATATATTTATCTACACTAGTTTAATTTTTTATCAATGCCTTAGTATTAACAATGAACTTTATTTTTGTTTATATATATATATATTTTATAGTCCAATTAGCTCTGTTTTTAACCTTCAATTCTATAGCTATATCATAAAGGTTATATAAAATTCCATAATTTGTTTTGGTTAAGTATTGTGTATGAAATAATCTATTGAAAAAATAAGGTTTTAAAGGAAAATATATAATTTAAATTCTTCAGGGTGTTACAATGGTGTTTAAAAAGACTCATTTTTTTTATAAGTTTATTCACGAGTTTAATGACTTTATTATAATGGATAATGGGTAGTTTTTAATCCCAAAAGAAGTGACCAGTCTCACTGATTCTAGAAAGTTGGAGTTAACCATAAAGGATTAGTTAGATTTACTGCATGCGAATAAAATTGGGAGCTAATAAAACCACCATAAGAAAATAAAGAACTTGATAAAAATTGGGTGTTCCAGATAAAAAAATAATTTTATGGTAGAAGACAATGTGAGTCTAGGTGGGTTATCAAAGGATTTTTAGTAGAAGGAAGGAATTTAGTTCTCTGAAATACTCTCACCAGTAGTTAAAAAACATATATATGGACATTTCTAAGGATGATTACTACTGAGTGTTTTCACTTATAGTTAAATGTATTTAAAAGCTTAATTTATCCAGGGTGACTTAATTAATGAAATATACATGAATCAATTGGTTGGTTTCTTGGATCATCAGAATCTGGATTTGGTGTATAATATGAAGAAAATTTTGTAAATATTGAAACAAGAACCAAGAAAATGGAACCATAAGTTCAAAAATTTTATGGTTGATAAAGTTATAATTTAAATAATGGTAGACCACTATTTTTACCAAAGGGAATTCAGGGATTGGGTTTTCATCCTCTTTCTCTTGTATGTGGATGAAATGATTCTAGATGGTGTGGAAATTAGGATGATTCAAAATCTAAAAAGCGATTTTTCTGAAAGATTTGAGATGAAATATATCAACGAGGTAAATATAATATTGGTAATGATGATTGGGATAGATAGAAAGTACATGAATTTAGGTTTTCCTCAATGGGATTATATCTTGAAGATAATAAAATGATTTTAATATCTTGATTCAATATACTCTCTTGGTTAGACACTTCAAATTATCTAAAGATAAAGAAAAAATACAAGATGAGGTAAAGTACTTTGAAAGAGTTATATTTGCATAATATGTAGTTAGTCTTATGTATTCTATGGTTTAAACTATATTGGATATTTCTTTTTTAGTGGAATTCCTTAGTTGATTCATGGAATATCTTGGGAAAGAACACTGGGATTTTTTGAAATAGATCATTATTTATTTTAAAGAACAATAATATATAAAATTATTTTTTGGGAAATATGATCCATTTAAAGGGTATATAGATACCAACTTCAGGGGATATTTATATTCTCAAAAGTGTATAAAAGTATATGTGTTCACATTCGATATAACTATAGTTAGTTGGAGTAAAAGGCTAAAACCAGTTGTAGCTCTATCAATAACAGAAGAAAAATATGTTTCAAAAATAAATAATGGAATGAAATTATATTGTTGAGGAATATATTTGATGGTATTGAATTACTATAATGTAATTTTCAGAGTGAAATATACTTGGTGAATAACCAAGTATTTCATTTTTTGATGAAACACATCAACTGGAAATATCAATTCATCTAGAAGATATTGGAGGATGGAGATATATAATTGTGGAAGATAGTTTGAAGACAAAATCTGACTAACAGGTTCACCAAGGTGTGGGTTTATAAAAATATAATAAATTTTTTTTCCTTAGTGGGACTTGGTTGAGAGAAAGGTGGGGGATACACTTTGTGTTTCAGAATAGGAAGAGTTAAAATTATGCTAAACTATTAGAGGTTTAAATATTTTTCATTGAAGTAGTATTTAAGTGGATTATTGTTATGAATATAAATAATTTTAAATATTCGATTCAGTTCAACCGAAAAGGGAAGCTCAATAATATATATTTAATTTGATAAAGGAAACGAAAATGGGAAAATTCAATAGAGGCAAGCTCGATTGAAAGTTCATAACTTCTGATTATCATAAGTTTAGGTAATTCATTTGAGGGTGGTGAATATAATTTATAGAATGAATTTTATCATTGATCAAGATACATGAGAAGCATTCCTTATAGGTATAATGACAAAGGGAATGGTATCTAAGAGTCATTCAATAGAACATAATATTAACATGGACTTTTCACTAGATGTTAGGGGTTAGGTTCCCATTACTATAAGAAATTGGAGGTTTTTGGGATCAATATAGGTACTTCCATAAATGTAGGAAGATAGTGCTACTGGATAACTCACTAGGACCCACTATAAGTGGGTGGGACTATTTTTACATAGTAATTCACTATGTTTTTGGTGATTAATTTTAGTCAGTGATCCTATGTGATTGTAATTATTATAAATTACAAATTAATGAAAATGTAGCTGTTTTCTCCCATATATTGGATTTGGCTCTTTGATACCAACATTCTTTATACTTTCGATTTCCTATACATTTAAAGACCAAAATATTTATAAATATCTTATCATATGATGAGTGTTCTTTCACGTAACATTAATGTGATAGTGTACTTGGTGTATTTGTTACATAAAAAGTTTTAAAAGTTCCCCACTATAAGATAACCTTTAAGTGATATAATGGTATACATAAATATACATAATATGGTCAGATGGAATCTATATGAATGGACATAGATGATATTTAACTATCATGTGATAAGGGATTATAGGACATCAAGATTTCTTTTCATGAATTCCGTACATGGTAATCTCGATAAAGGGAGGTTATGGGGACAAAAATACTAATAGGAATTCCATATTCTATATTTGTTATTGAATAATCCAATTTTTGAATGTATGTATTGGTTCTTAGACTCGACATTATTATTAATATATATCATGATTCGTCTACTTTGATATATTATCCAAAATTGTGACAACATATGATCACAGTGAAGTGGGATACATTGGATATATCATAAGTTATATGACATTGATTTAATAAGTCAAGAAATTATTTTTCCTTTATAATAATCGAAAATGATATCTCAGTAATTTTAATTGAAATGGAATTTTTTGATTTAGTCCATGACCATGGTGATTTTTCAGCAATTTCAAATCTAGTATTCAAAGAAAGATATATGAAGAATATAGGTTTATGAAACAAGTATGAAACCTTCTCGATGAGATATCAATACAAAGAGAGCATGTTATATAGTTAATATTCATATGTGTTTGTTTTCATTGTGACATTAATGTGTTTCTCTATGGGTGCCTTGATGCATTTGTAGATGCTAATATTGGACTTTAGGAAACATTGCCTAATACCATTCAGAAATAGGCCTATAGGTTTACATACAAAGTATATCCATAGTCTCAGTTAAATTTTATTTGAATTTAATATTTTAATAGAAATTATCCTCAATACCAGATAATAATTACTATTAAGGGTTTTTTGATCACATAAATTCAATTTCTAGTTATTTGATGGTTGAGAGTATATGTGATTTTATAATTTATAAATATTTATTCTCTAGTTAGAGCATATAATATTTATTTATTTGATGAATAATATAATTATATTTAATTATAATAAATATTAATTACTCAACATTTGATAAATGTAGAGGAGGCTTGATAGGCCAAGTTAAGGGATCAATGAAAATTATATATTTCATTTAATATCATTTAAAAAATATTGATTGATTGATTTAATAAATTATATTTAAATATCCTCAAATTAGATAATGTCATGGTATATGATAATAATAATAATAATTTTATTATTAGAAGTTTGTTTCATGTAGAATAAAATTAGGTAAAATCCTTTATGAAATTACTTATTATCTAACCCTAATTATTTCCCAACTTATATTATTTATAGGTTCATGTGAATTTTTGTACATAACATATTATCTCAAAATGAACTCCCTTTGGAACGAAGAGAACTCTCTCAAGAATTGTCTCAAGAATGAGACTCAATACTCTTCCTCCTTCTCAAGATAAATAGAAAAAAAGAATGAATTATTCAAGCCTAAATGACTTATTATTACGATTAACGAGAAATGGTGAAAGGTTCTTAGTTCCTCTATGTTAGAACCTAAAGTTCTGATGATGATGTTCTAAGATTCATGGACCACATGTGGATATATCAAGAGGAATTATTATTTGTAATATTCATCTCAACAATGAAATAATAATAACAACTAATTGATCATCAAATATGAATGATTTATCAAGATGATGTAGCTTCTATTATAAATTGATTATAAATATTATGTGAAAATAACATCTCTATGAAAATTTCATGGTTTTGTTTTCCAATTTATTTAGATTTATCCGTTTAAACTAATAAAAAACTTTTTTGTCCAGGGGCCCAACCACTTATTTTATACACACAAACCTTAAAGTATTATCAAATATTCCATATATTAATTTATAATTATTTATTATTTGTAGATAAATTATAAATTTTATTGTTAGTCTTTAATTTACACATGTTTCATTATTTAATATGAAAGTCAATATAATACGATCGTTTGATTTAATATGACTGAGAAGTGGCTAAGAACAGATGAAGAATTATTGAAGCTCCCATCCATAGGTTCCTAAGATTCTTCCCTATATATACAGTTATATGGCATGTAGTGGAAAATTACATTCCATATACCCATGGTCAACCAAACTATGATGATATGTGAAAATCATGAAACATTGTGTGGGGGTTAGGTACATGATATCATTACACACCACTTATTGGCCAACAATTTTCATGAAACATTAAAGCGATTACAATATGTGAAGTTGGAATATATTCAGTGTAAACCCACATGGTTCTTACTGATATATATATCATGGAATCTATGTGGTGAAAATATGAAACATGTAATTAATACACAGCATATATTGATTTCATTCCGAGTGACATGAATTACATGAAGTTCAAAACTTGTAACATTACATACATGCTGTCTAATAGTTAATAACCCACACAAGGACAAATTGAGTCCCCAGGTGTATAATATAGGTGGATGGTTGAAGAACCCCATGCATTTTTGGTTTTTTTTGAAGAAGGTTAAAGATACCATGGTTCCTAATGATTTTGGGTTGTTGTACTTTTTGACAACTATCTATTTAGGTAATCACTAATCATGATAGTTCTTGACATGATTCTTATGGATATACATCATGGAAGATAGTTTTATATTTATTGAAAGTGATTTTGAGGTTCGCTGGAAGTTGGATAAAAAGGTTATAAGTGAGTTTTAGTGAAATGTGTAATTTCACCAATTCATGTAATAGTTTTGAGTACATAGGGAATTCACATAGGAAAATATACTATGTTTACATTTTAGATAGAATCACATAGAGGATCCAATGATGTAAGGGAATCCAGTGACATAGCCAAAAGGATTCATGTAGATTATTTAACTATGTAACTGAAACAACATAGCTAAATTTTACTATATAGAAAAATATATGATTTCAATATATGAAAGAATCATGTATCCAAAATAAACCACAGAGCATATTCAATGATGTAGGAAAACTATGCACTGAATTTACACATATCTTTTTTTGAATTATGTACATGATGTGAGAAACATAACCAAATTCATAAAAGGTTGACTAATTCTCATAGATGATTGCTGCGATGTAGAAGAAGTTAACCATGTAGTTGAATTGTGACATTTGGCAATGTATGGATTGAAATTATGTTGGTTTTAAGAATTTTGATATTATGAGGAAAAATAATTATGATGATGTGTGGATGTTTCTGAATGCTTCAATAATCATAGGAATTAGTCTTAGGCCATGTTTCTAGAATTATTGGAAGAAATTTACTATGGTTATTTAAGTTAATTAAATGTTTATTTTATTTACACTTAAAAAATGGAGAAAATAAGATCCATAATGTAGTTATAGTTTTGGACTGCAGTTTTGGAGATCATGGGGTTTTTATGAATACACGTTTTTATTTATAATAGTAGATGGGAGTGATTTTTGGTGTATTATTTCGTGATAATCATCCATGAGTTTTTCTATTACATGAGAACATGAATAATAATAATATTTTAAATCTCAGGTTTATTCAGTGATTAAAATTTGATGAATCTCATGGTTTTAGGAGATCTAATTTGAGTCTAATACTATTTTTTCTGTGAAATTAAAGTCTATATGTTGGGAAATTATTTATGTCATTTTTTTAGTCTTGTTGAATTAGGATATATATTTTTTATTTCTACATAAACTTTGTTGATTAGGTGATATTCTTCATCTTGTATTCATATTTTCATACTAAAATGTGAAGATATGATATTTTATGTGACTCTTGACATGTGTAGTTTGATACCATACATATTATTGTAATTGGAACTCACTTTTTCTTATAATGAAAATAATCTATGGTTGGGGATGAAAAACAACCATAGGAAAGAGTATTATTAAACATTGGAACCAAACCTTGTAAAAATTATGTGTACCTTGTTGTTTCATTTCCTATATAATCATGTGAGGATGAGATTTATTTTTAGTGGATAATACTCTAACCAATCACATAGGTTTATTTCCATTGAAAAGTAATTTTAATAGATTCCCTCCAATGATTCAACTCCCCCTAATTAGTGGAGTAAAGTGATCTTTCTAGAAACTTAAATTAGTATCAAAGGAAAGTTTACCTCTATAGGATCTAAGTATTTCACTTATTGAGAATGGATTATATTAATTTATTCAACAATAGAGGTGTACCAACATTCGATGGAAAAAATCATCACATTTGAAAGAATAAAATGTGTCCATTTTTTTATCTCTCAAACTATAAGTTCATGATGTGACAATGGTGATATTTCCACCCTTTGTGAATAATTGATAGATGACAGTTGTTGAAAAGAGAAATATGGAAGTGGATGGAAAAGAAAAAAATGATATTATAAGGTCATTATCATAGAAAGTTCATACTAAATATTTTGGACTATATACTGAAAAATAAATCTGGGACAATCTAGAGAGTAGTTATGAAGGCAATGTTTAATCCATAGAGTAAAATAAATAGATTTGGATAATAAACTTTAAAGACATAAAAATTGTAGTAGATGAATGTGGTGATGATTTATTTACTCATGTAATTTAAATTGTAAGTAATATTTATGGATTGGGTGAGGAACATGATGATTCCACAATTTCGAATAATTTTGTGAGAGATTTTCCTAATATATTTGATCATGATAATTAATATCTTGATGATAGCGAATATCTTGCACTTGATGTGTTACATAAAATTTTCATAACTTATGAAATGAGAAACCATACACTTTAAAAAAGAATTCTAAAAGAGAAATTAATTTTTAATCCATGTGGAATAAAAAAATATATAATGATGAAAATGTTACAGACTCAAGTGATTCTGAGAGGGAAAATGAATATCAACGAGTTATTTTTTTCATTTCCAAAATATTTGATAAGGGGAAAAAAAGAAAAAAGTTACATTCTCTGGTACATGTATTTAATGAAATGGACTTTCACACTATGCCATTAATTTTCAAAATGAGGAAGGATTATATTATGAATATTAAAATAAGGAAAAGACTAAAGGAAATATATAGAGAAAAATTCTAAATAAGATTAAAATTATTGTGTAATCATGAATAGATTTCAAATAAAAAAATATTTTATGATTAAATTAGATAAAACATATCTTATTTCATGGAGTGAATTTTTTTATAATAACATGAGAATTTTACAAATTTTATAACCCATGATTAGAAAACAATTGATTCATCAAGTATTGATTAAGATAATTCAAAATTAATAGAATATGAATACATGATCAAATATAAACTTGATACATGTCTTGAAAAAATACTACACCAATGAAATATATGAAGAAGTTGGTAAAGGAGAACAAAAAAATGATAGATGAAAAGGTGATAAAGTTAAAAAGGAGATGAATGTTGTAGAAGAAAAACAAATATTAGGGTGAGATCTGTTAAATATGAGATTATGATAAATAATATTGAAAAAAACTATATTTGATAGATAAATAATTATCAATAACATAATCATAATGTTTTAAAGATGAGAAAAAACTAATAAATATAAAAACACACATAAAAATATCTATTTAACTAAATGGAGAATCGTCTGAAGATGCTAAAATATTCAGGTAAAATTGGCATATGAAAAATCCATTGCCAAACTATTGGCTCTAATAATACAAGTTTAGATCATAATTCTGGTAAAACTTGGACCATAAAAATAGAGATAAATTATTTGTAAAAGTGTCTAATGAAAGTATGATCTTAAGTAAAACTTCTCCTCCAAATTAGAGGCAAATTTGGAAATATATATAGTTCATCGAATACCAAATTATAGAGAGTGAATTTATTGAAAACACACCAGTTTTATAATAAAATTTATATTTTAGGGTTACTATTGGTACTATGGATTGTTTCGACATAAATATTATACATGATGGGAAAATGTTTCTTTACCTAGTAGATGGAAAGAAGCTAGGGGAGAAATTATATTGATAAGGAAGTAGATTCTAGAATAAAGCATATATAAATGGAAACTGGTTACAAGATGAGAAAATAAAAAAGAATTATTATCTTAATGATCCATGTAGAAGATGTGATAAAAAGGTATATAGATTATAGAAATTCATAACATGATTACATAGTTATTTCGCTCTCAAATATAAAGGGAAATTAGTTTAATTTCACAATTAATAAATGTGAAGCTTGGTAGAAGCTTCTTTTGATGTATGAAAAAAGTCAAAGTCGTGGATACTTGATAGTTCATGTTCATCCCACATGACAGGTGATGATAAAATTATAAAAAACATTGAAAAAAATGATGTTTGTGATATAAATTCTGGTAATGAATCTTCCTTTAAAATCAAAGGCATTAGAACAACTAAAACTGATAATGAACTTTTGGAATCATATGACGTTATTTATATTAAAAGGAAAAAAAACTTACTGAGTGTTAGAAAACTTTATGATAATGGAATGAGAAAACATTCAATATAAATACACATATCATGGAAATAAAATTTCACATAAGAACTGTTTCTCAAGGTAGTTGAACAAATTTAAATTAATTCTTGATTGGTGATCTTTCCAATATATTCCACTTGAGAATGAAAGATAAGAACATGACATGACATAGAAGACTTAGGAATCTTATAAAAAGAAGAATAAGAAATATTGTGAATAATGAAATGGAAATATATCTACCCAAAGTAAAAAGTGTTCATGATGGTATATTTGGAACATGTCAGAAGGTCAAGATAACTCAGAAGACTTACAAGAAGGTGGATATTACTTCTACAAGGCTATAGATATTAGTCTATATAGATATTTATGGTTCTATAAGATATAAATCAATTCAAGATGATATATATTTCATTACTTTAATAGATTAATTTACTAATATGACCAATTTTCATTTAATTAATCATAATTTTTAGGCTTTTAGGATGTTTAAAATATATAAAAGGCAGATTGTGAAAGAGCTTAGTTTCTGTATAAAAAACCAATATCTAATAACAAGAAATAATACACAGTTGATTCACTTGAAACTTATCACAGAAAAAATATAATCATGAATCAATATTTAACTCCTTATACAACACAGAAAAAAATATTTTTGCAGAGAGGAATAATAATAGAATTATGGAAATGGGTATAAAAATACAGGATAATAAATGTTTTTAAAATAAAACTGGAGAGAAATAGTTTATGCTATGTTGCATATTCAAAATAGATGTATTTAGAGACTCAATAAACATGATTCACTCAATGAGTTGGGTTACCAAAATAATACTATAGTGAAATATTTTAAATTATTTGGAAGTCCTTGTTATATTAAAATCAAAGTAAGTAGGTTGGGAAATTTTAAAGAAAAGGTTGATGATGGAGTCTTTATTGGTTATTTTTCTAATGGGAATGAATATAGATGCTGTAATAAGATATTACATAAAAGTTTTGAGTGTTTGAATGTAAATATTGATGAAAATATAGTAAAAAAAAAGTAATAAAATTCATGTTGATTTTGAGTATCCTTCAGAAAATAGCGAGTAGATTTATGAAAAAATGGTTGAAAAAGTTAAAGGATTCAAATCCTGAAACAATTAATGTTAATTCAAAATATTCCTTTTATGATGAAGAATCCAATATTGATGATAGTAATTCACTCAAAAGGTCAAATAAACATAAAAACTAAGAATATCATCGGGAATCATAATTCACTTGTTTAGATTAGAAGGAGGCTAATATTTGAGAACCAAATAACTCTTATATCCTAAGTTAATCCTTGAATGGTGGTTGAGGCGATTGAAAATATTTAATTACTGAAATATTTTAATGAATAAATAAATAAAATTATGTAAAACTTTACATGGGAACCTATTCCTTGATCAAAAACTAAAAATTTTATTGCCACAAAATTAGTTTTTAGGAACAAAATGAATGAGAAAGGTGAAGTAACTCGGAAAAAAGATAGAATTTTTTGAAAGGGCTATTCTAAAATAGAAGGAATAGAATTTTAAGCGAATTTTTCTCTTGTTTGTAGACTATATATAATAATAATGTTCTTGGTAGTAGTATCTCATAAACATTATAGAGTATATCAAATGGATGTAAATTTGATTTTTTGAACGGTGATCTTAAAGAATAAGTCTTTATTACACAACTATAAGGTTTAATCATTGATAATGATGAAAGAATGGTTTGTATATTGAAGAAATTATTGTATAGATTAAATCAGGATCCAAGGTATTAGTATTCTAAACTTGATAACTATTTGAAAAAATTGGGGTTTCCAAAGGCACTATTGATAGAAACTTGTAATTGAATAAGGATTGATCAGAAACCCCAAAGGTTATTTTATATACAGATTCCATAATTTTTATTAGTAACAATAGTTGGTTGTTTTTGAAATTATCTATGAAGAAGAAAAATAAGTTTGATAAGTAGAGTCATTTGAATCACTAGGCCTTAATATACTTGTCTCCAAGATAAGAAAATATATCAAAACACTACATTTTCATATAGTGTTGTTTCATGATGCATATCATTGGGATTATATGATTCATCTATTTATTCATGCCAAGTCATTTTGTTTTAGTTTGTTTTCAAAAAATGAAATGTGGGAGATTAAACATCCCCATGGATTTGTGGCTTTGTTTAAGGATGGTTGAATATCCCATGTCTCTTAGTGAGTTTAGGTTTCTGAATATGTTGAAAACCGTCATTTGATGTTATAAATAATTATAATGGTTATTGACCTAGTTTTTATGGACTTAAATCATTTAATAGAGGTTCATGATGCTTACAACTACTTTTGAGTTTGGAGGGAAGTCGACTGAATAGGTTCTGAGCGAGTTTAAGTGAAATATTGAATTTTCTAGATACACATAAGAATTTAGAGTGTATATGAATTTTGGAAAGAATCACATAACCGATCTAACAATTAAAGGGAGTGCATAAATTAGTTCAGAAAAAGAGGAATAAAATTGGAATTTTATTGTTTGTTCTATAAGAATGACAAAGAATAATCCTGTGCTCATCTATTTTTTTAGAGTGAATGAAAATAGGCTAGATAAAGATCCCTAAGTGAGTCAGTCATCCTTGTGGGTTTTCAAACCAATTTTGATACTTTTCTTCAAGTATTGTTTATAGAGGTAGATATTAGTGTTCATGAATGAAAGTAGAGGGCACTTCTTCTATTAGTGGGTTACTCGAACTTCTGGAAATCTTGGAATCGTAGATGCCATGAAGGTATTCAAAGCTATCAGCTGGGTATGGAGATGAAATCTGAAAGTTTTGTGGAATAATTAATCTCATTTTTTAATTAGTGGGAAGTATCTTCATCACTTAGGAAGATCATGACTAGATCAATAATTTCCTTTAATCCTCAGAACCTTCCCAGACAGGGGAGATGGGTGAGATGGAGGCCTTCAGATAGTGGTTAAAAACATAACATTGATGGGTCTTATACTCTTGGTTTCATTCGGGGAGGTGGGGTGGTTTGGGATAAACATGGTTCAATGATTCTTTCTTTCAGTGAAGGCTTAAGATAGGGGGACTCACTTGTTATTAAGGCAATCACGGTGCTGAAGGGAGTCGGGCTATGCCTTTTACACAACATTAAGCTGGAGTCAGTGAAGACTAACTCTACTATTAATCTAGGATCATTGTAAGGTAATATAAAAATTACTTGTTCCATTATTTATATCATTTTCAAATGAAAAAGGATCCTTCACTCATGGTTGGTTCTTTATCATGCATGGTATGAGGTGAATAAATTGGAAGACCACCTTGCTTCTCAGGTGGTTCATGTGAATCAATGCTTTTAATTTTCTATATTGGGGTATCTTCCTTAGGAATGTGGTAGATTTGTTCAAGACCAATCTATTGGGATTAATTATTTTAGACTCTCATGACTTTGTTTTCTATTGGGCCTTGCCATGACTACACTGAAAAATTTATCATTGGATGGATGTAGCCAAATGAACCATGTAGCTAATTCAAAAATTTAGGCAAATCATATAGCTAATTTCAATATATCCAATGTGAATGATGTGTCCTATGTGATAAAAATACCTGATTGTGCCTTAAGTGAAGAAATTCACATAATTGAACATTGTGAGGTATCTATTTTCTATGATGTAGTAGAAGTTAATCACATAGTTGATTTGATACATTTGGCCATGTATGGATTAAGATTTTGCAGGTTTTCAAAATTAGGATATTCTAAGTAAAATTAATTATGAGGATGAATGGATGGTTTTTATATGTTTCCATAATCACTGAAATCAATTTTAGGCCACGATTCCGAGTATTTTAAACTTATTATTTTAGTGAATTAAATGGTGATTTAATTAATTATAGAAAAAGGGAAAAATATAACCCATGATGTTGTTACTATTTTCGACTATAGTTATATAGATCATTGGATTTTTATGAATACATGTTTTTTATAGAGAGGTGTAGTGTAGTAGTGTGTAAATATCTTTCATGATTTTTTTCTACATGAGAAAAGGAAGAAGAATAAGAATTTGAAGTTGAGGTTATTTATTCAATGAACAATATTTGACGAATCTCATGGTTTCAAGAGATTTTATTTGATTACAATACTATTTGTGTAGTGCGATGTTGCATTTCTTTTTTATTTGGAACTAACTTATGATTATAGTGAATAGAATCTATGGTTGAGGTGGAAAACCATCCACGATAAGGAGTAAGATTCCACATTGGATCCAAACCTTTTAAAAATTATGTTTTCCTTGTTCTTTGATTTCCCACATGATCATGCAAGAATTATATATTTATTTTTTGAGTGGATTGTACTCTAAAATTTAAAAATATTTATTTACATTGAATGGAAATTTTACAAAACATACCCCAATGATTCAACCCCCCTTCTTAGTGTAGTAAACCTATCCTTCAAAGAACTTCACTATAAAAAATCACACATCGTGTAGATGAATGTATATGCCAAGAAATTTTGGAAAAATAAAATAGGTAACATGTTGAGACAAGTCTATCATGTGATTTATAACACAAATATAATTAATTTATTAAAGTAAAATTGAACTCAAAGTTTTGTAGTTTTCTATACATGCTGTGTGATAGGGTCTTCTACATGTAATACATTCTAAGTGATTTCAGTGGGTCTCATGAGATATTAAATTATTTATTAATTATTTTTCACATTTTTCTACAGATAAATGATGTGTTTTTTTTCATTCAAACTATTTACTTTACATGAATTTACAGTGGTACACACTGTGTATACATACATGTTGTCTGGTCAGACACACCATACATATTACTTTACCTATAAAACAACATGTTCTGTGTATCATGCCACACCATGTAGGAATACATGATATGTAAGTACATAGTGCACATAATGGACCATATGAAACATTAAAAACAAGTCATGTCATGTGATAATACATGTCAAATGAAAATACATGTTGTGTAATATTTTATTTCCAAATCCGGTTTTAAGAAGAAACAAAAGGGTACACGCCATGCCACATCTAATAGACACCATGTAATTAATTAAATTTAAATTTAAATGTATTTATTTAATTTTATTAAAATTTTAATGTATTAAAATCTCAAGGACTATTTGATTATTAATTAAGATAAATGAACAAATTAATTAAAAATATGATAACTTTGTTAATTTTATAAATTTATCTTAATAAAGAATGAAATTAAATGAATTCTAACTGGTTTAAATGTGTTGTTGTTGCATGTATGGATGAACACGAGTTTTACCAGTCTATGTATTTGTTTTTTTCTATTTAATTTAATTATTTATTATATGGGTTTTTTGTTGAATTTATTATTAAATAAAATATGATGATCTGTGAATCATCCATTCCTCCTTATTATGTATATCCCTTCATATCCATGGGTTTTTATATAACCCTAAACACCTAGTCCCATCACCTACATGTGAGTAAGCTTATATAAAGGAAGGATCTCCCAGGTGATAGGATATGGTTCCAAAATAAGACAATATCAAACAAACCAAGGATCTATATAGGTTAAAAGTGGAGTGCTACAACTCAAGATAATCCCGACTCATGTAGATATTTCCCTTAGGTTAATGGTTGGTTTATCATTCACTCAATAAATTAAATAGTAATTTAAATATCATGATCATACCACAAGTTTACTTTATTAAATGAATTATTATTTATTTATTTACATTATTTATAATTTATTTCATATTTAAACATGATCATAAAGTAAATGAAATAAATATCATGCTAAGATAGAATAAAATAAATGAATTATGCGTATTTTTTTATCAAACTTACTTAATTAAATATATAAAATCAACTTAATATTAAAAATTATATAAAATTTAAAACAAATAATATTTATGTACAAGATAAAAAAATCCCTTAAGAAAATAGTTAGTCAAAAAATCATTCCATCACTTGAAGTAGAATGAAAATATAGTTTGAAGTACTTGTTTGGTAAATATTTGAGTGATTTCAATTATCAAAGACTTATATAAAAATGTTTGGATTAATATAACCAACATCAATGGTTTATTTACTAATCAAGACTTTGTGTAATTTGGAGTAAAGTGTTGAATAAATCATAGAATAGGTTTTCAAGATTTGCGATTCCACTCAATGGATTAAGGAACTTACAGTTAATTCAATTGGAAATACTGCAAACCTAAATATTTTGGAAAACTTTTGAGGCCCATATCTAGTGAGAGATATCCAGATTTTAGAAAATAATGAAATACAAAGAAAATAAAATTTACTATATCACACTTTCTAATCAAGAGAAACTACTAAATTCTACTTTTATTTGTTATAGAAAATAGAAATTCATATGAACTTGACATTATCCTTGTTATCAATATGTTATAAATATAGTCTTCTGATAAGTGTGAAATTTTAGGAGTGGTATAAGCACTTATACATTAGAACAAACTTAGAGTTTAAGTTTTACATGATAAAGTTTCCAATTCTTAATGAGCCTTCTAAGGAGGAAATTGATGAGGAGTATTTCGTCTTCTAAAAACTTGTTGATGATGTATTGGATATCCAATGTCTCATGCTATCATATATGACTAGTGATATATATAATTTACATGAATAAATGGATTCATACACTATGTTTTCCCATATCTACAGTCTTTATCAGGATAAAACAAGAAAAAAGAAGTATGAGATCACCAAGTCACTTTTTGCATTAGAGTTTGGAGAAGGTATGTCAATAGGACCACATGTAGTCAAGATGATTAACTATATTGAGTGTTTAGAAATTATAGGTTTCATACTACCTAAGGAATTTTTCTTGAAACTAATTTTCACATCAATTACTTGAAGATTATATCATTTTATTATTTAAATTATTCACAAGTATCTCCTATATCTCCAAATTTTAATTTTTCAGGTGGATAATAACATGAATCATATAAAACCTCTAGTATTTATTATGAAAAAGAGTAAATGCAAGGGAAAATTCCTATAGACTAATTAAATGTTTAAGGAAACTTCACACCAACCTATCAGGAGTAGGAGGATAAAAGGGTTTACTAATTGAAAATATGTTGTGAGTGTTTATGAGGAAAGAATAGCCACTGGAAGAGGAACTATGCCTCAATGAACAATCCAGGAGAAAATTTTCATTCATTTATTATCAAATGTATTATTTATATTTCTATAAATTGTGTCTTAGATAAAAAATTTATTACTCACATTTATATCCAAATACAATTACCAAATAGATTTTGGAAGGTTTCTATAGGATTGGTGGATCTTTGAGATTCCAAAAGAGAAATACAAGATACACTTTATAATAAAGAATGTTATATTAATTTACTAATGATTTTAATTCTACTTTTATAGAATTATCATTATGTTCCTAGTGTAAAAAAATTATAATACATCAGTGTCAATTTTATATATGAATATATTTATTTTCAAGTTCATAAATAAGAACTACTGATTTTATAAAAAAATTATATATTTTATGGGATATCAAATTTGAATAGTGGTCTTTATGTACTAGAATACAAAAACAAAGTGTTGACAATCGATAATGAATCAAGTTAACATGAATCATATTACACCCATTTTTGGAATCAATGACTTGGTAATGTAAACAAGAAGAATTTGACACAACTATATCCTGGATTGTATTTAGATTCATTTGACTTGAAACCTTTATATATATGTCAATATTGTTTTCATGGTAAAATGACCAAATCTCCATTCAGTGGAAAGGATTAAAGAGACATGTGGCTTCTTGAATTAGTTAAAATTAACGTGTGTGGAACTTTTCTAATTGAATATAGGGGTGGGTAATCTACAAAAAGTTTTATGATGACTTCAGTAGATATGAATTTGTCAACATAATGATATATAAGTATGTTTACAATGAGTAATTTAATCAATTCAAGAATAAATTAGAGAATCTATTTAGTAAGAAGATAAATAAACTATACTCAGACCATAGAGAGTAGTATATTTAATAATAATTTATCAATTATAAAATGGATTTTGGGATATTATCTCAACTCAATACCCTTTATACACCACAGTGTAATGGTTTTAGTGAACGAAAAAACCACAGTTAATTTGAAATGGTGAGATAAATGATGAGTCATGCAGGTATTCCATTATCATTTTCGGGGTATTAATTAAAGACTATATCAAAAACACTAAACCGAGTTCCAAATATAGTATAAAAATAATTCCATTCAAATTATAGAGTGGGAATAAACCCATTTTTTCATATATACGTTCATTGGGATACTGATATTTTTTAAAGGCTATCCCTAGAAATAAACTTTCACTATGAGGCTAAAAGTGTATCTCTATAGGATTTCCTAGGAAAGGAAGGGCATATTATTTATAAAATCCCTTATACAAAAAACTAATAGTGATAAGTTAATCTATATTCTGTAAGATGGTGCACATATTCAAATGATATAGTGGGAGAAAGATTATATTTGATCATGTTTAGGATCAATAAACACAAGATTTGGAATCAGAATAAAACCTACAAATACCCATGAAATAATTATTTCAAAAGACATAAGTACTACATAGGAGCACTATATAGGTTATAAAACTAGGGAGATATGGTTTTCTAGTCACTGAGGATGATGATTCATTATTAGTTGATAATGATAAACCTTTTTCATACAAGGAAGTAATAAACATTTAATAAGTTTCAAGGTGGTAAGAATCCATAAATTCTAAAATGTATTTCATATAGAAAAACCAAGTATGGATTTTAGTAGATCCTTTAGTGGATGTAAATCCTATTGAGTGAAAATGGGTATTCAAGATGAAAATGGAAATGGATGGTAAATTCACTACCATTAAGTAATGATTGATTTCTAATGGATTTAAGAAATGTTAATGAATAGACAACAACAAAACCTTTTCCCCAATTTTACATGATTAAATCCATTATAATTATACTTTTCATTAAAGTTTACCAGGATTATTAAATTTTTCAAATGGATTTCAAAAAAAACATCCTTAATAGAAAAATTTGGAAATGGTTATATGAAACAACTAGAAGGGTATGTGAATCCAAAGGATTCCAATAAGGTATGTAATCTACAATGATTTATTTATGGGTTAAAGAAAGGTTCCATATCATGGGAAATATATTTTGATGAAGATATAAGGAAAAATTATTTCATAAATACTGGATGTGAGACTAGTATTTACAAGAGATTTAGTGGTAGTGCATTCATATTGTTAATAGTATATATGGATGATATATTACTAATGGAAAATGTGATACCAGTCATATAGTCTGTTAAGACATGGTTGAAAAAATGCTTCTCTATAAAAGACATAAGTGAAGTAGTCTAGATTCTAGGGATCAAGATTCATAATGATAAATCTCAGAGGATTATTGGACTATGTTAGGGTATATATATTGACAAGGTACTGAAGAGATTATATATAGAAGAATTCAAAAGAGGAATATTTCCATTTTCATATGGTATATATCTCTCTAAGAAGATGTATTCCTATAAACAAAGGGGGGGGGGAGATAATGATCTATATTCCTTATGAATCAGAGAGATGATTTGTCATGTTTTCTAGGCCATATACTAGGTTTTATTTTCCAAACATCTTAAACATGGTAGGATGATATAAAGTAGACCTAAGAGAGCTACATTAGGTGGATATAAATAAAATCCTTAAGTATATGACAAATAATAAGCATATTTTCTAATTCTAAGAATGGGATGCTGAAATAGTCATTAAGGGATATACATAAACTCATTTTGATATAAACTAGAGTGATCTAAAATCATAGTTGGGATATGTATTATATATTAAAATCAGAGCTAAGAGTTAGAGGAGCTTAAGTCAGGGTATTTTGATTCTATAGTAGAGTGATAATGTACTGTAGATTATTATATAGCTAATTATGTTGTGTAGACACATAAATTTTTTAATATGTTTAATACAATTATTAATAGTAATGATGAAATCATACTCTATTGTGATAATACCAAAGTAGTGGTACTTTCCTAGAAACAAATTTCACATTACTAGATAAAGCATATAATTTAGAAGTATCACCCCTGAGGGTTTTTTATCAATGGGGTGAAGTAATAAATGGTTTAACAAAAAGAGTATGTAGAGTAACCATTGAAAATCCTCATCTTAGTAGAATCATGAATATCACGTGGGAGATATTAAACTTAATTTTTTTAGAAGTTGTATCTAGTGAAAGTGGGAATTTTTTTAGTTGGTTCCCTAAAAACATATTAATTTTTACTTTTAATTACCTATATATTTACGGAAATGAATATTTATAAATATCTTATCACATGATGAGTGTTATTTTATGTAACATTAATATGATGTTTTCCTTGGAGTATTTGTCACATCAAAAGATTATAACAGTTCTATTCTATAATGAGAAACTTGAAGCTCTTTGAGAATATTAAAAAATATGTGTCCTATGGTCAGATAGAATCTATCTGACTGAAAAAATAATTATATTTTAATATCATCTGTTGGGGGATTATAACACATTGATACTTCTTCTCATGAATTTATCACTTGGTAATCTCTAAGATGGAAGGTTATAAGGACCAAACTTCTAATAATAATTCTACATGTTATATATTTTATTGGATATTCCCCATATATGAATGTGTGTATTGGCCCTTACAATTGATATTATTATTAATGTATATAATACATCAGGTAGTTTTATGTATTATCAAAAACCATGACAATATATGCTCAGGAAAAAGTAGGATATATTGGGCATGTCATAAGTGACATGACATTGATTGAATAAGTCAAGAAAGCAATTATACCTTTTATTAGCATAAGATGATAACTCAATCCCATTGATTGAAATGGAACTTTCTGATTAAGTCCATGGCCATGGTAGTTTTTTTACAATTTTATTTTAGGTAGTAAAATAAACAAATATCAATCATAGATGTTAATAACACAAGTATGAAACTTTATTAAGGAGACATCAAGAAAAATCGACTATATTACACATTAAGCTTTTATATGAGTTTGTTGTTTTTAAAACATTAACATCTTTATCTATGGGTGACATGATGTGTTTTTAGAAAATAATATTGGAATTTATGAAAGATCACCTAATTCCACTAAGAAAGATGTGTAAAGGGTCACACACTAATTTTATCAACAATCTC
This sequence comes from Viscum album, assembly GCA_963277665.1. Taxonomy (NCBI): domain Eukaryota; kingdom Viridiplantae; phylum Streptophyta; class Magnoliopsida; order Santalales; family Viscaceae; genus Viscum; species Viscum album. The sequence goes on along the minus strand of OY728139.1, from coordinate 1,516,991,246 downwards.
AATTATTTTCTATTTAAATTTGATATTGGAAAAAATATTATTCTTAAGACTAAGGTATAATGATTATACATGTTTTGTTGATTATATATATTCAATCACTAGTTATTTGTTGGGTGGGAATACATGTGATTCAATTATTAATAAATATTTATTCTCCAGTCGGTGAATATAATATTTATTCATTGGATGAATAATATAATTATTTTTATTTAGAATAAATATTTTTTATTGAAGGTTTGATAAATGTCAATGAGGATTAATAGGATGATTAAAGGAGCATACAGAAATGATATATTTTATTAAATATTATTTAAATAAATATTTACTTATTTATTTAATAAATTATATTTAATTATTCACAAGTTATTTAATGTCATGGAATATATTATTTTTAATAATATTATTAATAGACGTAGAGTTTACTAAGAATAAAGAAATTATTCAAGGGACTCAATGAAATTATTAATTTTCTAACCCTAATTATATAACCCAAAGTATATAATTTATAGGGATAAGAAAATTATTATGCACAATATATTATCTCAAAATTGAAGAGAACTATATTTTGAATAATCCCAAGAATGAGAGATGATCCTCACCCACCCTATTAAGACTAAGAGAACAATAGAATGAATTATGTAATCCTAAAGGATTTCTCATTATGATCAATGGTGAATAGTTCAAGGAATTTGGTTCCTCCATGCAAGAACTAGAAGTTTTGTTGGTGAAATTATGAGATTCATAGAGCATGTATCGATACCTATAGAATATTTTTCTTTGGATTATTCATCTGAACAATGACATCATAAGAACATCAATTTAATTGATCACCAAAAACAAAAGAATTATCAAGATGATATAATTATTATGATAAATTAGTAGTAAATTATATGTGAAAATGTCCTCTCTAATATTTTGGGGTTTCATCTTTTTAATTCATTGGATTTATATTTTGAAACCAACAAAATTCATTATTAGACCTGGTCCCAACTACTTCCACTGTACCCCCAAAACCTTCACCATATATGTAATACTTAATGTTTAAACCATGTAAATCCTTCATGTTGTTAACTTTTCTATTTTTGTCTTTATTTTTTTATTTTGTGTATGTGTGAGTTTTGAATCAGTGTGGTGAGTAGTGTGAGGTTGTTCTTCCTATATTTTATTACACTAAATGTCAAAAGAGGTAACTTTATATCAAGGTATTTCTAGATACTTTTCCATTATTATTGGAGTTATAAATGTTGTATTATTTGATTTATTAGTGGTGGTGTTTACCCCCATAGTAATGACCTATAAGAAGAATATAGGGAGATGAAACCCAAATTTCAACAAAATACCATTGAATTACCCTACCCCTTGAATATTTCAATCATCACACCTAATTCCCATCATCGATCCAATGTAGATATGAATACTAAACTGTATATATCGCCTCATGTATCTCTTCATATTACAAAGAGAAGAAAATCATCATGTTCTATACAAAAAATAAAACACTATGGTTGTTAGTCATTGTCAATACACCATTACAACATGACTATGATTGCCATGTCATGATGGCCTAGACTATTGGGGTGGGGGTATCATGATATGACCTTCTCCCACCACCCATGAACCTCCATATTTCTAGACCATTATGTCACGGAACTCTCCATCATGTCATGGACTCTCAACCTTCACCTCATCCTTCTTGTCATGGAATACTCCACCATGTTATGAACATATTTAAAAATAAACACTTATATAAGATAAACTATATGTATGATATATGATTTTTTCATTTTATCTACTCAAGAATGTCACGTCCTGTAGCCCCTTCACTACTCATTACCTTCAGTCATCCAAAATTCATGTTGTGCCATAAACTACTAGAGTATAGTCTTATACATTCCACATTATCATGTAACTAATCCTTATATCATGTTGTGATGATCTTCCTATGATATAACACCATCAATCACCCCAATGTCACCATCCTACGCTCCAATTAGACCAAAATCACTTCTGAAATACCATCCATCACTATCATGCCTTTAGTAGTTGATTTTTGACCCTTCCAGAATAGGGAAATAGTTTAAAATCGATTAATATGCATCCCTAATACTCACTATTCTAATAAAATTGGAAGAAATAAATCCTCAAACCTTCAAGCGATCCGCTATTTTCCACCATCAATCACGCACATCCTGAATACCACTATTATGTACAAATATTTTAACCACAGACCTAGATTCCAATAATTGAATAATTTTGAACAAGAAATGTGAAACCCCTCATATAACACTGTGAAAATTTAGTTTCAAATAATACTATAATTGATATATTGATTTTCATGAAACGCCGAGCTTCAAGGGAATTGCGATATACTACAAACATTTAATTATTTAATTGTGACCATTATAACTTAGTGTTGGCGCCAAAATATTGTACGAAAGGAAGGAGAGAAAAAGAAGCACCGCACGCTACCTCACGAAGCACCGACGCGAAGCACCCCCGAGCATCGCGGTCCCGCGAAGCACTGGAGGCATTACCTCTCCGCGAATGGACTGACGTTCGCAAGCCCGCCGCGAACCACCGGAGGCGGTACCTCTCTGCGAACGGCCTGACGTTTGCGAGCCCGACGCGAAGCAACCGCCGCCCCTTCGGGTCGCATGAGTTCTGCTTCGCGGCGACCCTCGCATATAAATACTGGGTTCCCCCCTGAGCTCAGGAGACAGACAATCCGACCTTTCGGCTTCTCCCCTCCCGAATCGCGAAGCACCCTTTGCCCCAGGAATTATGAACTATGCGAGGAACTTCTCCTTCGCGTGACGCCTTCGCTTTGTCTGGTTTTGAGCCCCTCTTCTGAGAGGGATTCCCTTCGTGAAGCTCAAGGGCATTCACGAAGGAGGGGGATTCCCAAGGGAACTCGGGCAGCCGCGGAGCGTTTATGCTTCGTGAAACACCCATCCTGGACAAGTGATCCCCATGCTAAGGCAAGATCACTACATATCACAAAGCACACTTCCTCGCGGCACCTTGCTTCGTGAGGTACCTCTGCTTCACGAGGCAGTGCTCCGAGAATACTATTCCACTTCGCGAAGAACCCCCCATCCACACCTCTACCCCATGCTCAGGCCAAGGCACTCCACTTCGCGAAGCACACTCCTCTGCTTCGCAATTCCTCTTCCCGTGCGACCCTCCAGGTTTGCACGATGTGATTTCAAAGTCCCACAGACAACATCACCAGTAGCGTTGCTTCACCTAATGCTTCTTCGCATAGGCACGCTAACGACTATCGCTTCTTCGCATAGCCACGCTAATGTCGACCCCTCGATGGTTCGCTCTACGCCCCCCTTGACCACGACCTTACTGGTACCTTCCCCCCCCAAGGAGAAAAGGGTGCCCGTCATGTAAGTCATAGGGGTGCAGAGTGAACCCACTTAGTCTGAGCTGCAGGACGTTAAACTGCCAAGCACCTCATCCTCAACACATGACGTTAAACTATAATCGGGCCCTGTGCTTCGCACGCAGGGTCCCCCCAGCTCGGACATTTTTTACGCCAACCGTCTCCACAGAGACGGGGTCACCCCTTCCACAAGGGATGATATCCTCCTTCTCGGGGTAGCGTATGTCCATGGGAGAAGGGAAACCACCTTGGTGTAATCCCCCTATCCCCTCTTGCGGATGGTAGCACCCATGCACCTCTGTATTTCCCCACTGCCAAGGTCAGTGGAGGGCACGATAGGGAACGAGGCACCTCCCATCATTGGTACCAAATCCCTCTCTCGCCGCGCTTTGCCGCACTTCAGGCCTCCATCCTGGAGTAAGTCCCAGCACTATGGGCCGCCTAACGCGTAAGCCCCTCTTCGCTTCTCACGGACGCACCCTTCGTGACGTGATCGTCAGGTCTCTGCTGCCTCTTGTTTCTCACACCGAGCACGACTCACGTGGGCTTAGAGTAAGCATTGGCCATGAAAACACCTCATCCAGCATGACGTTAAACTGTATGCCCTTGTCCCGCATGACATTAAACTGCACACCCTTTGAACTACGTGGTATTTGATCCATGTCAAGGCATGGTACGTAGGAAGCCTCCCTGAGGTTCAAGCCCACCCGTCATTTATTCATGTCGAGTTCATCCTCGTCCCGCAAGACGTTAAATTGCATCCCAGTCCGACGGAAAACCGTTGTGACTCACCCATTTGAACTACAAGGTCTTTGATCCATGTCAAGGCATGATATGTAGGAAGACCCCCCTGAGGTTCAAGCCCACCACCCATCAGACCAAGGTCCACCTTCACGTCGGTTCGCCGATGAAGCCCCCTTTGAACTATGAGGACTTTGATCCATGTCAAGGCATGGTACGTAGGAAGCCTCCCTGAGGTTCAAGCCCATCTCCCATCGGACCAAGGTCCCTTCCTCACGTCGGTTCGCCGACACCCACCCTCCAAACTACGAGGAATTTGATCCATGTTAAGGCATGGTACATAGGAATCCTTCACGAGGTTCAAACCCACAACTAGTGGACCCCCGGGTCCACATTCACGTCGGTTCACCGATGAAACCCTTTGAACTAAGAGGACTTTGATCCATGTAAAGGAATGGTACATAGGAAGCCTCCCAGAGGTTCAAGCCCACCACCCGTTGGTCATTCCGACCTTCTTCGCATCAGTTCACCAACAACCGAGTAGCCTAGTGTGTAAGCCCCACACCATCTGGACCAAGGTCCCTATTCGCGCCGGTTCGTCGACACATCATTTGAACTACGAGGTCTTCGATCCATGTCAAGGCATGGTACGTAGGAATCCTTCATGAGGATCAAGCCCACCACCATCAGACCAAGGTCTACCTTCACGTCGGTTCACTGACATCATATCGAACTACGTGGACATTGATTCCCTGCCACGGGGATACGTAGGAGGTCTCTTCAAGGATCAAGACCAACTTCACCGTCGCCCTTGCGATGGACCCTTGTCATTCCCCCTCCACTTCATTCATCCATCCATTATCCACATTGATTCTCACCCGGAGCATCATATCTCGGTGAGATCATGTCCTTCCGCTCCTCTTCACAACATTCAGGAAGCCGCCCATGGGTTGGGCCCGATATCGACATCCCTTCAAGGGAAATTCATCAATTTGATTCACTCCAGCTAGTGTTTTGATCAGGCCGGCCTGTCTCCGCTGGACGTTAAACTTGTGACCTACCTCGTGATAAACATGAGATGTCTGAGGAAAACCTCGGATGGCACGCCTTTGGCGTAACCGTCTCTGCTGGATGTTAAACTTGCAGCATACCCTGTGTTAAACACAGGAAGCTGAGGAAAACCTTAGATATATGTCTATGGCATATAATTCCCTGCACTAAATGTGGGATGCCTCGGGCTTCCATGCCCTCGAGAAGTCCCTTGACAAGGGACAAAAGATAGACACACCAGTTCCCCAGCATCCAGACACGCTACTGATGCCTCGACGTGACTAATCCCCTGACTGAAGGTTGCTACCCTGACCGGAACCTTTGGAATGTCCCGATAGAAGCAGTGTAATTAACCAGCGTCCATGGAAACATGGCACTGGGAAGAGTTTCACGAACAACGTATTAAATCTATGAAGGAGACCCGGACTAGGTGATGAGTTCTGAGGAGGAATCCACAGAAGGAAGAAATGACATCCCATCTTCCCGTTTTGATCAAGGAGAAGACGTCCCTGAATAAGGAGCGAATGATTCCCACCTTTGGATGGAAGGAATGCGGGGAACAATGCAACACGTCCTCCTCCACAAACAGACGGATGCGCGTGCGCCCCGGTGAAAGAGTCAGAAATAGAAATGGTGAACCTGACGTGAAGGTTCTTCTCTTCAATGTGGAGATTATTAGCATTCAAGACACCAGTATATTGACGTGTCCCCGGATCCAGATATCCGGCGCCGGGTCCCGCCAAGAAAATGGAAGGCCTGGCGTGAAACTCATCGGAAATTGGGGCAGTAGAACTTGGGGAATTCCGTTCTGAAACCTGTTGGCGTGGATCCTTCTTACAGACATGGAGAATGGAATGACGCTGGGGAACTGGTTGTCAACCCTTTTCCTCACAGTGCTGATGAGTTGATCTCTCCATTTCCCAGGAACCAGGTTGCTGCTATAGAGATGTGATCCCCACCCGCTCTCCTACGCAGGGGAAAGGTCAATACCGGCATAGCCGCCCCGCATGGCTCCACTGCCGCCACGGAAAACTCTACATCTATAAATATGGGGCACCCACGTCCCCTCTCCCCGTCAGAGATCATCCAGCAGAGGGTGATCAACAACCTTGTACACAGGTACGAGGAGGAAGGGGTCATCACAACTCGGGATATGGCCCGCCTAGACCTGGTGGCATCCAGGCCCCGCCGTTAATGCTGCCTTAACAGGCCGCGTAGGGATCCCCCGCTCCCCACCCCAACGTTCAATCGTTTCGGGAGCCTGTCCCCGGAACGCCTCGACGACTCCTCGCCTTATGCTGATGAGAAGGGTGATGTCCGGATCGACCCGCTTAGAGTCCCGATCCGAAGGATCCAAGCAAGGGATCCCATTCAGCCGCGTCAACGCCACTATCCGACTCCGCAGGAAGAGCAGGTAGGTTATGCCCCTGCACCACCTATGCCAGCTCGCCTAACCCGACGTCAGCGCCGGGCCCGGGATGAGGATGCTCACAAAGATACGATGACGTCAATAACTACTGTGGCCCAAGACACCGCCGACGTGCATCATGGAGTTCCTACATACACTGAGAAGGGGAACTCCTTCACCCGACCAGGATCGAGGCCTCAGCCGCCCCACGGGCAGGCTGGGTTGACTCTCGTGGTCACAAGCCCGAGCGATGGTGGCCGCGAACCAATCCGCGGCAATGTAACTCCATACGAAGGTCCTCTTCGTATCACCATTCCACATAGTGTGGGGTTTCCCCGCTCTGAAGGTCGTCACAGAGGTATGCCTCGTGCTACCCACATCCTGAAGGAAGACCCGCCCCGCGGCAGTGACGCTCAGCGCGTAAACCTCTCCCGCGCCCACTATACAGGGTATGGAGTCCCCCCTCTTTCCCCCAACCGCCGATGTGAAGGCACTATCCATCCGGTCCTTCTTCAACATGGGGTCCTCCCTACATCCTCTCTGCAACTGGCGAAGGTCCTCCTCGCCCCGACAACTTGAGGATTGAAGGTCAGCCTCGCTCCGCCCGCACCGTCCATGGAGGTCCTCCCCATGTGCCCTTAGACATTTTCCCTGGTGCCCCTCGCACCCCGGCCACCTAGAGCGGGGGCCCTCTCCGCCACAGAGCCAGCGTCGCCCCAACACTACATATTGAGAATCAACCGTGTCCCGAAGAGCCACCCCGGGGTAGAAGAGCAGGTCGTCGCTGCCACAAGAAGAGTCCTGGGAAGGCCCGGGTGGAGATCGGACCTGCCCGTTTCTCGGACTCTGAAGCGGAATGCGGCTTAGTGATGGAACCTTCTCCCCGCTCCTCCGTGTCAAGAACTGGGGCAGGGACCAGGCGCGTCAGCCTCATTCTCCCAGAATGAGAGGTCCACCGGATTCCTGCCTCCCTCTGCAGGTACATCCAGGAGGAAGAAATCATGGAAATTCCGCAGGTCCTGACTGTGCAATCAACACCGTTGTCACCAGAAGCGCCCTCTACCTCTACCAGAGATCATGGGGAGCTGTTTTAGGGACCAACGACGGCAGAGCAACGGCGTAACCGATTGCCGGTGACCGCGACTCCTATGCCTGAAGATGTGGCTATCAGCCTATCGTATCGTGATATCGTGGTCAGGTCACCTCACTCTTCATAGGGTGGCCCGGAATTCGGCGGCCAGTCATCTCATTCTCCGTATTCTTTGCCGCCAAGTTTACTGTCCCAGAGTTCCACCTCGGTATTGCTACCGGCCCCTCAGCCACCCCCGGTTGACGAGTGGGGCAATACAAGGCCAGACCCCGAGTCCGAACCGAGGAGCTTCTGGAGCATTCTCGCAGTGGATCACTTCCCCGAGAAGTTTTGGCCGACGGCGGCGCCTAACTTTCGCGCACCAGAGTCCTGTACCCCAGAAGAAGTGGGGTGCTTTTGCCGAACCCTATGGGCGACACACTTTCTCCTTCGTTACGAGCAGGTGATGTACCCCAGAAGTCGAGATTACTTTGAAGAAATCGGCGAGGAATGCCGCCTGATCGATTTGGCCGCACTCCCTATGGCCCAGCACCCTGAGTCACCAAGCCGCCAGAGCACCCTTCAACGGAAATGTGTTCAGAGTTTCAAAGTACCCCGCAGAGTCATCAGGGAAGCTACCCCCCATGTGCATGTCCGTGTATGGGGACACTATGCCGCTCTCCTCTTCAGCCCTATCCGACAGCAGCCCGATTTGTTATGCGACATTGAGGACATGCCCTCGAGAGGGGTCGTGGACCACATGGATGACATAGTGGAAAAGGAAGACGAGCTTTAATTTCTCGATGGAGACTTACCCTCCGAGGGCATAACGCCACTGGTGGACCCATCAGGGAGGGTTACCCGTCAGCAAAGGAACTTTCTAGGCCGCCCGGTACCCACCGAGTCGCTGGTACTCATTAGAAATTCCGGTAAGGGTAAGGAGCACGTCAGAACTGTCAAGCACTCCGACCCATCTGCCTCTGTACAGAAGACGGATGAAGATCCCGAGAAGGCCACGTTACGCCAACAGCTTGCTGATCAGAAGAGGCTGGTTGACGAACTCTTGGCCGAGCGCGCAGTAGAGCGGCAACCCGACTATGGTAATCCCAAGTCGGGGCAGCAGGGGAAGGAACAATTTCCCCCCGGTGAGATGCCTTCGGGCAACCCCGATCAGGCTACTTCCACAGACCGGGCAGAAGCCGGAACTTACGGAAAGAGGGAACGATATGTCTTGCCATTCCCACCTGAACGACGAGGCAATCTACAGAATCCATTCCGGGTTCCCCCAGTCGCCCCACAGGCCATTCCGCTAGTCGCTCCACGAGCCGCTGAAGCCATCTACCATATCGAAGGACCCGACAACGCACTTGTGATTAGGGATCCCCGTCAAGACAGGGACCCCCACCCGGATGATCTTATAGCGGCACTCATCGCCCACCTCGAAGCATTGGAAACGCGGCAGGTGGCGGTCCCACCAGATGGCAAGCCATATCCCGTGTGGGTAGATGATATGCCCGCACCCCCGGGATTTGGGAATCCCACTTTCTCACCCCTCAACGGGACAAGGGACCCACCACATCATTTGGACCACTTTTCTTCCAAGTGTGGCTCCATGCTGGGGACTCCGGCCCAGCAAGAAGCCGCCAAGCTCCGATGTTTCATGGAGACATTGGAAGGTCCCACATTCATCTGGTACAGCCAGATCCCTATCAGATCGGTGACCGGTTGGGAGGATCTCCGACCGCAGTTCCTATACTAGTTCAGCTTCACCACATAGAAGACCAGCATTGCAGACCTCTTCAAGTCCAAGCAAAGGCCTGATGTGTGAGTCAAATATTTCATCGCCCGGTGAAATGGACTTACATACTCCCTCAATATGCCACTGACTCTAGAGAAATTACTGACGATGTGTATAGGGAATGTTAAAACAGAGCTGGTACCTTCCCTGATTACCCAGAAATACCCTTGAGGGTTCCGGGATTTCTAAGATAAGGCTCAGCGCCTTGAGTAGGCTCTGCAACAGGCTATTCAGGCACGTTCGTTGCCCCCTATGATCCCATCCAGGAGAACTGCCAGAGTAGAACCCGCTGTGGTGGCCCAAATAGAAGCCCCCAGGCAGCTGGAATTACTGCCAGCGGCACCAGCCCTGCAACCCCGCAGAGGTCCTCCACCTCAAGCGCAGGCTCCTGCCCAGCAGCTACCTCCTCAGAACTGACAAGTTCCCCCACGCAATGCACCACCCTCACCTAGGTGATATGATCAGGAGCCGCCTCCTTGGAAGGCCCCTTCGGCCCCTCGTCAGGGCCAGGCCCCTAGGTCCCCATATCTGGAAAGAAGGCACCAGACTTATTCATTCATTGAAAATCAGGTCCCTAGCTACTTCCAAAGTTCTCTAGAGAAAGGGATTGTGAGCCTGCCCGACTGTAGAAGGCCAGTAGAGGCGAATCTCACCGATCACCGCAACTACTGTCCTTATCATCGGATTCTGGGGCACACCCTCAAGCAATGCTATGTGTTTAAAGACTGGCTTCAAGACCAGGTCAACAAAAACATAGTCAGGTTGGGCCCAGCACCAACACAAGTAGCATGTGTCTTTGTAGGGTCAAAGATTGGTAGCGATAGCAAAGGTGAGTGGAAGAAGGTTCCCAGCTGTGGGTCCTAGAAATACGACGACTGGACGGCTCGAAAAACCGTCTCCCGTGCCCATGGTATCATCCAGTCATGCCTGAAATAGCTAGAACCTTCAGACAAAGTTTCCAGTACCTCTGCATCTCCTTCACAGTCGACCTCTTCCCAAAAGGGCAAGCAGCGACGATGCAAGAATAAACAACGTGCTTCGCCAGTGCCATCGTCATCCCGCACTCTTGGCAACTTTATACCCCTGAAATGGGGATTCCTCCCAGAATCCGCCCGGTAGTGGATGAATCATCGAGCGAAATCCAGGGGTATGCTTCGGTTAACACCATAGAGGTGGTAAAGCCATATATGACCCCGAACGAGGGAGAACACCAGGCGAACCCCTCTAACGTTTCCAGCCAACGTCAACGTCAGCAGAACCAAAACCAAGACGGTCATTGAGGCACATCAGCGGGAACTTTTAGTCAGGCTGTGCACACGACTGAAACCAGACAGCAGGCTCAACACAGATATCAGCACGCGCAGTCCCATCTGACACCCTCATCTCCACCTCCACCGCCGTTTGTTCTACTAGATCAAGCAGGGCTACCTCTTCCGCACCACAGTCAGTCTTTCCCAGCTAAGGGCCAGTCTCCACTATCCGATCCTAGTCCGACAACTACTCTCCATGATTTAACTAGTAGGCAACGGGATATACCCAGCACTAGCAAACCGCCGGTTCAACCGACAGGACCTGCTATGCCTCCAACTGCCGAACGACTTCTTGTAAGCAGAGGTTCACACTTGGCACGAATGTATGACGACCTGAAGCACCTGGCCGGTATTCCATCAATTCTTTCTATCCTTGAGGCCCTTCACCTATCGTCTGAAATGCGTGAAGCACTTTCCGAGGCCCTAAGGAGCCCCATCCAGTTTTAGACGGAGGTGGCGGCCGCAGAAGCCTTCCATGCCAAGGAAATTGAGAACGCCGAATGTCAGGCGGTTATCTCGTTCTCCGGTGAAGATGAGGAACCTCCTATACAGGGGATTATTCGCCCGCTGTACATCACTGGCCACTTCAATGGTGTGGAAGTCTGCCGCTGCCTCTTCGACACGGGTTCAAGAATCAACCTAATTCTAACTCGAACATTGCAAAAGCTGGGTCTTTCTAAAGATGATTTAACTCCCTATGACCTCGGAATCCAGTGATACGACAGGACCGAGAAAACCCAAGTCGGAAAGATCCGCCTGAAGACTCAGTTCGGTGGCTTAATTGCCAGCACCAAGTTCATGTTCGTCTCTCAGGACACCACCTACAACGCATTGATGGGTAGGACATGGCTCTATCTACACGCATCAGTCCCTTCGTCGTATCACCAGTGCCTCAAATACTCCCTCAATGGTTGAGTAGGCATGCTCTAAGGAGATGCGTCTCCTTTCGCCTCTTGTGAGGCCCGCTATCTGGATGCTGATTATTACAAGAGTAAGGATAATTAAATCCTAGTAAGTAAGGATAAACCAGCCCCGGTCACAAGTGATCCCTGGGCAAGCATTGATGACACCTATATCCTCCCGATCCACCGATTGGAGGCCAAGACCCCCGACATGGGGCAATGTTTTGTTATTTCAAGTATGAAAGGAAGGCATGTTCCCATGTCCAAGCGACGGTGGAAAATCACCTCATACTCCTACACCAACCAGGCTCAGGTGATCCCGGAGCCTCCTACTCATGCGCGGTACCAGGATGTCAAGATTATGACAATGGCAGTATGTCATACATGTCTCTTCCACCAGGCTGGAATCAACCGACTCAGGACGATGCGTCACCACTTCTTTGATATCATCAAACGTGGCCACTTAGGCCGAAGGCCAGATGGGATAGGGTCGTATGACTTCATTTCTATGGTCTCAATGGAGAGTGAGCCTCCTGATATGATGACCACTGCTGCCCAAGATGGCACCATCTGCACCTCAGGCTTTGATAGCCTAGAAGTATCTCCTGTTGCGGGAAATCCCCCCACGGGTGGAGAGGAAGACCTGGAGGATACTCCCCCTGCCTTTGAGGAAGGCATCTCTACCACGGTTGATGAAATGGTACAAGTGAACCTTGGTAGCGAGGCAGATCTGAGACCCATATTGATCAGTGTAGCCATGTCCCCCAAGGAGCAGCAATAGTACGTAGAATTTCTCAAACAACACTGTGACGTGTTTTCCTGGAGTTATGGTGAGATGCCAGGACTAGATCCTCAAGTAGTCGTTCACCGTCTGGGACTCCCGGCAAACCATCGTGGGTTTAAGCAGCCTCCCAGGAAGATGTACCCTTCTCATGGTGCTATGGTTGAGGCCGAAGATGACAAGCTTATCAAATACATCTTCGTTAAGGAAGTCCCATACCCCAAGTGTCTTGCTAACATTGTGACAGTCCAGAAGAAGAATGGACAAATCAGAGTCTACATCGACTTTCGTGACCTTAATCGCCACTTCCCAAAGGATGACTTCCCCCTCCCGGTGACTGAGTTATTGATTGACTCCACGGCCGGGTTCCAAGCTCTCTCTTTTAGGGATGGGTATTCCGGGTACAACCAGATCTAGATGGCCCCCGAGGACGAGGAGTCCACTGCCTTCAGGTCTCCCCAAGGTACCTTTTGCTACCAGGTTATGCCCTTCGGCTTGAAAAATGAAGGTTCCACTTATCAGAGGGCCATGCATCACATATTCAAGCCAATTCTCGAGACGTTGCTGGAATGCTACGTAGAATACCTAGTGATCAAATCATGCTAGCGCCAGGACCATCTCAAAGACCTTGAGAAAGTGTTTGGTTTCCTCCGTTCCCATCACCTGAAGATGAACCCGTTGAAGTGTGCCTTTGGGGTCACCTCTAGGAAGTTTCTTGGCTTTGTTTTTAGATACCGAGGCATTGAAATCGACCCAGAGAAGATCAAGGCCATCAGCCAAATGCCTACCCTGAGCAATATTCAGGAACTTTGAGGTCTCCAAGGCCACTTAGCCTATATACGCCAATTCATCTAGAATCTGGCTGGAAAGTGTAAGACCTTTTCACAGCTCATGAAGAAAGGCGCCACTTATGAATGTGATGAGGAGTGTCGGACCGCCTTCGAGGAAATCAAGCAATATCTGCTACAACCTCTAGTTTTGATGCCACCTGTTTCTGGAAAGCCGCTGGTCCTTTATGTGACCACCCTAGAATGGTCCCTCAGCGCACTTCTCGCCCAGAATAATAACGAGGGTACTGAGAACAATCTCTACTATCTCAGTCGCATGCTTCTCGATACGGAGGTCAGATACTCCCCTATCTAAAAGAGCTTCCTTGCGCTCGTCTTTTCCATACAGAAGTTGTGGCATTACCTACAGCACCATGAGGTACAATTGGTCTCTCGGGTAGACCCACTGAAGTACATCCTGAACCGCCCCATGTTGACCGACTGACTAGCGTGGTGGGCAATGATTCTCCAGCAGTTTGATATCAGGTTCGTACCTTAGAAAGCCATTAAGAGACAGGCGTTGGCAGAATTTTTAGCCGCCCACCCAACCTCTGCGGATCAGTCCTCGGACCTGGATTTTCCTGATGAGGCGATCCTCTCAGTCGATCATGCCATCCCATGTTGAAAAATTCACTTCGACAGTGCCTCCCGGAGCCCCACCGGTAGGAGGCTCAATGATCCTAATCTCAACAGAGTGGGCCTGGGTATCGTATTCACTACCCCGGTGCAAGCCATCCTACCATACTCGTTCCTATTGTCAGAAGGCTGTACCAACAACGAGGCAGAGTACCAGGCTCTCATCACCGACCTCAAGTTGGCCCTTGAGATCAATGTGCCCCATCTACATGTGAAAGGAGATTCCGAGCTGGGAATAAAGCAGGTCAATGGAGATTATGTCGTTAGGAAGACAGAGCTTGTGCCATTTCTAGAGAGCACCCTCCGCCTAATGGCCTAGTTCCCCTCTCGGCCAGAGGTCAACCATGTCCCTCGGTCACAGAACGGTCGAGTTGACGCTTTGGCCGGCTTAGCAGTGTTGCTCGCGGAACCTGATAAAAATGATTTGATCATACATGTGGCACACCAGAGAGTCATTTCCCCCGTCACCCAAGAGGACAATGATGGCCTGCGGGTAAGTCATCTCACCACCGGGACCTCTACGTCAGGGGTCCCAAGTTTGTCGAACACAGTGGTTGAAGTCACTCCCGACTGGAGGGCACCTTTTGTCGAGTATCCCTAAAATGGTTGCCTCCCAGACGACCGGGCCGAGCGTGAGCGAATCTGACGCCGTGCACTGGAATTTACCCTCCAGAGTGGTCCCAGTCTTGAGTAGATCCTCTATAAGCGGAGCTTCGATGGCGTTCTCCTCCGTTGCATTCAAGGAGTAGAGATTCCTCAAGTTATGCAGGAGGTCCACACCGGTTCCTGTGGTGCCCATCAAGCCGGGACGAAGCTGTCCCATCAAATCCGGAGGCTGGGGTACTTTTGGCCCTTTATGATCCACGATTGTATCGGGTATGCCAAGAGATGCCATGCGTGCCAAGTTCACGCCAACTTCCTGCATCGGCCTCCGGAGCCTCTCCACCCCACCAAGTACTCTTGGCCATTTGTGGTTTGGGGACTTGATGTAGTGGGACCATATCCACCGACAACAGCTCGCCAGTGTAGGTTCATCCTGACTGCTAGAGATTTCTTTTCCAAGTGGGCAGAGGTAGTTCCACTCAAAGAGGTCAAGGCCCGTTCCATCGTCGACTTTGTGATCTCCAATATTATCCACCGGTTCGGGGTACCTCACACCGTCCTCACTGATAACGGTACCAACTTTCGAGCGGCTGAGCTGAAGAAATTGTACGCCAAGTATGACATCCATTCGAACCATACCTCCTACTATCACGCGTAAGAAAACGGACAGATCGAGGTGTTCAACAAAACCCTCTCTAACATTCTGCAGAAGATGGTTGGTCAGAACAAGAAAAGTTGGCCGGACAAGCTCCCCAATGCCCTCTGGGATTATCGGACGACGACTCGCAACTCTACCCAGGTGACCCCATATTCCCTGGTGTATGGGGATGAGGCCGTCCTACCCATTGAGATCCAGCTGCCATCGTTATACACTGCAGTCTATGACTAGAAGGCGCCAGATGAGGTGGCCGAAATCCATCTAGCTGAATTAGAAGCACTGGACGAGAACCGGCTTTGTGCCCTGCACAATCTAGAAAGGCATCAGAATAAGATAGCAAGGGACTTCAACAAGAAGGTTCGCCTCCGTTCTTTTCTACAGGGCGACCTAGTGCTGGCCCTTTGAGCTCCAATGATCCCCGGTAGGAAACCGCCCAAGCTATAACCCAAATGGGAAGGGCCTTATATCATCCATAAGGTTTACCCCAACCAGGCGTACTCCTTGGCGACCACGTATGGTGAGCGCGTAACTCCTCCCACCAATGCCAGTTTCCTCAAGCAGTACTTCGCCTGATACTGTATGGTCCAACACGAGATTAAACTGTATGGTCCAGCAGGACCTTAAACTGTATGGTCCAGCACGACCTTAAACTGTATGGTCCAGCACGAACTTAAGCTGTATGGTCCAGCATGACCTTAAACTGTATGGTCCAGCACGACCTTAAACTGTATGGTTCAACACGACCTTAAACTGTATGGTCCAGCATGACCTTAAACTGTATGGTCCTGCACGACCTTAAACTGTATGGTCCAGAACGACCTTAAACTGTATGGTCCAGCACGACCTTAAACTGTATGGTCCAACACGACCTTAAACTGTATGGTAAAGCATGACCTTAAACTGTATGGTCTAGCACAACCTTAAACTGTATGGTCCAGCACGACCTTAAACTGTATGGTCCACCACGACCTTAAACTGTATGGTCCTGCACGACCTTAAACTGCACCGCCGTCCTGCAGGACGATAAACTGCAAAATGGTCTGAGCTCTATTACCTTAAACTAAGATCTCCCCTCGTCCTTACTGCACGACATTAAACTGCAAGCCAGTCAGGCCTTCCTGACCGAGGCCCAGCCTCAGCCCCCTTGGCCTCCTCAGGCCCCCGACCCCCGTCCTTACTGCAAGACGTTAAACTGCAATCCAGTCAGGCCTCCATGACCAATGCGCAGCCTCAGGCCCCTTGGCCTGCGTCGACTTAGACTCTCCTATGGGATTGTTCGGTGTGGGGTGGGATTACATCCTCATTCACTTCGGGTTACCCGCCGTACCGTACATATACCCAGTTGAGACACATTTCTCATCTAGAACAACGTTGAAATGCGCTTCAAGAACTACGTGTGGATTGATTCCCATCTTAATGGGATACTTAGGAACTCTCAGACGCCTCGTCTTGAGCCCATCCCCAAGCTATTCTCTCCCACTATCCCCACTGGGAATAGTTTCCTTGGAGGATCCTTGCATAGCGAGGAGTGGGCTTTCTTAGCCCCGCTCATACAGCCCCGCTCATACAAGGATTTTAAGGGTTGCACCATTTTCCCACTCCCATTCTTCTATCCCCCCATGTCCTCACCGCATGATGTTAAAATGCATGGCCTTCAAGAACTACGTATGGCTTGATTCCCATCCTGATGGGATACGTAGGAACGCCCAGACATTTCGTCTGTTGGGCTAGTCCAAAATCCAAAATCTTCCCCTCGGGTCAAGACATATGGAAAGGTGCACACTTCCGCCCCAACTCACGTCAAGAAAGTCTCTACCCAGCTGCATGTCCACCCTGGAGATGTTCGCCTCATTTGTGGATGGATACAGCTACGTTTCACCCACTCCTTGACTGGGATTCCATCATCTTTCACACCTGGAGGGACCCCCAAGAGTGGCCTGGAAACTACGCCCAAGGGCTCTCCTACCGACACGGGCCAACGCCCCTGGGGGTTTCCGAAAAACAAGCCGATACAAGTCCAGCGTTGTGAATTTGGTCAATGGTCTATGCTCATTTGTTTCTCCCATATCGGGTCACCATAGGGATGCTGTGTTTCAAACATGGTCAACAGTGTCCTGGATCTTCGGGTCCTCCCCGAGATATCCCAAACATCGAGTGCAATGATTCATTCTGCCCCATCCGGAAGTGACAAACTTCCCTTCGGGTGGTGCCGACGGTCGGGCCCATGGACCCGACTCCCATATAAAGGAGTGTACGATGTGGTGTGGGACTATGTCCTCATTCATGGCGGGATCATGTACCATGCTGTACACTTCCCCTCATGAGGCCCAGCCTCAGGCCTCTCAGCCTTTTTGGGCCCATGACCCTTGTCCTCACTGCAAGACATTAAACTACAAACCAGTCAGGCCTTCCAGACCGAGGCTCAACCTCAGGCCCATTGGCCTTTTCGGGCCCCGTCACCCAACTTCTTACCCAGAG
Source organism: Viscum album (assembly GCA_963277665.1). Classification (NCBI taxonomy): domain Eukaryota; kingdom Viridiplantae; phylum Streptophyta; class Magnoliopsida; order Santalales; family Viscaceae; genus Viscum; species Viscum album. Next base: position 1,516,973,594 of record OY728139.1, on the reverse strand, counting down.
TGTATGGGGTGGTACGCGGTTATGCCCTCATCCACGTCGGGTTGTCCGCCGTACTGTACAGTTCCCTTTCCTTTTCCTGGGGGTATCTTACTCCCTCACCCCATCCCGCATGACGTTAAACTGCATCTAGAGAACTACGTATGGCTTGATTCCCATCCTTATGGGATACGTAGGACCACTCGAATATCTAAGCTTCGGGTCCTGCCCCGTCTCTGGGGAAGCTCTATCCCACCTCGACTCCTCGGCCTACTCGTCCTCCACGAGGGGATTGTATGGTGTGGTGCAGGATTATGCCCTTATTCAAGTCGGTCTTGTAATGACCACGTCATGTACCTATCATTCTCGAGCTGTTTTGTCGACCTTTCCCAATGGTTCGCCAATGTGCCTACAGGTACTCCAGTTTATTACCTAGAATTCCAGACTTTACTTGGACACATCCGCACCCACTTTCCAGGATTTTTGTATCCTTGCATCAGGGCTTCCATAATCTTTCACACCCGGAGGGACCCCCAAGAACGGCCTAGAAACTACGCCCAAGGGCTATCCTACCGTTATAGGCCAACTACCCCAAGGTTTTTGGACAACGGATCGATAAAAATCTCGCGTTGCGAATTTGGTCAGCGGTCGATGCTCATTCGTTGTTCCCACCGCAATCTAACGCGATATGGAGACCGAGTTTCCCCCACGGTTAACGTTTATCCTCCATCGCCATGCCAACCCCATTAAGCCCAAAATGTCGGTTACATGATTCACATCCTTCTCCATTCTCATCATGTCTAGGCGGAGTTTCGAAACTCTTGGTACTATTCCTCTATGCACGTCTACGCGTAAGGGGAACAAAGCCGTGTCAAAGGCGTCTTTCGGGGCTCTTCACCGACTCCCCCTAGTTGGATGTTTCGGGTATTGCGATAAGGATCTTCCCGCCTTGTTTCCCACATTGAGTTTAGCTCACGTGGGCTTAGGGATCGGGTCGAGGTCTGCGCTTACCTGGAAAGGTATCATCCAACCATGGTCCGAGCTCTAAAGACCATAAACTAAGATCTCCCAAGAACTAAGTCCGACTTGATTCCCATCCTCATGGGGTACATAGGAATTCCAAGACCTCCTATCTTTGGGTCCATCTTGAGTTCAGCGTCCTGCCTTCGGGACCCTGACTACGGGACTGTGTGGTGTGATTTGGACTCCAAGTCCTCATCCATGTCGGTTATGTCGCACGACACCATACACATTCCCCTCCTAGCATCGTCTCTACTACGTCTGTGCTGCATGAAGTTAAAATGAATGCTTGGTCCTATCATGCGACCCTAAAACTGTGACATTATCGTCCTGGCCGCACGAAGAAAAACGAAACTGCATTGTGTTGACCTCGTTGTAGGGGACATCACATTGGGTATTGGTCACGTTCCATGCCATTTTTCAATGCCTATCACGGCTTGATTATTATGGCGACACCAGGTATTTCTGCCCTAGGCTTGTCGCTTCCAAAAAAAAAACCACTCACCTTAAAGGACAAACAAGATTTATCAAATTCTGCTTCTTTTAGTGCAAGGGCCATGCCCGCACTCCCCTTTTTCCCTGGCACTGGTATCTTACCATGCCACCTTTCAGAACTACGTGAGGCTTGATTCTCATCCTTATGAGATACGTAGGAGCACCCGTGCACTTCCCCGCAGGCCCAACCCAACCTTTGTGTTCGGTCCCTCGACTCGAGCATTTCCCCAGAGAACACATGGTAAGTAGGGCTTAGGCCCTCATTCACGTCGGGTTTTGTAACAGCCTTGCCATGTGTCCCCTACTCCCCTTACCCATTCATGGTCCGAGTTCTATGACCATAAACTAAAATCTCTCAAAAACTACGTGAGGCTTGATTTTCATCCTTATGAGATACGTAAGAGCGCCCGAGCATTTCCCCGTGGGCCCAGCCCAACTCTCGTCTCCGATCTCTCGACCTAAAACAATCCGAGAAGCACATGGTAGTCGGAATGGCGGTTCTCATCCATGTCAGGTTTTATTAAATACCCGTCAAGTGTCTCCTGTGCTTCCTCCTACCCACGGTCCGAATTTTACGACCCTAAACTAAGATCTCCCTATGGGAAAGGACTCTGCTCCCCCTATCTAATATGTCTCGTTTTCGTATTCAGATGTGTTTTGAAAAAGAGCTCGAAGTGTGGGATTTTCATAGGGACATTCCCCTCATCCCATGACCAAGCTTCGTGAGCTCGCTATTTGGATCCTCATCCTCTTCCACATCCAAAAGGACCCTCAAACGACATGGATACTAGGCTTAAGAGCTCTCCATGGATGTTGGACCTAAGGGCCCTCCAATCATTTCGGGCCAACATCCCTACGGATCTCTGACAACATTTGTGACATGGTCCCATGTTTCGAACATGGTCAATGGTCGACCCTCATTTGTCTGTCCCCATTTTAGGCTAACACGATATGGATGCTACGTTTCATCCACAGTTGAAAGTTATCCTCTATCGTCATGCCGCCGTCATTGTGATCCAAATCTCGAGTGACATGATTCACACATGTCCACTTCCTCATGTTCAAGTGGAATTCTAATATATTTGGCTCTATCTCTTCGCGCATGTGGGTGCGCTACATGGTCGTGTTAGTGTTTTTGGGCTGGTATTCACCGAGAATCCCTTCGCCCTAACCCCCCCACTTATGTGTTGGGAAAGTCCCACCACTACTTCTTGTTTCCCACACCGAGCATGACTCACGTGGGATTAGTTGTTTTGGCAGGATGTGTACCAACACGGCCAGGCTTCTCAATCGTCCCGCATGACGTTAAAATGCGCTTTCAGAACTACGCATGGCTTGATTCCCATCCTCATGGGGTACGTAGGAATGCCCGACCGCTCTGCTTCGGGCCCAGCCTAATCCTCACTCTTGGTCCCTCGACCTGGAGAGTTTCCTCCGGGGGTATGTGGTGTGATTCAGACTCCAAGTCCTCATTCACGTCGGTTTCATAACTACCACACCATATGCTCCCTGGGATCTTCTCTTTCACTCCACGTCCTATCATATGACGTTAAACTACAAGAGTCCATATGACCTCAATGCATGACACTAAACAACGGTTTTACCCTGAACAAGTTCAAGATGCCCCATGTTAATCATGGGATGCACTAGAGCCTCTGCCAGAGAGGATTTCACCTGTTAGTGTTGGTCTATGACTACACTGTGCTTTCAGAACTACGTGCGGCTTGATTCCCATCCTCATGGGATACGTAGGGACACCCTAGTATTTTGCCTAGGGCCCAACCCATAAGAATCATGAATCCTATCCTTCCCCTTTTCGGCCCCCTTGGCCGGACCCCTTGCTAGAGAGACCCTGTGCAAAAGAAGGAAGGATCCATAACCAAACCGACACGCCCATCTAGCGTGTTCCCGCTACGGAGATGTAATTACATGAGTGTTGGATTCTATTCGGACAAACCATTACTCCATATTCTACGCTTTGCGTGCCCCTTATTCGGACCCTCACCCCCTTTCATGTCTGAAGGGACCCCCTAACGGCCTGGTCTCATGCCGCATCGGCTCACCTACCATCCTGGGCCAACGTTCCGGAAGACTGGTCATGTTTGGAGGGACCCCCTAACAGTATGGATGCTCGACCCAGGGTCCGCCAACTATCCTGGGTCAACATCCCGAAAGATTGACCGACAACATTTGTGACATGGTCCCGTGTTTCGAACATGGTCAACGGTCGACCCTCATTTTTTGTCCCCATTTCAGGCTAATGCAGTAAGGATACCGCTTCTCCTCCATGGTTAACAGCTATCCTTTATTGTCACGCCATCCCCACAATGCTCTGAATCTTGGGCATCGTAATTCAAGCGTCCTGTTTCCATTTGTTCGGACCGATTTCAGTTCCCCTGGCGTTGCACTTTTCGTGTATGAGGGCACAATGAAGAAACGGTAATTCAGCTGTTTTGGGAAATTTCTTCTCCGACCAAGCTTCTCCCATATTTTAGAAATCCGGACTGGTAATCCAAATCCTGGATGCTCGGAGCTTGGTCTCCACTCCTATGATTGGTGGGACGAGAATGAAACTATCTCCTATTTCTCACATCGGACTTGACCCACGTGAGCTTGGGGAATTATCGCCGAACGTCCGGCAAACACTGTAGGGATGTAACGAACCGATTCAAACAGTGGAAATCGTGCATGCTACCACATTCAAAATAATGAAGGAATAAATTGAAGCGTGAAAGTACCAATAAAATTTCTTTAGTTTGTTACAGTACCCGGGGTTCGACTCCCCCCATGGATGGGTTGACCCCATCAAAAGAGAATTACAGCTCCGCCACCCTTCGGCTTGTGGCGTCCAAGACTTGCTGCCACTGACTCAGCTCCTGCTCCTCCTCAGCAGCAGCGGGGCGCAGTTCGTCAGCCTTGGCTCTGGCCCTCTCTACCCCAGCCTGAATGGCAGCCATCTTTCCAGAAGCCTGCCTCATATGCTCCTCTTCCTTTGCTAGCTGGGCCTTCAACCGTGAGATCAGCTCAGATTCTACATTAAGAGAGGCTGAGTGCTCATCTGCCTGGGTCTACAGCTGTTGAACCTCGCTTTTAGCCTCTTGTAGCTTCTTGATGTTTGTCGCCTTCATCCGCTGCCAGCCCACGCTGAGTCCACGATCATTGTCCCGGATCTTCTCAGCCATAAGATCTCAGACGAGCGCGTGAGGATGTTGGGAATCCACTCCCCCAGAGCACAGTTCGCGCAGCCGCAAGTGAAGTATGTCCATTTCGTCCAACCACAGCGCTTGGGTGGTTTCCTTGATGAAGCGCATGATTAGATTCCACGATCAGTGGCAGACTATGCTGCTGTCTTCCTCGTCGGAGGCCGTTTTGTCCCAGTCTGCGCGATTGGCAGGATCGTATGCAGGATACGCCCGCAGGAAGTCCTCAGCAGGATCTGCATCTGGCGTTGAATCTGGCGTGACATCTGGCGCTGAAGCAGGCGTGACAGGACTAGGACCGTCCGGTCGATCCTCTTCATCAGAGTCCACCCCAATGACCTCGGGAACAACCCTACTGGTGGCCCTGCCAGTGATGATGTGTGTTGCAGCTCAGGGAGATGGGGGACTATCGCCACCATCACCGGCATGCCCCTAGGAGGGATGCCACCAGACATCCCGACTAGCCTTGCCGTAGCAGCCCACGCCAGTCGGAGAACTGTACGACAGAGAGGGACATAAACATTAGTTGGCATAGTCTACATACGACGACAAGGAAACCGGTAGAGGAAACTTACAGAGATCGACCTCCTGGTGCTACTCTTGAGCCGATACTGACGGGACCCCGAGGTGAGGCCCTCCGTATACTGTTGGAAGGTCTAGAGGTTCCGGAGGAGCCACCTCGGGTGCTCTGGTCCCACCAGACGTGGAACTGGATGCAACCAAAGGCGTGGGTTCTGAAGGTCCTGCATCATCACCCGCCGATGGGAGAGAACGAGGCCTGCGAACAAGTTCCTCCTGCATGGCTCAAACATCGGTGAGAAGTCCATAATGGACCAAGAACGGACCATGAGGAAAGAAGTTTGGAATGCTACCTCGAGAGCCTCTGTGAAATCACCTAAATCTGAGCCTTGATCTCCGACCTCGCCCTCCTCCAACGAGCTCCCTCCTCCAGCCTCATCCTCCCGAGAGGAGTCCTCTGATTCTTCTGGTAGGGGGAAGCGCTCCCTCAGATTGGAAGCTGACAACTGTGGGGGGACCGTTCGATCCAGCAGTACCCTCACCCGGTCTGTCATTGGGCGAGGGACACCACTGGAGTGAACATAATCCTCCAAATCATCTAAGTATTGCTCTTCCTCTGCTGGAGACGCCATGAAACTAGCCCGGACTGGGCATATGCCCGACAAATCCACCCCGAGGCGATTCAAGTGCACCCATATCTCGGGTGGACTGAGGAATTGCTGGTTGACATCCAAAATTTCCCAGGCCTCTGGGAAGACGACGTCCTCTGCTATGTCGATATGACGCAGCCGCTTCCCTGGAGCCTGAGTGGATATCATATGAAATCCCCTCGATGGTCGCCCCTCCGGATGGCCCTGCTCTTCCGGAATCACCGGATCCTCCGCTGCTGCCACACCCTCGGCCGGTGCGGGTCTCGCCGCCATGGAAGCCCCGCCACCGTGAGAGGCCGTAACTGCCCTCCGACCCCGACCTTGGGATAGAGGAGGCCCACCATCGCCAACCCGAATAGTTGGTTGCTTCAACATCTCCCCTGGGTAAGCAGCCTCCCAACTAATGGCATACTCCCTCACCAATCCTAAAGCAGCGGTGGATGGAGGCAATGCCATTCGCATCTTCCCATCTTCCCGTGTGAACATGAGCCACAACTGCCTCAACACACATGGGTGATCCTCGTGACGCACCTCCCATTAGACCTGCGGGGTCATCCGTTGGAGGCACCAGAACTGCCTCGCAAACTGATGCGGGGTGTACGGCTCGCAGAGCGGCTCACGATCCACTCGTGACACCAAAACTCCTCCCCGAAAGGCCAAGAGGTAAGCCTGGTGCTCTTCCATTCCCCGCCGGTCGTCAGTGAGTATCCCCGTCGACAATGGGAAGGGGTGGAAATTAAATTCATCTGCCCTCCACACTCGGTTCAGCACCGTGGGCACGATTAATTTGAACGAGATGCTCCCAGACGCATTCAGGATGGAGGGGCGGAAGTTTGATCCCGACAGCGAGATAGGGTTTGTATATTCATAGATCCCCCTGATGTGCACCGCAACCCACCCATACAGAAGGTGGAAGGGCCCACATATCCTTGGCGACTTCTTGCCCTCGCTAATGTGCCACATCATTCTGTACAGCTTGGCGATCATGGGAATCACCAGATTGACCCGCTGCCCCATGGCCAGCATGGACGCCATGATAAACTAGCTGGGCCACACCCCCATGCTGGTATCCCTCACCGGTAGTATCCAACCGCAGATGAGAGCTACAATGAATGCTTCCAGCCTGACTATCGGCTGTTGTTCAGTGCTGACACTGAAACCCCAAGTATTCCATTGGCTGTCCTCTAAGACCCGCCAATACAAGTGCTCTTTACCCCGTTGGGCCGCCCTCGGACAAGTTCAAGGCCTCAGAGGGAACTCTCGATTTTATGGGAAATTCAGGAAGCACTTGAACCACTTCTTAAAGTGGACATCTCTCACTGCCTCATTGTCCTCTCTAGGGACGAGTGCCATTAGCGCCGACACCAGTCGCAGTATTTGCTCTGTATCCTCCCACGTGCTCATGACGGAGAGAAACTCATCATACATGTCCCCTAAGATCGGAACCCCCGAAATCTAGTGGACATCCCACAGGCTGATGCCCACCTCCCCGTGGTGCAGGTGAAAAGTATTGGTCATAGATGACCATCTGCTCAGCAATTCTGGCATCAGTTGTTTTGGTTGGTAAATGTGGAATTGGGAGGCCCATGCCACCTCATATAAACCCACTCTTCTCAGATCGGCCCCAAACTCCTCGCATGAGGCGCCTACCCAGTAGGCCCAGGCCCAGTCATCCGTAAAGTTGCCGCCCTGGTGCAGGTCCCACTCATCGGACCACCCCTTCTTCGGATCCTGCAACGCCGCCTTCAGCATGGTACGGTACAGAGGAGGGAATGTCTCCGGTTGTAGTGGCTTCCCATCAATATTGTTCACATGGTTGTAGAGACAGTTGGTGGTGACGGGTGTGAAGTCCTCCCGCGCATGACCATCAGCCGCCCTGAACAATTGGTGCTGACATGCCGTGCTCCTAAACCAGCAACCTGGTTTGTCCCTACTCGCCTCAGGGATGAAGACGTCATACCTCAGCCCGAAGCCATAAAAGGGCAGTTTCTTGCACTGTGGATAGTTATTATGACCCTCCGATAGCAGTTCTATCAAAAAGGTATGGTTCGAGTGGCTTCGGACCATCTCCCCAAGGCCCAGACAGTTGGCCATCTCATCCCTCCGGGCGGCGTCGACAATCACCCCTAACACAGCTTCTCGACGGGCCATTTCGGTTCCAACACTCAGAAAAGAATTTTTCAGAAATGATTGCGAAGCTGGGTCGCGAAGCCGGCTCGCGAAGATCTCTCATGAATATTGGTTGCGAAACCAAGACGCAGATTCGGACCTAGGCCGACAAACAAGAGTTCTCTTGGCGCAGTCGCGGAGTTGGAGACCCACGGTTCACCGCGAAGCTCGATTCGCGAAGAGCATGCGCGGAGTACGCGGAGCTTCGAGAAATCGAGAGCACAAAAGGACAATAAAATCACGTGAAGACAAAAGAGGTCGGCCCCCTATTTATAGGTGGTGAGCCCGGAGCTTCGTGGCGTGCCCCGCCCGCGTGGAGCATCGCGGCGCGTCCGGATCCTGTGGCCGCGGTCAGCACCACAGGCCCCCTTCGCGAAGTCGCATCACGAACCGCCGACAATTTTGGAAATTTTCCCTCAGACTTCGACCCTGCATCCCTCCGCGACTCCAAGTCTGAGGGGGGGCATTTGTTGGCACCAAAATATTGCACGAAAGGAAGGAGCAAAAAAGAAACCCCGCACGCTGCCTCGCGAAGCACCGACGCGAAGCACCCCCGAGCATCGCGGTCCCGCGAAGCACCAGAGGCGGTACCTCTTCGCGAACGGGTTGACGTTCGCGAGCCCGCTGCGAAGCACTAGAGGTAGTACTTCTCTATGAACGGCCTGATGTTCACGAGCCCACCGCGAAGCACCGGAGGCGGTACCTCTCCACGAACGACCTGACGTTCACGAGCCCGCCGCGAAGCAACCGCCGCCCCTTCGCACCGCGTGAGTTCTACTTTATGGCGCCCCTCGCCTATAAATACTAGGTTCCCCTTGAGCCCAGGAGATGGACAATCCGACCTTTCGGCTTCTCCCCTCCCGAATCGCGAATCACCATTTTCCCTGGGAATCATGAACTACGCGAGGTACTTCTCCTTCGCGTGACACCTTTGCTTTGTCTCGTTTTGAGCCCCTATTCCGAGAGGGATGCCCTTCACGAAGGTAAAGGGCATTCGTGAAGGAGGGGGATTCCCAAGGGAACCCGGGCAGCCGCGGAGGACTTATGCTTCGCGAAACACCCATCCTGGACTAGGGATCCCCATGCTAAGGCAGGATCGCTACATATCGCGAAGCACACTGCCTTGCAGCACCTTGCTTCGCGAGGCACCTCTGCTTCGCAAGGCAGTGCTCCGCGAATACTATTACACTTCGCAAAGCACCCCCATCCACACCTCTGCCTTATGCTCAGGCCAAGGCACTCTAATTCGCGAAGCACACCCCTCTGCTTGGCAATTCCTCTTCCCGTGCGACCCTCCAGGTTTGCACGATGTGATTTCAAAGTCCCACAGACAACATCACCCGTAGCGTTGCTTCACCTAATGCTTCTTCGCATAGGCACGCTAACGGCAATCTCTTTTTCACATAGCCATGCTAACGTGGACCCCTTGATGGTTCGCTCTACGACCCCCTTGACCACGACCTTACTGGTACCTTCCCTCCCCAAGGAGAAAAGGGTGCCGGTCATGTAAGTCATAGGGGTGCAGAGTGAACCCACTTCGTCCGAGCTCCAGGACGTTAAACTTCCAAGAACCTCGTCCTCAACACATGACGTTAAACTGTGATCTGGCCCCATGCTTCGCACGCAGGGTCCCCCCAGCTTGTACATTTTTTACGCCACCCGTCTCCACAGAGACGGGGTCACCCCCTCCACAAGGGATGATATCCTCCTTCTCGGGGTAGCATATGTCCATGGGAGAAGGGCAACCACCATGGTGTAAGCCCCCTATCCCCTCTTACGGATGGTGGCACCCATGTACCTCTGTATTTCCCCACTACCAAGGTCAGTGGAGGGCGCGATAGGGAACAAGGCACCTCCCATCATTGGTCCCAAATCCCTCTCTCGCCGTGCTTTGCCGCACTTCGGGCCTCCATCCTGGAGTAAGTCCCAGAACCATGGGCCGCCTAACGCGTAAGCCCCTCTTCGCTTCTCACTGACGCACCCTTCAAGACATGATCGTCAGGTCTCTGCTGCCTCTTGTTTCTCACACCGAGCACGACTCACGTGGTCTTAGAGTAAGCATTGTCCATGACAACACCTCTTCCAGCATGACGTCAAACTGTATGCCCTTGTCCCGAATGACATTAAACTACACACCCTTTGAACTACGTGGTCTTTGATCCATGTAAAGGCATGGTATGTAGGAAGCCTTCTTGAGGTTCAAGCGCACCCATCATTTATTCACGTCGAGTTCATCCTCGTCCCGGAAGACGTTAAACTGCATCCCAGTCCGACGACAAACCGTTGTGACTCACCCATTTGAACTACGAGGTCTTTGATCCATGTCAAGGCATGGTACGTAGGAAGACCCCCTGAGGTTCAAGCCCACCATCCATCAGACCAAGGTCTACCTTCACATCGGTTCGCCGATGAAGCCCCCTTTGAACTACGAGGACTTTGATCCATGTCAAGGCATGGTATGTAGAAATCCTCCCTGAGGTTCAAGCCCATCTCCCATCGGACCAAGGTCCCTTCCTCACATCGGTTCGCCAAAACCCACCCTCCGAACTACGAGGACTTTGATCCATGTCAAGGCATGGTACGTATGAAGCCTTCACGAGGTTCAAACCCACCACTAGTGGACCCCCGGGTCTAAATTCACATCGTTTCACTGATGAAACCCTTTGAACTACGAGTACTTTGATCCATGTCAAGTCAGGGTACGTAGGAAGGCTCCCAGAGGTTCAAACCCACCACCCGTTGGTCATTCCGACCTTCTTCGCATCAGTTCACCAACAACCGGGCAGCCTAGTGTGTAAGCCCCACACCATCTGGACCAAGGTCCCTATCACGTCAGTTCGCCGAAACGCCATTTGAACTACGAGGTCTTCGATCCATGTTAAGGAATGGTACATAGGAATATTTCATGAGGATCAAGCCCACCACCATCAGACCAAGGTCTACCTTCACGTCGGTTCACTGACATCATCCCGAACTACATGGACATTGATTCCATGCCACGAGGATACGTAGGAGGTCTCTTCGAGGCTCAAGACCAACTTCACCGTCGACCTTGCGATGGTCCCTTGTAATTCCCCCTCCACTTCATTAATTCATTCATCATCCACCCTGATTCTCACCCGGACCATCATATCCCGGTGAGATCATGTCGTTCCTCTCATCTTCACAACATTCAAGAAGCCGCCCATGGGTTGCCCCTGATATCAGCATCCCTTCAAGAGAAATTCATCAATTTGATTCACTCCAGCTAGTGTTTTGATCAGGCCGGCCCGTCTCCGCTGGACGTTAAACTTGCGACCTACCTCGTGATAAACATGAGATGCCTGAGAAAAACCATGGATGGCATGACTTTGGTGTAACCGTATCTGTTGGACGTTAAACCTACGGCATACCCTGTGTTAAATATAGGAAGCTGAGGAAAACCTCAGATATATGTCTATGGCATATAATTCCCCGCGCTCGATGTAGTATGCCTCAGGCTTCCACGCCCTCGAGAAGTCCCATGACAAGGGACAAAAGACAGACACGCCAGTTCCCCAGTATTCAGACACGCTACTAATGCCTCGACGTGACTAATCCCCTGACTGAAGGTTGCTGCCCTGACCGGACCCTTTGGAATGTCCCGACAGAAGCAGTGTAATTAACCGGCATCCATGGAAACATGGCACTAGGAAGAGTTTCACGAACAATGTATTAAATCTATGAGGGAGACCCGGACTAGGTGATGAGTTCCGAGGAGGAATCCACGGAAGGAAGAACCGACATACCATCATCCCGTTTCGATCAAGGAGTAGACGTCCCTGAATAAGGATTGAATGTCGCCCGCCTTTGGAAAGCAGGAATGCGGGGCAACAATGCAGCGCGTCCTCCTCCGCAGATGGATGGATGCGCGCGCGCCCCAACGAAAGCGTTAGAAACACTTAGCCATTAAATTTGTGGTATGAATAGAAATAAAAAACCATAAAAAAACTATAAATTCTTTATATAATTCATATTTATTGATTCATCATAAATAAATACTCAAATTTCCATAAAGTCAATTTATGATCAAAAATAATTTTTCCTCAAGAATGATTTTAAATACATTTTGTGCGATGAAATTATAATTAACATACAAATTTTTTAGAAATTTTATTTAATTCAATCAATATAATTTTTCTAAATAATAATTTAAATATTATCTTTGTAACGACCCAAACTTTCTAATAATTTTTGTTTGATAATTTTTTGGGATATTTTATTTTATACTCAATAAAACTATTTCATTTGATGAAATGATTATTATTAAAATGAGACAATTGGGGTTTGACTGTTATATGATCGTTGGAAAATATGACCGTTGGACAATATGACCGTTGGAAGCTAAATTTTGTGATTATTGTGTGTAAATACAAGTGATCTGGGTTAATTAATACCGAAAAAAGATTTGATGGCCTCATCCAGTAGTCTCGAGTTGATCGATGCTCATATGAAAGAACTTGGGAAGAAGGAAGCATCACTGGGCTTTTCTTTGGACCAAACCCAAACCGAACTTCATCGTGCGAAGTTGGAACATAATCACCTTCTCGAGAAGTTCAAGCTAATAGAAATCCCCACTCGGGAAATGTTGGCCGAGTCGCCCCCAGATTCTATCACCTTAGAAAACCTTACACTTAGGTCATATGCTGGTGTTATAAGGGGTTATGTAACGAGACCTTAGTTGCTTCATGTAATCCTTTAATATAAATAAAAATTGTGATTTCTTCTTATGGTGAAGTTTGTGAATTCTCAAATGTCTTTAAAAATATAGGATGTATATTATTGATGAATTTTGGGAAAAGGATATTTTAAAATATTTATGTAATCCTTAAATAATTAAAAATGTGTAATGATTTTCAAAAAATGGTCTTCTACAGTTGTGTTCAGTATGAAATTTAGAGTCTAATAAGATCAAATAAATTTGTAGTGAATAGTAAATTATTAACAGTTATTTTACGCTAATGATTAGTAATTTGGCCAAATGAATTAAGTAATATCACTTAGGAAAGTATTAATATAATTTAGGCACCTTGATTAAGTAATGCGATTCAATAAAATAGGTAAATAACTATTTCAGAAATTATTGGTTAAGTAATAGTTTTTTTGGGTGAATAGTGTTTTTATTTAATATTAAATTAAAAATATTTAGAAAATTATTTTCATAAAATGGTGTTCATTTTTGAAATCAGAGCATCTATATTTAGTTAAGGTGAATTTTTGGGATTTTTCTAAAACAGTTGAATTTTTAGTGAATAGTGTTTTTATTAAAAATTAAATTAAAAATATTTATGAAATTATTTTCATAAAATGGATTTCATTTTTAAATTCATAGAATCAATATTAGGTTAAGGTGATTTTTTTGGGATTTTTCTGAAAAAAATGAATTTTTGGTGAATAGTGGAAATACAATTTTTAGTTTCGGTTGTTTAATGACATAATTAAGGACGTAATACTTATGAAATAATTATGGTAGACTTATGAATAGTACAATAAGGTATGAGGTGTCTCAAGTAGCCAATACCATGGGCAAGCCCATAGTTTTTATAATACCACCGATGAGGTGTCCCTTGGAAATTAATGCTTTGTTCCCCTCATTTCTCCTATAAATACCAAGCCTTTCCCTCATTAATTTCTTTTCAAAATCCAACCCAATAAAGTTATGGTATCTTTACCTTAAAAGTAGTCACCCCAAGGTTCCCTCAAGCCTCTCAAGGTCCTGAACATCAATCTTTCTAAGTTACTCTTTAAGGTAAGGGAATCTTTCACCCTCCTCTTTTAAGCCATGAATTCCTTTATGTTGTGTCTTCTAGTTTCCATATATTTTTGTTGAGGGTATGTTAATATATGTTCTAATTACTTTCCATTTTATGTATAATTTTTTAGATACCATTTCCTCTCTCATCAATTTGTTTTCTGAATTTTTATGTGATGCCGTTAGGCTGCCGAATTTTTCGTAAAAGGAATCATGTCTTCTCTTTTCTTTAATGTTTCCTTTTCATTTGGTATGTCATTAAAATTTCCATTACATGTTATTATATCCATGTTATTATGTATTTATTCTGTATTATAAGTTATTAATGAGTGGTTTACTCTTGTACCCTCTCTTTTAAATGTCTTCTAAAACCATGTTATATAGCCGTTATGCTGCAGAAATTTCACCTCAAAATTTCTATCTCTTTCTCTCCAAAAATTCTATTGTTTTATTTATGTGAATACCCAGACCTATTTTGATTCTTTGGGTGTTCATAAATATATAAATATGATTTATTTTATTCTGGAATTGACATACATATAACCCTCACTCTCTTTCCATGGGTTATAAATGATATAATGATCTTATTTTTTTAAGAACTTTTAAAATGCAATGAACTTGAAATGAAACTGATTTATTTTATTCTCCATGGGTTATTTATGAAATGTTAGATTATGATATCTATGGATCACATGAAATTAAATACATAATAAGGGCATGCTCTAATAGCGTTCTAATGCATTGGGTATGGAATTAACCTCTAGAGATGACAAGTTTTACGATACCTTGGTGAATAACCTTGGTAATTTTTATGACACCTTAGGGATGGACCTTGGTGATATGTTTATTAATGTCTACATGAAATTTTGTAGCCACATATTCAAGTTATGTTCCAAGTTATTTTCATTTTATATGCCTATAGTTCCACTACTCATGTCTTTATGTTTTTATTCAAGTGCTTATTGATATCACAAGTACATTGATTCCCTTGTTTACCCTTACTCGGCCTTCTGCTCACCCTTTCATTTGATGTATGTCTCTAGGATATGAGATTAAGTTTTACATAGGATGAACCTATGATGATTCCTTACAAGTGGTTTAGAATAATTTTTTATGTTGTTTTCATGTATTATGTTCCTGATTTCTAGGACACTAGACTTTAAATATCCTATGTTTGTAAAATGTAATGAAAAGTTATGTAACAAAAAGGAATGATGCCACAGTTGGTATCAAATGATAGTTTAATTATTTATGGAAATTCGGATATGAAAACTTTAGGAAGAACCATATATAAAATTTTAAATATAGGAAAACCTCCTGGTATTTTGGTGAGTATAGATTTAGTGGTTTATCAAAAAAATACATCCCTGTCTGGATACAAGCAGGTAGAGGCGGCTTTAGCATATATATACATAGGGGTAAAACATGAAAACACCGCTTTGAGACAGACTTGAACGAGAACTGGTGAACGACAACGAGGCTTGCTGCACTCTTGGTTATGACACTCTCTGGAGATATTTTTGGTTAATAACAAGCTTTTTTGAATCATTAAGAAGGAATTATAAGGAAATATTATTGTTTAAGCATGATGTTTTAAGACACAAAATCCTTTTTAGTTAAAAGATTCATAAATAAAATAAGTTTCTCACTAAGGATTTATTCTTTTATAAAATGGTAGGAAATATGAGGAACCATGAAAGTGGTGACCACAATGGACCATGCACTGACGACCCTCTGATGGAAGCTGAAATGGAAACATTCATGTGAATGATGAACCACCAGACTCAAGTTATGGGTAATAACTTGAATCAAGCTGAGAGGATGATCTCACCACTAAGGGAACAACATTTTGTTGAGTCCTTTATGCACCAACGACCACCACCATTCAGTGGATCGACCGACCCATTGATTTATGAACAATGGATCAGCTCTATAGAGAAGATATTTTCTGTGCTACATTGTTCAAAGCAAGAGAAGGTCACCCTGGATGTCTATCACTTAGAGGGAGAAGCTGATCAGTGGTGGGAACTGATCAAAAACATGAGGAAAAAAGTGGAATTTGAAGATATGGAGTGGGAAGAGTTTAGAGGGATATTTTTTAGTAAGTATTTACCTCGTTCCGTGAGAACAAGAACAAAGAAGGAGTTTCTCGAGCCGAAGCAGAAGGAGAATGAATCTATGGGAAGCTACAAGATGAACTTCACAAGTATTTCATGATATAACTCAAGATTTGTCATGGATCCAAATGGTAAGGTTGATAGATTATTTGGAGGAATGAGACCTCATATGCAGAAGAATCTTGCCAACCGAGACTAGGATAGATATGAAGAGATCATGTGAAGTGCGATGAAAGTCGAACTAGAGTTTGGTGAGACGTAGTGGTCTCATAAATCAGATGACAAGAAGAGATCATTGGATCCGAACTTAGGGAGTATCTTCGACCAAAGAAAATGAGGAAAGTAAGTACAAATTCTCACATGTAATAAATGTTGGAAGAAGCATTCAGAGAACTACTTTATCAGGAGTGGGAAGTACTACAGGTGTGGTAGAGATGGACACATTGCGAAGAATTGTCATCGTGAGGTGAAACCTCAACTTCCAAACACAAATGAAAAGGGGAAGATGGTGTAGGCCCTACCTGATGTCCAGTGCTTCATGTGGGGACAAAGTGTGCACTTTGATAATCACTGTCCAAATCCGAGGGAAGTGGAAGGCAACAACCATAAGCCTCATCAAAGGTCAAGGGATCAAGGCCGTACTTTTGATATCATGAAAGCTGAAGTTGATGCTCCGAATGATGTGGTAGTAGGTACTATTGTTGTCCTCTCAAAGTTACAAGTACTTTGTTTGATTCTGGTTCTACACATTCCTTTATTTCCTCCAAGTTTTCAAAGAATTTAGAATCAACCCCTGATTTTCTCAAAGTAGAGTTATTAGTCAAGACTCCTGGTGGGACTATCCAAGAATCGTTAGTGTTTAGAAACTCTAGTATTTAATTTAGTGAGAACATTTTTATTGCAAATTGAGTAGTCACTCCCATGCTGTAATTCTACATTATACTAGTGATGGACTGACTCTCAAAGTATAATGCTAAGATCAATTGCATAAGCAAGGAAATATCAATGGTCTTGAATGGAAAACCTAAAGTTATCTTCCAAGGAGAGATATCTTGACCTCATATTTGTCTAAAATAACCCCCTATATCATTCTTTATGGATTTTATCGATGATGAAGAAGAAGTATATGAGAGTTTGATGATAGAAAATTTACCCATAGTCCAGAAATACATTGATGTATTTCCTGAGGAGTTGCCCAGACCTCTCCCTGAAAGAGAGGTAGAGTTCTCCATTGAACTTGTACCTGGATCTCATATGATATCAAAGACCCCCTATAGGATGGAAAATGTAGAGCTAGAGGAATTAAATAAACAAATACAAGATATTTTGGATAAGGGGTTTATCCGAGCATGTGTGTCTCCTTGGGGAGTACCAATTTTCTTTGTGAAGAAGAAGGATGGATCGATGCGGCTATGCATTGATTATATAGAAATGAATGAGACTACAGTGAAAAAAAAATACCCACTTCCAAGAATTTATGACTTATTCGACCAACTTCATGGGGCTCAATTCTTCTCTAATATTGATCTTAGATCTGGTTATCATCAATTGAGGGTGAAGAAAGAAGATATTTTGAAAACTGCCTTCCGATCAAGATATGGGCATAATGAGTTTGTGGTTATGCCCTTTGAACTGACTAATGTACCTGTTATTTTTATGGATTTGATGAATAGAGTATGTAAGGACTACCTTGATAACATTGTGGTAGTTTTTATTGATGATATTATGATATATTCCAAAAGTCACGAGGAGCATGAAAATCATCTAAGGGTTATTTTGAAAACTCTACATAAGGAGAGGATTTTTGGAATGTTCAGTAAATGTGAGTTATGGTTACAAAACGTTGCTTTCATGGGGCACATTGTTACAAATGAAGTAATCATAGTTGACCTTGTAGAGACAAAAGTTATAGAGGAGTGGCCTCAAACAACAATAATAACTGAGATTCATATTTTTCTTGGATTAGTAGGATATTATAAGAGGTTTGTGAAGAAATTTTCACAACTTTCTAATCTATTAACCAAGTTAACTCGAAAAGGGGTCAAGTTCATCTGAAAAAAGGAGTGTGAGGAAAGTTTCCAAGAGCTAAAGAAGAGATTGGTTACTGCACCCATGTTAAATCTACCCTCATGTGGAGAAGGATTCATTATTTTTGGTGATGCATATCTGAAAGGGCTTGGGTGAGTCCTCATGAAAAATGACAAGGTCATTGCTTATGCATCTCGACAGTTGAAGACACATGAATAGAATTACCCTACACTTGATCTAGAGCTGGCTATGGTCATTTTTACTTTGAAGATATGAAGGCACTATCTTTATGGGGATAGATGTGATATATACAAAGACCATCAATGTTTAAAGTATATTTTCACACCAAAGGAATTGAACATGAGACAAAGAAGATGGTTGGAACTTCATAAAGACTATGATTGTTCAATTCATTATCATCCTGGAAGAGAAAACAAAGTCACTGATGCATTAAGCAGGAAAGACCCAGTTGTTCTTTCCATGATGCAGATTCAAAAATATCTATTGATCAATGACCTAGTAAAGTTGGACATAATAATTATAAGGGAAGGGACATCATCAACCCTAACCCAAATGATTTCTGAACAATCATTATCGGAGAAGATCAAGAAAGCTCAGAAAGAAGATCCTTTGTTAGAGAAGAAGTTTGAAGCTGTGAAGGATGGGGAGTTTCATGAGTTCAGTATTGATCAAGAAGGTGTACTAAAATTTCATACAAGACTATGTATTTCATATATTCTGGAAATAAAGAAGGAGTTGATGGATGAAATTCATAACTCTACTTTCTCTGTACATCCTAGAAGCACAAAAATGTATAGGGACCTTCGTGATCATTTTTGGATGGATAATTTGAAAAGGGAGATTGCTGACTACACTTCAAGGTGTCTAGTATGTCAGCAAGTGAAGGCAGAGAGACATCTTACTAAAGGGGTATTGAAACCACTACCCATACCAGCATGGAAGTGGGAAAATATCACAATGTACTTTGTCACAGGTCTCCTGAGAACTTCCAAAGGAAACAATGCGATATGTGTTATTGTGGGCCATCTCTCCAAGACTGCCCATTTTATCTCCATTCGGGAATATTTCTCTCTTGATCAACTTTCCAGGATTTATGTGAAAAAAGTGGTAAGGTTTCATGGAGTTCCACTTTCCATCTTATCTGATCATGATCCAAGGTTCAATTAAAATTCTAGAGAAGTCTTCAACATGATTTGAGCACTGAATTGAATTTTAGTACGGCCTATCACCCCCAAACTGATGGCCAATCTAAAAAGACTATTCAAACACTCGAGGACATGTTGATAACTTACTAAATGGAATTTAAAGGTGGATGGGATCAACATATCCCTTTAGTTGAGTTCTCTTACAACAATATCTTCCACTCAAGCATTCAAATGGAACACTATGAAGCTCTATATGGGAAGCGATGTGGAACTCTTACTTGTTGGGATGAAGCTAGTGAGAGAAAGCTTCTTGGGCCAGATCTTGGGCAAGAGATGATAGAAAAAGTCCATTAAATACAACAATACATTAAGACTACTCGGAGTCGACAAAAGAGCTATGCCGACAATCATCGAAGGGACTTGGAGTTTGATGTTGGTGACAAGGTCTTTCTTGTAATTTCACCTTGTAAGAGAGTCATGAGGTTTGTGAAGAAAGGGAAGCTCAACCCTAGGTACATTGGCCCCTATGAAATCCTTGATCGCATAGGAGTAGTGGCCTATCGGCTTGCACACCCTCCAAATCTAGCACAAGTTCATGATTTCTTCCACGTATCCCTCTTGATGAAGTACATACCAAACCCTTCACATATAATAAACCCATAGGTGGTACAACTGAAACATGACCTCTATTATGAGGAGAAGCCGGTGGAGATCTTGGATCGTAGAGACAAGGTTCTACGTTACAATACTACCCACCTTGTTAAGGTGTTGTGGAGGAACCAAAAATATGAAGAAGCCATGTGGGAACCAGAAGAGTCTATGAGGCAGAATTACCCACATCTTTTCTCTTCTGAGGGTACGAGTTAAAAAAATTATGGGATGAACTTTCTTAAGGGGGGAAGAATGTAACAACCCAAACTTTTTAATAATTTTTGTTTCCTAATTTTGTGTGTTATTTTACTATATACTCAGCAAAACTATTTCATTTGATGAAATGAGTATAATTAAAATGAGACCATTGGGTTTTGATTTTTATATGACCATTGAACCATATGACCGTTGGAAACTAAAGTTTGTAATTATTTTCTATAAATACTAGTGATCTTGGTTAATTAATACAGAAAGAAGATTCGTTGGCCTCATCCAGTAGTCTTGGGCCGATCAAAGCCCATCTGACAGAACTTGGGAAGGAGGTAGCACCACTGGGCTTTTCTCTGGACCAAACCCAAGACGAACTTTATCATGTGAAGCTGGAATGGAATCACCTTCGGGAGAAGTTCAAGCTAATAGAAATCACCACTCGGGCAATGTTGGCCAAGACGCCCCCAGATTCTATCCCCTTAACACACCTTACACTTAAGTCCTATGCTGGAATTATAAGGGTCTATGTAATGAGAACTTAGCTGCTTCATGTAATCCTTTGATATAAATAAAAATTGTGATTTCTTCTTATCATGAATTTTGTGAATTATCTATTATCCGGATAAATATAGGATATATATTATTGATGAATTTTGGAAAAAGGATATTTTAAAATATTTATGTAAACCTTAAATAATTAAAAATGTGTAATGATTTTAAAAAAATGGTCTTCTATAGTTGTGCTTAGTATGAAAGTTAGTGTCTAATAAGATCAACTTAATTTTTGGTGAATAGTAAATTATGAATAGTGATTTTATGTTTATGATTATTAATGTTACCAAATGGATTAAGTAAGCTCACTTAATAATGTATTAATATAATTTAGTCACCTTTATTAAGTAATGCGATTCAATAAAATAGGTAAATAACTGTTTCAGAAATTATTGGTTAAGTATTAGTTTTTTTGGTTGAATAGTGTTTTTATTTAAATATTAAATTAAAAATAGTTAGATAATTATTTTCATAAAATGTATTTCATTTTTGAAATCAGAGCATTGATATTTAGTTATGGTGAATTTTTGGGATTTTTCTGAAACAGTTGAATTTTCGTTGAATAGTGTTTTTATTTAAAAATTAAATTAAAAAAATTTAGAAAATTAGTTTCATAAAATGGAGTTCATTTTTAAATTCAGAGCATCAATATTAGGTTAAGGTTATGTTTGGGGATTTCTCTAAAAAAATGGATTTTCGGTGAATAGTGAAAATATAGTTTTTAGTTTCGGGTGTTTAATGGAATCATTAAGAATGTAATAATTATTCAATAATTATGGTAGACTTATGAATAATAATATAAGGTATGAGGTGTCCCAAGTGGCTAATACCATGGGAAAATACCATGGTAAAGCCCATGGTTTTTCCAATACCACCGATGAGGTGTCCCTTGGCAATTAATGCTTTGTCCCCTCACTTCTCTTATAAATACCAAGCCTTTCCCTCATTAATTTCATTTAAAAATCCTCCACAATGATGTTATGGTCTCTTTACCTTCCAGGGAGTACTCCCAAGGTTCCCTCAATCCACCCAAGGTACCGAACATCAATTTTTCGAAGTTACTCTTCAAGGAAAGGGAGTCTTTCACCCTCCTCTTTTAAGCCATCACTTCCTTTATGTTGTGTCTTCTAGTTTCCATCTTTTTTTGTTGATGGTATGTTCATATATGTTTTAATTAATTTAAATTTCATGTCTAATTGTTGAGTGACCCTTTCATCTCTCATAAATTTGTTTTCTAAATTTTTATGTGATGTCGTTAGGCTGTCAAATTTTTCGTAAAAGGAATCGCGTATTCTCTTCTCTTTCATGTTTCCTTTTCATGTGGTATGCCATTAAACTTTCCATACCATTTTCTTATCTCCATGTTATTATGTATTTATAATGTATTATAAGTTATTTATGAGTGGGTTACTCTTGTACCCTCTCTTTTCAATGTTTTCTAAAACCATGTTATATAGCCGTTATGCTGTAGAAATTTCACCTCAAAATATCTATCACTTTCTCTACAGAAATTTTATTGTTTTATTTATGTGAATACCCAGAAATATTTTGTTTTTTTGAATGTTCATAAATATATAAATATTATATATTTTATTCTGGAATTGACATACATATAACCCTCACTCCCTTTCCATGGGTTATTAATGACATAATGATCTTATGTTTTAAAAACTTTTAAAATGTCACAATCTTGAAATGAAACCAATTTATTTTATTCTACATGTGTTATTTATGAAATTTTTGATTATGATATATGTGGATCACATTAATGTAAAGACATATTAATGGTTCACCCTGATAGCGCTCCAATGCATTGGGTAAAGAATTAATATCTAGAGATGACAAGTTTTACGATACCTTGGAGAATAACATTGGTAATTTTTATGACACCATGGGGATGGACCTTGGTGATATGTTCATGAATATATAAATGAAATGTTGTATCCACATATTCATGTTTTGTTCCATGTTATTTTCATTGTGATATTCCTATACTTACATTGCTCATGTCTTTATGTTTTTATTCAAGTGCTTATTGATATCACAAGTACATTGATTCCCCAGTTTACCCTTACTGGGCCTTCTAATCAACCTTTCCTTTGATGTACGTCTCCAAGATATTAGATGCAGTAGTTTTACATAGTATGAACCTATGATAAATCCTTACAAGTGGTTTAGAAGAATGTTTTATGCTGTTTTCATGTATGATGTTCCTGATTTCCAAGACACTAGAGTTTAAAGATCCTATGTTTGTAAAATGTAAAGAAAAGTTATGTAATAAAAAGGCATTATTCCACAATCCTATGGTGAATATTTGATATTTTTCCAAAAAATAATTATTTTTAAGTCAATAGTGAAAATTACTGATTTTTGTAAAACTGCCATTTCATTTCATTAAATCAAGTAATTTAAAAGTACCATTATGTTTTTATGTTATATTGAAGTAAAATAAGTCTCATTTAATTATATATAATCTAAATACTTATATATGAATCTAAATTATACTTTATTTTTCTATAAGTTATTTATTAGGCTTAAAAACATAGTTTTCCTAAAATCTTTTTTTTCACTTCATTTTACGAATTTTTATTAATTTTTTTTAAAAATTATAGAAATTAAATACTGGAAACTTAATTCAATATTTTTAGTCATTTATTTTAATTTTTTTATATAATTAGCTTTTTCTCATTATTAATATTTATCATAGTAAATATTTGTCAGCCCGGTAAGGGTAAAATGAGTAAAACAGGGTTAAAACAATGATAAAATGCATAGAAATCTCCATAAAAATTGTATTTATTTTATTGGATAGGTTTTTTTCAATCATAACCATCCATGTTTTGAAAATTGTGAAATTACTTTCCAATTTTCTCTGATAATGACCTTAATATGATTTTAAGTAATGAATAAAAACAAAATATCACTCTCTTTATTTTAATAACTCGAATATTTTTTTCATAGGGATAAAAAGATGTTATGTTCAGTTATAAATGGTTATTTTTAATATGAATGATTTTTTATCTTGTTGATTTATTTTTTATTTCTAGGGAATAAATAGTCACCTTTTTTTTCTTATACAACGCCAACACAATGGTTATTCAAATAATTTAAAAATCAAGTTAATGATTTTTAAAAACATTTATAGTAACAAAATTTGAATGGATTATTATATTTAATGATTTATTAGATAAATACAACATATTTTTGGTGTGTTAAATTTTTATATTCAAATTTATTTACTATATTGATGTAATTAAAGTAAATCTATGTGAATAGTCTCTAAAATGACTTTAATGGTATATTAAATTAAATGATATTTTATTTAATTACATTGAATTCATAAAATTCTGTTCTCTGGACAAGTTAATGGGATATCATTGATCATATAATACATTTTACACTTCTTGGTAGCTTTTAATTTTATAGAAACTTTCTTTACACAAATAGAGTAAAAAACATTGATATATTGGTAATCATCAAAAGGGTTAACGTGGGGTTTAAAATAAGATATAATGATGTGAAAATCACCTAAAATTGTCCACATTTTATTAGATATAGGGATTTTAACTCATAATATTCCTATTATTTAAATATTCTAATTTTTCCACTTTAACATGATAATTAATTTATATTAATCTAATAATGTAAGTAATTCCATGGGTGCTCCTCCCCTTACTTATAAAAGGGAACCTCTTCACCTCTATTCCTCACAACTGCATAGAAATCTATTTCCTAAAATACATTCCAAAATCTCTCCCAAAAATCACTACCCACATCATAGAGGCCATTTTATCCTCAAAATACCAAACCTATAAGGATTAAGGTGTAATCCGAAGATATTATCTGAGGAAAATGTATAAGTCCTAACAGACCTATTTCAATATCTTTTATTCTTATACCACCATCAAATATTCTTTTCACATGATGAAATAATAACATATATATCTTATATAGACAAATTTTTTATTATAATTACATTACAACCATATTTCATCTCTTTTTTACATCCTATGAGAAATGAAAACATCGTTCATGTGTACGTTTGAATTACCACCTATATGAAGTTATGTTTTTCATTTTACATCACCATCTCAAAAGGATGATTATTATGATTAATTTAATGAATATATAATATATTAATGAAATAATTGTAATTATTTAAAGATAATATATCATCAATTTTCTTACCTTTTAATCCATTGAAAATTGATAATGTCATTCACCCGTACTTATGGACTGCCACCTCCACAAAGTTATGTGATTTTTTTTCATGTATGAATTTTACGTATTTTTATAAAATTATTTTTAATTTATAAATAATATAATAATTTCGTGAGTATATTTTGAATATTACGGAATAATAACCCTTTGACCAAAGTCAATGTATCAAATTTATTTTTGGATTATGAATATAATGTCCTCAAAATGTCTAATGTAAATTAATTAATTAAGTAGCTAAAAAACATGGTCATAAATGAATTAAAAAATATAATTAAAATGAAATTATAGTGAAAAAGTTTCTTAATTTAGTAAATAAATAATATAATTTTATTATTTATAAGGTAAATAATTTTTGACTTTAACGACATTTATAGTATGTAATTTTTCTTTTAAACCTTATTTTAAAAGTTTATTATTTTTATCCTTTTTCCCTTCTATATCCAGGTTCAATTAAATTTTTTAAGAATATAATTATATACACTTCAAATAATATAAAATGTTATTTTCAATTACCTTTTAATTTCTTTATAATCCTTAAAAGTAATCTTCTGGTTATTTTCTGAATGATGTACTTTTAATGAAGGTGTGAATGGAATCACTATTTTAACTTTTATCTTATGAAATAAATTTTCTTCCATCATGAAATTTCATTTATTTTAATCTTTGTTTAAAAATTTCCATATATATTTTCAAATAAAATAATTTCCACAATAATTTGAGAAATTCTAATTTTAAATATTTTTCCAAATAAAGGGATTTTTCTCCTTATTTTTAGATGAAAATCTAATGTTATTTGCTTATGGTTTTAAAAGTGTATTTAAAGAGATTTATGATGAATGTTTGGATGAATAAGAATATTTTTCCATGATATGATACTTGATCATTATGTATGATTACATGTGATCCTAATACAATTTATATAATATGTGATCTTGATAAAACTTATATGAAGGGTGAGTCGAATATAGATCTTTAGTGAATTGGGGTATATAACTTTTCATAAAAGGAAATATGATAGAAGTTAACTAGAGAGTTTTATCCTTTGGATTTAACCTGGTATAGTTATATCTCACATGAATGAACATGGGTTATGAATATAATGCTCTAAAACTCATACAAGGGTATCTATTTTCTTTTTATTTTTTTAATAGTTTAATTTGTTAAAAAAGTGTTTTCCCCACACCATTATAATTTTTTTTATATGATTAAAGGATATTGTAAAAAATGTAAATGGTTTATGAATTTTAATTTTTTTTCACCGGTCTAAAAAATTTCTTTCATTTATGCCCCTTACTGATAATTATTTTTATCAGTCCATGTTTTCAAATGTTTTTCAAAGGGTTTAAAGATGAATATGAAATATTATAATGTATATATTTCAATAAATTAAATTTTCCTTATACAAAGAAATTGTTTCATGAATAAAACAATAGTATAAAATAATAATCCTATTTTTGTGAACAAAAATGGTCACCATGTGATATTTATTTCTATGTATTATAATGGTTTTCCTAATTATTGAAACAATAAACCTAAAAGATCATGATAATGTAAAAAAAGTGAAATCCTTGTCATAAATCATATATTTATTGGTTTATTAAGGTATGATTCGTTATAATTGGTATTAGAGAAAGGGTTTAGATAACTTTAAAGGATATAATCTCACTAAAATATTTGGAATAATTTAGTGGTTAATATTTTGGTTTGGCATCATATGATATAATTATTCTATAACCCTAAAGGTTATTATTATAAATTAAATTATGTTTATTTTTTGAAGTATATGAGATCCAAACATAAGGAAACCTAGGTTGAACTTATTGTGAATCAAAAGTATCATAGACTAATGAAATGGCGTTATAGAGTAAGAAATTCACAAATTTATTTATTTGATAAATATTATTTTCTTAATAAAATTATTTATTATTGACTCAAAAATTTCTTTCATTAGGGTACTCTTCTTCAATATGGATGGGTTGAAATAAAACCCAACAATAATTTCTCTTTTAGAGTATTCAATTGAGTTAATAGTTTCAAAATATTTCTCATGTGATTTTGACACATTCTATAATATTAAACTTACCCATAAATACTTTATTATATTTTCCAATACTCTTATATACTTGATTATCATAGAGGAACTTGGGATACATTTGACTATGTTTTTAAAATACAACTATATTATCATATATGTTTTCAAAAATAACATATGGTACATTATTTAGTTTTTAGAATCAATGTCTTAGAAACATTATTTCCAAACCTTTACTAAGATATAATTTAGGGTAACACTTGAGAAGCTACTATATTTATATTTTAATCTAATTGTTTTTTCATTTTTATAAATTCTAACACTTATTTTAGAAATTGAATTCTATGTGTATCATAATTTAATGTGGGAAAATGTTCTATATGATGTATCAAAGGTATATATATTCAAAACATTAGATTATCTAAAAAATTTAATCTCTATAAACATATATTTTAATCAAGTTGGTTTTATTATACATGGATAAATTAAGTAGAATAACCGGTAAATTTTTTTAGGGATTCTAAAAATATATGGACTTAACTTGGTATATCATGAGAAATCCATCCTTAGAATTGATATATGAATGAATGGTGATTTATATTTTTAAGGTATGAGTTATTTATATAGAAAAATTGTATATATTGAAATTAATATATCTCATTAAATGATTCATATTTCTTTATAGGATGTAAGTATTGAGAAATAAGATATAAAATCTTGGATAATGGATTATGAAGAACATTGAATGATTGAAAGTGTACTCATATAATATTTCAAGAGTTATGATGTAGTGGTAAGTTATTTAAGGGATTATAAATTTAAATATGGTCATATATTTATAGTAATTAGTAACTTTTTTAGGTTTTATGTGAAATGAGTACTTTAGGATACATTTATTGAGTTTTCATAAATATTTGAGGTATAAATAACCCTAATGTTTAACTTTTTTTTACTGATAATGGCTATTTTATGAAAAATGATTTTATATTTTTTCAATATAAATTAAAAGTCATTGATAACATTTAGAGTTAAAATTATCTCTGATGTTTATGTAATTTTAGTTAATTGGGACAAAAGAGTTATTATATTTTGGGAACATATAATATATCATATAAA
Source organism: Viscum album (assembly GCA_963277665.1). Taxonomy (NCBI): domain Eukaryota; kingdom Viridiplantae; phylum Streptophyta; class Magnoliopsida; order Santalales; family Viscaceae; genus Viscum; species Viscum album. The sequence goes on along the minus strand of OY728139.1, from coordinate 1,516,945,702 downwards.
TAACAATTATATTAAAAATTTATTTATTGACTAAGTGATTAAAGTTATTTTTGAAGAAGTTAACTATTTTGGGAATATTATATGATTATGGTAAATGAAAAATATTTTTGGATAACATGGTAGTTATTTGAGGAATAACAATTGAATTATATTTTTGAAGCATATATGATTTTATTATGCATTTATGGTATTTTAGGTTATTTATGAAAAATATTAGCATATTTTGAAGATTAATATTTCTTCATATTAATGTTTATAATATTTAATATTATACTATATTTTTCAAAATAATTTTATATTTGATTAATGTATAAAGATAGGAGGAATAATGTTTTACTTTTTGTGTATCTTCTAATAAGTTAAAAGTTAATTTTAGTGATTTAGGCATGAAAAAAATCATCAAGAATAGTTATTTCTTGGGGTAATATATAAGATAGAAGTGAAAAAACTTATTAGAGCACAACCAAGGGATGAAATTGTTATTTTGGAATGGAAATAAATCAATTAAGTATATTTTCTTGTGTTCTCTATATTGATAATAAAATAATCCCTCAACTCTAGAAAAATGATCTTGAAATAAATATTTTAACCCATTACCTTTAGTTTTGATGAATTTATGCTCTTATTTATCCTATATTGATTTATGGTTATAGGGTTATTAATTTTTTCATGACTATGCTCTCCATCACTCTATATTTCATTGATGTTATTTTGTTTCCTATATGTCCATATTTTCACTTCCCTCCAATGTTATCCTTATTCAGGAACTCGATTAAGTGTTATTCTAGGTGACCTTCATTTTCCCATTTTCTAATTTTCAAAAGGATATTTTTATTCATTTTTTATGATATAAGTTTTAGACAATGATATTTTTAAATATCAAAAATGTTTTTCCTTTCATGATCGTATGTTTTATCTTCCACTCTATGGAATTGATTTTTTTAAAATGCTATAATTTTTTTATTAGGAACAAGATAAAATTGTGAGGACACAATTTATTTAAGCATATAGATTTTATCACCCTAAATTTTTTGTCTAAAATAATACTAAGCTTGATAGATTTCTTAACACGCAACACCTATCTTTAAGAAAATTGCGATATACTATAAAAATATTATCATTTTAATATGACCATTATAACCTATTTTTTAAATTGGATATGTAAATCAGAATAAAAACATTATTAAAAATATGTTTAAATGTTTTTATAATAAAATTTTATTGATATAAAAAAAATAAGTACCCAATTTTTAGTAAATTAATTTTTTGATTCAAAAATATGTTTTCTTAGAAAATGAGTTTTAATTCATTTTTGCACAGATATTATAATTAATTTCTACAAATTATTAGGAATATTATTTTAGTAAATGAATATAATTTTTTAAATCATCAAATCTATATTATCATAGGTTGATTTTTTTGTATTTTTCTAAAAATAAGTTTTATATGAATAGTGAAAATTACCAATTATTGTAAAACTACCATTTATTTCGATTAAATGAAGTAAATTAAAAGTACCAAAATGTTTCTAAATTTATATTAACTTAATATAACTCTCATTTAATTATATATAGTCTAATTAATTATATAGTATTCAACATTATACTTGATTTTGGTACAAGTTCATTTTTATGATTAAAAACACATTTTTCTAAAAACTATTTTCGTAGTGTTTTACACATTTATATTAATATTGATTTCGGAAAATTGTAGGAATTTAATGTTTAAAAATCTATTCTATATTTTTAATCCATAGGTTCAAATTTGGTAATAATATCCTTTTATTTTTTAGCATTATGAATAGTAATTTTAGTAAATATTTGTCACATCGGTAAGGGTAAAATAGGTAAAACAAGATTAAAAATATGATATAAGGCCAAAACATATCAATAAAAATTTCATTTATTATATTGTATAAGTTTTATTCAACCATAAACATACAAGTTTCTAAAATTTAGAAATTTTTCCACTTTACTTTGATAATGACCTTAATATGATTTTAATTAAATAATAAAAACAAAATGTCACCCTCTATATTTTAGTATCTATAATATATTTTCTTTGGAATAAAACGTGGTTATGTTAGATTATAAATGTTTATTTTAAATATCAATGATTTTTTTTTCATCATGGTATTTTTTAAATTTTTTTTATGGAATAATTACCTTAAGTTATTACGCACCACCACCATAGTGCTTGTCCAGGTAATAGAAAAATCAAGTAAATGTTTATAAAAAATTAAAATTAATAAAAATTGGATTAATTATTAGGTTTCAAAAAAAATTAGATATATATAACCTATTAGCAATGTGTTAATTGTTTATATTCTAATTCCAGTACAATCTTGATGTCATTAAAGTAAAACTGTGTGAATTGTCCCGAAAATGATTTTAATGTTGTATTATATTAAATAATATTTTATCTAGTGATTTAAATTTCATCGAAATATTATATTTTGAAAAGTGAATTGGATATAATCTTTAATTTCAATTATTTTCTATTTATTAGTCAATTTCATTATATATTAACTTTATTGACTCCTATATATTAAAAAAATTGATATCATGGTAATCATCAAAATCATTAAGGGTGGGGGAGTTAAAACTAATAGACAATGGAACAAAATCACCAAAATTTTTCAGAATTTTATTTTATGAGATTATTTCTACTTATCCACATCCTAAATTATAAATATCTCAATTTTTTTCCACTTGAACATGAGAAGTAATTTATATTAATTTAACACTTTTAGTAATTCTATAGATGGACCTCCCCTCCCTTATAATATGGAAACTCATATCATATCCTCCACACACATTTTGATCATTATAGTTTAGAAAATACGTGCCTAAATATATCAAAAATATCACTTCCCAAATCTTATAGGTCCTGGTCTCAGAAAAATACCAAACATAGAGGTATTAATGTGTAATGCAATGTAGATATCTAAGGAGAAGGTATAAGTCATAACCAACCTATTTCAAGTTTATTTATTCTTATAAATCATTAAAATATTATTTAACCATGATAAAATAATAAAATAAATATATTTAATATATTAAAATGTTATTATGATCATTGAAAAACTCTTTTTTTATATTCTTTTCAATCCTATGGGAAATGATAATATCGTTCTTGTGTACATGTGGTTTACCACCTCCATAAATTGATGTGTTTTTAAATTTTCATTAACAAATCACAAGGATGGTTATTATGATGGATTTGATTAATATATATGATATTAGTGACATATTTATCATTATTTAAATATAAAATATCTTCTATTTTCTTACCTTTCCATCCATTTAAAAATGATAACTTTGTTCATGCTTATGTGGGGAAAACCACCTCTATAGAGTGATGTGATTCATTTTTCATGTACACACTTCATGGATAGTAAATAAATTATATTTAATATATAAAATTTATAATTATATAATGATTAATATTATATAAGTCATGAAAAAATAACCCATTTGACCACTATCAACCTACTAAATTTGGTTTGGGATTATGAATCGAATGTCACCTAAACATACTATATAAACATAACTGATTAAGTAACTAAATAAAATGTGGTCATAAATGACATAAATATGATAATTATAATATAATTAACATAAAATAGGTTCTTAATAAAGTATATAAATAATATATTTTTATTATTTTTATTTAAAGAATGTATGATTATTGACTACATTTAAGGTAAACATTTTTATTTAAGACCTTGTTTTAAACGTAGTAAAATTTATATTCTATTTTCCTATATATCCTTGTTCATTTAAATGTTCTAAAAATGTTCTTATTTACACATATAATATTATTAAATTCCATTTTAAAAAATATTTTAATTTTTTTAAAAGGTTTAAAATGGAATCATGTTGTCGTTTTCTGAACAAGGTACTTTTACTGAAGGTGTGAAAGGTATCATCATTTTAACTTTCATATCATGAATGGAATTTACATCCATTATGAATTTTCATTTCTTTGAATGTAAATATAAAATTTTACATTTTTATTTTAAAATTTAATCATTTCCTCACTATTTTTGGAATTTTTCATTTTAATATTTTTCAAACAAAAGGGATATTTTTCCCAATTTTTATGAGAAAATGGAAAGTGCTTTGATTATGGGTTCAAAATAGTTTTTCAAGGGATTTATAATGAAATGGATAAAGATTTTTTTTCATGATATGGTTTTTGATAATTATATATGATGATGGGTAAGCCCAATACAACCTTTATAATGGGTTATTTTGATACATCTTATACAAAGAGTGAGCTCGAAATATCTCTTTAATGAATTGGGTAATGTACCTTATCTTTAAAGGAAAAACAGATGGAGTTAACTGGGGAAATTACTTTAATTACTAATTATATCCTCCTTGCACCTATATAAGGATGTATTTAGTCTATATTATCTATAAAAACTACAAAGTTGTTTATCATTCCTCCTAGAAACACATGAATTCCATCTCCTGAATAAAATAAGTTGTATATGTTAATCTCACATTGAGGTATAACAATGTGTCTCCCATGAGAAGCATTATTGAATTCTTCTACATTAATATGAATTGATTCATCATCTATGAACATGGTGAATAAATACAATATTACTGTATGAGGTGTTTTTTATTACAACTTATTGAGAGATGGATCAACTCTCCAGAACTAAGGGGAGCCTACTCACCACAGGGGTAGACCTTACCTTTCCTACTCAACTTCATATCACCACACTAAACTTGCATTAGTATAAAATCCATACTGAGGTAAGTACTACTCGATATTATCTTTGACACGAAGTAATATCATGAAATACCTCTTTATCCACTATGTATTAACACAATTTACATGAGGGGAAGAGTTAAAGGTGGTCACCATTAGTGGAAACTATCTAGATAAAAAGGGCCTCGTTAGTGGGTTTTCTTGAATCACCAACTCCTGAACATATGATTTTTAAAGAATAACATGAACTTTAGCTATACAGTGTTAGGGTCTATGAATAGAGGGCATGGATCATACTTAAAACTGCATATGTTGATGTCTTACCATAATCATCCCTTTCACATGATTACATCATTAAACTTATCAAATTACTTGTTAATAGTTTTACTAGAATTTATAAAATATAGAAAAAACTCTAGGTCATCTCCTAATGAATCCTTAGATCATTATTTTTTAAAAAATATTTAAATTATATAAAATAAATAGTATTTGAGAATATGGGGGATTATTGGATTTAAGAGGTTATTAGATATAAGTATTGTTGAAAAATAAATAAAAAATTAATTGTTTTGATCATTTATAATCCACATGAGGGGATATATTTATGGTAATACTTCATTACTTCAAGGAACGTGTATAGATATTTCTAATCATTTATTTTTAAAATTGAAATCGGATTTTTATTGACTTTATACTAGGGTACCTCCTAGGGTTCAGTCAGAAATGAAAAGTTATTCACCCGATACCACCAATGATCCAATGATTTGAATCCAACAAGTTAACATGAAACCCACCAAGGAAACACATGAGGAACTCATAGTTTTTTCTCTAAGAGTTTAAAAACTAATTAAGAGGGAGTGATTTGAGTTCTTAAAATTTTAAAGAACTTAAAACTACCCTCTTAAAATGATTCTAACCTATCCTACTCTTCTCAATCATATATGAAATAGAAAAAATAAAGTAAATAAAAAAATCATGACATAGAATAGTTATATTTTTTGTGGTATAAATATCCCTAGTCTACTCCACCAACAACATCTCAGTGAGAATAATGATTTTCACTATACATGTCCATTTATTAGGGACATAAAAATTTGAGTACAAGAAACTATAACTTTTAAGAAAGGTGATAATAACATTCATCCAGACATCCAATTACCCAATACCTATCCATGACCTTTCCAATACTTAGTAAAATGAGTGTAAACTTTACCAATAAATAGATGTATAATAAATTTGATGGTTCACTAAACACTCAAAAAAAGAAACTAACATGTGATGAATAACTCTTCTAGACAATGAATAAGACTTCAACGAGAAAATATGAAGGATCTTTAATTGTTGTATATGTAAAATTAAATCACCTTGAATTTTTTTTTCATTTGTGTAAAATTAATAGATTCAAAAGAAGAGCATGAATAATAGTATCTTAACAACCATATCTCAATATGTATAGCTATCATATTTATGTACTAAAAATTTACTATTTTAATTCAAATGGGAAAGATTAAATAATATAATAATTAGAATTAAATGATCTATCCTTTTCATGCATCTTTCGTCTATAGAAATAGAAAAAATAGGTTTATATTTTAGAGTTTCTATGACATTCCTTAGAATGACATGATTTATTACAAATATAATGTTTAAATACTTCATTATTTCTTCATTTAAACATAACTACTTTTGATAAAACTAAGGCTAAATAATACTTTACTTGAAATACTATAATAGTAATAAGCTACTCAGAACTATAATAAAATATCCTGAAAAATACTATACTTTACAAGTCTTCAATTTTATTTTTCTTAAAATTTTATAGATATTTATATTTTATAATAATTCATTATCATTAGTTTTCTATGACTATGTAATCCTTTTGTGCAAGCCTTTATTATGATCATAAGTATTTGTTTAGATCATATGAATTGGATTTTGATCTCATTAATTAAACATGAATGTACATTTTTAACCTGATTGTACGAACTCAGTCCAATTATAAATGTTTAGAATGATCTTAAAACATCATCGTAAGAATTTATATAGACTGTATGAATTTATTGTAATCCTTCATCCTTTTTTTAAGACATCATCATATGTCCTTCCTTTTAAATGTATTTTTTTATCCATATCATAACAATTCATTTCTTTTCATTTCTTTAAAATGTAAACCTTAATTATAAGTCTTTGAATCCAGTTTATTTCTTTGGAATATTACTTTTAGACTAAAAAATTATTTGACACATAGTGAAATATTCCATAAATAGAACTGTTGGCGCCAAAATATTGGACAAGAATAACGAAGAAAAGAAGGCCCTACGACCTACCTCAGGAAGCTACGGCACAGAGTCCCCCCAAGTAGTGTGGCCACCATGAAGCAAGGGAGGCAGGATGCCCCGCGAACGCCCCTGACGTTCCCGAACCCGCCGTAAATCCAGAGAGACGGTAACCTCTGCGAACGCCCCTAATGTTTGCGAACCCGTCGCAAATCCAGGGAGTTGGTAACCTCCGTGAACTCCCCTTACGTTCACGAACTCGCCGCAAAGCAACAGAGGAGGAACGCCTCCATGAACGCGGTTGACATTCAGGACCAGCCGTGAAGCGACCAAATCCCCCTTCGCGCCGTGTGAGCTCTACTCTGCGGCGCCCCTTGCCTATAAATACCGGGCTCCCCCCCGAGCCTCGAGGATGGAAAATCTGGCCTTTCACCTTCCTAGATCCCGAATCACGAAGAACCATTTGCTCTGTGAATCATGAGCTACATGAGGTATTTTTGCTTCGCGAGGCGCCTCTGCATTGTCTTGTTTTGATCCCCTCTTCTGAGAGGGATTCCTTTCATGAAGACTAAGGGATTTTGTTAAGGAAGGGGATCCCCAAGGGGACCCGGGTAGTCGCGGAGCATTTATGATTCTCTAAAAACCCCTCCTATACAAGTGATCCACATGCCAAGGCAGGGTCCCTGTACTTTGTGAAGCACACTGCTTCGCAACCCTTTGTTTCTCAAGGCACCTATGATCTGTGAGGTAGTGCTCTATGAACACCCTTCCACTTCGTGAAGCACCTCCCACTTGCACCTCTGTCCCATGCTAAGGATAAGGAATCCCACTTCGCGAAGCACACCCCTTCACAAGTGCCCTTCACCACACAGAGCAACTGAGCTCCACAAGGCCTCGGCCTATGGACCGCTATGCTTTCCAATTACTTTTCCCGTGCGACCCTCTAGGTTTTCACGATGGGACTTCAAAGTCCCATGGATGATACCGCCCGTAGCGTTTCTTTGCCTAATGCTTCTTCACATAGGCACTCTAACGACTATTGCTTCTTCACATAGCCATGATAACATGGACCCCTCGATGGTTCACTCTAGGACCCTCCTCCACCATGGCATTACCAGTACCTTCCCTTCCACAAGGAGAAGAGGGTACCAGTTATGTAAGTCATAGGGGTGTGGAGTAAACCCACCTCGTCCGAGCTGTATGACGTTAAACTTCCAAGCACCTCGTCCTCAACACAAGTCGTTAAACTATGATTCAGCCTCGTGCCTCGCACGCAGGGTCCCCCGGCTCAGACATTCTTTATGCCGATTGTCTCCACGGGGAAGGGATCACCCCCACATGGGATGATATCCTCCTCCTCAGAGTGGCATTTTTCTGTGGGGAAGGGTGACAATCTTGGTGTAAGCCCCAAGCTCTTCTTACGGAAGGTAGCACCCATGCACATTTGTACTTCCTCACTGCCAGGGCCAGTGGAGGGCATGATAGGGAACGAGGCACCTCCTTTCCTTGGTCCAAAATCCCTCTCCCCCTGCGCTTTGTCACCCTCGGGCCTCTATCCTGAAGTAAGTCCCAGCACCAAGGGCCACCTAACGCATAAGCCCTTCTTCGCTTCCCACGGATGCACCCTTCACGACGTGATCAGAAGGTCCCTGCAACCTCTTTCTTCTCACACCGAGCATGACTCCCGTGGGCTTAGAGTGAGAACCGACCATGACACACCCTGGGCTGCCTCAGAGTGTAAGCCCCAAAATTCCCTATCCCACATAACATTAAACTTCACCCCTGAACTACAGGGACTTTGGTCCATGTCAAGGCATGGTACGTAGGAAGCCTCCACGAGGTTCAAGCCCACCACTCGATCGTTCTGACCTCCTTCACGTCGGTTCACCCCCGTCCCGCATGACGTTAAAATATATTCCACACCATCCTGAACTATGAGTAATTTGATCCATGTGAAGGCATGGTACGTAGGAAGCCTCCATGAGGTTCAAGCCCACCACCAGTGGACCCCCAGGGTTCACCTTCACGCCGGTTCACTGACAAAACCCTTCTTAAACTACGGGGAATTTCATCCAGGTCAAGGCATGATACATAGGAAGCCTCCACGAGGTTCAAGCACACCGCCTAACTATTCATTCACGTCAGGTTCTACCCCCGTCCCACATGACGTTAAACTGCACACCTAAACTATATGGACTTTGATCCATCTTAATGAATGGTACATAAGAAGCCTCCATGAGGTTCAAGCCCACTACCCAATGGAACAATGTCCCCCTTCACGTCAGTTCTCCGACACACCCTCATCCCACATGACATTAAACTATATCCCAATCCAGCAGTAAGCCATTGTGATCCCACCACCCAGTGGTTCCGACATCCCTTCATGTCAGTTCAGCAGCCCCTTTTTAATCTGAACTACGAAGACTTTGATCCATGTCAAGGCATGGTACGTAGGAAGCCTTCCTAAGGCTCAAGCCTGTTTCCCACTGGACCAAGGTCCTTCTTCACGTCGTCTCACCAACGTCAATTATGAACTACAGAGTCTTTGATCCATGTAAAGGTATGGTACATAGAAAGCCTCCCTGAGGCTCAAGCCCATCTCCCATTGGACCAAGGTCATTCTTCACGTCGGTTCACCGGTGCCCCATCCCAAACTACATGGACTTTGATCCATATCAAGACATGGTTTGTAGGAAGCCTCCCTAAGGTTCAATCCCACCACCCATTGGTCGCTCTGACCCCCCTTCACATCGGTTCTCACCAACTGAACTACGCAGACTTTGATTCCCTACCATGGGGATACGTAGGAGGTCTCTTCGAGGCTCAAGGCCATCTCTACCGTCATCCCCATGACGGTCCCATCTCATTCCTCCTCCACTCCATTCAATTTTCCATCACCCATCCTAATTCTTACCTGGGCCGCCACATCCCGGTGAGATCATGCCACCTCATTTCTCCTCCCACAGTATTCGGGAAGCCGCCCATGTGCTGGTCCCAATATCGGCGATCCCTCAAGGGGGTTCTTCAATCTGATCCACTCTAGCTAGTGTTCTGATCAGTCTGATCCATCTCCATTGGACATTAAACTCACGACTTACCCAATGTTAAACACAATAATCTGAGGAAAACCTGAGATACATGCCAATGGAATATGATTCCCCATGCTCGATGTGGGATGCCTTGGGCTTCCGTGCCCTCAAGAAGCCATATAATAAGGGACAAAAGACAGACACACCAATTACCTAGCATCTAGACATACCAGTGATGTTTCAACGTGACTACTCCCCCAACTGAATGTTTCTGCCCTGACCAGACCCTTTGGAATGTCCCGACAGAAGTAGTGTAATTAATCGGCGTCCATGGATACATGGAACCAGGAAGAGTTTCACGAAAAACGTATTAAATCTATGAGGGAGACCCGGACTAGGTGATGAGTTCCGAGGAGGAATCCATGGAAGGAAGAACCTATATCCTATCATCCCAGTTTAAATCAAGGAGCAGACGTCCCTGGACAAAGGGAGAATGCCGCCCGCCTTTGGAAAGCTGGAATGCCGGGCAACAAAAAGCCGCGCCTGTCGTGCCCTGGCAGATAGACGTGCACGCCCCAACGAAAGTATCAGAAACAAAAATGTTGAACCTGATGTGAAGTTATTCTCCTAAATATGGAGATTATTAGAGCTCAAGACATCAGTAGATTGATGTGTCACCGGATCCAGCAATCCGGCGCCGGGTCCCACCAAGAAAATAGCGGGCCTGGCGTGAAATTCACCAGAAGTTGGGGCAGTAGAACGTTGGGAATTCTGTTCTGCAACGTTGTTGGCATGGATCCCTCTTACTGGTCATAGAAGATGGGATGGAGCTGGGGAACTGGTTTTCAATTTCTTTTCCTCACAGTTCTGATGAGTTAATATCCCTACTTCCCAAGAATCATGTTGCTGCTACAGGGGCACGATCACCGCCCACCCGCCTACACAGGGGCAAGGGAAACACCAGCACAGTCACTCCACGTGGCTCCACTGCTACCACAGTGACGTTTGAATCCATGAACGTGGGGTGCCCACGCCCCCTCTCCCTGTCAGAAGTCATCCAAAGAAGGTTGAATAATGACCTCGTTCGTTGTTACGAGGAGGAGGGAATAATCTTTACCCGGGATATGTCCCACCTGGACCCGGAGGCGTCCGGGCCTCACCGTCAATGCTTCCCTCAAGGGCTGCGCAGGAAGCCCCTGCTTCCCACCCCAACTTTCAATATTTTCAGAATCCTGTCCCCGGAACTCCTTGTCAACTCCCTAACTTACGCTGATAAGGTGGGTGACGTCCGGCTCAGCACGATCAGAGTCCCGATTCAAGGGCTTCAAGCAAGGGCCCCCACCCGACCGCGTCAACACCACCGCCCGACCTTGATAGAGGAGCAGGTAGGTTTTGCACCTACCCCACCTGCACCGGCTCGCCTGACCCGATGCCAGTGTTGGGCCGAGCTAGGGGTGCCCACCAAGGGGCGTTAACATTGGCAGCTACTTTGGCCCGAGCAACCACAGATGCATATCATAAAGTCCCTGCCCACACTGAGTAGGGGTGCTCCTATACCCAACTAGGATCGAGGCACCAACCACCCCACGGGTAGGCTGGGTTGACTCCCCGGGTCGCAAGCATGAGTAGTGATTTCCACGAACTAGCCCGTGGTGATGTCACCCCGTACGGAGGTCCTCCCCGTAACCTTGTTCCACAAAGCGTGGGCCTTCCCCGATCTAAAGCACATCATGAACGTATGCCCCATGCTACCCCCAACCCAAATGAAGGCATGCCCCATGGCGATGACACTCGGCGCGAGAGCCTCTACCGTGCCCACCACACCCGGTATGGAATTACGCCTCCTGACCCTGACTGTCGATGTGAAGGCATTGCCCATTCGGCCCCTCTCAAATGTGGGGATTCTCCCTACGTTCTCTTTGCAGTTGGAAAAGGTCATTCTCACCCTGGAAACCAAATGGGTGAAGGTAAGCCTCGCTCCACCAGCACCAAGCATGGAGGTCCTCCCCATGCCCCCTTCGACATTTGTCCCGGTGCTCCTCGCACCCCAGCTGTCTCAAGTGGAAGTCCTCTCCACCCTGACATCAGCGCGACCCGAAGACTACATTTCAGGAATCATCCTTGTCCGGAGGAGCCACTTAGGGGTAGGAAGGAGGGTCGCTGCCGCCACAAGAAGAATCCTGGGAAGGCAAGGACAGAAATCAAACCACCCCGCTTCTCGGATTCTGAAGCAGTATACGACTCTACAATGGAACCCTCCCCTCGGTCCTTTATGTCAAGTACCGGGGCAGGAATAAGGCATGTTACCCTCATCCTCTCAGAATGCGAAGTCCATCATATTCCCGCCTCTCTTCATAAGTATATCTAGGAGGAGGACATTTTGGGAGTCCCACATGTTTCAACAGTGAAGTCACCACCATCGTCACTAGAAGCGCCCTCTACATCGACCAGAGATCACAGAGAGCTATTTTGGGGACCGATGGCAGTTGAGAAATAGCATGACACATCGTCGGTAACCACGATCACTACACTAGAAGCTGTGGCTACCAGCCTGTCATATCGCGACGTTGTGGTCAGGTCACCGTTCTCTTCTGAGGATGGCCTGGAGTTTGGTGGCAAGTCGGATCGTTTTCCATATTCTCACCACCCAGTTTACTGTCCCAACAGTCTGCCTCAGTACCACTACCGGTTTATGAGTGGGGAAATACGGGGCCAAAACCTGAATCTGTGCCCATGAGCTTCTAGAACATTCTCGCGGCGGATCACTTCCCAGAGAAGTTTTGGCCGACGACAGCATCAAACTTTTTTCCGACGGAATCCCTCACCCCAGGGGAAGTCGAGTTCTTCCATCAAACCCTATGGCCGATACACTTTCGTCTTCATTATTATCAGGTGGTGTACCCTAGGAGCCAAGTGCACTTTGAGGAAATCGGCGAGCAATGCTGTCTGGTCGATTTGGCCGCACTCCCCGTGGCCCAGCGCCCTAAGTCACTAGGTCATTATACGAGCCTCCAACAAAAATGTGTTTAGAGTTTCAAGGTACTCTGAAAAATTATCAGGGAGGCTCCCCACACGTGAAGGTCCGTGGCTGGGGGAAGTATACTTCCCTCCTCTTCATCCCTATTCGATGACAGCCCGACTCGCTATGCGATATCGAGGACATGCCCCCCGAGAAGGGTCACGGTTCACATGGCTGACATAGTGGACAAAGAGAACGACCTAGAATTTCTTGATGGAGACTTACCACCTGAGGATGTGCCACTATTTTTGGACCCATCAGGGAGGATTACCCGTCAGCAGAGGAACCTCCTAGGTCTCCCTGCACCCACCAAGTCATTGGTGCTCATTTGAAATGCCTGTAAGGGTAAAGAGCATGTCGGAGCTTTCAAGCACTCTGACCCGTCTTCCTTAGTGAAAAAGATAGAGGAAGACCTCGAGAAGGCTGTGTTGCGTCAGCAACTTGCCGAGCAGAAGAGGCTCGCCGATGAACTCCTAGCCGAGCACGCTATAGAGCGGTGACCCGACTATGGTGATCCAAGGCTAGGGAAGCAGGTTCAGGAACAACTCCCCCCGGCGAGATGCCTTCAGGAAACCCCGATCATATTGCTCCCACGGGAATGGCTGAAGCCAGAATGCACGACAAGAGGGTGTGATATGTCTCACTAAATCCTCCCGAACGGAGCGACAATCTGAGAAATCTGGCTCGGGTTCCTCCGGCCACCGTACATGCCGCTCCTCCAGTCACCCCACGAGCCGCTGAAGCTGTCTACCATGTCGAAGAGCCAGACAACGCAGTCGTGGTTAGGGATCCCCGCCAAGACAGGGACCCCCCGCCCGGATGATCCTATAGAGGCACTCATCGCCCGCCTCAAGGAGTTGGAAACACGGTAGGTGGTAGTCCCACCAGATGGCAAGCCATATCCCGCGTGGGTGGATGATATGCATGCACCTCCGGTTTTTGGAAATCCCACTTTCTCGCCCTTTAACGGATAGGGGAACCGCTGCAGCACCTGGCCCATTTTTCCTCTAGGTGTGGCCCCATGTTGGCGACCCCAGCACAATAGGAATCTTCCATGATCTGATGTTTTTTATGGACATTGGAGGGCCCTGCGTTTTTCTGGTACTACCAGCTCCCTATTGGGTTGGTGACTGGCTGGGAGGATCTTCGCTGGAAATTCCTATACCAGTTCAGCTCCACCACGTGAAATACTAGTATCGAAGACCTATGCAAGTTCAAAAAAAGGCATGATGAGAGAGTCACAGACTTCAGTCCCCGGTGGAAGGGGCTCACATAATTCCTCGATATGCCACTGACTAAGGAGAAACTACTAACGATATGCATAGGAAATGTCAAAGCAGAACTGGTTCCTTCCCTGATCAATCAGAACTACCCTGTAGGGTTCCCAAATTTCTCAGATAAGGCTCAACACCTCAAGGAAGCTCTGTAACAGGCTAGTCAGGAGCGTTCGCTGCCCCCTGTGATCCTAGCAAGGAGGGCTGACAGAGCCGAGACCGCCAGAGTGGCCCAAATGGAGGCCCCTTGGATGCTTGAATTGCTGCCAGTGGAACTGGCTTCACAACCTCGTAGAGGCCCTCCGCCTCAGGAACAACCTCCTGCCCAATAGTGACAGCCTCAGAATCGGGAGGTTCCCCCGCACAACATGCCACCACCGCCTAGACGGGACAATCAAGCTCCGCCTCCTCACCAGGAACCTTCGGCCCCTCGTCAAGGCTTGGCTCCTAGAGCCCCCTATCTGGAGAAAATGAACCAAACCTACTCATTCAATGATAATCAGGTCCCCAGTTACTTCCATAGTTCCCTAGAGCAGGGGATTGTGCGCTTACCTGAGTGCAGTAGGCCGGCAGAGGAGAATCTCACCGATCGCCCCAACTACTACCCCTATCATCAGATCCTGGGGAACTATCTCAAGCAGTGCTATGTGTTTAAAGACTAGATACAAGACCAGGTCGATAAAAACATATTCAGGTTGGGCCCGGCACCGACACAAGTGTAGGGTGTCTTTGTAAAGTCATAAATTCGTAGCGACGATGAAGGCGAGTGGCAGCAGGTTCCCAGCCGCGGATCCCATAAGTGGGATGACTAGATGTCTCGTAAAACAGTAACTCTAACCCATGGTAATGTTCGGGCATGACTGAATCAGCCGGAGCCTTTTGAAGCCGCGACTAGTGCCTCTGCATCATCATCTCAGTCGGCCTCTTCCCAGAAGATCAAGCAACAATGTCACAAGAAGAAGCAATGCGCTCCACCACTGCCGTCATCATCTTGAACTCTCAGTGACTTCATGCCCCCTGAGATGGGGATACCTCCTAGAATCTGTCTAGTGGTGTATGATTAGTCAAGCGACTGTCAGGGGTACACTTTGGTTAATACCGTGGAGTTGGTAAATCCTTATATGACTCCTAATGAGAGGGAATTCCAGGCGAACCTCCCCAATGTCCCCGGTCGACGTCAACGTCGGTGGAGCCGCGACTACATGGGTCATTGGGGTACATTAGTTGGCACCTCCAGCCAGGCCGTGAATGCTACTGAAACCAAACAGCAGGCCCAACGTAGATCTCAGCACGTGCAACCTCCTCATCTGGTTCCCTCATATCTACCTCCACCATCGTTTGTTCTACTATATCAGGCAGAGACGCTTCGTCCGTACCACGACCAGTCTCGCCCTATCGCAGGCCAATCTCAGTTGTCCGGTCCTCATCTGAAAGCTACTCTTCAGGCCTCAACTAGTGAGTAACAGGATGTACCCAGCACTAGCCAGCCGTCGGTCAAGCCGGTAGGACCCTCCGTGCCTCAGATTGTAGAACAAACTTCTGTAAGCAGAGGCTTACGTCTGGCCCGGAAGTATGATGTTCTGAAGCACCTTGCCGAGGTACTAAGGATCCCCCTCAATTTTGAGACGGAGGTAGTAGCTACAGAAGATTTCCACGTCGAGGAAATTGAGAATGTTGAATACCAGGAAGTTATCCCATTCTCTGGTGAAGATGAGGACCCTCCTATATAGGGGCACATTTGTCCACTATACATCACTGGCCAGTTCAATGGTGTGGAAGTCCGCCGCTGTCTTATTGACACGGGTTCTGGGATCAACCTAATCCCGACTCGGACACTGCGGAAGATGGGGTTGTCTGAGGATGATCTAACTCCCTCCGACCTTAGAATCCAGGGATACGACATGACCGAGCAGACCCCGGTCGACAAGATCCACTTGAAGACCCAGTAAGGTGGCCTAATTTCCAGTACCGGATTCATGGTTGTCTCCCAGGACACTACGTACAACGTATTGATGGGCAGGCCATGGCTCCACCTGCTTGTAGTGGTCCCTTCGTTGTATCACCAGTTCCTCAAATACTCCCTTAATGGTCGAGTAGGTGTGCTCCAAGGAGATGAGTCTCCTTTCACCTCTTTTAAAGCCCATTATTTGGATGCTGACTACTATAAGATCAAGGATAAGATGATTTTGGCAAGTGAGGTTGAACCCGCCCTGGTCACAAGTGATCCCTGGGTAGGTTTGGATGGTGCCTATGTCTTCCCAATCCATCGGTTGGAGGAAACAACCCCTGACATGGGGCAATTATTTGTTGTTTCGGGTACAATAGGAAGGCATATTCATAGGTCTAAGTGACAGGGGAAAATCACCTTGTACTCCTACACCAACCAGGATCTGGTGATCCCGGAACCTCCTACCCCTGTACGGTATTGGGATGTCAGGCTCATGGCAATGGTGGTACGTCATACATGTCTGTTTAACCCGACTAGAATTAATCATCTCAAGCCAATGCACCACTATTACTTTGATGTTATCAAGTGCGGCCCCATGGGCCGAAGACCGGATGGGATTGGATCAACTGCCTTCATCGCTATGGTCTCAGTGGCGCATGAATCTCCTGACATGATGACCACTGCCGCTCAAGCCGACACCAGCCTCCCATCAGAGTCTAATGGATCAGAGATGACTCCCCCCATGGAAGATCCCTCCACAAGTAGAGAAGAGGACCTAGAGTATGATCCCCCCACCTTTGAAGAAGGCATCTCTACCACGGTCGATGAACTGGTACAGGTGAACCTTGGTAGCGAGGCAGATCCGAGACCCACATTGATCAGTGCCGCCATGTCCCTCGAAGAGTAGCAGCGGTACACGAACTTCCTTAAGCATCATCGATATGTGTTCTCCTGGAGTTATGGAGAGATTCCCGGACTAGATCCCCAGGTATCCGTCCAGCACCTTGGTCTCCTGACAAACCATCGTGGGTTCAAGCAGCCTCCTAGAAAAATGCACCCTTCTCACGGTGCCATGGTTGAGGCCGAAGTTGATAAGATTATCAAATCCAAATTCATCAAGGAAGTACAGTACCCAAAGTGGCTAGCCAACATTGTGCTAGGTAGGAAGAAGAATGGGAAAATCAGAGTCTGTATCGACTTCCACGATCTCAACCGCCACTGTCCAAAAGATGATTTTGCCCTCCCAATAACAGTGTTGTTTATTGATGCCACAGCCGGGTTCCAAGCCCTCTCATTCATGGATGGGTATTCTGGGCACAACCAGATCCGGATGGCCCCCAAAGACGAATATTCCACCGCTTTCAAGGCCCCCCAGGGTAGTTTCTGTTACCAGGTTATGCCCTTAGGCCTGAAAAATGAAGGTACCACCTATCTGCGGGCCATGCATCGCATATTCAAGCCAATTCTGGGAACATTGCTGGAATGATATGTGGACGATTTGGTTGTCAAATCCCGCCAGCGCCAGGACCACCTCATGGACCATGAGAAAGTGTTCAGTTTCCTCTGTTCCCACCACCTGAAGATAAACTCGTTGAAGTGTGCCCTTGGGGTCACCTCTGGGAAGTTTCTTGGATTTGTTGTTAGATACCGAGGCATCGAGATTGACCTAGAGAAGATCAAATCCATCATCCAGATTCTTCCCCCGAGTAATATTCGGGAGCTTTGTGGTCTTCAAGGCCACTTAGCCAACATACGCCGATTCATTGAGAATCTGGCTGGAAAGTGTAATCCCTTTTTCTAGCTCATGAAGAAAGGCTCCGTTTATGAATGGGATGAAGCGTGTTGGGACGCCTTCGAGGAGATCATGCAGTATCTGCTCCAACCTCTGGTCTTGATTCCACCCCTTGCCGGAAATCCGCTGGTCCTTTAAGTGACCGCCCTAGAACGGTCCCTCGGTGCCCTGCTCGCCCAGATGAACAATGAGGGGATGTAGAACAACCTCTATTACCTCAGCTTCATGCTCCTCGTTACGGAGACCAGATACTTCCCCATCGAGAAGAGATGCCTTACGCTTGTGTTTTTCATACAGAAATTGTGACACTACCTGAAGCACCAGGAGGTACAATTGGTCTCTCGGGTGGACCCACTGAAGTACATTCTGAACTGCCTCATGTTGACTGACCGACTAGCATGTTGGGAGGTAATCCTCTAGCAGTTCGACATCAGGTTTGTGCCCTAGAAGGCTATCAAGGGGAAAGCATTGGTAGACTTCCTATCTACCCATCCAACATCTGCAGATCAATCTCTGGACCTGGACTTTCATGATGAGGCAATCCTCTCAGTCGATCATGTCGTCTCATGTTGGAAAATTCACTTTGATGATGCCTCCCGGAGCCCCACCGGTAGGAGGATCAATGATCCTAAGATCAACAGAGTGGGTCTGGGTGTCATCTTCATCAATCTGGTGCAAGACGTTCTTCCATACTCATTCCTGTTGTCAGAAGGCTGCACCAACAACAAGGCAGAGTATCAGGCTCTCATAACGGGCCTCGAGCTGGCCCTTAAGATCGATGTACCCTATTTTCACATGAAAGGGGACTCCAAACTAGTTATAAAGTAGGTCAATGGTGAATATGTTGTCCAAAAGCCAGATCTTGTGCCATTCTTGGATTGCACCCTCCGTCTAAGGTCCCGGTTCCCTTCTCAACCAGAGGTTACCCATGTCCCTCAGTCATAGAATGGTCGAGCGGATGCTTTGGCCGGCCTAGCTACATCACTTGCAGAACCTAAGCTGGATGATCTGATTATACATGTGGCACACTGGAGAGTCATCGCCCCCGTCACCCCAGAGGATGACAACGGCCTGCGGGTAAGCCATCTTACCACCAGATCCTCCATGCCAGGAGCCCCAGGTTCTTCAGATGCAGTGGTAGAGGCCACTCCAAACTGGAGGACACATTTTGTCACATATCTCCAAAATGGTTGCCTCCCGAATGATCGGGACGAGCGTGAGTGAATCCGATTCCACGCACTACAGTTTACCCTTCAGAGTGGTCCCAGTCTTGATCGGATCCTCTATAAGTTGTCGTTTCATTCAAGGGGTCAAGATTTATCAGGTCATGCAAGAGGTTCATGCTGGTTCCTGCGGTGCCCACCAGGCTGGGCCAAAGCCTTCCCATCAAATCCGGAGACTGGGGTACTTTTGGACCTCTATGATCCATAATTATATTGAGTTTTCCAAGAGATTACATGTGTTCCATGTTCATGCTAACTTCCTGCATCAGTAGCCAGAGCCTCTCCACTCCACCAAGTACTCCTGGCCATTTGCGGTGTGGGGACTCAATGTCGTGGGACCATATCCACCGATGAAAGCTCGCCAGTGTATGTTCATCCTGACTGCTATAGATTTCTTCTCCAAGTGGGCAGAGGCAGTTCCACTCAATGAATTCAAGGCCCATTCCATTGTTGAATTCATGAGCTCCAATATCATCCACCAGTTTAGAGTCCCTCACACTGTACTCACCGATAACAACACCAACTTCCGAGCAGTTGAGCTGAAGAAATTGTACGCCAAGTACAATATCAATTCGAACCATACCTCTCGCTATCACACGCAGGAAAATGGACAGATCGATGCATTCAACAAAACCCTTTCTATAATTTTACAGAAAATGGTTGGTAAGAATAAGAAAAGTTGTCCGGACAAGCTCCCCAACTCCCTCTGGGTGTATCAGACAACGAATCACAATTACACCCAGGTGACTCTATATTCCCTGGTGTATGGGGATGAGGTTGTCCTACCCATCGAGATCCAGCTTCCATCATTACACACTATATTCTATGATCAACAGCTGCCAGATAAGGTGGTCGAAATCTGTTAGGATGAATTGGAAGCACTGGACGAGAATAGGCTCTGTGCCGTGCACAATTTGTAAAGGCATCAGAAAAAGATAGCCAGATCCTTCACCAAGAAGGTTCGCATTAGCTCTTTTCTGCAAGGCGACCTCGTATTGGCCCTCCGAGCTCCAATGATCCCCGGAAGAAAACCACCAAAGCTAGATCCCAAATGGGAAGTACCTTACATCATTCATAAGGTCTACCCCAATGGAGCATACTCCCTGGTAACCATGGATGGTGAGCGCATAACTCCTCCCACCAACCCCCAGTTCCTCAAGAAATAGTTTTCCTAAGCCTCTGGGTCCCGCATGACCCTAAACTGCATGCTGGTCCCACATGCCCCTAAACTGCATGCTGGTACTGCATGAACCTAAACTGCACCGCGGTCCCACATGACCGTAAACTGCATGCTGGTCCCGCGTGACCCTAAACTGCAGGATGATCCTACAGGACCTTAAACTATCCAGTCCTGCATGACTTTAAACTACAACATCGTCCTGCACACCGTTAAACTACATCATCGTCTGTCATGATGTTAAACTGGTCATCTTCGTCCGTCATGACGTTAAACTACTCATTATCATCCCACATGACAATAAACTGCAAAATTGTCTGAGATTTATGACCCTAAACAAAGATCTCCTTCGTTCTCACTGCATGACGATAAACTGCAAGCTGGTCAGGCCTTCCTGACTGAGGCCCTTGGAATTCCCAGGCCCCTTGGCGTTTTCGGGCTCCCGGCCCTCATCATCACTACAAGATGATAAACTGCGAGCTGTTCAGGCCTTCCTGACCAAGGCCCAGCCTCAGGCCCCATGGCCTTCCCCGATCCAGGCTCTCTTGTGGGATTGTATGGTGTGGTATGGGATTATGTCCTCATTCATGTTGGGTTACTCACTGTACCACACACATCCCTAGATGAGATGCACTTCATTGTCCTACATGACATTAAACTATGCTTCTAGAACTACGTATGGCTTGATTCCCATCCTCATGGGATACGTAGGAACGCTCAGACGCTTCGTTTTGAGCCCAACCCCAAACACTTCTCTTTGACTACCCCCCTGGGTATAGCTTCCTTGGAGGGTCCTCGCATGATGTAGAGTAGGATTCATTATCCCTACTCATACAAGGATTGTAATGTTCGCACCATGTGCCCACTCCTGCTATTCTATCCTCCCCGTCTTCACCGCACGACGTTAAATTGCATGGACTTCAAGAACTACGTACGACTTGATTACCATCCTTATGGGATACGTAGGAAAACTCGGACATTTTGTATGTTGGCCCAGCCCAAAGGCCAAAATCTTCCCCTCAGGTCAAGAAATATGTCAGGGTGCATACTTCTTCCCCAATTCATGTCAAGATAGCCTCGATCCTGCTGCATGTCCCCCTCCCTAGAGATGTTTGCCTCTTTTGTAGATGGGTAAAACTATGCTTCACCCACTCCTTGATTGGGATTACATCACCTTCCCAGTCTGGAAGGGCCCCTGAATGGTATGGATACTAGGCCTAAGGGCCCTCTTACCATTTCAGGCCAACGCCCTCAAGGGCGCCGTGCAACAAGATGATACAAGTCCCAAATTTCGAATGCGGTCAGCGGTTGATACTCATTTGTTGCTCCCATATCAGGTCACCTTAGGGACGCTGTGTTTCAAACATGGTAAACAACCGCCCTGGATCTTCAGGTCCACCTTGAGATGTCCCAAACATTGAGTGTAGTGATTCGTTCTGCCCCATCCTGAAGCGATGAACTCTTTCCTGGAAGGGCCAACTATCAGGTCCCTAGACCAGGTTATCTATGATGGGATTGTGTGGTGTGGTGTGGGATTACATCCTAATCAACATCAGGTTACATTCCGTACCATACAAATACCCAGAAGAGACACCTTATCCACCCCTCATCCTCACTACATGACGATAAACTACAAGCTGGTCTGGCCTTCCTGATCGAGGCCCTTGGCCTTCTCAGGCCCCTTTCCCTTTCCGAGCCCCGACCCTTGTCCTCACTACATGATGAAAAACTACAAGCTGGTCAGGCCTTCCTAATTGAGGCCCAGCCTCTGGCCCCTTGGCCTTCTCGGGGCCCTTAGCCCAAGTTCATACCCAGAGTGTATGGTGTAGTGTGGGATTACATCCTCATCCACATCGTGTTACTCACCATGCCGTACACCTCCCCTATCCAGGGAATCCTATTCCCCGACCCTCATCCTCACTGCAAGACGTTAAAATACGAGTAGGTCAGGCCTTTCTGACCAAAGCTTAAATATTAGGCCCCTTGGCCTTTTCGGGCCTCCGGCCCTGGTCCTCTCTTATAGGAGTGTATGGTGTGGTGTGGGATTATATCCTCATTCACATCGGTTTATTAGCCGTACCATACACCTCCTTTATGTGGAGGTATCCTACTCCCCTCTTCGTCCTGCATGACGTTAAACAAAATCCTGAGAACTATGTGTGGCTTGACTCCCATCCTTATGATATACGTAGGACCACCCGAATGTCTAGGCTTCGGGTCTAGCCCCATCTCCCTGAAATATCCATTTCACCTTGGCCCCTTGGCCGGCCCTTCCCTGGGGAGGGGAATATATTGCATGATATGGGACTATGTCCTCGCCCACGTCGAGCTTGTAATGATCACGCCATGTACCTCTCCCTCCTGAGCCACTTCGTCGATCCTTTTCGGCGGTTCACCAATGTGCCTAAGGGTACTCTGGTTTATTACCTAGAATGTCAGACTCTGCTCGGACATGTTGTCGCCCGCTTTTCCGGCTTTGTGTTCCCCTTCATTAGGGCTTTCATCACCTTTTACGCTCGTAGGGACCCCCAATAACGGCCTGGATACTACACCTAAGGGGTCTCCTACCATTACGATCCAACGCCCCCAAGGGTTTAATACAACAAATTGATACAAATCCCGCATTGAAAATATGGTCAGTGGTCGATGCTCATTTGTATTTCCCACTTCAGGCTAACATGATATGGATACTGCGTTTCCTCCACGGTTAACAGTTTTCCTCCATCGCCACGCCAACCCCATTAAGACCAAAATGTCGATTACATGATTCACATCCTTATCCACCTCATCATGTCCAAGTAGAACTTCAAAACTCTTGGTACTATTCCTCAGAGCGCACCTGCGTGTTAGGCGAATGAAGCTGCGATAGGGGCGTCATTTGGGGCTTCACATCGATTTCCCCTTTGGAACGCATTATAGGTATTGCAACACGGATCTTCCTACCTTGTTTCCCAAACCTAGTTTGACCCACGTGGTCTTAGGGATCATGTTGAGGTCTGCGCTTACTCGGAATGCTGCCATCAACCCATGGTTCGAGCTCTAAGACCATAAACTAAGATCATCTCAGAACTACGTTCAGTTTGAGTTCTGCTAATTTGTCTTCCCTATCCCGCCTTCGGGACCCTGACTATGGTACTGCGTGGCATGGTACATGATTATGTCCTCATCCACGTTGGGTTTGCGATAGCCTCACCATGTGCACCACATTTTAAAAATTAGCCCTCGTATTTCCTGTCCCACACGACATTGAAAGGAACCCTCTAGAACTATGTATGGCTTGATTCCCATCCTCATGGGATATGTAGGACCACCCGAATGTCTAGAATTTGGGTCCAGCCCCACCTCTTAGAGATCTCTCAATCTCTTGGTCACCTAGGCCCCTTGGCCTGTCCTTCTCCATGAGGGGGATATATAGTTGTGGTACAGGGTTTTTGGCACCACTCCCACATTCTCTTGGGAATCCTCCATTTATTGGCCTCCTTCAAGTTGAGTCCCTCGACCCCTTGCAATGGTTCGCCCATGTGTTAAGAGTACTCTGGTCTAGGACCAAGAGTGTTAGATTCAACTTGGTCAAGTTCCTTCCACTTTCCAAGCTTCGTGTTCCCCTTCATTCGGGCTTCCATAATTTTTCACACCCAAAGGGACCCCCAGAATGGAAGGGATACTATGCTTAAGGGCTCTCCTACCGTTACGGTCCAATGCCCCCAAGGGTTTCAGACAAAAAACTGATACAAATCTAGCGTTACAAACATGGTTAAGTGTTTATGCTCATTTGTTTGTCCCCATTTCAGGCTAACACGACAGGATGCTGTGTTGCGAACATGGTCACCAGTAATCCTCAGTCGTCACACCAACCCCATCAGGCCTTGAATGTTGGTTGCATGATTCACATTGTGTTCCACCCCATCGTGTCCAGGTAGAATCTCGACACTCTTAGCACTATCCCTCAGTGCACCTCTGCACGTCAGGGGGACAAAGCTGCAATACAACGTCCTTCAGGGCTCCCACGGTCCGAGCTCTAAGACCACAAACTAGGATCTTCATTAAGGTATATGTGCGGCTCGATACTCATTCCCATGGGATGCGATGGGTCACCCAGACATCTACTCTCCAAGTCCAGCTCAACTGGGAGCTAGTTCCACATGCCCCTTTCACTCTCACCCCAATTTGGGCCCCTTGGCCCGAATTCCCTATCTCGGAATTGTGTGCTGTGTGATGTGGGATCACGTCCACATCCACGTTGGTTATGTTTCATGGAAACATACCCATTCCCTTCCTAGAATCGTCTCTTCTACGTTTGTGCTGCATGATGTTAAAATGCATGCTTGGTCTTATCACATGACCCTAAACTGTGACATTATCATCCTGGCCGCATGACGATAAATGACACTACATTGTGATGACCTCGTTATAGAGGAAGTCATGTTGGGTATTGGTCATATGCCATGCCATTTGTCAATGCCTACTATGGATTGATTCTTTTAGCGATACCAGGGCTTGCTACCCTAGTCTTGTCGCTTCATAAAAAAACCACACACCTTAAAGTAAAAAAAAAGATTTATCAAATACCACTTCTTTTGGTGCGTAGGCCACGCCCACACACCTCCTTTCTCCTTGGCATTGGTATCTTACCGCGCCACTTCTAGAACTAGGTGTAGCTTGATTCCCATCCCCATGGGGTATGTTGGAATGCCTTTGCACTTTGATCAGGCCCAGATCAACTCTTATTTTTGGTCCCTTGATCTAAAACCTCTCCCAAGGGGGTTGTACGGTGTGGTATGGGATTATTTCCTCATTCATGTCGGGCTGTTTGCTATGCTGTACACATCCCCAGTTCCCATTCACATCGGGTTTTTAGTCACTCACCATGAGTCTCCCGCATTTCCCCCCATCCATGGTCCAAATTGTAGGACCCTAAACTAAGATCTCCTTATGGGAAATGACTCATCTCCCTCTATCTAATACGTCTCGTTGTCGTTTTAAGATGAGTTTTGACAAAGAGCCCAGAGTGTGGGATTTTCATGGGGACATTCCCCTCGTTCCATGACCAAGATTCATGAGCTCCCTATTTGGATCCTCATCCTCTTCCACATCCAAAAGGACCCTCAGACTACATGGATTCTAGGCTTAAGGGCTCTACGTGGATGTTGGGCCTAAGGGCCCTCCTATCATTTCAGACCAACGTCCCTAATGGATCTCTAACAACATTTGCAACATGGTCCCGTGTTTTGAACATGGTCAATGGTCGACCCTCATTTATCTATCCCCATCCTAGTCTAACGCAATATGGGTGATGCGTTTCTTCCACGGTCAATAGTTATCCTCTATCTTCACACCGCCATCATTGTGATCCAAATCTCAAGTGGCATGATTCACACATTCCCACTTCCTCATGTTCAAGTGAAATTTCGACATACTCGGATTTATCTCTTCGTGTATCTAGGTGCACCACATGGACTTATTAGCATCATTGGGCTGGTATTCACCAACTTTCCCTTCATCCTATCATGCCCCTTCCTATGTCAGGAAAGTCCCACCATTACTTCTTGTTTCCCACACCGAGCACGACTCATGTGGGCTTAGTATTTTTGGTAGGATGTGTACCAACGCGGCCAGGCTTCTTATCGTCCTACATGACATTACAATTTTCTCCAAGAATTATGAGTGGCTTGATTCCCATCCTCATGGGATACGTAGGGACACCCTGGTATTTTGCCTAGGGTCCAGCCCACAAGAGTCATAAATCCTGTTCTTTCACTTTCCGCCCCCCTGGCCGGATCCCTCGTAGGGGGTCGTACAACTATAAATCTACCCTAAACAAGTTCAGGATGCCCCAAGAAGACATTGGGAAGAGACATACCCCCTCTCTAGAGAGGCCTTTTCTAAAAGAAGGAATGATCCATGGTCAAACTGATGCACCCATCTAGCGTACTCCCACCATGGTGGCATAATTTCATGAGTGTTGGATTCTATTTGAACTAACCATCACTACACATCCCACACTTTGCATGCCCCATATTCAGAATCTTGTCCCCTTTCATGTCTGTATAAACCCCCTAATGGTATGGATGCTTGATCTATGGTCCGCCTGCTGTCCTGGGCCAACATTCCAGAAGACTGGTCATGTCTGGAGGAACCCCCTAACGGTATGGATGCTCCACCTATGGTCCGCCTGCTATCTTGGGCCAACGTTCTAGATGACTGGTCATGTTCGGAAGGACCCCCTAATAGTATGGATGCTCGAACTATGGTATGCCTGCTGTCCTAGGCCAACGTCCCAGAATACTGATCGACGATATTTGAGTTAGGCCTCGTGTTGCGAACATGGTGAACGGTTAGCCCTCATTTGTCATCCCCATTTCAGGCCGATGCGATGTGGATGCTGCGTTTCCGCCACAGTCAAAAGATATCCACTATTGTCATGCCACCCCCACAGTGTTCCGAATCTTGGGTATTGTGATTCACACTTCCCATTCCCATCTGTTCGAACCAATTTCAACGCCCCTGGCATTGCGCCGTTCGTACACAAGAGTACGCTGGAAAAACGACAATTCGACTGTTCTAAGAACTTCCTTCGCCAGTCAGGTTTCTCCCATTTCCCAGAAATCTAGACCGGTTATCCAAACCCTGGATTCCCAAAGCTTGCTTTTCACTCCTATGTTTGGATGGGGCAATGAGGCGACTATTTCTTATTACTCACATCATGCCCGACCCACGTGAGTTTAGGGAATTGTCGCTGGAAGTTCCACAAACATTGTAAGGATGCAATGAACCAGTGCGAACAACAGAACTAGTGCATGTTACGACACTCAAAAAAATCAAAGTACGAAAGTACGATTAAGGGTTTGTAATCATTATAGTACCCGGGGGTCAACTCTCCCCATGGATGGATTGACCCCATCAAAAGTGCGTCGCAGCTCCGCCAATATTCATCTTGTGGCATCTAGGAATTGTTGCCACCAACTCAGCTCCCACTTCTCTTTAGTAGTGATGGAGCGCAGTTCATCAGCCTCAGCTCGGGCCCGCTCTACGTTAGCCTGAATGACAACCATATCTTCGAAAGCCTGCCTCATACACTCTTCTACCTCTTCCAGTTGGGCCTTCAATCGCAAGATCAGCTCAGATTGTGCAATGAGAGAGGCTGAGTGCTCATCCGCCTAGATCTGTAGGTGTTGGAATTTTTTTTTCAGCCTCCTGGAGCTTCTTGATGTCCGTCGTCTTCCTCCGCTACCAGCCCACGCTGAGCCCATGATCATACTACCGGATCTTCTCTGCCATAATATCTCAGATGAGCATATGAGGGTGCTGGGAATCCACTCCTCCGACACAGAGTTCACACAACAACGAGCGTAGTATGTCCATTTCTTCCAGCCATAGCGCTTGGGGTGTGTCATTGATGAAGCGTGTTATCAACATCCATGATCAAAGACGGACTATTTTGTTGTCCTCTTCATAAGAGTCTGTCTCATCCTAGTCCGTGTGATTAGCAGGCTCGTACGCGGGGTACACCCGCAAGAAGTCTTCAGCGGGATCTGCATCTGGCATGGGATCAGGAACGACATCTAGCGTTGGATCAGATGCAATAGGACTTGGGTTGACCGACATATCCTCATCGTCAGACCCCACCTCGATGACCTCAGGCACGACCCCGCTGGTGGTCCCGCCAATGATAGGGGGCACTGCAGCTCAGGTGGGCGGGGTAACGATCTCCACGATCACCAGTATGCACCTAAGAGGGATGCCTCCAGAAAGAACGAATAGCCTCGTTGCAGCAGCCCATGCCAGTTGAAGAACTATACATGACAGAGAAGGGAATGGACATCAGTTGGCACAATCAGTGCGTGACAGTAATGAGTTCAGCAGAGAGGACTTACATAGATTGAACTCCTGGTACTGCTCCGAAGTCGATGTTGACGGGACCCTGAGGCGTGGCTCTCCGTATACTGTCGGAAGGTTTGGAGATTCCGGAGGAGCCACCTCAGGTGTCATAGCCACACAAGACACAGAACTGGATGTGGCCACATGCGCGAGTTTCGAGGGTCCTGCATCATCACCCCCCAAGGGGTGAGAGCGAGGTCTGCATACAATCTCATCTTGTACGGTTTAGATGTTGGTAAGAGGTCCATAATGACCTGAGAGCAAACCCTGAGGAAAAAAACTGGGAATTTTACCTCCAGAGTCTCTGCAAAATCATCGAGATCCGAGTCTTGATCGCTGAATTCACCTTCCTCCAATAGGATCCCTCCACTGGCCTTGTCTCCCCAAGAGGATTCATATGAATCTTCTGATAGGGGGAAGCGCTCCCTCAACTCGACGACCGATAGTTGTGGGGGAACCGTCTGATCCAGCAGTACCCTCACCCTGTCTGTCATTGGATGCGAGGCACCACTAGAATGTACAAAGTCCTCCATGTCATCCAGATATTGCTCCATCTCCACTGGGGACACTGCGAAACTTTTCCGGACAGGGCCTATACCTGGAAAATCCATCCCAAGGTAGTTCAGGTTTTCCCACATCTCGGGAGGGCTGAGGAATTGCCGGTTGACGTCCCAAATGTCCCAAGATTCTGAAAAAACAACATTATATTGCATGTCGATATGGTGTAGCCGCTTCCCCGGATCCTGAGTGGATATCCTGCAGAATTCCCTTGGTGGCCGCCCCTCTGGATGGCCTTGCTCTTCTAAGACCACCGGGTCCACTACAAATGTTGGATCCGCCGCCACGGCCTCACCCTCAGCCGGTGCAGGTCTCTCCACCACGACAGCCCCGCCACCTCGAGAATCCCTTACTGCCCTCTAACCCTGACCTTGAGATAGGGGAGGCCCGCCCTCACCAGTCCGGATGGCTGGATGCTTCAGTATTTCCCCCGGATAAGTTGCCTCCCAGCTGATCGCATACTTCTTCACTAGTCCAAAGGCAGCAATGGACGGAGGCAATGAATTTCAAATTTTCTCATCTTCTCATGTGAACATGAGCCACAATTTCTTCATTACATATGGTTCCTCCTCATGGGACACCTCCCAGCAGACCTGCGGGGTCAGTCGCTGCAGGCACCAGAATTGCCTCGCCAACTGGTGCAGGGTGTACGACTCGTAGACTAGCTCGCAGTCCACCTACGCCACCAAAACTCCACCTCGAAAGTCCAAGAGATAGGCCCGATGCTCTTCTCTTTCCTGACCATCGTCAATGAGTACCCCCATCGGAAATAGAAACAGGTGTAACTTAAACTCGTCATCCTTCCACAACTGGTTTAGCACCATCGGTACGATTAGTTTTACGGGGAAGATACCGACATCATTCAGGATGGATGGGTGGAAGTTTGACCCCGAAGGCGAGATGGGGTTCAGATATTCATAAACCCCCCTGATGTGTGCTGCGATCCACCCATACAGAAGATGGAAGGGCCTACATATCCTCGGCAGCTTCTTGCCCTCACTAACATGCCGTAGCATCCTGTATAATCTGGCGAGCATCAGAATCCCCAGATTGACCCGCCTTCCTGTGGCTAGCATGGATTCCATGATAAACGAGCTAGGCCTCACCACCCCCATGCTGTTATCCCTCACTCGTAGGATCCAACCACAGATAAGGGCCGCGATAAATGCTGCCAGCCTGACTATCGGCTATTGTTCAGTGCTGATACTGAAACCCCCGGTCTTCCATTGGATGTCCACCAAGAGCCGCCAATACGAGTCCTCCTTGACCCGTTGAGCCCCCTTTGGACATGTTCGAGGCCTTGGGGTAAACTCTCGATCCTTTGAGAAGTTCAGGAACTTCTTCAACCACTTCTTAAAGTGAACATCTCTCACCGCTTCTTTGTCCTCTCTTGGGACCAGTCCCATCAGTGCCTTTGCCAACCGCAACATCTTCTTCGGATCCTCCCACACACTCATGAAGGGGAGGAACTCATCATACATAGCCCCGAAGATCGGGACCCCCGAAATCTGATGGACATCCCATAGACTGATGCCAACCTCCCCATGGTGTAGGTAAAAAGTGTTGGTCCTAGACGACCATATGCTCAATAGTTCCAACATCAGCTGTTTCGGTTCATAAATGTAGAATTGGGAGGCCCATGCCACCTCATACAATCCCACTATCCTCAGCTCGGCCCCAAATTCCTCGTATAAGGCGCCTACCTAGTAGGCGCATGCCCAATCATTGGTGAAGTTGCCGCCCTGGCGTAGGACCCACTTGTCGGACCACCATTTCTTCAAATCCCTCAAGGACGCCTTCAGTATTGTGCGGTACATGGGAGGGGACGTCTCCGATTGCAATGGCTTCCCATCAATGTTGTTCAGATGGTTTCATAGATAGTCAGCAGTGACAGGCGTGAAGTCCTCCTGCGCATGACCATTAGCCACCTTAACCCATTGATGCTGGCATGGCGTGCTTCTGAACCAACAAGATGGTTCGTCCCTACTAGCCCCAGGAATGAAGACGTCATCCCTCAGCCAGAAGCCATACAAGGGAAGATTCTTTCACAACGGATAGTTATTTTGGATCTCTGATAACAGTTCCATCAATGAATTATGGTCCGAGTTGCTCCAGACGAGCTCCCCTATGCCCAGAAAGTTGGCCATCTCATCCCTCCGGGCGGCGTTCGCAAGCACCCCCAGCGCAGCTTCCTGATGGGCCATTGGGTTTCAGAACTCAGGAAAATTTCAGGTTGTGTCGCGGAGATCATTCATAGAGCTCATTCACAGAGCTCGTTCTCAAAGCCAAGACATGGAGCATGGCCTCAGACTACGAGCACAGGTTCGCTTGGCATAATCGCAGAGTCAAAGACTCGCGGTTCGCCGCGAAGCCCGATTCACGGAGAGAAAACGCGGAGTACGCAGAGCTTCGTGAATCGAGAGCACAAAAGGAAAAAGTCACAGAGAGAGGAAAGGAAAAAAGATAGGTCGGCCCCCCTATTTATAGGAAATAGCCCTCAGAGCTTCACGGCACATCCAGCCCGCGTGGAGCTTCACGACGAGTCCTGTGCGCATGGCCCCTGTCCGCCTCGCGCACCCTCTTCGCGAGTCAGCACCGCGAACGACCGATGATTTTGTTGATTTACCTTAGAGTTTGACCCTTGATCCCTCCATGGCTCCAAGTCTTAGGGGGGGAATTTTTTGGCACCAAAATATTGGATGATAATTACTAAGAAAAGAAGGCCCTGCGGCCTACCTCGCAAGGCTACAACACGGAGTCCCCCCAATCAACACGGCCGTCGCGAAGCAAGGGAGGCAGGACGCC
Source organism: Viscum album (assembly GCA_963277665.1). Lineage (NCBI taxonomy): Eukaryota > Viridiplantae > Streptophyta > Magnoliopsida > Santalales > Viscaceae > Viscum > Viscum album. Next base: position 1,516,913,998 of record OY728139.1, on the reverse strand, counting down.
CCGCAAACTCCCTTGATGTTCGTGAACACACCGAGAATCCAGGGAGGTGGTAACCTCTGAAAACACCCCTTACGTTCTCGAACCCATCATGAAGCAACAGAGGCGGTACCCCTCCGCGAATTCTATTAATGCTTGAGACCTTCCGCGATGCAACCGAATCCCCCATCGCGCCGCATGAGATCTGCTCCACTGCGCCTCTTGCATATAAATACTGGGCTCCCCTGAGCCTCCGGGATGGAAAATCCGACCTTTCGCCTTCCTAGATCCCGAATCACGAAGCACCCTTTTCTCTATGAATCATAAGCTACGCGATGTATTTTTTCTTCATGAGGCGCCTCTACATTGTCTCGTTTTGATCCCCTCTTCCGAGAGGGATTCCTTTCGCGAAGCCTAAGGTATTTCATGAAGGAAGGGGATACCCAAGGGGACCCGGGTAGTCACGGAGAATTTATGCTTTGCAGAACACCCCTCCTATACACGTGATCCACATGCCAAGGTAGGGTCCCTGTACTTTGCGAAGCACATTGCTTCGCGGCCCTTTGCTTTGTGAGGCACCTATGCTCCATGAGGTAGTGCTCTGCGAACACCCTTCCACTTCACGAAGCACCTCCCACTTTCACCTCCACCCCATGCTATGGATAAGGCATCCCACTTCGCGAAGCACACCCCTTCGCAAGTGCCCTTCACCACACAGAGCAACCGAGCTCCATAAGGCCTCTGCTTATGGACCCCTATGCTTGGAAATTCCTTTCCCCGTGTGACCCTCCAGGTTTGCACGATGTGACTTCAAAGTCCCCTAGATGATACGACCCATAGTGTCGCTTCGACTAATGCTTCTTCGCATAGGAACGCTGACAACTATTTCTTATTTTCATAGCCACGCTAACGTGGACCCCTCGATGGTTCACTCAGCAACCCCCCCTCCACCACGGCATTTCCGGTACCCTCCCTCCCACAAGGAGAAGAGGGTACATGTTATGTAAGTCCTAGGGGTGTGGAGTAATCCCACCTCATCCGAGATATAGGACGTTAAACTGCCAAACACCTCGTCCTCAACACATGACGTTAAACTATGATTATGCCTCATGCCTCGCACACAGGGTCCCCCCAGCTCAGACATTCTTTATGCCTCTCGTCTCAACGGGGATGGGATCAACCTACACATATGATGATATCCTCTTACTCAGAGTGGAGTTTTTCTGCAGGGAAGGGCATCCATCTTGGTTTAAGCCCCTAACTCTTCTTGTGAAAGGTTGCACCCATGCACCTCCGTACTTCCCCACCGCCAGGGCCAGCAGAGGGCGTGATAGGGAACGAGACACATACTTTCTTCAGTCCCAAATCCCTATCCCCCTATGCTTTATCACCCTTGGGCCACCATCCTGAAGTAATTCCCATCACCATGGGCCACCTAACGCGTAATCCCTTCTTCGCTTCCCACGGACGCACCCTTCACGTCGTGATCATCAAGTCCCTGAAACCTCTTGTTTCTCACACCGAGCATGACTCCTGGTGGATTAGAGTGAGCACCGACCATGAAACACCCTGGGCCGCCTCAGAGTGTAAGCCCTAAAACGCCCCATCCAACATGATGTTAAATTGCACACCTGAACTACAGGGACTTTGATCCATGTCAAGGCATGGTACGTAGGAAGCCTCCACGAGGTTCAAGCCCACCACTCGGTCGTTCCGACCTCCTTTACATCGATTCAACCCCATCCCGCATGATGTTAAAATGTATTCCACACCATCTTGAACTACGAGGACTTTGATCCATGTCAAGGAATGGTACGTAGGAAGCCTCCACGAGGTTAAATCCCACCACCAGTTGACCCTCGGGTTCTCCTTCACGTCGATTAGCTGACAAAACCCTTCCTGAACTACGGGGTCTTTGATCCATGTCAAGGCATGGTAAGTAGAAAGCCTCCATGAGGTTCACTCTCACCGCCCAGCTGTTCATACATGTCAGGTTCTACCCCCATCCCGCATGATTTTAAACTGCACACCTAAACTACGGAGACTTTGATCCATGTTAAGGCATGGTACGTAGGAAGACTCGATGAGGTTTAAGCCCACCACCCAATCGAAAAAGGTCCCCCTTCACGTTGTTTCTCCAACATTCCCTCGTCCCGCATGACGTTAAACCGTATCCCAATCCATTGGTAAGCCATTTTGATCCCACCACCATGTTGTTCCAACATCCCTTCATGTTAGTTCACCAGCCCCATTTTAATCTAAACAACGAGGACTTTGATCCATGCCAAGGCATGGTACGTAGGAAGCCTCCCTGAGGCTCAAGCCCGTTTCCCACTAGACCATGGTCCTTATTCACGTCGGATCACTGGTGTATATTATGAACTACTGATTCTTTGATCCATGTCAAGGCATGGTACGTAGGAAGCCTCCCTGAGGCTCAATCTCGTTTCCCATTGGACCAAGGTCCTTCTTCACGTCGGTTCACCGGCATCCCATCCTAAACTATGTGTACTTTGATCCATGTCAAGACATGGTACGTAGGTATCCTCCCGGAGGTTCAAGACCACCACCCATTGGTCTCTCCGACCCCCCTTCACGTAGGTTCTCACCAACCGAACTACGTAGACTTTGATTCCCTACCACAGGGATACGTAGGAGGTCTCTTCAAGGCTCAAGACTATCTCTACTGTCATCCCCATGATGGTCCCATATCATTCCTCCACCACTCCATTAAATTTTCCATCACCCATCCTAATTCTTACCTAGGCCTCCACATCCCGGTGAGATCATGCCACCTAATTTCCCCTCCCACAGTATTCGGGAATCCGCCCATGTGTTGGCCCCAATATCAGTGATCCCTCAAGGGGGTTCTTCAATCTGATCCACTCCGGCTAGTGTTTTCATCAGTCCGATCCATCTCCGTTGGAAGTTAAACTCATGGAATACCCTGTGTTAAACATAGGAAGCTAAGGAATACCTCAGATACATGCCGATGGAATTTGATTCCTCATGCTCGATGTGGGATGCCTTGGGCTTCCGCACCCTCGAGAAGCCTGATAATAAGGGAAAAAAGACAGACAAGCCAATTCCCCAGCATCTAGACACACCCGTGATGTCTCAACGTGACTACTCCCCCAACTGAAGGTTGCTGCCCTGACCGGAACCTTTGGAATGTCCTGACAGAAGCAGTGTAATTAACCGGCGTCCATGGAAACATGACACTAGGAAGAGTTTCACGAACAATGTATTAAATATATGAGGGAGACCCGGACTAGGTGATGAGTTCAGAGGAGGAATCCACCGAAGAAAGAATTGACATCCCATCATCCCGATTTCGATCAGGGAGCAGACGTCCCTGAACAAGGAGCGAATGTTGCCCGCCTTTGGAAAGAGGGAATGCAGGGAAACAAAAAGCCGCACTTGTCGCGCCTAGGGAGACAGATGCGTGCGCCCCGATGAAAGCATCCGAAATAGAAACATCTTAAGAAATCATATAGAGCATATTTCTAGAAAATATGACTTCTAGGATTAGAATTTTTTTTATCCTTAACAAAAACAATTATTAAAAAAATTCAGAACTATAAATTTTTTATTTCCATACTTATATAAAATTTTTTATAATATAAATTATGTCTTCTATAAGCATAAAATATTAGGGTAAAATGGTAGATGTTGGATCAAAATTAGTATCACTAATAATTTAACCCACTTTTATGATTACAAAATCCATAAACATTAAGCATAAAATTTCATAACAATTTATATAAAATGTTATTTCATATTTGAATAGTTTAAATAGTTACAAATATAAATTGTCTAAAATATTAATATTGAATAAAATTTTGTGTATTTTCCATTTTCTTATCTCATTTTTGTGATATAAAAATGAATTTAAAATAATAGATATAACATAGTTAAAATTATACACTAAAATGAAGAGCTATAAGAAGCTATAAAGGAAATGAATTAAAATTATAGAATTTGTATTGAGTTAATTAATTAAAATAAAAACAAGAATAAGAAATAAAAAATAAATATTAAGAATCCAAATAAAGGATTAAGATAATAATGAGTTACTATTTATTGAACAACTAATAGAATTACAATGAGAAAAAAAAAATAAAATTTCCAAAAAATAAGGAATAATTATTCCTTAGGCTCAAGATTTATGTCGGTTGAAATTTAAGAATATATTTATTTATAAGTGGTGGTTTCTTGACATAAATAGGTATGGATGGATCTGGTTGAGGATTATCTAGATCAGTATTTTTTACTAGGTGAATATCATGAATATATATAACTAATCTTAAATATCATCCAATATAAACCTTGTATTTCTCAGAAAGATTATTTATACCAACCATAATGTTTTCTCAAGTGTCCTTACCCTTTTCTTTATTATAATTTAATTTGTGAAGTAGATATTGATAAATGAGTCATGAGGTGAGACTATCCTAGATTTCTCTATATTCTTCTAATTCTATTTATTATTGAAGGTGGAAGGATAAAATATAGCCCATATAATATTATTGGTTATATTATATCTATGAATATGAGTAGGGTATAAATATATTGTTCATATAATCAAAAATAGAGTACCTGCACACATGTATATTCACTTGATGATTTATTATTTTTAAAAAATAAATAATGAATGTGCATCCTTTCCAAACATTATAATAGAACACCTGATATAAATCTTTAAGATCAATATTTGTAGTACATATGGTCAATAAAGTCAATAATACTACCACTTTGTATTTTGATAACATCTGAGTGTATACAGAAGGGACATTTCCAGGATGTGGGTCTATAGAAATAACCATTTCCTTTGATATAATAATGTCTCTATAAGGATCAATGGGTTTATGATACAATTCATCAAAAAATAAATATCTTTATTTTTAAGAGTCTTAAAGAAAGTCATTCTCATCTTCTCTTTGAATAATTGCGATCATTTAAAACATAATCACAAAATTTTAATTCAGGGTGGGATCCCACTCTATCAAAATGTTTATAGTCATATATAAGGATACATGGATATCCAATGAGCTTTAAAGAAGAATGATATTATTCAACAAAAACATTATGTGAATATATGGAATTTTCATGTTTTTGAATTCTCTATTTTTAATCCACACTAACATTTTTGATCTCATAAATAAAATCCTTTTTAACTTTAAGAAAAGTTCCTAAGGACACTTAGTCACACTATATATAGGATACTCTTTCTATTAAAGCATCCATGGAAAATAAAACAACCATCAACTTATCATCCACATAATATGGAACCAAAATAGTTCTTGGGGATCTTTTTTATATAGGTTTTACCAGACTGGATAGTGTAGATTTGTCTCCCAACATGTATTTTATGTTATAAAAATTTTCTTTTTATATTGGACTTGGTTAAGAATAAGTAAATTTTTTAATGAACTCAAATTGAGAACTTTTTATATTTTTTAGAAAGTCAAAAATTGTTCTTTGAAAAATAATCCTGTACTAATTATTTTAAATAACTATACATGGATTTAATTTATTTTCCATATATATTAGAACTACTTTATTGAATAGGTTATATATTTCTACGAATATCACTTTAATAAATATCCATCTTTATCGTTTTATTTAAATAACTCTTAGAGTCTAAATATTCTTTAAAGTTATACAATTTAAACTGACAGGATTTAATATTTTCTCAAGCCATCTATATATCCTTTGGTAGTTAAAAAAATAAAATATTCATGATATAAATGTCTAAGAATGCTATTTAAAATTAGATCAAGCTTTATCCTAGTTATTGAGTGTGCAACATCTCTATTTTTAAAAGAAAGATATCGATGCTTTTCAACATCACTAGCTAAAGGCAACCTTTCACTTCTTTTTTTACTCACAGGTGTTGGAATGTTCACATAAATAATATTATTACATATCCTTGGTAAATAGAATTTATTATTACATCCTACTGAGTCAGGAAGTCCATTAATATTTATTATAATATTAGTTCTTGTCTTATGATGATATTTTATAGATCTTATATCTTTATTCACTAAACATTACTCATAAAAAACCTCTTTTATAGGTTGAATGTTTGGAGAATAAAACATTATTGTAGATGAATATTAATCTACCAAACTAGTTTTAATACTATTTTGATCCTCACCATCTACAAACTAACCAATGAATTCAGCAGCAAGCCTCTATTTGTTTTCAAAAACATCTATGAGGTATTTATATCCAACATCGAGTCTCCAAAAATCAACAAATATATCCAAAAAAGTAGTGAACCAAGTAATAAAAGATTGTAAAGTATTTTTACTAGCATACTCCTCTTCATTACGTGTTTTATACACATTATCATGTTATATATATTACTCCCCTTTATCAGTATTAAGGTTTTCTTCTTCCTTGTCATCTTATCTTGATTCCTTCTCTTCTTTTATTCACTATCATCTTATTCTGAGAGGCATCCGACACCAATTCCATGTTCTATAAATGGATATTAGAGAGGGTGTGATACATTTATAAATTAGTATCTTTATCCTAACTCAGTTCCACATCGTTATTATTAAAAAGAAGGTTTAATAACTTTTTTATAGGGATAAAACATTATCCTTTACTTTTAATGAAATCAAAAATGCATACAGTGTATCATATATCTTGAATTATTAAACTTTTTTATTTCAGTAGTAGATAAATTATATTGATGTATTGAAAGGTCAATTTATCAAAATCTCCATTCATTTTAGATTTTATAGTTATAAAAAAATTATAGAACCTTTTTATTAGGTTTGAGGTCTTTCTAAGACTTCTTTTTCATATTTTAACAACCAAACATGGATTCCATTATGATTGATGGCCTAATCTCATAATCATAAATAAAAAATGACTATAAATGTTCATAAATTAATGGGAATAATTTAAATATTCACATATATATATATAATAAATAAAATAATATTTACTCTTTTTTTTGATTGAATAATATCACTAAATTTATTGAAAGAAAATTGAGCATTTCCGTTGAACACTCAAACCTCAATTCAAAAACTGTTCCAGTTATTCTAATCGAAAATCCATTACTAGCCATGAAAAAGTGGTTAAATTTTAAAAAAAGACTCATATTATTCAACAACAAAAAAATCAACAGATTTTCTATGTAGATCACATCATTCAGCTATAACTCCCAAAAATTCTAAAATAAGGACGTTGTATTTTATGGCGTGTATAACACGCAATAAGAAGCGTATAAGGGAATATAACATCCCAAAACCTTACAATATATATTTTTTTAAATAAATTAATTCTATTAAATAGATTTAGTTACACTCAACACTGATTTTACACAAATATATAGCTTATCTATTTATTAGTAATAAAATAACTATCATTTAAAAGAAATTAAATATTTTCTAAAAAACATGTTTTTTTCTTCTAAAAGACGGATTAATCACACCTTGCACACATAATTTAGAATGATTTTTAACACTTATAAAATTTATATTGAAAAATAAAAATTATTTTACAATCCAAATACCAAAATTATCTTAGGGTTAATTTTTGAGTTTTTTTGATAATTTCATTTTTTGAGGAATAATGAAAAATACTGAATTTTAATTGAAAAATGCCATTTTGATTAAATAATTTTTATTGGTAAATTATATTTTGAATTAGTTTTAATGTAAAATTAGTCAAAGTTTATATAAATTAATCCAATTTAAGTCATTGTAATTATTTTTATATTTAATTTACATACAAAAACCTTAAAGTGTTTTGAACATTTTAACAATAAAACCCCGCTTTCTTGTCACGTCCTCAAGATTAATTTTATATTAAAAATTCCCACTTATGTGAATTTTATTTGGGAAATGGGATTAAATGTTTTGAATCAGAAATATTTATTATTTATAATAACTTAAACATATTGTTTTACCAAAATTAATAGTGAATGCAATAAAAATTAATTACCTTTGTTATGGTAAAAATGGGCTTACTGAGGGTTAACTTAAAAAGATAAGGGTAAAAATGACCAATAAATTTGTATAAAAATTATTGGATGAAAATATCTATACCATTAAACATTTAATATTTGATAATGGTATATTTTTCACCCTTGTGACATGAAAATCATAGGATCACTAGATTCTTTTGAAAAATACCAAGTCTTTCCTATCCCCCACATATAAAAGGCCACCACCGTCTTCTATTATTCACACATTAAAACCACTTTTTATTGGAACATAACTTCCTAAATAACACCTCAAATTGACTAAAAGAATTCTATACTTATTAGTTTTGGAATAAAACTATCCTAGGAAGGATTTAGTGCAATCCAAAGGAGGATACCCTAAGAAGAGGTAATGTTCTTCAATTAGCGTCTTTATTTTAGTTGTTTTCCACCTCCTTAAATTTTTATTAAAAAATGATGATATGATAACCTAAGTATATTTTATATAATATGATTGTTTATAGTAATTTAATTACCTAAAACTATACCCACTTCTATCAAATGGGTTACGAAATCATCATTCATGTGTACGACAGACTACCGCCTTACGAAACGATGCTTTTTGTTTTTCCATTTCCACATCTAAAGGTTAGGTATGATGATGAATATTATGTATATATATATAATATATTTATAAAATATTTATAACTATTTATTAAATATATAATATATATCTGTTTACCTTCCATTCTTTAGGAGATAAGATAACGTCGCTCGTGTGTACGACGAACTACCACCTCACGAAACGATGTTATTCATCTTTAACTAACGCTTCACATGCAAGGTGAAAAAGATTAATTTAATGATTAAATGTGATATAAATGAAATAATTATGATATTAATGAAATATTTCTCTCTCTATAAATATTATATATATCATTTTCTTTGTTTCCTTTTTTACTTACATAAATATCATAACATCATTCATGTATGTGTGGACTACCGCCTTAACGAACCAATGTGAATATATTTTCACCAACACAGAACATGGATGATATATATATAAGTATATAATATGGTATTAATGATATTATAATCATTATATAAAGTTAAAATATTATCTTAACTCAATTCCATAATGATTGTTGAAGAAATGGAAATGTTACTCAGGCGTACATACAACCTACCATCTACATGATCATAACATACCTAATTTTTCATACCCATCATTCTTGATTGTATTTGAAAGTAAAATTGATGAAAAAATATGATAATTATGTCATTATTATTATTATGGATATTATATAACTATATAATATGTGTAATAACTGTATCTTTCATGATGAAATACGCACGAGAAAACAAGGTAATTAACACCACAGACAAAGAAAATAGTTAAAAAATTATTAATGAATGGGTAATAAGATTTTATAAAAGGATAATATATAATATTATAAATATTAATATGGTTCTAGGATAAGTTATCAAAATTTTTAAAACCACTATATAGGAATTTAGATAATGTTCAATTAAAAGAAATCATGATGTAAGAGATTTCATCTCAATCTCATTTCATTGAGAAATATTGTAATATCATCCTCATAATTTCTTTTATATGGCGTATATACTGCCCATTTGACATGAAATATGATGATTAATTAATTATTCATGGTATTTTAAGTTTCAATTTTAATTCTTTCGTCTAAGGTGATTTTAATTAAAAGTTTCAATGTAGTAAGGGTCTTCTTAACTCAATTTCTTTTCATTGTATTAATCTCCCACATAATTAATTATGTCATTATAATATTATGTTTATAATTAATTTTTATTACCTCATGTTGTATTTTAACTTGTTTTATGTGGATGTATATGGGAATCACATAATTTATTCATTGATTAATTCTCACTTCAATGTTTTTATCATTGTAAAGGTTTATTTCAAAATATCATTCTAATCGAGATTGTTTACTCTTGAATTTAATTTGAAGGAAGTTATTTGAAAATTTATTAATAAAACCATTAAATTTTCTTATCCTATGTTTATTAATTCTTTTTTTCAAGTAATAGTACTATTTTCCCACTCTTTGGCACTTAAAAATTTTATGAAAATGTTTTTAAGAAATCTTGAATTTATTTCTCTCTTCGGTTAGAAACCTATTATTTTTCTAAAACTATGTTTTATAAAAATGTTTTCAAAAATATTTTTAAGCTTTTAAAAATGATTTATTAAAGGCATTTTAACACATTTTTTTCTTTAAAAGATCTTTTCAATGGAATCTCATGTCATTTTTAAAATAATTCCCATTTTTCTTTTATCAAAAAGAGTGAAAGAAAACATTGTTTTAACATGTACTACATGAATAAAATTTCAATTCATAATGACCAATAACATTTTTTAAATATTATTTTATAATTTCTAATGATTATCTCTAAAAGAAATGTTTTTCAATATTTTTTCTAAAAATTTAGTTTTAAAACATGACTTAAATTTTTATTACTCAAGAATGTTTTTAAAAATATTTTTTGTGGTATTTATATTAATAAATGAAAAAAATTATTACTCTAATGGGTATATATTGATACCATACTTAATATTCATTTGAATGGTTTATGATTATTTTGACCAAGGATAGTATTGACATTCAATTTCTTATTTAATTTTTTTGTCATTAACTTCCCCTTGAAATATTCACGTTCTTGTGATCATTATACATTAAATTTCCCCTAAATATATAGATTATTTATATTTTATATACTTATTTATTAAACTGGATTTAATTTCTACAAATGGTGTTTTACATTGAAAGTTATTTTATTGACTAAGGAAATATTGACAATTCATACTCTTTACTGAATATGGTTATTTGATGATAAGGAACGTTTTTTTGAATTAAATTGATTATTTGATATATGACGAATTATTTATATCTACATTGAAGGGTGGGGCCCAACATCATATAGCCCCTCGATGCAGCGATAGGACTCCTAAGACAATCATGTTAATCTAGTATTAATTTTTTTTTACCTGTAGTTTAAACTGTCTTATAAAAGGTCTTTATGGTAGTTGTATCATGTGCTTGATACATAAAATCCAATAATTAAGCATCTCCCACATTAAGATTTTAGTTATTATTATCCAAGATTTTTTTACAATGATATTATCTCAAGATTCATTTCATTTTCAGTTTATCAATTAAATGGAATTCATTTTTAGATATTTACTTTTCCATATTGATTTATGGATTATCCAGTTATTTAAATGGAATGTGTTCTCAGTTATTTACATTTCTTTATCGATTAGTCCATATCCAGTTATTTAAATGGAATGTGTGATCAGATATTTACATTTCCATGTTGAATATTATTACTAATTCAAAATACCTTCCATTTTATTTAACCCTTACTAAGAATTTGAGCTCAACATTATTTTGTTTCCTGTCTTAGGAATCAATGAAGTGTACATTGATAAATATTAAAGGATGTGATAGATAGAATAATATCATTATTGAAAAAAATTGTATTGTAATTTTTTTTATTAAAAAGTAATTCATGATTCAAGTATGTATCTAGTTTACCAGAACTACAATACTATTTAGTCCATTTGGATAAATTTTCCTTATATCTTATGCCAATGAAATAAAGTTGGTACTGACACAAGGATACTAGGGTGGGGGTCGCTACAATTGGAATTAGATGAAGTTTAATAGAAACCTTGGGAATTATATTATGGAAAATATTGATTATAGAACATAAACCCATGAAAGAATTTTAGGATAAGTATAGAAGAACATCATAATGCTTTGCTAAGAAATAGATTATGTGGTTTCTCCTAGAAATATATCCTTGAATGGATACTACAAGTGGACATGGTTCTGTAAAAGATGAACCCGTGGGAAATAAATTTGAAAAGGGAATATTGGTCTTGACCCGATCCTCACCTGGGGTATGATAGTAGACCTTACTATACACCTGGTTTGACACTCCTTAGAGATATTATTTGGATAATTCACATTTTCTTTAAAAACAATTATAAAGTATTTTAATAGATGATGATAAAAAATGACCCAAGTTAAACATAAGGCATCTTAGATTTAATATATGGAATCTAAAAGGAATGATAAAATGTTATATGTGTGAAAATAATGTCATAAAGTAATAAAATTCCTTGGAAAAATAAAGTGTATGATGGAAGGAAATAAATATTATCCTTAGGATCCACTTATAATTCACTGTCTTAAATTTTGGAGAACCTAGGAATTATCTGAGTGAATTTCTTCTCTTAAAGTTTAATCCCTAGACCAAGGAAGGGCCTATGTGTAAATAAAATGGATGAAGTATTTATGTATTGGGGTTCAAGAACTAAATTGTAGAAGCATTTTTACCAATGGGATTTTGGTGATAAGAATTTTGAAACATCTAAGTATTGTGTTAAATGATAGAAGAATATGTGTCTTCATTAACATAAGATTTATGGATACCATCATGGGTTTATGTGTTTATTATTTTTTTATAATTTTAAAGTCTTAAACAATCCCTTTTAGGTTTTATGTGATGGAATTATACCAATATTAAGGATATTTTCGGAGACATTTATGGAAATAAAACCCATTAGTTTAGCATATGTTTTAGTGAAAACTTTATTTAATGAATAATGCCATTAAATTTTATAAAAATTATATTAAAGGTATTGATAACCTTTAGGATTAATATGATCATTAATAACATTGTAATAATAGTCAAATAAGATTATTAGAATTCCTAAAAAAAATATAGTATTGAAAATATTATTAAAATATTATTTAATGATTAATTTTGTTTCAATAATGTCCATCATATTTTCTTGGGAAAATTATTGGAAATATATTATTTTAGTTTAGATAAATGACCACCCACATGTTGTGTAACAACCCATTGCATCCAATATGGCTTTGTGGCTCGAACCCATGATCGAAGGACAGTAAGGGTTTAGTGCCTACCACTGGTCTACCCGATGTACTAATTAATATGTAATTATTTTTGGATAAACAATTTGAAATATTAATATTAATGATGAACTAGTGGTATTACTTTTCATGTTTAGAGATTAATGTATTATATTGTATAACTTGTGTTGATCATATTGGTTTTGAAAAATATTTAATAATATATGGAATTAATTTTAACTCTTTTATGGGTCTTATGATCTATTAAAAACGAATTTTAGTGCTCCTGGTATAAAAATTCATTTTTTGATATTCATTTCTTATAGTAAGCATTGAATTTTAAACTGATTGAAGAAAAACCAAAGTATGTAATTATTATTATGAATTATAAATGTATCTAGTAAGTATATTTCCTTATATTACTAAATAATAGAATAATTCCTCAACTATATAAAAAGGATATTGAAATAAAACATTTATCCTATTACATTCATATCTGATGAAACAGATGGCCTTTTAAATCATTACAGATTTATGGTTTTGATCCCTTTAAAATTCCATTGATCGTTAAACTTATTATGATCAATTAACACCATCACTATCTATAAATATTAATAATTTTATTCCAGGACCATATCTTCACTTTTGACCAATTTTCCCCAACTTAAAAACCAATTTATGTGTTAGTCAATATGAACTTAATAAATTCTTTTATCTCTTATTAAGAAGATGTTTTATTAAACCTTTTATGATGCGGGGTTTTCTACAGTGTTATTTCCAAATATAAAACCTTTTATTAACAAGATATACTTTAAATTGTGAGGATGAAATTTATTTAAGGTTGTGGGAAAGTAACACCCTGAAATTATTAAATAAGGACATTGTATTAGATACCGTGTATGACGTGCAACACCAAGAATAATAGGGAATATAATACCCCAAGACCCTATATTATTTTTATTTTAAAATAAATTAAATCTATTAAATATCCATCATTATATATAACATTGATTTTATATTAAAATACACACAATAACAAGTTTCTTTGATATCATGTATTACACACAAGGCCACATTTTACCTAACAAAAATACATTATTAAAATAATATTATTTAATTTAATAATTATAAACAAGATGTTAAATAAGAGGTTATTAATAGTATTAAATAAATTATGAAAATATATTGTTCAATTTTTTTTATTTTTTATCTATTGATTAATAATAAGATTACTATAGTTTAAAAGAAAATGGAATATTTACTGAAAATATTATTTTTTATAGAAGACGATTTAGTAAAATAATTTAAAATTGATATTTAACACTTTTAGAAAATTTATATAAGAAAATAAACATAATTTTTGAAATTTTCGATCAAAATTATCTTAGGGTGAAGTTTTGTGTTTTTTGAGAAGTTCCATTTTTTATAAATAGTAGGAAATACTGAATTTTAATTGAAAAATGACTTTTCATTTAAATAATTTGTAATGTTAAATTAATGTTTTAATTAGTTTTAAAGTAAAATTAGTTCAATTTTGTATAAATTAATCCAATTTAGGTCATTTTAATCATTTTCATTTTTAATTTAGATTAAAAAACATTGTAAACTTTTGAACATTTTGACATTAAAAACTAGCTTTCTCATCACATATGCAAGATTACTTTTAAATTAAACTTTTCCACTTATATGAATTGAGTTTTGAGAAATATAATCCATTATTTAAATTAGAATAATTTATAATGTATAATAAGTTTAACTTAAATTTTTTTACCAAAATTTATCCTAAATGCAGTAAAAATTAATTACAGTAGTTAAGGTAAAAAAGGGTTTATAGGGGGATATGTTAAAGAGATAAGGGTAAAAATGACCTATAAACCTATCAAAAAACTAGTTTATATAAACATTTATAAATTTTACACTATAATGTTCTATAATTTTTCATTTTTTATTCTTATGACAATTGAAAAACACGGGAGAAATAAATTATTTCCAAACATCCCATGTGTGTCCTCTTCCCAACATATAAAAGGCCACCCTTATTCTCTCTTCTTAAAAACTTAAAAATAATTTGGTTCAGAAAATACCTATCTAAATAACTACCAATATTAACTCCCATTATTCTAGAATGATTATTATTTTCATAAATCCAACCTAATAATGCTTTAGGGAAAACCCTAGGAGGATACTCAAAGAAGAGGTAATGTTGTTCAACATGTGTCTTTATTTTATTTCTTTATCCAACTCATTAAACTTTTATTAAAACATGATGATATAATAAACTTAGTATATTAAATATATTTATGTTTTTATAATAATTTTATGACCTAAAACCATATCCACTTCTATAAAATGGGTTATGAAATCATCATTCATGTGTATGACATACTATCTCCTCACGAACCAATATTGTTTTTTTTTCCATTTCCACCTATCAATGTTGGGTATGATGATGGATATAAATTATATATATGATATATATAACATATTTATAAATATTTACTCACAATATAATATATATATTTTTACATTCCATTCCATAGGAGGTATGATAACGTCGCTCATGTGTACATAGGACTACCGCCTCTTGAAGCGATGTGATTCATCTTTCACTAACACTTAACATAGAAGTTGATAAAGATATATTTAATGATTATATATGATATATATGAAATAATTATGATATTAATGAAATATTTATCATTATATAAATATAATATATATCATTTTTTCCTTTACTTTTCACTCACGTAAAGATGATAATATCATTCATGTTTGTGTGGACTTCCACATTCACGAAGCGATGTGACTCTATTTTCATCACCAAACCACATGGATGATATATAAAAGTATATAATATTGTATTAATTATATTATTATCATTATTTAAATGTTAAATATTACTTATATCCTTTCTATAATGATCAGTGAAAATGGAAGCGTTACTCATGCGTACGTACAACCTACCGTCTCCAGGATTATAACACAGTTCATTTTTCATAAATAGCATTAATTATTAGTTTTAAATTAAAATTCATGTAAAAATATGATAATTATTCCATAATAAATTTTCTGGAGATTATATAGCTATATAATCTTCACAATAATCAGTTCTTTCATGAAGAAACACATAGGATAAAACAAGGCAATTAACACCTGAGAAAATGAAGATAATGAAATATTGTTAATGAACGGGTAATAAGATGTTATAAAATGATCAAATATAATATTATTAATATTAATATGGTTCTATTATAAGTTAATAAAATTTTTGAAACCACCATACATGATTTTAAATAATTGTTAATTAAAAGGACTTTTGAGGTAAGGGATTTCATCTCAATCTCATTTCATTGAGGCATACTGTAATGTTACACACATAATTTCTTTAATATGATGTATATAATACTTCTTTGACATGTAATATCATGGATAATTAATTATTCATGGTATTTTATGTTTTAATTCAAATTATTTCATCTAAGGGAATTTGAATTAAAAGTTACCAAGTGGTAAGGGATTTCTTAACTCAATTTCTGTTTATTAGGTTAATCTCATGCTTCATTTATAATGATATTATAAGATTATATGTATAATGAATTACTAAATTATGTTGTATTTAAACTTTTTAAGTTTATTTTCCGTGGATAAAAATAATATATTTAGTGATTAATTCTCACTTCAATGCTATGATCATTGTAGGGGTTTATTTCACAATCTCATTCTAATTGAGATTGTTTACTCTTGTATTTAAGTTGAAGAAAATTATTTGAAAATTTCATAATAAACCCATCCAATATTATTATTTTATAGTTATTAATGATATTTTTAAGTAATTGTACCATTTTACCACTCTTTGGCACTTAAAATGTTTTTAATAAAAGCTTAATTCATTTCTCTATTCGGTTAGAAATCAGTTTTCTTCCAAAACCATGTTTTTAAAAATATTTTATGAAATATTTTTAACTTTTTAAAAATTATTTATTAGATGAATTTTAACCTATTTTTACTCTTTACAAAAAATTTTCCAAGGAATAAAACATCGTTTTAAACACAGGGTCTTTTTTGGATTTTATTGAAAAAGTGAATAGAAACTTTGTTTTAATATGAACCAAGTGAATATAATATCTATTTTAAATGACCCCTAAGATTCATTAATTTTTTTATAAAGTTTAAATTTTATTTTCAGATAAAATTATTTTCAATCTTTCTTATAAAATTTTAGTTTTAAAATATTATTTTCAAAATGAAAATGATATTTTCCTCAATATTTTTTAAAGATATTTTTATGGTTTTTCTATTTATCAATGAAAAATATTATTACTCTAATGGGTGTATGTTGATTCTATCCTTATTATTACTTTGGATAGTTTATGATTATTTTGACGAAGGATATTATTGAAATTAAATTCATTGTTTTTTTTTCTAGTCATTATCTTCTCCTTGAAATATTCAATTTCTTATGATGATTAGACATTAAATTCACCCTAAATATCTAGATTATTTATCATGTATATGATTACCACTTAAACCATATCATATTTTTACAAACATTGCTTTAATTTTAAAGTTATTTGATTGATTGAATAAATATTGATAATACATATTATTTACTCAAAATAGTTATTTGATGACAAGTCACATTGTGTATGAATTAAATCGATTATTAGATATATGAAGAATGATTTGGACCTATAATTATTGGTGGGGTTGAAAATTATATATACCCATGATAAATCAGTAGGTATCATGACACAATCAAGTCCATCTTGTATTAAATGGATTTTACCTATAATTTATACCAACTTATGAAAGGTCTTTACGGTATGAGTATCATTTTCCTAAGACATGATGTCTAATAATTATGTATTTCCTATATTAATATTTTATTTATTATTATCCAAGATATTTTTTTCAATGATATTATCTTTGGATGCATTTCAATTTCAATTTATAAATTAAATGAAACATGTTTTAAGGTATTTTCCTATGTATATTGATTTCTGACTTATTAATTTATTTAAATGAATGGTTTTCCTAGTTATTTACCTTTCTATATTGATTGAAACTTATCTAGTTATTTAAATGGAATGTGTTATTAGTTATTAAACTTTTCATATTGATTTTGCTTATTTATTCATAATATATTTCACTTCACTTAACCCTCACTGACCATTTGAGCTCATCGTTATTTTGTTTCTTTGATCAAGAATCCATAATGTGTACTCTGTTTGATATACAAGGATATGTTGGAGGGAATAATGTTATTCTAAAAAACATTATTTGGTAATACGTGCATTCAAATTTAATTCAAGACTCAATAATGTATTATGTTTACTAAGACAACTAAACTATTTAGTCCTTCAAGATACAATATCCTTGTATCTTATTCCAATGTAATAAAGCAAGTGCCAACTCTGGGATACAGGGGTCATGGACACTACAACATCACAACTTGGTTTAGTTATCCTAGAACTATATAAATATCATATCACAAATCTCTTATAATTTCACATGATTAAAAAAGTTATGAGGTTTATGTATCAAAAGATTAGGGTCTGAAGGTGTTGAAAGGAATGAAATTGAGCTATGTAGGGTTTCTGTTGAGTTAGTTTTATCCAAATTACTAACAAAATTCTAAACACATAGAGTATAGATGCATTAATTCCACTTTAATTGGCAAGGAATGTGACATTTCGAAAATAAATTAAAATACAACAAGGAATAAATAAATTTTAATTTTGAAATTGTGAAAATAGTAAACTCATATAAAGAAATATATAATCTTAAAAAGAAATAGATTAAAATACTTTCATAATATTGATTAATTTTTAAATCAAAGTAAAATCATTTAAAATAAAAAATAACTAATTAAATGCTAATAAAATTAAATATATCATCTCATAAAGGATTTGTAAATACATCTATTAGGTATATTTTTAGTAAAATTTAATTCTAAAGAGATATCTCCCTTTAATGGGCAATGCCTTAAATCAATATTGCTTGTTCAATAATGCCTTATTTTATTTTTATAAATATTTATAGTAGAAGTTTTATCACATTTAATTATAAGATGATCAAAATTGAATCCCAAATCCAACATGGTGTGTTTCATCCATAACAAATCGCCCCAACAACCACCGACAACAATGTATCCAACTTCAAAAATTGGTAGTATAACAAATCATTACTTCTTACCATAAAAAGAATCTAAAAACATTACTAAAAAAATAAAAATTTTGGATTTACTTTTCCCATTTAACCTGAACCTAGCCAAGTCGAATTCGAAATATGAAATTTAAAAAATCCCAATATTTTTTAAAAAATCATATAATTAGTTGTAATTATATCCAAATAACTTAAAATTATCTTGGAACCTTGGTTTCCTTAAAATATATCACATTAATATATGAAAAATATAATTCTTGGTCTATAATAAGTTAGATATAACATGATTCCAATAATTATTCTATATATCATGTTATTAACTAGCTTGAACAATTCATCCAAATCAAGTATATTTTGGGAACCCAAGTGAGTTGTATACACTTTATTTTTTTTGAGTACAATACATTTTAGTAAATTATTTATATTTTATCTTTAATGTAAAAATTTTCCAAAATATTTATGATAAATAAAAAAACTACAGAAAAATTTCAATTCACCCTTTTAGCTCATTTGAATTTCTTTTTTCACGAGTTCTGAAAATTCAGTACATAAATTTTGATTTATGGTGCTGAAAATTATATCATCAACATATATTTGAACTAACAAAATAATTTTGATGTAGTTTTCTTAATCCGGGTATAACAAACCTGCAGTAAATCCATTTTAGTAAGATAAGAGAACCTAACCTTTTATACCAAGCTCTAGGGGCTTGTTTAAGATTGTATAATGTTTTGGTAAGTTTGAAAATTGAATTTGGAAAATGAGGGTTTTTAAATGTTGGTGGTTTTTCAATATAAACTTACTCTATAAAAAATCCATTTAAAAATAAATATTTTACAAACATATAATATGTGATGCATATGCTAAAAGGATCGCAATGAATTATAACTTAGTAATAAGGGAAAATGTATATTTATAGTATATTCCTTCATCTTGGTTATAAATATTAGTAACTGACCTATATTTATTTATTGTGATCACACCATGATCATTAGACTTGTTTTTGAATACAATTTTTTTCCAATAACAATATATTCATCTGTTCTATAAACTAAATCCCATACATTTTTCTTTTTAAGTTGGTTTAATTATCCTTTTATGTAAACATCCCAAATGTCACAATTTAAATATTTTTCCATATTTTCAGTCTCGATCTGGGATATAAAAACATAAAATTAATCAAGGTTTCCTAAACTTATTCTATCCCTAAATACCACATCTACGATTTCTATTATTGTATCTAAAGGATGGGTTTTAACAAATATAGGATTTCTAGTAAGCACACTTTTAGAGTCATCAAAATCAATTCTTTTTAGACTATATTTTTTATGATCAGTTTCCATATAATTATACATTTTTCATCAAAGATAGGTTTGGGACACTTTTTATCTAAAGAAAAACTTGGTTCATAAATTATAATTTGTTTATGATCAATGGGATCACTTTTATCAAATTTAACATGAGTAGATTCTTCAACAACCCTTGAATTTTTATTAGAAACTATATAGGAGTTTGAAGTGGTAGAATAACCTTAGAATACACAATTATCATCCTTTGTATAAAACTTATAAAGATTATCCTTGGTGTTAAAGATATACACATTTCATAAAAAAACCTAAAGTATCCAAATGTTGTTTTTCCACTATTTTATAACTCATAGGCTATTTTCTTCAACATAGGACTTATTATAACTCAATTGATGACATAAAATGTTGTGTTAACATCTTATTCCCAAAAATGAGTTGACATGCTATAATCATAAAAAATTATATAAATTTTTTAAAGTCATATTCCTCCTTTAAAAAATACCATTACATTGAGGTGTACTTATGACAAATAAGGTCTGTTTAATGCCATGTTTTGAGAAAAATGATTTGATTTCATGATTCCCAAACTCTCCACCATGATCACTTCCTAATGAAACTATATACAAATATTTTAAATTATATAATAACTTGTAGAAGTTTAGAAAAATAACCCATGATTCACTCTTAAGTATTAAGAAACAAACCCTTTTAAATATTTTAAAATAATCAACTAAAACATAAATAAAAGACTTTCTACATATTATTGCAGTTATAGAGGGAAAAAATAAATATATATGAATGAGTTATAATGGTTTAAAATTTGTGAACACATTAATTGGTTTGAAATAAAAATTGTATTAATTTTATGTTTGACATGAATCACTTATTTTTTTTTTCTAATTTAAGTTATGTCAAAACATAGATAAATTTTTTATTTCATAGTTTTCTCAAAGAATAAACATTACAATATCCAATCCCTTTATGCTAAATCCAATATTCATTAATTATAATATTCAAATAGTTCACATTCTATTTATATAAATAATGAATATCTATAGTTTAATCTTTTTTAGTTCCATGGTCTCTGAATTGAAGCATAATATCTCTAAAACAAAAAAAGAGTTATTTGAAAATTTAGCAAAAAATATATCATCACAATGTTAGGAAATTCTTATCATATTTTCTTTAATCCTTCAACATAAATAACTTTGTCAGTGAGGACTAAATTTATATCTACAAAAGTTACTAGTATAATAATCTTTCCTTTATAATTTTAACCAAATGTGTCATAGCCACCATTAATTTTTGATAGCGATTGAAACTTATAAAAATATCCACACAAAGGTACTGAACAACTTCTGTCCATAAACCATTTTTCATTGTTATTTCGTGCGATATTTTTTTAATTTTTTTTAAAACCTTTTGGGTACCCAAATGAACTTGGGTCAATAATTGTTAGTAATTAAACAATTGGGAATCCAAATCTATCTATAGTTTTTATAATTTTTAAAATTTCCAGCACGGATTTAAGATAAGTTTCTTGAATCAAAAATATTATTTAAAAAACAAATGATGATTTATTAAAAAAACAGTAGAATAATGACCACTTATACCATAGTGAAAAAAGTAATATTAGTCATGACTCTGGTTTTTAATCTAAGAACAAAATAATTCATATATAACTTTGATTTTTCTCAATTGTTTCCTCTACCTTGTTTATTGTTATTGGATTTTTTGATACCAAGGATTTAATTGAGCTAATATTTCCCATTAAAAAAGACAATAGTGATAAATTTTAGAGATTTTAACTTATACATTAAATTTTTTTCTATGGAAAATAAATTTTAAAGAATATTCTTCTAAATTAGAATTCAATTTTGAAATTTGTTTAGATATATCATCATTTTTATTTAACACAACATCATAACATTTTTGAGGGATTTTTTTATAGAGACCCAATCCTTTTACACATATTATTACATAAATTTTAATATAACCATCCACTAATTTTAACCCCAATACCATGATTCCTAACTTCTTTGGAAGACTAGGTTTATAATCCATCAAAGTGAGACTAAAATAAAAATTTTATTCTATTTTTCATAATGAGATTCTAAATCATTTTTATATCCTAAACCAAATTAGATATAATAGGGAATAAAAATACAAAATGTGTGATCTAAATATAGAATTAATGGAATAAATATGATTTAGAATCATAGATCGTGAGTCAAAAGTATAGAATGATATCATAAAATTGAAGGATCAAGAGTAATCACATGGGATAATAATATAAATAAAATTGTATCATAAGGTCATGGAATACTAGGAAATTTGAAAAAACATATAACATGATAGAAAAAATAGTCAAAGTTAAATTTTTAGACAATATAATATGATGGAAAAAGTCCCATAATTGATTAGGTTTTACCCTTAATCCCATACATGTTTCCTCATGAGACCAAATATTTACCAAGTGCATGTGATCACTAGCTTGCTTCACCAATTATAATATGTGTCACAAAATATAAATCAATCACAAGATATAAAAATAAGAATTACCCATGGAAAAAATGGGTTTTATAATCTTTTACCATATCATATTCAAATTAAATTTCATAATTAAGGAATTTTAGAGATGAACCTAAGGAATTTTTTACCCCATAAAAGTGAGAATAATATAATTATATTTGTAAGAGAAATATATACTTAATTTAGATTCAATATTTAACATAAAATTTTTTCTTTGTTGATGAAACTTTATTTAAATAATCAAATGAAATATTTCTTGAAAACAAATACCTTTTTCACTTGAAAATCACTTATTCGTAATATTAAAATTTCAAAAATTTCATTGATTTTTTTTAAAATAACCATGTAAACTTATAAAGTAATATTCAAATACATTATTAGTTATGCTGATAATTAATTATATACATTCCATATAAAGTAAAAAAAATTTATTTCATATTATTTAAAATGGTTAAAACCCCCCTCATTCAGAAAAAGAAAGGAATATTCCTTTCAACCAATTTTATAGAAAGTAAAAAATTATTAAATATATATTTAATAATTTTTTTTAGAATTTTAGAAACAATCTTGATAATATTTTTATAAAACATGGATATGAAACA
Organism: Viscum album; assembly: GCA_963277665.1. NCBI lineage: Eukaryota > Viridiplantae > Streptophyta > Magnoliopsida > Santalales > Viscaceae > Viscum > Viscum album. The sequence continues at coordinate 1,516,890,549 of OY728139.1, read as the reverse complement.
AAAATGATTTGTTGACTAAAGAGAAAAATGAAGTTAGCTTTTCTTAAAAAAAATTATCAATTGTTTATGTACCAAAGAGAGTAAAATGGTACTATTACTTGAAAATTTAATAAATTAAAATATTATAATAAAATTAAAGGTTATTATTGGAAAATGAGAAAATAATTTCATACAATGTAAATTCAAGCATAAAGAATCCATATTAAAATGAGATTTAAACATAAACTGTTACCACTTTGGAAGCTTTTTAATTATAACTACCATGAATGAAGTTATTGAATTTTAACTTAAAATATAATTAATTATGAAGTATTGATGATATAATATGTTAAGGGTTATTATATAAACTCTTTAAAAAATTAGGTGTACAAAATAACATGTTTCTCAATGAAGGAAGTTTTGATATGAAACCCTTACCATGAGTCTGGACTTGTATTAAAAATTTTACATGACAAGTCCGGACTTGTATTAAACATTTTATTCCCATTAACTCTTTATTTTAACCCCCAGTAAACCAGTTTTACCATTAACCGTTGTAACCGATTTTTACTAATTTTACAATTCATTATGATCAAAAATTATTTTGAGATTATTATATAATATTAATAATTATGATTCAATATATATAATCCATTTTATCAAATTAAATATAAGAAAGTTTCTGAACATAATTTAAAATTTTAGTTGCAAAATGTGAAGAAAAACAAGTTTTCAAGAAATTCATTTTAAGCAATATATTTTATTTTATTAACTCTATGACTAGACACTATAATTATATGAATTTATATAAATATAAATACATGAATTATATATTAATTTAATTTAGATATTTCCTAACTGTGGTTTATTATAATTAAACTAAATGGATCTACTTTATGAATTTAAGTTTTTTTTCTAAAACCCCTATTTTTAAGCATAAAAATAAACTTATACCATAATCATGAAAATTTATGATTCAAAGGAAATTAATTATATTATTATAAAAATATATTTAATATTTCAATTTAATATAAAATCCAAAATATGGGAAAAATGTAAATCACTTTATTTAATGAGAATAAATGTTAGTATTTGAAAATCGATAATTTTCATTATTCACTGAAAAATCAGATATTTTAGAAAAATCCCAAAATTTTAGAAAACGTTAATTTTGATTTGATGATTTAAAAAATTATGCTTATTTTATAAAATAAAATTTATAAATGTTATATAAATTAATTATAATATTTTTTGAAATAAAATAATAAAAATCTTTTTGGAGGGAAACATATTTTTATAGAATAAACTGTCTTTATTAAAAGTTTAGTGCTTATTTATTAATAATTTATCAATAAATTTACACTGAGTAGAGAATTTATATATATTTCATAAATTAATTAATAATATTCATATTAATAGATTTAATGACTAGGTTATGACATTAATATATTTTGAGGGTCATTTAAGCTTGGTATTGCATGTCATATGTGCTATTAAACATTATGTTCTTCTTTTAAAATATTTGGGTTTTAAATTATACCTACTTTATTAAATATTGTTCACATAATTTGAAATTGTGCACCAAAATCCAAGGTTTCATATTTAGAAATTCCATTATAGAAATCCCATATTATAAAAAGGGTCAATAAAACTTTCTCTTAAAAAGATGGAAAAGGAAATACAAAGGTCATCACATAACAAGATTTCCACATAGGAGAGTATTTGTGAGAAGTGAAAACATAGATTTTGAAATATTATCCATTTAGTAGATAATGTTATGCCCTCGTTCTTAAGATAAAAGAGATGATAAATATATCAAAAATGAATAACAATTTTATTTCAAGATCATTTTATTAAAGTTGACGGATCATTTAACCATATATATTAAGAACATAAAGAAGTATAATTTGTTAAGATTTATAATTTAATCATTTAATAATGTTTTATCTCAATCTCATCCACTTCTCCAAACAATGAGTATCCAAGATGTATTTTTTATGCCTGAAGCACTAAAATTAACTTATAAAGGATCAAATGATTCCAAAAAATAAAATCAATATATTACTCTTGTATTTAGAGATTACCCAAAATAAAAATGGTTATAATAAGGTAAGATAATTATAAAAATGAATACACCTTCATATTAATCTATAAATTCAAATTTCAACTTAAATAATTCCATAAATAAATAAAACTATATCTCAAATGAACTCAACATTCAAGGATTTTAATATTTTCTTAACAAATTATCTTTAATGTCAAGTCACATGATAGACATAAGGGTTATATATAACTTATCCCAATGAATCATTTCCTAAAATATCATTAATCACATCAAAATCCAAAAAAATTAAAAAATATTTGATCCTCAAATACATTTCCCAAAATAGACATAATATTTATCTATAAAATAATTGATGTAAAAAAATTACATAGTAACTAGTATATCAAATATTCTAGGGGTAGCAATTTTTCCCTTTTCACCCTTCAATTTTGTCTTCAAGACCTATAGCATTTTTGAATGTTATGTGTTCTCTCCTAGCAAGTGGGCTTTCATTTTTCTAAAACTATATTAATTTAATTCATATATTCCAAAATATATGATGTACAACCTCAAAATAACATTAATCATCTAATCAATTTTGAAGAACTACAGTCTTCTATACAACTTATTTTTTACAGAAAATCAAATAATCTTAATTGACTATAAATAAATCAACATCAAGAAGATCTCAAAGATTATATTTTCCTCAATGATGTGTTTTTCATAAAATATGTAACATCCCAAACCCATATGCCACTAAACAGTGCCTCGATCCCAGTTGGTCACATGGCCTCAAGTTCATCTCCCCAAACGTCAGAGGCTGTTGACTATCAGTGAGGGCCTAGGTGTGTTAGTGGGAAGACTTTACGCTCATCACCAGAGTATACACAATAGAATATCAGTATCAACAAGTAGCAAAAACAATAGAAAATCCCAGTTTTAATACAAGTTAAACCAGAATATATTACAAAGCTATAAGTGTATTATAATAATAATGATGATGATACATGTATCTAATAAAAAGTCAAAAATAGGTACATGGTATTACAGTATAGTATAAGTATCCAAAAGATAAAAAATACGAAAAAGGTATCCTAGTATCCTCACAAGCCTCAGTTTGTTCCTATTCTCAAATGCTCCCAAGAAGCAATCAAAAACCTTTATTAGGATACTATACCCTCTCATTTCCTGCAACCATATAATCTTTTTGGGTCCCCAAGGTCGGCCAAATAGGGTGTGAGATAAACATCCCAGTAGGCAACCACCCATAGATCTATACAGTTCTAGGAATCACAATGTAATAAGCTAAACATGTTCAAGTTAGTAGTAATGTAAGTGTGAATTCCCAAGGCATATAAACACTGCAAGAAAGTGATACCAAACTACCTATCAAGTCTCCATGTAAAAAGGGTCAGCTCCTAATAAGGAAGATACAAACAATGTAAATAAACAACATGGAGTCACCATACATCCATCCACATCCATTCCACCTAGCCTTGCCGTATAATGAAGCATATCATGTTTCCACCACTATACCGTAATAAACAATGTGTAATATATCCCATAAACATGTCATATAATGAAGTGTCGACATTGAAGGGTTGGATACAATGTTTCAAAGACCAAGGTATCCATGATGAGTTCTAGGATCATCTCGGTGGAAACTGAATACATGCATTGGTTGGAGTCCTTGGAACAAGTATACCAATACGTCCTATGCAAGTCCAAGAAATCCAGGTCCAAGGGGTAGCAAATCCCATTTCATCCTATGGAATCATGACCTAAGAAGCATCACTACAAAAGGAATCTACTACCACATTATAGATCCATAGAGACCCATCCATGGCATCTAAACAATATTTTGTCCAATTAATACCATGTAAAAAACCAATTCTATATGAGTCTACCCACTCATATAATCAATTACATTTAATTCCATTGAATGAGTATACCAACTACATTAATAAATTACATATCATGAGTATTCCCACTGATGTATTATATTCCAATTTAATCGAGTCATATGGGTATACCAACCCATTGAACATAATTTATAACAAATAAATTTAAATAATATAAAAACAACCAATGAGTATACCCACTCATTTAACCAATTATATTTAAAACATTTAATCAAGTTAGGCATGGAATATTATGACATCATAAAAAAAAGAGTTAATATATATCCGATTCATGTATTTAAATTCCATTTAATCATAACTAAGCATTGTTAAACCAAGAATATTCAAGAACACACCCCTTGGGTGGTTCATCAATGGTGAAAACCAAATAAAATCTATAGATCACCCCCTAGGTGGCCTTGGGTTAGGGAAATAACCAAAAACGCATCTCAAATAACCTATGTGTATCTCTAATAAGTTCTATGTCATCTATTTCAATTTGACATTTCAATTATTGGTCCGTGCGAGAAATTATTGCATGAAGCATAATGGAAAATAACACTATAAAGCACCAAAAGATGAAATAAATGTATAGAGCACTTACCTTAGCTCAGTAGTGGAGTTCTCGTCGAGTATCTAGTCTTGATTCGACTCATTTTGGGAGAAATATGAAGAACGAATAAAGAAAAGAGAAATTAGGATAAATGAAACTAAATCCAAATAGTGCAGACGATATCCAGAAGAATGAGGAATGACTAAAAAGGAATCAATATCTTACCGGTGAGGGTCTAATGAGGCTGAAGGTGAAAGAAACAATGTTTGGATATAAAACCAATAGACAATCCTACCTCTTGGATTCCTTGGGTGGTGCTGCACCTGAGAGAGGGGTGAGGTGAAGGATCTTTCAAAAAATTAGGGGCCCCTTCCCCTTACAAAAAAACTACTCAGGCATTTACATGACGTGTAAATGCTTTAAATGTTTAATAGAGGGATGAGGTGAGGGATTTATAAAAAATTAGAGGCCCCTTCCTATTATTAAAAAAATGCTCAGGCATTTAGGTGACATGTAAATTATTTATAATTCAGGTAAATCATAGGTTCATTTCCTTGGAGAAACCCTTTGCACGACATGAAAGGTCTTGTATAGACCATTACATGTCTTGTAATAGAATACAAGTCATGTTTCCAAATTACATGACCCAACCAGACTATGGACCGACTTAGAGACTAAACAAAAAGAATGTAAAAAATATATTTATGTGGAAACAAAAAAAAATTAACCTCAAGAAAAATTCGGGATCTTACATTCTTTTCCCCGTGAAGTAATTCGTCCATGAATTTCTCTCTAAAGGGTGGTCAAGATTTGTCAAAGAACAACTCCAGCCACTAATCATGTGTATCGACCTCCTTATCCCAAGTCTCATCCTATAAATGGACATGATAACATAGAACCCATACTAGAGGAACCAACTATCTTCCCAGAACCTTTATTATCCTATCAATGATATGATTAGGATGCTCCTCAAAGGAATAATCAACCTGTAGGTCAACATCCTCAGGATGAAAGGAAAGAGACATGTTCTAATGATAGAGACATAGCTGAGATACATGAAAGATGTTGTGCATGGATTGGTACCTCTGAAGTAAATAAAACTGATATACTAATGAACTGAATCTACCCAAAATATAATATGACATTAAAATTTCTGGTGGAAGCTTACCATGCTTCCTGATTCTTCTATGTCCTAGCCTTAGTGAAACAGGCATGAAGGAACGATCCCCAAACATTAACTATGGAGGTTATCTATGATGATCATAATTTTATTTCTATCAAGAATGTGCAGAATCCATCTACTTCTGAATCAACTAGACATGCTCATAAATATCTTATACAAGACATGGTCCCAGTAAAGCTACCTGACCTGCCTCAAACCAGTACAGGGATGAACGACATGGCCTACCATACAAAGCCTCATAAGGTTCCATATATATATATTTTCTAGATAACTGTTATTCTAGGAAAAGTAGACAATTGGTATATGCCTCTCCCAAGAGTCGCCAAAATCCAGGATGCATGATTGCATCATGTCCTCTAGCACCTGTATCATACGCTCTAACTGGCCATCAGTCTAAGGGTGGTATACTATGATTATAATCACCTTTTTTACTTAGTTCCATCTGTAAAATCTTCTATAAACGAGATGTAAAATGAGAATCCATATCCAAAATGATGGTGTGTGGGACCCCATTAAGTTATACTATCTCACAGATATACAACCTCCCAATCTCATCAACACTGAAAGTCTCCTTAATTTGAAATAAATTAGCATCCTTTTTGAGCCTATCAACAACAACCCACACAACATAGTTACTTCAAGGAGAACTTGGAAAACCAATCACAAAATCCATTGGGACATCATCTCATTTCCACATAGGAATGTATAACTACTGTAAAATCCTAGCTGATCCCTAATATTCCACCTTCACCTAATGATAGGTGGAACACCTCATAACAAAATATTTCTTCCTTTTGCTTCATTCTCGACGACCAATACTAATGGCGTAAGTCATGGTAAATCTTGGTGAATCTAGGATGAAATTCCCAAGATGAAGCATGAATATCCTGGATCATATCCTCACATATATCCATTGGAACACAAACGTGACCATGGATATGAAGGATCTCATCATCACCTATGGTCCAAACAGGAGGAGAGTCCTCACCTTCCACAATCTCCCATAGGACTAGGACCTATGAATTAGATAGCTACCTCATCCTCACTCTATCTAGTAGGGTAAAGGTCATAAATAAGGGTGATAGAAATTTCTACCCCATACTGTTGTGCACATACAAATGTGTCTCAGAGAAAAATGCCACAAGTTGACACTCACTACTGGCCTACTGTACTACATGTATCTGAGTCCTCCTACTCAGTGCATTGGACACCACATTACCTTTACCAGATTTGTAGGAAATCTGTAAGTCAAAATAATTTAGGTAGTCCAACCACCTTTGGTACCTCAGATTCAGATCACATTGTGTAAATATATACTTGAGTCTTTTGTGGTCTGTATACACCAAAAATTATCTCCCAATAAATATTATCTCCCACAGAGAAATGCATGAACAAACAAAACTAACTCTAGATCATGTGTTAAGAAGTTCCTTTAATGTGGCCTCAACTGCCAAGGACCATACACTACAACACTATCCCCTGCACCAACACTACTCTAAGTTCAATACCTGATGTGTAACAATACACAATGTAGCTCCATCCATGCTCTGGTAGTATCAGGACTGGTGTTGATTTGAACCTTCCTTTTAGATCCTAAAAGGATGTCTTGTATGAATCTGACCATAAAAACTTCATAACCTTCTTATTCAAGCACATCAATGGTACTGCTATGCCTGGAAATTCCTGTATGAAATGTCTGTAGCAACCATCTATCCCCATGAAACAATGTATTTCAAAAACATTCATGGGATATTTTCAAGAAACTACAGTTGTCACCTTCTCTGGGTTGACTGATACTTCTATCTTTAAGATGATGTAAACCAGGAAGGGAATCTGATTCACCAAGAAGTGTAACTTAGTGAGCTTAGCATATAAAAGATTCTCTCTCAGTGTATCCTAAACGATGTCAATAATGTTGGTGTGGTCATGTCGATTGTGATAATACACCATGATATCATCTACAAAAACCACTACAAAAGATTCTAGTTAAAAATGGAACAATTTGTTTATCAACACCATGAAAAATGGAGGAACATTTATGTGACCGAATGGAATAAGAAGATACACATATATACCATACCTACTGTGAAAGACTACATGAGGTGTGTCCGCAGATCGAACACTTACTTGGTGATATTCAGATATCAAATTAATTTTTGGTAACACTAAAGCTCCTTGAATCTGTTCAAATTGATCTATCTATCCATGGAAAGGGATATTGGTTCTTAATCATCAACTGCTTCAACTTCTGATAATCCAAACATAGCCTAAGGGTACCATCTGCCTTTTTTTTAAAAAAGGACCAGCGAACCCCATAGAGAAGTACTGGGTCCAATAAACCCCATAACATCCAAATCTTCTACCTGCCTCTTGAGTTCTTGAAAATCCATCATATACATCCTATAAAAAGTAATAGATACTAGTGAAACTCCTAGTATTAGATTGATGGATAAATACATCCCTATATTAGGAGGTAAACTAGAAAATTCATCTAGAAACACATCCCTAATGTGATAAAACACTAGGGGAGAGTCCTCATGACTCACTCTTTGACCATCCAGATACAAACTAGTGATCTAGGATATCATCCCATATATCCCATGATGTTCCGGTCTAGATCAGTGCACCTGTACATCCCATTCACCCTTGTGAGTATACCCTGCACCCTATGGTGATGTGAAAGTCACACTACAATGGTATCCGACGTATGCTCGATAAGATACTAGTCATTCCATCCCAAGTATTATGTCAAACCCTATAATCTCGAGGATATAAAGATCCTAGATGAAGTGAATCCAACCAACCTATATGGGGAACTCCCTGAACTAGTATTAACCCTCCTTTCTAATTCTCAATGGTGTGTCTAACATCAAAACACCCTCCGAAGATAGCAAAACAAGCCCAAGGCTTTTCCCCATTGGTATAGATATAAAACTGTGAGATGCACCTATATAAAAAGAGAATATGAAATATCAGAGGCTACTAGGATTGTACCTCTCACTGTAGAAAGTTAAACACCTTTCTCCTTGGGGTAGGCAACACAGAATAGATCTAGCCTATACCAAGACCCCATGAAACAACATTAATGCAAGGATTAGGCCCACTCTGATGTATTAGTGTAACTGGTGTCAGGATACACCTTCCATGACCACCACTACCTTGTCTTGATCAGCCAACACTACTCCAGGTCCATTCCCGATATAGAGATGAGAAACCTGATCCTATACCTGGTGTCAGATTTGACCCGTACCACTTGTAGCTAGAGGTATGGTCCTTAAAAACCATTTCATATGCCCCATCCTACCGTAATATCTACAGCCGACTAGGTCACAGTCACTCTAATTCTGTATGTTGACTCATATAACACACTGATGAAAAAACACATAGATACTAGTACTCACAATGTTGATGGAAGACATCTCACATGACTCCTCAAAATAGAGATTCCCGCCTGAAGATGCTAAACCACTAGGTCGGGAGACAACACTTCCATGCTTCATGCCCCCAGATTCCCTCAGGTATCTCTCTATAATCAACGGTTTATTCCCAACCTCAGTGATAAAAGTCAATCTGAATACATTGACATGATATTTGATAACATGTTTGCGTAATTCCTCATATCATCTCACTCTCAATAACCCATCATCTAGGATCGTCAGAAAAAAACATTATAACACTTTAAATCATGATTAGTTCCCCATAACTATCATTAAACATTGCTCCAGACGCATTAAATCACTATCCCACTCTTACTATAGAGTATCAGGGTAAATTTAAGCAAAAAAGAAAGTCTAGAAATTAGTCTAATCCATATCTCACAGTATGTCATCCTGGTTCGATACCTCCCACTAGCGCTTTGCTACTCCATGTAGCATATATTTCCTGATCTTTACCCTCTAATCAAGAGGCATCTTAAGATGATCGAATATTGACATCATCATCTCTAGATATAGGTCAACAACTCATGGATTTCCATACCCTAAAAATATAGAAGGATGCTTCCACTGGAACACACATTTCAGCTCATCCATAAATAAGGTAGGCTACAGTGCTTCTTGATAAGACTGCATGAAGTGATAGAAACCCTCATAGAACTATGCCTCAACACCTGCATCTGAAACAATAGCTGGTGCCACAACTTTCACTAAAGTAGGATCCACTAGTATCCCATGGCCCACCACCTCGGAAGCATGTTCATCGCCACCACCATGCATACCACTGGAGGTCTTTGTTATGTAATGTGTCTATAGTTCCAAACACACTCCTTCGAAAATAACAACATCAAATCTCACAGCTCAAAAGTGTAGGATACATTAAAACCATCCAAAAACCATGTCAGAAGACACAAAATACTCATAGATCCAAGAATGTAGAAAAAATATCCACACCACCTCTAGAAAAAATACCTCTTATCCACTAAAAATATAGGTCTAGGCCAAGTCTCTATTTTTCATTTCATGTTTCCATTTAATTTTTCACTTAATATTAATTTGTTAAAATTATTTAACTTATGGTTCACTAAGTTCCAATCCATGGGGACGCATAGTTTGTTAGGAACCAAGATTTGATTCCCATTTAATTCATACCATATCTCATTATGTTCACATTAAATAAGGGCCCATACACCTTATGAATTGAAAGATGAAGCCACTTATCTATCTACTGCACAAAGTTTATCATAATATAAGGAACAACTATCACAAAACCTATCACGACAACATGCAAAAAATACATCCTAAATAGTCTAGAATAATTCATGGAATGTGATTTATAGGAAGGTGACTATATGATGCATGTGATGGAATACCCTCATCTCAACAGGTCACAACAGAAATTGAATCACAATCATAGAAATAATAACAATACAACACAAGTGTATCACCCAATGGTGGAATAAAATAAACTATAATTATCAAACTATAGAAAATAATAGTTCTATTCTAGGTAATATGGATTTTCCCTAAATACAGGGAAGCTACCCCTGGGAACACATCATTAGAAAAATCCATATCATTCTTATATTTTCCTATTATCACCAAACAGTAAGAAAAACCCGAAAAGAACACCTATGATACCAATTTTTAATGTCTCAAACCCAGATGCCACTATATAACTCCCCATGATCGATTTCTCACATGGCCTTAAGAACATATCCCCAAATACCAAAGCCTTTGTACTAGCAGCAAAGGCCTAGGTGTGTTAGTGGGGGGACTATTCCCCCAACACCAAAGTATATACAATCGAATATCAATATCAACAAGTAGTATTATATAATCACAATTGAAACTTAAGTAAGATATGAATATAAAATAAATATAGAAGTGTCCCATATATAATAATGATGATGATACGTGTATATAATAAAATATCTAAAATAGGTACACAGAAATACTCTACAGTACTATTATCTAGAATACCAAAGATACTAAAAAGGTATCCTTGTAGTATCACTAGCCTCAGATTGGTCCTATTCTCTAATTCTTGTTGAGTCAATAAGGTTTCCTTATGAATTTTCCATTCCTATATGATTTTAAAATCACAAACACTCTATCTTAAAGAAAATTTTGTTTTTACTTAATAAAGAAAATTTTCCTTCCCTAAGGAAATTTTCTCCTTACCTATTTTTCATAGCTCATATTATAGTATCTCTAAATATAACTAATTTTATTTCCAAGTCTAAAAATTGTTTTCAAATTCTAAAACCTTAGAATTATATAGATACTTAGATATAGTGTATTCTATTTTTAGGATCCGAATTGAAACTTCGAATTCTTGGAAAATCAGACTCTGAATTCTATAAAAATCAGAATCTAAATTTTCTGAAAATCATACTACAAATTATCTGAAATTTAGACTCCTAATTCTCTGAAAATTAGACTCCAAATTTAGCGAAATTCTGACTCCTAATTCTCTGAAAATCAGACTTGGAAATCTCTGAAAATCATACTTGGTATATGAAACATTGTTCTTATTGGAAAAACCTTAATTTCAAATGTTTTATTTGTTAAGGGTCTTAAGCATAACCACATCAGCATAAGTCAATTATGTGATGAAGGATACCTTGTCAATTTTAGGAATGAAAATTTCTTAATACAAAATTCCAAGGAAGAGTTTATTCTTTCTTCCCATAGGCAAGAGAATGTATACACACTAAACTTAGAAGAACTCAGGAGCCAAGATATACCTAGTCTTAGTGCTGTGGAAGATCAATCATGGTTATGGCATAGAAGGCTAGGACACTGTAACCTTAATAACCTATGTAGACTGTCTAAGAAAAGAGTAGTTAAGGATCTACCAGAGTTGTTGGTAGAGTTCTATGAAACAATTATTTTTTTCAATGAAGGAGAGAGAGAGAGATAAATTGTCTTTCAAGAGTTATGGAAAGATCTACTTGCTTTCTTACAATATGGTTGGAAATATTATAGGGATTCCGTATGAGGGTGAAGTAGATTTCTACTTACACAGGCTACCTGATGTTGTAAAATATTTTGATAAGTAAAATGATATGGAATGTCTTGGTTTGAAAGAAGTGAAGACTCCGAAGATTTTGCACCTTTACACAAATTTCAGGATTCTTCATCTTTGGGATCAGGGATTTCTCATTCCGAGAAAAGGTGACAAGGATACCTTGAAGAAAAGGGATATTTATGCCCTAGATTTTTTGGTGAATCTCAAGAAGATAAATTTGGTGAAGTATATTTTCTTTAAAATTGAGAATATCAAGAATAGAACTTTAAAATCCCAAATGATCATGTATCCAACTATTCTATAAAATATTATAGTTCTTTGTCTTCAGTCTTTAAAAATTCCTAGTAGTTCTAAGATAATAAATTTCAATGTAATGTTGTTGAGTGATGATACTCTAAAGAGAATGAATATCGGGTTTTCTAGTGATTTAAGGAAATTTTATGATTTTTCAGAAGCTTAAGTCAACAATCTATCAAAGAAACTGGAAGTGGATGAAACTTCCAATAAGAGTGGAAAGAAGAGGATGAAAAAGGAGCCAGAAAAGAAATAAAAAATTCCTGCAGCTAAGGAAACTCCATCAAAACCTCCAAAACCAAAGAATAAAAATAATTACCATGATAAAGTAGTGGATAAGTTGAGAGAAGACAAGAAGAAAAAGAAAGAAGGAGAGCCTAGTTTTGTATTGGATCTTGCTGAGGAAAAATATTTGAAGATAGAGGCTGCTGAGAATCTTCAGAAGAAAGAGAAAGAGAAGAACCAAAGGAATAAGTTGTTTGAAGCTGAAATCATTCAATCTCTTCTCAATGATTCTAAGAAACCCTCTAAGAAAATTCTGGTACTAGAATATTTTTTACTAGAACCACTTCTAGAGACTTTGTGAAAGAGGTTGGTGATTCCGAAACTAGATCAAGAAGAGGAAATAGTGTAACAAGAAGAAGTGAAAGAAGTGGAAGAAGAAGTAGAATAAAGATATTGTGATACCAGAAATTTGATAAGGAAAGTAGAATAATATCATTAGAAGTAATGTACTTCTGAAAAATTATCATTCTGGACTTCTCAATCCGAATCCTCAAAACTTAATACACCAGGTAATTAAAAGAAGGGTCGGGAAGAAGTGAATAAGACAACAGATAATGAAAGTAGAAAAAATGATTTTATTCATTCAGGAGATCCTGTGGCAGGAGCCGAGAAAGAATATCCTGAGGAAGAAAAAATCATTCAGTTATCTGATAGTGAGCATGAATCACCCAAGGCAGAAGAGATCATTCAGAATGTTGATAAGGGAAAGCAGGTGTTGGTTGCTACACCTAATAAATATGTGGTGAAAAAGAAAGTTATTGGAAGCTCGTCGAAGAGAAAATCTATTGATCTAGAAAACGAATACTCACCAACCAAACTATTTACTTCATAATTGTACTCTCTTGGACATGATTTTGTGGTACATTCTTTAAAGAAGTTGGTTGATACTATTCTGTTATTTTCAAGTATATACTCAAGGTGCCAAATGATTCAGTATTCCTATAATCAGAAATCGGATTCCATTTCCATGCTCATAGATAAGTTTTTTAAGCTTGAAATAAATTTCAAAACATTCTTCATTTAATATTAATCTCATAAAATATCATGCAATACAATTACAAGTTGGTCAAGGAAGAAAATTGAAGACCTAAGAGTCTTTGATAAATTTCAAGAGAGTTTGATGGATTCTTTTGAAACTGAATATGGGAAGCTTAATGATCATTCTAAGAGTTTTGAGGAAAAGATGACTCTTGAGCAGTCAACTTGGAATAAAGAAGTCAAGGACTTGAATAGGAAGCTTAATTCCGTGGCCATGAATTGGAAAATAGGAAGGGATCATAGAATTGAGTTTCAAGAAAATATTATTAAGCAAGAAGAAGTCCTGAAGGCTCAGGCATATATTCTTAAGGCTCGGCAAGAAAAGATAAAAGCCTTAGAAAAGAAAAGGGAAGATCGGGATCAACTACTCAAGCATGCAGAAGAGGATCAAAAGGAACTAAATAAACTGAAAACCATTGTGAATAAGGTCATGCCAAAGGATAAAGAAGGATAATTCTACCCCAATATGATATTTTTTTTTGTTTCTTCCTTGTACAAATTTTTTTCAATCATAATGGAATTTTTGTTGCTCTCCATATTTCGTTGTTTAGTGCTAATATTTTTTGTACCAATTTTTTTTTCGATTCCCTTTAATCCTTTTTGAAAATCACAAAGGGGTAGAAAAGAATGATAAAAATAATACTATGTAAGAAGAGATTTCCCTATGTAAGGGGGAGTTCATCTAAAGGGAAGTTCTTATCAAAGAAGATTTTCGTATGCAAGGAAATATAAAATCTCATTCAGGAATTCGAGAATAAAATCCTTAGGGATTAAAAAACCTAAGGGGGATTTAGTCGTATTCACTTTGATCCATAAGTAAAGGGTGATAAGTTTTTATCATCAAGTCCATAAAAATTGTATCTCCTTATATTATTTTTTGTAAGGTTGTTTGTGCTTTCAAAAAATGGGAAGATTGTGGATCCAATAAAGCTTCATTCTGAGTTTTCCATTCATCTATGTTTTGAAAATCACAAACACTCTATCTTATGGAATTTTTTTTAACTTAATAAGGAAAATCTTCCTTCCCCATGTAAATTTTTTTCTTACCTATTTTCATTGTCCATCTTACAGTATATCTAAATCTAACTCATTTTATTTCAAAGTCTAAAAATTGTTTTCATATTCTAAAACCTCATAATTATATAGATACTTATATAGAGAGTATTCTATTTTTAGGATCTGAATTCAGACTCTGGAATCTCTGAAAATCAGACTCCGAATTCTTTGAAATTCAGACTCTGAATTCTCTGAAAATAAGACCTTGAATTCTCTGAAATTCAGACTCCAAATTCTATGAAATTCGGACTCTGAATTATTAGAATTCAGACTCCAAATTCCTCATAATTTAGGTTCCAAATTCTTTGGGAAAAAATCCAAATATCCATGTATTATAGACTCTGGATTATATTTTTGGTTATACTTAGAACTTTATTTTTCCATAGACTCTGAAAAATTAGATTTGTTTAAGAAAACCTATTGTGCTTACTCTTGTTATAGTTATTAAATGATGTCATTAATTCTGTTTCTAACCATCCTTTGGTTGAGTTACACATATACAGGTCCCTCTGAGATTCAAGAAAAAATATGACCGTTGAAGGAGAGAGTCGACTATTGGAGAAGTGCCTATAAATAAGAGCTCATTTGAATGAGCTCCATACATGTTGATCATTATAGATATTTCATGCCGCTGAAGTGATTTATAGAGAGAGAGACTTTCATGCTTTGTGCATAATGAACACCTTGTTCAGATTGATTCATGCGACTCTGATTGTTGCTGAGTATAATTGAGGGCTTCCAGGGATAGGAAGATAGAGGTGCCGACTACCTTAAAGATCAAGGACTTATGTGGATAGGAAGACATTGGTGCTGACTAACTTATAGTTTGAGGGATTGTGGGGATAACAAGACTGACTCCAATATTCCTATCGAGGGATTACCTTGGTTTGGGTAAGACATATTTTTTTAATGTATAAATCAAGGGACCTTTATCCAAGGTTATTGTATATCCTTCTCTTTGGGTTAAAAGACTTTATACTTGTAACTTGTTTTGTTTCAAGTTTATTTTCCACTAGATTTTGATAATGGAAGAAAGTATAACGTTCTTATACTTTCATATTATTTTGTATACTCTGATAAATAAGATTATGTATGATTTAAGGTATAATCTTTCCTTGTAAACTATCCTTAAGTTTTATTTATGGAATCACTTTTCTAGAACCTAGAATGTTTGTAGAATTGATAGAGGTATTATGAATTTACATTTATTAACCTTGTTAAACATAGTTTTCCTTAATATTAAAAATGAAAGTTTTTAAACTTACAATTCACCCCTCTTGTATTTGAGCACCTACATCATTATTTAGATCTTACAATTATCCCAATAATCGATCAACAACTTGTATTAGGGAGATTTACCCTATCATTTCATACACCTATATAATTTATTTGGGTCCCTGAGGTGGCCCAAAAAACGTGAGAGATAAAAATCCCAGTAGGAAACAAACCATAGATCTATACAGTTCTAAATAGCATAATGTATTAATTTAAACATGAGTAGGTTGGTAGTAACGTAAGGGTGAATTCCCAAGGCATATAACCAATGAAATAAAGTGATGCCAAATAGCCTCTCAAGCCTACCAGAAAAACGTTTCATCTCCTAACAAGGAAGTTACAAAAAATATAAATAAACCACACGAACTCTTTGTACATCCATCCATATCATGTCTACACGAACATGTCATATAATGAAGTGTATCATGTTTACATGAACACACCGTAATAACCAAAGTTTCATATATCCCAAGATCATTCAGTATAATGCATTATAGACCATGAAGGGCTGGATTTAAGGTGTCGAAGATCAAGGAATCCTTGATGAGTCCCAGGAGCATCTCTATGGAATATCATTATAGGCATTGGTTGGAGTCCTAGGAATATATATACCAAAATTTTCTATGTAAGTCTAAGAAAGCCAGATCTAAGGGGTAGAAATGTAACATCCCAGGTAAATGAAGAATAATACATATTTCATAATTATTAATATTTGCGAATTAAATATTAATTTTACTTTAAAAGGGTTTCTATGTTCGATAGCGTACCCGATACACAACAACAGGTTTCTTTGGAATCTTACGTTGCACACTAATAATATAATGTTATTATTTTAAATGGTAGTTAAATCCTAGCCGTTGTATTGGAGGGAATGAATGAAACTAACTAAAATATGATTATACATATTTTTTAAATGTATTTACATTTATCCAATAAAAGTTAGATGCTTAAAATGCGAAGGAATCAAATTTTAATCATAATTTACATTAAAAGGCCGATTTATCGCCTGTTTAAGGAGAACCATTTTTAAATCTAGTTTTGGTCACCTTAATACATTCTATATGACCAAATAAAACACTTATTTAAAATTATTACATCAAAATTTACTTTGTGTAATTTTTTGGAATTTTTCAGATAAAGTTCATTTTTTAATGAATAGTGAACATATTGTATTTTAATTCAAAACTATGTTTTAATATAATTTATTTATATGGTTAGATTATGTTTTTAATTGGTTTTAAAGTGTAATTAAAATATATTTTTACCATTTTATCCAATTTTGGTCATTGTAATTAATCACACTTTGAAATTGGTCATAAACAAGTATCAATCTTTTGATAGTTATTATTTCTTAAAAACACGCTATATGTTTTAAAAATGAGAATTAATTTTAAAATTAATTAATGTCACTTCTATGTTTTGAATTTTTAAAAATAGACATCATTTTTGAATTCAGAATATCAAATATAACTTCGGCTGAATTTTTGGTATTTTTCTAAAAAACATCAATTTTTGATGAATAGTGAAACCACTTAGTGGTAGTTAAAAAAACTGACTTTTTCATTTAAATGAAATTTATCACTTTTGTGAATTGAATTTCAAAAATCCGACATACATGGTTGTTATCAAGAAGTAAAATTTGGTTCATTAACATGAAAATAATTTTTGGTAAATAGTAACTTTTGACTTTTATTTACCGCGGTTAAAGGAAAATAAGGTAATTCAAGGTAAAAAGAATATTATAATAATTCAAAATTACCTTAACACTTATCCAAACCTTATTGTTTGAGTCATTTACGACCATGGTAATATTTGGGTCGATTTTGGTACCCCATTGGGCCACTTGGGAGTGATAATGACAATTTAGATTAATTAATTTAATGGGAAGACAAAATTGGCATTAACAAAAATCTTTTAGTAATTAATTTTTATATGGTGTTATATAAGTTTTATTTTCGACTATAAATATTATTTGGAAAGATAAAAATATTTCCTATGTCATGGTATTTGTTTTATAATTTTTAGGCATGAAATAAATTAAATTATTTATGACACAATAATGATGCAGTATTTATCTAATTAATAAATGATTTAAATAAATAAGTTTTTAATGATTAACATATTATCCAAAACATGACCAATTATGATTGGTTGATTTTATTTAGACCATGAATAATATCAGATTCTACAATAATGATTTTTGGACCATTAGAAACCAAATAGCATTATTTTATAAAATAATATTTTCATACTTTCCTAAAGAGCCCCGCCTCCCCCTTATAAAAGGAGACCACTTCTAACCAATTCCTCACACCTCTCAAGACTTTTGGCTCATACAAACTGTGCCCAATTATTCTCCCTACATCCATCTCCTCCCCCTAAAATCCTTACCTTAGGCATAAGGCACTTCAAGAAGTCCTTTTGGCTCAAACCAAAAGAGTTTCCCAAATTAAAGGTAACAGTTTGTCTTAAATTGTTTTCATTTATTTTACTTCTCCAACCCCTAAAATATTTTTATTTATTTATTTTGTATTAACACCAATATCGTCAATATACTAGGATTTTGTTATAATATGGATTCAAACTACACTTACACACACCTTCATCTAATGGATGATGAACATAATGTTTTTGTGGATGGAAAACTAACGCCTCATGAAATAATGATTGTTCAATTACGTCTTACCACCTATCATGGTGGCCATTATAATGGAACTATATTTATATATGATATATATTATGTTTGTGATTTCATTATACTTCAGTACATTCCAATTATATCAAGCCTTTATGGTTTCCATAGTGGGTAAATACGATAATCTCATTTGAGGAAGTGCGGACTACCGCCCCCTCAAAGTGATGTGACTCATTAATGCTTTATGTGGGATGTATAAAGGATAGAGTTAATGATATTATATATGATATTATACTGTAATTATAATATACCTATGTATCATTATGTTTTATTTCTATTAAAATAAGAAATAGAAATGAAAGTACCATTCATGCGTACGTACGGCTTAGAGTCTCCATGAACGGTGCATTTCATTTCTTACCTCTAAATGTTATGTAATATTATAAATACATGTATATACTGGATATATATGATATATAGGATATATAAATCATGAATATCATTCTGGATACAATGGACTATTGACCACATGGACAACTTGTAAATATAAGGTGTTCATTTTTGACTCAAGTGTCAAATATCGACAAAACGAAAGTTATTAACTTAAATGATTACATAATGTTTATAAGATGGTAATAAGTGATATAAAAGGAATAATAAACTTGAAAAAGGTTCTTAATCAAGTAGAAATTAACTTTAGTTTATTATTCAGGATATTAAAGGACGATCGAGTCAAGTCGGACACGAGGTAAGGGACTTCGTCTCAATCTCCTTTCATTGAGGCATATTTTCATTTATACACAACATTATTTTATATGGTGTATAAACCCCTTTGAATTTTACTTTTATTCAAAAGGAATATTTTTCTACGAAGCGTTTTACTAAATGAAAAAAAGAATGTTCCTTTTTACATACGCAGTGACAATGACCTTTTCCATCACTGCGAGTATTATTTGATCTTTGGCTTCCTCAACAAGCTGTAATGGTTTAAAAATAAAATAAATAACTTATATGATTTTATGTATTTTTGGTATTGAAAATGGTTTTGAAAATGGATTTGTTATGTCAATATATTTAAGTGATATATTGTGATCGAATTGTGGAAATGTTTTCATTCCTTTATATTTATTGTATGTGTTATGATTTTATATTGGTACTTGGACATTTGATGGGTGGTTATGTGATAAACCAAATGACGGGTGGTGCCGTGAATACCAGGATAGGTGGTTACGTTATAACCTCCAAAGCATTGGGTATGGAAGTCGGCCGTATGGTTATTAAATTTAGTGATATGTGTGGAAGTCGACCATATGGTTATTCCATTTATGTATGTTTATGTCCCAGGTTACCTTTATATGTTATGTATTTGTTATATGGGTTTTGTGGTAATATTTTGGTTACAAAAGGGTAAGCAATGACATTTTATTTAGTGAAGAGCATTTACTACTTCATAAAGTTGAAAAGTATTACTTATTTTAAAGTATTTATGGTTTACTTGTTGTTTTGAAAAACTAATAGTTTTACTTCTTTGTGTATCCGTTACTGAGCTTTTAATGCTCATCCCATATTTTTGAAATGTTTTTCATAGGACATAATGTGGAATAGGGTCAAGGATGGGATCAATGAAAATTCATGCTGTATTAAACATTGAACTAGACATGACTCTTTTTTTCAAGAGTCCATGTTTTGTTAAAAAAATGGATACTGGGTGGCAGTGTCTAATTTTTTTTTGAAATTTAATAGTTATGGCCTAATTTTCTAAAACTCTAAACCTGAAAATATCCTCAATGTGAATTATTCATTTAATTCAATATTATGTAATGTTTAAGTCTGGGTCCTTATAGTTGGTATCAGAGGTCGGTTTAGATAAATTTAAGAGTTAGGATATTGTTAAATTAATATCCATAAAGTAATTTATGTCAATATCGGGATCATGTAGCATTTAAAGATTACCATGTTGCTTCGCCTAAGATATTTCTATGTTCAGAATGATTTTCCGTAGAGGAAACATGGCATCTATTTTGGGACGACATTAGGAGGAAGACAATCTTCCAAATCAGCAAACTGAGATGGTCGGAATCAGAACTGAATAGTTTTTTACAGTGATGGAATAGTTGACTCAGGCTATAAATGGTGGTCGTATCCATGTACGAGATCAGCCGGATCAACCACAAATGAACATGTCAGTAGTGGAGCATTTCATGAGGCAACATCCCCCATCATTCGGAGGATCATATGACCCTGTGCAAGCTGAAGGGGGATTAAAGCATTGGAGAATATTTTTGATGTCATGGGTTGTTCAGAACATCAAAAGGTTAGACTTGTTGTTTACTGTTTTGAAGGTGATGCTGATCAGTGGTGGTCGATGGTGAAAAATATCAGGGATAGTGTGGAGATTTATGCTCTTGTTTGGGATTAATTCAAAGGTTTGTTTCTTAAGAAATATTTTCATAAGGTGGTTCATCTTAGGATGGAAAACAATTCCTGGAATTGAGGTAGGAGGATGACTCAGTGGCCGCTTATGAAGAAACGTTCACTCGACTGGGAAGGTATGCACCAAATTTCATCCAAGATATTGATAGTAAGATCAATTGATTTTACTCAGGACTAAATCCATTATATCAAAGATCATTAGCCTCTCGTGAGTTCAAAAGTTATGAAAAACTTGTTCGATGTGCGGAGAAGGTGGAAATAGAGTTTGCCGATGATCAAGTGTTCTTTGACAAACAACAGAATAAGAGGTCCAGTTGGCAGGAAAATGGGAAGAATTCATCAAAGAAGCCTGGAGGTAAGAAAAATAAATATCCAACTTGTGAGAAGTGTGGTAAAAAGCATCATGGAGAATGTTTATCGAATTCTGGAAAGTGTTTCCGGTGTGGTATGTCTTGTCATATTGCTCGTAACTGTAAGGAATATGATCAAGCAGGCAATGAAAAACCATATGTAAGATGTTTTAAGTGTAATTAAATGGGTCATTATGAAAATGAGTGTCAAGAGAAGAACTCAACTGAGTGAAAGTAGCCATACTACAAGAAAAAAGGGGTGGTGAAATCCTTTGCAACTACTTCAGCAGATGTTGGTCCATTAAACAAAGTAGTATCAGGTACACTGTTTGTTTGATCAGACTATGCCAATGTGTTGTTTGATTCAATGTCTACACATTATTTCATTTCTGAGAAGTTTTCTACTAAATTGGGAATTCTATATCATGATATGAATACTGAACTTACGGTAAAAACACCTGGAGGAAATGTTGAGACAAAAAGAAAACATAAGAACATTCATGTACTTCTTTGCGGAAATAATCTACCTACAAACCTTATTGTTTTGCCTTTAGTAGAGTTTGATGTTATATTGGGCATGGATTGGATTTCTATTTATCATGCTAAGATTGATTGTAGAGATAAAAAGGTTTCTTTTCAGAATGATTTTCAGTTTGTATACATAAATGAACCCTTACTGCTGATAACATATCAGGAAGCTGAGAAACTTGTAAGAGATGGAAATGAATGTTACCTTGCACATATTGTTGAAAAAAAGGAACTGTTCAGATTAACGATGTGCTAGTGGTAAATGAGTACCTTGATGTTTTTCCTGATGAGTTTCCTGGTATTATACCTGATCGAAAAGTTGAATTTACTGTTGACTTAGTTCCGGATGCTAATCTAATTTCAAAACCCCCTTATCGAATGGATCAAATTGAACTTTTACAGTTAAAGAAGAAATTGGAGGAGTTATTAGATAAATGTTTCATTCGACCTAGAACATCACCATGGGGTGATTCTGTCTTGTTTGCTAATAATAAATATGGTTCAATGAGACTTTTCATTGATTATAGAGCATTGAATAACATCACTGTTAAGAATAAGTATCCATTGCCTCATATCGATGATTTGTTTGATCAGCTCCAGGGAGCTCAGTATTTTTTGAAGACTGACTTGAGTTCGGGGTACCATCAGTTGAAAGTAAAGGAAGCAGACGTTCTAAAGAATACGTTTTTTACTAGATATGGCCATTATGAATTTGTAGTTATGCCTTTTGGGTTAACCAATGCACCTGCTGTATTCATGGATCTTATGAATAGAATTTTAAGTGAGTTCTTGGATAAGTTTTTGGTTGTGTTCATTGTTGATATTTAGGTTTATTCCAAAAGTAAGGAGGAACATGAAAGTCATTTAAGGGTTGTCTTTCAAGAATTAAAGGAAAAGAAACTATTTGGGAAATTCAACATGTGTGAGTTTTGGTTACAAAAAATTTCTTTCCTTGATCACACTATTTCAAAAAATGGCATAATTGTTGATCCAGCTAAAACAAAAGTTGTTGAAGAATGGCCAAGACCCACAAATATAACCGAGATCCATAGTTTTCTTGGTTTGAAAGGTTATTACCAGAGGTCTGTTGAAAATTATTCATGGTTATCTAGTCAAATGACATAGTTAACTTGAAAAGGTGTTAAGTTCATCTGGATAAGATAATGTGATGATTGTTTTCAGGAATTGAAAAGGAGATTGGTGAATGCTCCAGTTTTGGCACTGCCATCCAGAAATGGTGAGTTTGTTATCTATAGTGATGCTTCATTGAAAGGACTGGGATGTTTCCTAATGCAAAATGATTAGGTAATTGCTTATGCTTCACGTCAATTGAAACCTCATGAGTTAAATTACTCTACACATGATTTGGAATTAGCTTCTATTGTTTTTGATTTAAAAATTTGGAGGCATCATTTATATGGAGTGAAGTGTGAAATATATACTAATCACAAAAGTTTTAAGTATATATTTACTCAGAAAAAATTGAACATGAGACATAGGAGATGGTTGGAATTAATCAAGGATTATTATTTCACGATCTTTTATCATCCTGGGAAAGCAAATAAAGTGGATGATGCTTTGAGTTGAAAAAGTAATACTTCATTAACCATTCTATGTTTGGAACGAGATCATTTGGTTTTTGATTTGATGAACTTTGGCATAGAATTTGTTTTTATAGGAAATTATTCTGTTTTGTTTTAGGTGTCAGTGAAATCATCTCTATCAGACAGAATAAATCTAGCGCAGAAAGAACACAATGAGTTGCAGAAAAATGTAGAGTTGGTTCAGAAGGGTAAGTTGCCTAAATTTAACATTGATAATGATTGTTTTTTGAGATTTAGGAAGAGATTATGTGTACCTTGTGATTCACAATTAAAGAATGAGTTGTTATGTGAAGCTCATAGTTCTCCATTTTCAGTTCATCCTGGTAGTACTAAGATGTACAGAGATCTTCAGGAGTATTACTGGTGGGGTGGAATGAAAAGAGATATTGCTGATTTTACTGTGAAGTGTTTGACTTGTCAGTAGGTTAAAGCAGAGCGGCAGTTACCGAAAGGGATGCTGCAGCCTCTACCGGTGCTAGAGTGGAAATGGGAAAATATATCCATGGACTTCATTGTGGGATTACCGAAGACGTATCGAGGTAATAATGCAATCTGGGTTATAGTTGATCGATGGACTAAATCTTCTCATTTCCTTCCTATTCAAGATACTTTGTCTCTAGATCAACTTGCTCGGTTGTATGTTAAAGAGATAGTCTGGTTGCATTGATTTCCTCTCTCCATTGTATCTGATCGTGATCCCAGGTTCACTTCTAACTTTTGGAAAGGCCTTCATAAGTAATTGGGTACTGAATTAAATTTTAGTACAGCTTTTCATCCTCAATCAGATGGGCAGTCAGAACAAACAATTCAGACCTTGGAGGATATGCTACGTTCTTGTTCACTGGATTATCAGGGAAGTTGGGAACAAAATCTTTCATTGGCTGAATTTTCTTATAATAACAGTTTTCATTCCAGTATACAGGTGGCTCTGTTTGAGGCATTATATGGAAAACAGTGTCGAACTACATCTTTTTGGGATAATGTAGGTGAAAGGAAGATGATGGGACTAAAATTGGTAGAAGAGATGGCATAGAAAGTTTAGTTGATTTAGAAGCACATGAGAACAGATCAGAGCAGACAGAAAAGTTATGCAGATAACCGGAGGAAGGATCTTTCCTTTGAGGTAGGTGATCATGTCTTTGTTAAAGTTTCTCCATGGAAAAGTGTGATGCATTTCGGTATGAAGGGAAAGTTGAGTCCGAGGTTCATTGGACCTTATGAAATTTTGTAGAAAGTGGGATAAGTTTTGTATAAAGTGTCTTTACATCCAAGTTTATCCAAGGTACAAACTATTTTTCATGTTTCGATGTTTAGAAAGTATATGCCAGATCCATCTCATGTTTTGAGCCCGGAGGTAGTTCAGTTGGAAGAGAATCTCTCTTATGAAGAACAACTAGTTCAGATTCTTGACCATAGGGAGCAGGTGTTGCGGAATATGGTAATTTACCAGGTAAAGGTTTTGTGGAAAAACCATATGGTTTAAGAGGCAACGTGGGAATATGAAAATGCTATGAGGGATAAATACCCCCACTTATTTTGATAAGTGAATAAAAATTGTGAGGACGCAATTCCCAAAAGGGGGAAGGATGTAACATCCCAGGTAAATGAAGAATAAGACATATTTCATAATTATTAATATTTTTGAATTAAATATTAATTTTACTTTTAAAGGGTTTCTATGTTTGATAGTGTACCCGATACACAACAATTGGTTTATTTGGAATCTTACGTTGCACACTAATAATATAATGTTGTTATTTCAAATGGTAGTTAACTCCTAGCCATTTTATTAGAAATAATGAATGAAACTAACTACAATATGATTATACACATTTGTTAAATGTATTTACAATTATCAAATAAAACTTAGATGCTTAAAATGTGAATAAATCTAATTTTAAGCATAATTTACATTAAAAGGCCGATTTATCGCCTTTTAATGGTGAACCCTTTTTAGATATAGTTTTGGTCACTTTAATACATTATATATGAACAAATAAAATCCTTCTTTAGAATGGGGACATCAAAATTTACTTTGTGTAAATTTTTGGAATTTTCCTGATAAAGTTCATTTTTTAATGAATAGTGAAAATATTGTATTTTATTTCAAAACTATGTTTTAATATATTATATTTATATGGTTATATTGTCTTTTTAATTGGTTTAAAAGTGTAATTAAAATATATTTTTACAATTTTATCCAATTTTTGTCATTGGAATTAATTACACTTTGAAATTGGACATAAACAAGCATCAATCTTTTGATAGTTATTGTTTCTTAAAAACATGCTATTTGTTTTAACAAAAGGAATTAATTTTAAAATTAATTAATGTCACATATATGTTTTTAATTTTGAAAAATATACATCATTTTTGAATTCGGAATATAAAATATAGATTAGGCTGAATTTTTGGTATTTTTCTGAAAAACATCAATTTTTTATGAGTAGTGAAACCACTTAGTAGTAGTTAAAAAAACAGACTTTTTCATTTAAATAAAATTTTACCACTTTTATGAATTGAATTTCAAAAATCCAACATACATGGTTTTTATCAAGAAGTAAAATGTGGTTCATTAAGATGAAAGTAATTTTTGGTGAATAGTAACTTTTGACTTTTATTTACTGCGGTTAAAGGTAAATAAAGTAATTCAAGGTAAAAAGAATATTATAATAATTCAAAATTATCCTAACAGTTGTCCAAACCTTATTGGTTGAGTAATTTTCGACCATGGTCATCTTTGGGTAGATTTTGGGACCCCATGGAGCCACTTGAGAGTGATAATGACAATTTAGATTGATTAATTTAATGTGAGGAAAAAATTGACATTAAAAAAGATCTTTTAGTAATTAATTTTTATATGGTGTTATATAAGTCCTATTTTCGACTATAAATATTATTTGGAAAGCTAAAACTATTTCCTATATCATGGTAGTTTTTTTATAATTTTTAGACATCAAATAAATTAAATTATATAAGACACAATAATGATACAATATTTATCTCATTAATTAATGATTTAAATAAATAAGATTATAATGATTAAACTATTATCCAAAACACTTCCAATTCTGATTGGATGATTTTATTTCTACCACGAATCATATTATCTTAGAATATAATGATTTTTGGACCATTATAAACTGAATATCATTATATTATAAAATAATATTTTCACACTTTCCTAAAGAGCCCCTCCTCCCCCTTATAAAAGGAGACCACTTCTAACCAATTCCTCACACCTCTCAAGCCATTTGGCTCATCTAAAATCTTCCAAATTAATCTCCCTACATACCTATACTCCCCCTAAAATCCTTACCTTAGGAATAAGGAACTTCAAGAAGTCCTTTTGGTTCAAACCAAAGGAGTTACCCAAATTAAAGGTAACTGTTTCTCTTAAATTGTTTTCATTTATTTTACTTCTCCAACCCCTAAAATATTTTTATTTATTTATTTTGTAATAACACTAGTATCCTCAATATACTAGGTTGTTTTTATAAGATGGATTCTAACTACACTTACACACACCTCCATCTAATGGATGAAGAACATAATGTTTCTATGGATGACAAACTAACCCCTCACGAAACGATGATTGTTCAATTACATCTTACCACCTATCATGGTGGCCATTATAAAGGAAATGTATTTATATATGATATAATATTATGTTTATTATTTAATTATTCTTCTGTACTTCCCAATTATATCAAGACTTTATGGTTTCCATAGTGGGTAAATAAGACAATCTCATTTGAGGAAGTGCGGACTACCGCCCCCTCAAAGAGATGTGACCCATTAATGCCTTATGTGGGATGTATAAAGGATAGAGTTAATGATATTATATATGATTATATACTGTAATTATAATATAAATCTGTATCATTATGTATTATTTCCATTAAAATAAGAAATAGAAATGAAAGTAGCATTCATGCGTACGTACGACTTACTGTCTCCATGAACGGTGCATTTCATTTCTTACCTCTAAATATTACGTAATATTATAAATACATGTATATACTAGATATATATGATATATATGATATCGAAATCATGAATATCATTCTAGATATAATGGACTATTTACCACATGGACAACTTGTAAATATAAGGTGTTCATTTTTGACTCAAGTGCCAAATATCGACAAAACAAAAGTTATTAACTTAAATGATTACATAATGTTTATAACATGGTAATAAGTGATATAAAAGGAATAATAAAATTGAAAAAGGTTCTTAAGAAATTAGAAATTAACTTTATTTTATTATTTAGGATATTAAAGAATGATTGAGTCAAGTTGGACACGAGGTAAGGGAGTTCATCTCAATCTTCTTTCATTGAAGAATATTTTCATTTATACAAAACTGTATTTTATACGGTTTATAAACACATTTGAATTTTACTTTTATTCAAAATGAATATTTTTCTATGAATCATTTTATTAAATGACAAAAATAATGTTCCTTTTTACGTATGCGGTGCCAACGACCTTTTTCACCGCTGCGAGTATTATTTGATCTTTGGCGTCCTCAAAAAGCCGTTATTTTTTAAAAGAAAATAAATACCTTATACTATTTTACGTATTTTTGGTATTGAAAATGGTTTTGAAAATGGATTTTTTATTTCAATATATTTAAGTGATATATTGCGATCGAATTGTGGAAATGTTTTCTTTCCTTTATATTTGTTGTATGTGTTATGATTTTATATTGGTACTTGGACATTTCACGGGTGGTTACGTGATAAACCAAATAATGAGTGGTGCCGTGAAAAACATGACATATGGTTACATTATAACCTCCAATGCATTGGGTACAGTAGTTGGCCGTATGGATATTCTATTTAGTGATATGTGTGGAAGTCGACCGTATGGTTATTCCATTTATGTATGTTTATGTCCCAAGTTACCTATATATGTTATGTTTTCTTTATATGGGTTTTATGGTAATATTTTGGTTACAAAACGGTATGTAATGATCTTTTATTCAGTGAAGAGTATTTACTACTTCATAAAGGTGAAAAGTATTACTTATGTTAAAGTATTCATGGTTAACTTATTGTTTTGAAAAACTAACAGTTTTACTTCTTTGTGTATGCCTTACTGAGATGTTTATGCTCATACCAAGTTATTGAAATGTTTTTCACAGGACATAATGTGGAATAGGGTCAAGGATGGGATCAAGGAAAATTCATGTTGTCTTAAACATTGAACTAGACATGAATCTTTTTTTCAAGAGTCCTTTTTTTAAAAAAAAAAATGGATACTGGGTGGAAGTGTCTACTTTGTAATTTTATTTTGAAATGTAATAGTTATGGACTAATTCTCTAAAACTCTAAACCTGAAAAGATCCTCAATGTGAATTATTCATTTAGTTCAATATTAGTTAATGTTTAAGTCCAGGTCCTTATAAGAAATGCCCAAGATATCCCATGGAATCAAGACCCAAGAAAAATCACTACACAAGTAATTTACTACTGCATCCCAGATCCAAGGAGATCCATATATTGAATCTAAACAATCTTTCATCAATTTCATACCATTTAACAAACCAATTTTCATATGAGTCCACCCACTCTTATTCTTAATTACATTTAATTCCATTAAATGAGTATACCCACTCATTTAATCAATTACATTCAATTCCATTCAATGAGTATACTCACTCATTTAATCAATTACATCTCAGGAGTATACACACTCATGTATTCCATTCCCATGTAATCATGTCACATGGTTATACCCACCCATTTAACACAATTGCTAACAAATCCATTTATGAAATATAAAAACAACAAATGATCATACCCACTCATTTATCCATTTCCATTTAAGACATTTAACCAAGTTACATGTGAAATATTATGTTAACATAAGGAAATAAGTTCGTACATATCTTAATCATGTAATTCCATTCAATTTATTATTAATTTATCTTACTTAAACTAAGAAAACCCGAGAACACACCCCTAGGGTTATTCATGAAAGTTAAAAAAATCAATGTCATCGTGCACCCCATGGGTGGACATGGGTTGGGGAAAAAACAAAAAATCATATAAATAAATCTATGGGAATCCCTAATATGTCATATTTGACCAATTTCAATTTAAAATTTTAATTTCAGTCCCAAAACAGAAATTTTGGTGGGTGGAATAATGAACGATAGCTCTATAAAGTACCAAAAGTAGAAAGAAAAGAATAGACTACCTATATTAGCACAGTAGTGGAGTTATCATCCAGTATGAAGTCATGATTTGACTCAGTTTAGGAGAAATATGAAGAACATACAAAGAATGAGAAATTAGGGCATATGAGCCTAAATACAAACCACACAGTTGATATCTAGAAAAATGAGTAATGGATAAAAAGGAATAAATATCTCACTCGTGTGGATCTAATGAGACCGATGGAAAAATAAATAGACTCTAGATTTAAAACTAAGAGAAAATCTTAACTATTGTCTTCCTTGGGTGGCGTTGCACCTAGTAAAGGGGTGAGGTGAGAGCTATATAAAAAATTAGAGGCTCGTGTATCTTATTAAAAAAACTACTTAGGAATTTTCATGGCATGAAAATTATTTACATTATATGTAAATAACCGGTTATTTCCCCTGGAAAAACACTTTACATAGTCTAGAAGGTCCTATCCAGACCATTACACAACGTGTAATTGAATACTAATCATGTACCCCCAATTAAATGTCATGTAATTGGCCTACAAACAATTTACACCCCCAACCTCTTCCTTCCTAAAAACAAGCCGACTATCCCACAACCCGTCTTAGGGTCTAATCCAAAATAATATAAACAAGATATTTAAACAGAAACTAAAAGAATTCATACCTCAAGAAAATCCCAAGATCATACAGAATATCACCTTTCAATTAAATCAACTTTCTAGGTCCTTAGTACCATTCAAAATATTCTAGAAAATACTTAAAGAAAACTGATGAAGAACAATCCTTATAAGTTTCATGATTCTTATAACAAACATAACATTGATAAAAACACTTCAACAACATACTGATGGAGTTACAAAACCTATACACGTTAACTATTTAACTTCAATGATTTTCATGAAATGGGTCTATAGGAATTAATCGTTGGATTAGGGAATTGACTCAAATAATAGCCATGTTCCCCATATATATGATATTGAACTGTTCATTTTTCATCAGTAATTAGTTGATTTGTGCTTTCCTTTTCCAAAGATAATGAACCTTCCAATTCTTTTAATTCGTGTTACATGGTTTCTATTCCCACATTTTTGATATATAAGAAATTTAACCTTATTTTCTTTATCATCTTGACACTCTAAATTACATGATATGCCATATTTCTCTTATTTAACATGTTTGGATATTAAAATATGTTCTAGTTTTTATCATAATTCAAGATATATAATTTGAAATGTTAATATGATGTCTATCTATCATTTCCATTATCACAGAAATCTAGTTTAGAAAATCCTTACATTCCCATAACATTGGTTTTTTGCATGATTTCTCATATTTCCCATTATTAACTAAAAATAATCAAATAAATAAAAGATGATAATTCTTTAATATAAAAAATGGAGAAATTCATAAACCTAAAATTAATAACTTAAAAATGATAAGTATATCCTTACTTATGAGTCTTTAGGATTCAATCTAGGTTATATATGGTAATGTTTCTTATTAGGTTTTCGAACCTAAAAAACTTTTCATGTCATTTATAATGGTTTGTAAAGATTTTAGGAATTTCCATAGCATATATCCAGGAGTTTCAAACTGAGTGTGAAAAAAGGACCATTTTCAATCACTAGGTGATGATCATGTCCATACCCATCTTTAATTTTAAGAGTTATTACCCCTAGGTAAAACTATGCCATAGCCACATCAACTTATAGTATCCCGGGAGGGATGCAATTTCTCTGAAACCACTCACTCTATCCTTCACCAATATTCTAGGATATTTTTATATACTTAGAATTATCCTTATTCTTATACCTAAGGTTCTCATTAATGTTTTCTTATCCAAGTTCCTAAATGTTAACTAAAATTTTTTTGGGATTCAAAATATAGTGACACAAGACATTTAAACATATATTTACGTTATTTTTAACAAAACAAATCCATTAATTACAACCCAAAGATCATGAGGGACAATGTATTTGGAATACTAGACTCATAATACATCAATGTGATAATAAAATAAAATGTTAAATTTTATTTTCCATAATTATCTCATAAACCCTTTAAAGTTCCTAAACCATTTGGGATAACATGGTGAATACATAAAAAAGGTGTGATCCAAAAATATTAATAAGGGAATAAACATAATATAGAATAATAAATTGTCATTCAAAAGTATAACATGTTATCATAAAAGAGAAGGATCAAGAGTAATCACATGGGAGAATAAAATAAATAACATGGTATCATAATATAATGGAATTATAGAAAATTTTCTAAAAATATATAACATATTATAAACATGAGTCATGGATTACTTCGTAGATAGTATCACATGATGGAAAAAGTTCCAAAATAGATTAAGTTTAATCCCTAATCCCATACATGATTCCTCATGAGACTAAATCTTTAACCAATGCATTAGAGAAATATCAGGGTACAACCATCAAAACCTGATCATGAGTATGTGTGTCACAAGATATAAATCAATCATAAGGCATAAACATAAGAAATATCCATAGAACTAAAATGGGTTGGATAATCTTGTCTCATATCATAATCAAAGGAAATTCCATAATAAATTCATTTGAGAGGTGAAAATAATGAATTTATTACACTATCAATATAAGGGATAATAAGATAGGTATATATTCTAGAGACATCTATATATAATATATAAGCAATCCAAAACATAAAAAGTTTCCATTATTGATGAAAATGAATTTAAAACATTAAATGGTATATTTCTTAAGAAAAATACCCTTTCCACTTAGAAATAAATTATTTAAAATTTAAAAATTTAAAAATTTTTATTAAAAATTTTTTGTTTAAAAAATATTATTCAAAAAGAAACATGGAAAAAAATAAAGCAATCTTCAAATAATTGATTTGTCATTATGGCTGGTAGTTCTATACATGTCGTATAAATTAAAAAACATTTCCTTGACATTATTGTAAAATGTATAAAAAGTCCATCATTTGGATAATGACAAGCAGATTCCTCTCAAAGAATTTTTTATAAGTAAAAATGGATAAAAATTTATTTAATAAATAGTTTTTAAAATATTCAAAAAATTCTTGAAAATATTTTTAGAAAACATGGATATGGAAGAGAAATGATTTTCGACAAAAGAGAGAAATATAGTTAGCTTTTCTTAAAAGAAAATTCTCAATAATTTCAAGTAAAAAAGAGATTAAAATTGTTCTATTACTACACAATTTTATTAATAAATATAAGATAATAAAATTAAATGTTTTTATTATACAATTATTTAATAATTTTCTACATAGAAAATTCAAGCATAAAAAATATCGATTAAATTTAGATTGAAACTTAAACAGTTACAACTTTGGTATCTTTTGAATCGTTACTACCACGAATTAAGTAAATGAATTATAACTCAAAATATCATTAAGTATGGATTATTTATGATATAATATGTAATGGTTCAATATAAACACCATTTATAAGAAATTATGTGCATAAAGGAACTTGTGTCTCGAAGAAGGATGTTTTGAGATGAAAGCCTTACATAAAGTCCAGAATGCTCATGTATATAATTTATCTACTATATAATAAACATATATCAATTTTCTTCTTAATAAAAATTTCTAGGTTTAATCCACTATAATTAAACCATATACTGTGTTTATGTTAATACATATTTAATTACTTATTCAGTCCTTTCCACATTAGTAGTTTTGAGGATACTCAGTTCATAATTTCAAAATGAAATTAGTGTGTTCAGCATTGTCTAAGGGGTAATAATTAAATAATATATAGAATAATAATAATAAAATAACTATCAATTTTAAAAATCCATTATACTATTATAACTAACAATGAAATATGGTTATGAAGAATGAAGTATGTTACAATTATGTATACAGTATATCGTACATATGCATTAGTAACGTTTCCAATGATCATGTTAGAAATATGTTAAGTGATATTTTATAATTATATAATGTTAATTATAAAATAAATTTCCTATTATTTATTTAAATACACTTATATAAACCATCCATGTTATTTGGTAATAAAAAATGAATCACATAGCTTTACATGGCAGTATTCATCCATACAAACAAATGATTTCTTCATTTTTCAATAGATGGAAACGTATGAAGGTATATGATATATTAAATTTACTGAATAATTAATATGTAATGAATGTTACAAATAAAATTTAAATCCTTTATAATTAATATTCATGATAGGCGATGATGGAAAACTAATTACATCAGTTCAAATGGGGGTAGTCCATTGTACACACAAACGATGGTTTTGATTCCCATTTGATGGAAGAGGAGATGGATAAATATTATTAAATCAATATAATAACATATAAGTATATATTATATACCTGTGTTATTATATAGTAATTTTAAGACATAATTTATGGTGGAAAAAAGGAGTAAAAATAAGGAGGTCGGTGAAGACAACAACCTTTGATTAGAAGAACCACATTTGGATATATTATTAAGGACACTAAGGTTTGTATTTTGGGATGAAAAGAAGATATAAAATGTGTATAATGATTTTGGGGATAGCGTTTGGTAGTTTATGATCCATTCAAATGGTTTCATAGGTGTTAATAAGTGAGGGAAGTGGGTGGCTTTTTATAATTGTGGAGAATTGAAATTTTTGTAAATACCAAAAAATATTTAATAATGGGAAATCACTCTCAAGACAAGTGCCTAAAAATCAATAAATAATGGATTTAGGGTAGATATGGTCAAAAAGACTATATAATTTAAAAATAAATATGTTTTAAACATGCTACTTTCTTGACCTCATTATTTTAACCCCCTGGTAAACCTATTTTGGCATTAACCACGATAACATATTTTTAATATTTTTACTATTAGTTATGATAAAAATTAAGCTAACCTTATTATATAATATTAATTATTATGATTTTAAATATGGAATCAATTTTATCAGATTTAATTCACTGAATTTGTGACACCCCAAGTGTCACTTTTATGTGGGGTATTTTATGTATTGTTTATCCCTTTGAGTTAGATGTGTTTTGGGATGAAAATGGAGAATTTTAGGGTCTTTTTCCAAGTCACATGATCAGAAAAAGGTTAAAATAAATAGTTTTCCTATTTCTATATCTTATTAAAATTTTGGTATGTGTGGTTACCACATGGGTAGTTTAACTATGTGGTTAAAATGTGCAAACCAATCAAAGAGGGTTATTTTTGTCCCTTCTCATTATTTTTAATTGGGGTCTCTACCATTGACTTCCCCCATTCAAACTATATGGCCTGGATTCCTCTCCTAGAACATTTTTGATCCTCCTTACTCCTACATTGTGTATTTTTAAGTGGTTTAATAATGTATCATCAACCCTATTAAAAGTTTAAGGTTCATTTCCTCTTCTTCTTGGGGGTTCTTACTTTTTCCGCTTCTCTTATAACCTTATTACCCATGTTTTCATGATTTTTATGCCCAAGGTTATGATAAATTTTATTTTTTTTACTTCATAGGGGTTATGAGAACCCCTTTTAGTCCTTTTATAGTGTAGTTTTTCAAAGGTGACAAGGTTACACATTTTGAAGTGGTGTTTCCAATTAATTTCTTTTTATTTAAGAGTTAAACAATTTCATAAAGATTTAAATGTTTTTTTTATTTACATTAATTTTTTATATGAAATTTAGTTTTTATTTTTTAAAGGGTTTCCATGATTTGGTGGGTTTTACTTTGAAAAAAGTGGGTTATTTTATTAGTGTAATGAAACCTGATTTTGAAATGGGTTTTTATGAATTCTTGATGTTTGATAAAATAACAAAGAGGGCTTTCATTGTAAAATAAACTTTTACTTTTTAATTTAGGAAAATGGTGTTTTCAAAGGGTATCCCATTTTGTTTAAATGGGTTCTTTGTTTTAAAGTGTGGTTTGATTTTTATAAAGTGAAAATTGTGTTTCCCTTGACTTATTCAGTTATTCTTGGAGGTGATTTCGTATTTTTAGAGTTCTATTTGGATTAAATTTTTGTTGAAAAGGGGTTTCAAAATTTATATGATATAAATGAATTCCTAGTTAGAAAATGTGATGTCATGGTGTTTGTGACCTTATTGACCCCCTTATGTTGCGGATGATAATGTGTTATCCATGTGATGAATGATATTTAATGTGATTTATATTGTTCTCATGGATTAGGGGTCTTGTTAAGGGTAGTGTGGGATGTGGTATGTACATGTTTGTGGTGTTAGACCTAGGGGATTTGTAATTATCATTTTATGGAATTGTTTGTTCATGGACCACATCTTTTATTATTTATTAGGGTGAACAAGGATGCTAAGTGAGATGTAGTTAGACATTGTTGGTATATTTGAGGGTTATCACTGGATAGTTCCCCACATTTTATATAATTTAACACCCCAATATTCCATGATATGCTTCTCTTTGAATAATACAGTAGCGTGTGTTGTACGCAACTTCGAGTTCTAACACACACCACAACCAATCAAACTAGCCGTTATGAATAGTAATACCTACTTTTTGAATTTTTATACATTTTATCTTTCAAAATGGACTTCATTTTTGGATTTGGAATATTGAAATTATCTTAGGGTGAATTTTTGGTATTTTTCTAAAAACATTCAATTTTTGATGAATAGTGAAAAACACTAAGTTATAGTTTAAAACCTAATTTTTATTTAAATAATTATTTATTTTATTTAAATTTAATTAAGGTCAAAATAGATACATAATACATATATAAGTTCAATGTAATTCATTGGAGTTAGTTTAGAATAATTTTAAATATATAAAAATTTTATCGAACTTTTCACCGTTTTTTCCCACCTCCTAGGAGAATTTGGAAATTCATATAAAACATAATTTTACCACTTCTGTGAGTGGAATTTCGAAAATCCGAGAGACGCGGTTAATATAAAGGAGTAAAATGTGGTTCAATAAGATAAAAATAATTTTTGGTGAATAGTAACTTTTTACTTTTATTTACCATGGTTAAAAGTAAATAGATTAATTAAGGGTAAAAATGATATTAATATGACCCTAAAACATGTAATAATTCTATTTGATAAGGGTATCTCGACTAAAAACAACCTTAGGAATAAAATATTATCATTTATGTCCAATTGAATTAGATTAGGACATTTATTATTATTTAATTCAAAGAAGAGTTAAAAGAGTTAAAATCAAAGTTTATTAACTAAAACATTTGTAATATAGGATTATACATAAGATAAATTCGATTATAAATATTCATTATAAGGATAAAACTAGTTCCTACATAATGGTATTTTATTTATAATTTTTAGATATTAAATAATTTAATTTATTTATGACACAATGGTGATGCATTAATTATCTAATTAATGAAATATTAAAATAATTGATAATATAAATACCCAAATAAAGGTAATTTGAGTCTTTTTATGAATTAAACTAATTTTATAGGTTAATATGACACGTTATTATTGATTTAATTATGTTTTTTAGAAGTAATCATGCTGTTATAATTTTCACAAAAATCAAATACCAAATAGTGTCAAAATTGACATAAAAGAGTTTTTAAAACAAATACTATATTATTAATTGATATTCAATTCCTAAAAATCTAATCTTCAGCCAGGAGACTTATATAATTATATTTGTATCATTAATGAACCACTTGGGGTTCTCTTGGATGTACATGGTAATTTTATTAACCATATAATATAAAAAGACTAAGAGACATGGTAAATGTCAAACTATTTAACTAAAAGTTAAATATAAATGATAAGGTTATTTTAGTGACCCAAACCTGTCTAAAATCTATTGGTTGAAAGGATTTAGACCCATCCCCACATTATAATTTAAATAATATACTTTTTAGCTATTAGAAACCGAATATTAATTTATTATAAATTAATACTTTATGTCTTTCCTGAAGAGCCCCTCCTCCCCCTTATAAAAGGACACCACTTATAACCAATTTTTCATACCTTAAAAGCCTTTTGGTTCGTCCAAAATCTACCCAAATACCCTCTCCACTATACTCCCCTCACCCCGGAGGCCTTAATTTAGTCAGAAAGCCAACCTATGGAGCCCTTTTGATCAAATCAATAGGAAGAACCCGAAGAAGAGGTAATGTTTTCACCACCCTCTTTCAAGATCCTTTCTTCTTCAACTTCTTCTTTCTTTGTTATTCCCATTATAAAATAATAACTACAGTATATTCTATATACTATGATTATATTATAAATATGGTACAACCATATTCAGTATTCTATCTATCCTTTGAATGACATGTCACCATACGTGCATACGTACGGCTTACCGTCTCCACATCGTGGTGTAATTGTTATTCAAAACATTATTATTTGGATGGGTATAATAATGATGTGTAATTCATTTAAATAATAAATATAACATGATAATTATTCTGTATATATGATATAATATCCAATTATATATTATTTTAATATCAAAAGAGTGATATTGTCGCTCGTGCGTACGTAAGGACTACCGTCTCCACGAACGCGATGAGATTCATTCCCCATCGTATCCATTCAAGTATAATTCTCATTTTATGATTAAAAACAATGTTTAAGGAATTTATATAATTCTGGATATGAATAAGATACAACCTATCCATAACAAACACGACTTATGTAACAAAACAAATAAAAGAAAATGAGTAAGTTAACACCTGAAACGACGATAATACTAAGATATTATTAAGAAAGCAATGTTAAAAGATCATATATGATATAATGTTAATGTATATGATTCTTTTATAATTTAATAAAAATTATTTCACCATTATACAGGAGGTTAAACTACCCTCAACCAAGGAAAATTTCATGTTAAGGGTTTGTTTCACAATCTCTTCATTATCTGAGGTTGTTTATACGTAATTATCTACTGGGACCTCTTTATCATCAACATCCATGTTTCATAAAAATGTATATCAAATCATTCTTTCTATTTTACAGACTATGGGTTAAAGTCATTTATACCCTTTTTTTACTTTTTATAAGAAGTTTATAAGGGAATCTTTCTGTCATTTTCCAAACAAGGTACTTTTTGACATTTTCGACAAAATTAAGGTAAGAATGTCTTTTTTAACTTATACGGCGGGTGTGGCTATTTTATACCATTACAAACTTTTCAAAGCTTCCCTTATAGGATTATAAGAATATTTTCAAAGTAAATATTTTATTTTATAATAATGTGACTCTTAAATGATTTCAAAATAGAATGAGATATTTCTCTAAAAAGAGTTTTGATTTCATCTATGTCAACATCCTTTGATGGATTTTATGTTTATTTTGAGTTGATTTATTATGATACAAAACTTACATATTGTATTGAAGGTTTTGTGATATGTTTGACTGTGCATGTGCTTTTTTTATACCATTCATGATTTATGGTTAAAGTATTTACATTTCATATGCTAGTTTTAATACAAATGTTTTTGATATGTTTAAACCTTTTCAAATGAGGAATGTATTAGACTTAGTAAGTGACAAGTGGAGCCCTCTATAGCTCCTCGATGAATCGGTAGGTATCATGAGCCAACTAGACATGGAATTGGATGAGGCCCTTTCCCAATTTGATTTATGGTTTTGGAAGATGCCTTAATAATTTTTAGATGTCTTCGCCGAGGGCTTGGCAAAATGTTTCAGAATGTCTGGCATTATACATTCCCTCATTATTGAAATAATATTAATGGATCATGTGGTCATTCGACTGGTAGAATACCCATGATTATGTTTTATTATTGTAATATTTACTCAACTCATATTCTTTCCATAAAAGTATTCATGTTTATTATTGGTAAAGGCATGTGG
Source organism: Viscum album (assembly GCA_963277665.1). NCBI lineage: Eukaryota > Viridiplantae > Streptophyta > Magnoliopsida > Santalales > Viscaceae > Viscum > Viscum album. The sequence continues at coordinate 1,516,850,930 of OY728139.1, read as the reverse complement.
TTTCAATTATTCACCATGCTTAATATTTATGTCATTTTCCGCCGTATTACTTACCCTTACTGAGCGTTTGAGCTCACCCATTTATTATGCTTCATTTTCCCATGATATGAATAAGTTAGTTATGAGTGACCCGCAAGCATAATCTAGGAGTCTTGGATGTTTCTAATGAAATATATCTGTGTTGTATTTCTCGTCAAGCTGTAAAGTTGAACATATGTATGAATCTTGTTTCCAATAACACTAAAATGTTCAGTCTTTCGAGACATTATTTCCTTGTGATCATTCCAATGTTATGTAATAATGCACTGACTCTGGTTAACTAGGTTCAGGGCATTATAGTTGGTATTATAGGAAGTTTAGTACAAACCTTGGAAGATAGATTTAGATAAACTCTGATTAGAGCACATAGCCCTAAGATAGACTTTGAGTATTAGTATAGAAGAACTTCTTAGAATTTTGGTATTGTAGAGATTTTGTGAGTTTTCCGAGCAATACATCCCTATATGGATACGAGCAGGAAGAGGCGGCTCTGGCACAGATGTACCTAGGGTTAAAACCCAAAAACACCACTTTGAGCTAGACTCGAACGGAAAATGGTGAAAGATAACAGGCCTTGCTGCACTCTTGGTTACGACACTCCTGAGGGATATGCTTAGGATAACTCTCATTTTCTTTACAAACCATTATGAAGGGTTTATGAGTATATAATTCCTCAAAAAAAACATTTTTATGATTATAGATTATATCCATAAATAGTTCAATTTATGTTAAGTGTTTAACAAGTATGTAATTATGTATTTTGATTCATAAACTGATGTAGTTTATGACATTGTTTAGAAATGGAACCTAGTAGAAGAAATGGAAATTGTATCAATGCATGCACTCCATGTAGGGATTGACCTCCGACTCAAGATAATTATAGTGGATCTCGTGATACAACTGGGGTTGATCAGCTAATCACTTTACTGTGACAACTCACCCAGGTTATGAATAATAACCTTACATGTATGGATCACCCTGATCCACAGTGTAGAGGATCAATGTTAGATCTCTTAATGAGGAAAAAACCACCAACATTAAATGGGATTAAAAATCCCTTAGTAGATGAGCAATGGATAAATTCTTTAGGGAAAATATTCCATGCCTTGGGGAGTAGTGAAAGGGAAAAGTTATCATGGAAGTTTACCACCTCAATAAAGATGTTGTTCAATGGTGGTCATTGATTCAAAACACGAAGGAAGATAATGAAGTATCAAATATGGAATGGGGGGAGTTCAAAGATCTGTTTTTAGAAAAATACCTTCCTCATGACCATCGAGTAGATATGGAAAGGAAATTTCTGTTTCCGAGACAAAAGGAGGATGAGAATGTAGAAAATTATGAGGCTAACTTTACAAGGTTAGTAAGGTATGCTACAGATTATATACGTAACCCAAGAAGTAAGATTTATTATTTCTATGATGGGTTAAAATCGTTTCTCCGTCGAGCATTGGTCTCACAATCCTTCTCGTCATACGAAGATATTGTCTCATGTCCTATCAAGACAGAAAAAGAATTCTCTAAGTCTTATGACTTTAAATCAAAGCAAGAGAAGAAGAGAGATGATGAACACTCTGGGAAAGGAACAAAGGAAACATGGAAGAATGGTAGAATTGAATATCCACCCTGTGATAATTGTGGAAGGAAGCACCCTGGGGCCTATCTAAAAGGAAAATGAGTATGCTACAAATGTGGGCAGAAATTCCATCTAGCTGGTGATTGTAAAGGAAAGAAAGACGATACCAATGTTCAATGCTATAATTGCAGGGATATGGGAAATTATTCTAATGAATGTCTTAAGCTTCATGGAAACTTACCTCAGAAAAGGCCAAGGGATCAAGGCCAAGCTTATACAATCACTACAGCTGAGGTTGATGTCCCGAAAGATGTGGTGGCAGGTAATTTAATGGTTTTCTCAAGTTTAGAAAATGCTTTATTTGATTATGGATCATCACATTGTTTTATATCTTCCCATTTTTATAAGAAAATTAGATATTTCCTATTTTATTTAACGAGGGAGTTGTCAGTTAAAACTCTTAATGGAAGTATCATTGCTACAAAATTCTGTGGATCCGTTCCCATTAGGGAATATATATGTTCTTTATCTGCCGATCTCATCGTCATACCCATAACTTAATTTCATATAATCCTCAGTATGGATTTTATTTTGGACCATGGTGTGAAAATATATTGTAAGAAGAAGGAGGTTATGATTTTTAATGATGATGATAAAGAACAACTTATCTTTAGATCAGAATCTTCACCACCTGATTCTTATCTAGATCCTCCCCCAGTAGCTCAAATAAATTAAATTATCATGGAATAAGAGAATGAAATAACTATGGGTGAGGAAAGGAATGTTCAAATAAATGATGTACCTATTGTGAGAGAATATGTTGATGTGTTTCCAGATGATTTACCTGGACATCCTCCAGAACGAGAAATTTAGTTTTCCATTTATTTAATTCCTGGTTCAAGGCCTATATCGAAGACCCCTTATAGAATTTCCACTGTGGAATTCGTTGAACTAAAGAAACAACTAGAGGAAATGAGTAATAAGGTATTTATTCACCCTAGTGTTTCTCCATGGGAAGCCCTTATCCTTTTTGTTAAGAAGAAATATAAATATATGAGGTTATGTATCGACTACAGGGAAATAAATGTTATAATAAAGAAGGATAAGTATCCCCTACCTCGCATTGATGATTTATTTGATCAACTCCAAGGAGATCAATAATTTTCAAAGATTTACCTTCGATCTAGATACCAACAGTTGTGTGTGAAGAAGGAAGATATTCTGGAGACAACATTTCGAACCAGGTACGGGCATCACGAGTTTACAGTAATGACTTTTGGATTGACTAATGCACCCTATGTATTCATGGATCTAATGAATAGAGTTTTCAAGGAATATATTGATGATTTTGTGGTGGTATTTATTGATTATATCTTGGTATATTCCAAAAATCTACGAAGATCATGAAAATCACTTGCGCATTATCCTGAAGACTCTGAGAAGACATGAATTATATGGGAAGTTTAGAAAGTGTGAATTCTGGCTTGAATATATTTCTTTTCTTGGCCATATTGTCTCTAAAGATGGAATCTATGTTGATCCTTCTAAGAAAAAGTCAATCCAATAATGGCTTGCACTGATGTGTATAAGTGAGGTACACAGTTTTATTGGTTTAGAAGGTTATTATCAACGTTTTGTCCAGAACTTTTCCCGATTGGCTAACCCATTAATGAAGCTCACACGTAAAGGGGTTAAATTTGTTTGGACAAAAATGTGTGAAGAATGTTTTGAAGAACTGAAGAGAAGATTAGTCAATGCTCCTATTTTGAATCTGCAATCAGGAAATGACAGGTTTGTTATTTATAGTGATGCATCAAAAAAAGGACTTGGTTGTGTCCTTATGCAGAATGATAGATTTATTGCCTATGCATCAAGACAGTTGGAAATTCATGAGAAAAACTATCCTACTCATGATCTTGAGTTAGCAGCTTTAATCTTTGCTTTGAAGATTTGGAGACACTATCTCTATGGTGAATAATGTGAGATTTATACTAATCACAAGAGGTTGAAGTATATTTTCTCACAGAAAGAACTCAAAATGAGGTAAAGGATATGGCTTGAACTACTTAAGGATTATGATGGTACGATAAAATACCACCCAGGGAAGGCAAATAAGGTGGCAAATTCTTTGAGCATAAAGGATCATGGAGTTTTGAACAAGATGATAGTTGAAAAGGATCTTATATACATGGATATAGTAAAGATAGATATGGGAATCACCATGGAAGGTGAAACATCAATACTTTTTCAAATGGTTTCCGAACCATCTTTACTATAAAGGATAAAGAGTTCTCAAACCGGTGATTAAGAGTTTCAAAAGAAGATTAAAGTTGTAAATGATGGGAGATTGAGTGAATTTGTGTACGAAGATATAATTTTGAAATTTGGGAAGATACTTTGTGTTCCCAATATACCTGATCTAAAAAGAGAGTTGTTGGATGATGCTCATAGTTCCAATTTCTCTATACACCCTGGGAGCACCAAAATGTATAGATATTTGAAGGAACATTTTTGGTGGGACAACATGAAGAGGGAGATTGCTGATTTTGTGTCAAGATGTATGGTTTGTCAACAAGTGAAAGCTGGAAGGCAACAACCTGGAGGAGTCATACAACCTCTTCCCATACCTGAGTGGAAATGGGATAATATTATGATGGACTTTATCATGGGACTACCAAAGACTCCTAGGAAGTATGATGCAATTAGGGTCATTGTTGATCGTTTTACCAAGTCATCACATTTTCTTGCTATAAGGGAAGATTTACAACTAGAACCCCTAGAAAGACTATATATTAATGAAGTTGTGAGACTTCATGGACTACCCCGATCAATTATTTCTGATCGTGATACCTGTTTTACTTCAAGATTCTGGAAAAGTCTTTAGAAAGCCCTGGATACTGAACTTCATTTGAGCACTTCTTACCACCCCCAAACTGATGGAAAATCAGAATGGACTATTCAAACCTTAGAAGACATGTTGAGATCATGATCACTTGAATTTCAGGGTATGTGGGATCAATATTTACCTCTGGTATAATTTTCCTATAACAATAGCTGCCATTCGAGTATTCAGATGGCACCATATGAAGCGTTATAGGTAAAGAGATGTCGCATACCAACCTATTGGGATGACGTTGGTGAAAGAAAAGTTGTAGGCCCAGAACTGGTGGAGGAAATGATCGAAAAGGTGAAGGTAATCCAAAACCACATCAAAGCAGCTCAAAGTAGGCATAAGAGCTATTCCAATAACCAAAGGAAGGATTTGGAATTTCAGGTATGAGATCATGTTTTCTTGAAGGTATCTCCATGGAAGGGAGTTATACGTTTCGGTAAGAAAGGTAAATTGAGTCCCAGGTACATCAGACCTTTCGAAATTCTAGAACAAATTGAGGTTGTAGCTTACCGTTTGGCAATGCCACCAAGTCTCTCCAAAGTTCATGATGTGTTCTAGGTATCACTATTGATAAAATACATGCCTAACCCAATGCATGTACTCGCTTATGAGGAATTAGAAATAGAACCCGATCTGTCTTATTGCGAGGAGCCCGTCAGGATTCTTGATACAAGAGAACAAGTGCTAAGAAACCAGACGACTCGTCTGGTAAAAGTTCTATGGAGAAACCATAAGATGGAAGAGGCAATGTGGGAACCCGAGGAACTTATGATGAAGAACCATCCAAGTATTTTTATGAAATAAAATTCTAGAAATTTCGAGGACGAAATTATTTGAAGGAGGGGAGAATGTAACACCCCAAGCTTCCACAGTACAGTTCTCTTTGAATAATACAGTAGCGTGTGTTGTACGCAACTTCGAGTTCTAACACACACCACAACCAATAAAACTAGCCATTATGAATAGTAATACCCACTTTTTTTAAAGTTTATACATTTTATCTTTCAAAATGGACTTCATTTTTGGATTCAGAATATCGAAATTATCTTAGGGTGAAGTTTTTGTATTTTTCTGAAAACATTCAATTTTTTATGAATAGTGAAAAAACACTGAGTTATAGTTTAAAACTGAATTTTTATTTAAATAATTATGTAATTTATTTAAATTTAATTAAGGTCAAAATAGATACATAATACATATATAAGTTCAATGTAATTAATTGGAGTTAGTTTATAATAATTTTGGATATATAAAAATTTCATTGAACTTTTCACCGTCTTTTACCCACCTCCTTGGAGAATTTGAAAATTCATATAAAACATAATTTTACCGCTTCTGTGAGTGGAATTTCGAAAATCCGAGAGACACGGTTAATATCAAGGAGTAAAATTTGGTTCAATAGGATAAAAATAATTTTTGGTGAATAGTAACTTTTTACTTTTATTTACCACGGTTAAAAGTAAATAGGGTAATTATGGGTAGAAATGATATTAATATTACCCTAACACATGTCCTAATTCTATTGGAAACATGTACCGTGACCAAAAACAACCTTAGGAATAAAATATTATCATTTAGGTTCACTTGGATTAGATTAGGACATTTATTATTATTTAATTCAAAGAAGAGTTAAAAGAGTTAAAATCAAAATTTATTAACTAAAACATTTTTAATATAGGGTTATACATAAGCTAAATTCGATTATAAATATTCATTATAAAGATAAAAATATTTCATACATAATGGTATTTTATTTATAATTTTTAGACATTAACTAATTTAATTTATTTTTGACACAATGGTGATGCATTGATTACCTAATTAATGAAATATTAAAATAATTGATAACATAAATACCCAAATAATTGTAATTTGAGACTTTTTAGGAATTCCACTAATTTTATAGGTTAATATGACACATTATTATGGATTTAATTATGTTTTTTCGAAGTAATCAGGCTGTTATGAGTTTTACAAAAATCAAATACCAAATAGTGTCAAAATTGACATAAAAGAGTTTTTAAAACAAACATTATATTATTAATTGATATTCAATTCCTAAAAATATATGGTTCATCCAAGAGACTTATATAATGATAGGTGTATCATTAACTAAGGACATTGTATTCTCTTGGATGTACATGGTATGTTTTTTAACCATATAATATAATAATACAAAGAGACATGGTAAATGTCAAACTATTTAACTAAGAGTTAAATATAAATTATAAGGTTAATTTAGTGACCAAACCTGTCTAAAATCTATTGGTTGAAAGCATTTCGACCCATAACCACCTTATAATTTGAATAATACACCTTTTAGTCATTAGAAACTGAATATGAATTTATTATAAATTAATACTTTATGTTTTTCCTAAAGAGCCCCTCCTCCCCCTTATAAAAGGACACCAATTCTAACCAATTCTTTATACCTTCAAAGCCTTTTGGTTCGGCCAAACTCTTCCCAAATACCCTCTCAACTATCCTCCATTCATCCTAGAGGCCTTCCTTTAGTTATAAATCCAACCTAAGGATCCCTTTTGATCAAATCAAAAGGAAAAACCCGAAGAAGAGGTAATGTTTTCACCACCCTCTTTCATGATCCTTTCTTCTTCAACTTATTCTTTCTTTGTTATCACCATTCTAAAATAATTACTCCAGTATCTTCTATATACTGTGATTTTATTATAAATATGGTACAACCATACTCAGTATTCTATCAATCCTTTGAATGACATGTCACCATACATGCGTACGTATGGCTTATCATCTCCACGTCGTGGTGTAATTGTTATTCAAAACATTATTATTTGGATGAGTATAATAATGATGTGTAATTCATGTAAATAATAAATATAACATGATAATGATTCTTTATATATGATATACTATCCAATTATATATTAATTTAATATCAGAAGAGTGATATTGTCGCTTGTGCGTACGTACGGACTACCTTCTCCACGAACGCGATAAGATTCATTCCCCATCGTATCCATTATGTCTAATTATCATTTGATTATTAAAAATAATGTTTAAGGAATTGATATCATTCTATATTAGAATAAGATAAAACCTATCCATAATAAACAAGACTTATGTAACAAAACATATTAAAGAAAATGAGTAAGTTAACACCTGAAACGACGATAATACTAAGATATTATTAATAAAGCAATGTTAAAAGATTATATATGCTATCATATTAATGTATATGATTATTGTATAATTAAATAACAATTATTTCAACATTATACAGGAGGTTAAACTACCCTCAACCAAGGAAATGTGCAAGACAAGGGTTTATTTCACAATCTCTTCATTATCCGAGGTTGTTTATACGTAATTATCTACTGGGACCTCTTTATCATCAACATCCATGTTTATTAAAAATATATTTCAAATAAATATTACTATTTTACAGACTATGGGTTAAATTCATTTATACCCTTTTTTTACTTTTTATAATAAGTTTATAAAGTAATATTTCTGTCGTTTTCCAAACAAGGTACTTTTTAACCTTTTTGACAAAATTAAGGTAAGAATGTCTTTTTTAACTTATACGGCGGGTGCAGTTATTTTCTACAGTTACAAAATCATCGAATCTTCCCTTACAAGCTTATAAGAATATTCTAAAAGTAAATGTTTTATTTTATAATTATGTGACTCTTAAATTATTTCAAAATAGAAAGATATATTTCTCTAAAAAGAGTTTTGATTTCATCTATGTCAACATCCTTTGATGGATTTTAAGTTTATTTGGAGTTGATTTATTATGATACAAAACTTTCATATTGTATTGAAGGTTTTGTGATATGTTTGAATATGGATGTGCTATTTTTATACCATTAATGATTTATGGTTATAGTATTGACATTTTGTATGCTAGTTTTAATACGAATGTTTTTTATATGTTTAAACCTTTTCTGATGAGGAATGTATTGAACTTAGTAAGTGATGGGTGGAGCCCGCTATAGATCCTTGATGCATCGATAGGTCTCATGAAACAACTAGACATGGAATTGGCCAAGGCCCATTCCCAATTTGATTTATGGTTTTGGCTGAGGCCTTAATCATTTTTAGACGTCTTGGTCAAGGCCTTGAAAAAATGTTTCAGAATGTCCGGCATTATACAATCCCTCATTATGGAAATAATATTGATGGTTCATGTGGTCATTAGACTAGTAGAATACCCATGATTATGTTTTATTATGGAATTATTTACTCATCTCATATTATTTCCATAAAATTATTCATTTTTATTATTGGTAAAGGCATGTGGTTTCAATTATTCAACATGTGTAATATTTATGTCATTTTCCGTTGTATTACTTACCCTTACTGAGCGTTTGAGCTCAACCCTTTCTTATGTTTCATTTTCCTAGGATATGAAGAAGTTAGTTATGAGTGACCTTCTGACATAATCTTGGAGGCTTGGATGTTCCTAATGAAATATATTTGTGCTGTATTTCTCTTCAAGCTGTAAAGGTTTACATATGTATGAATCTTGTTTCCAATAATACTAAACTGATCGGTCTTTCGAGACATGATTTCCTTGTGATAATGCCAATTTTATGTAATAATGCACCAACTCTGGGTAACTAGGGTAGGGGTGTTACATATAACACCTGACTAGGGGGATCATCATAGAGGAGACTACCTATAGTGATCTGGTTGACTGATGTGTGACTGTTAACCTGTTGACATTAGGTCCACGTATATGTGTATTGTGTTTTCCCATTAGTCCATACAGTGTTTCCTCATGATATGTATCATTATTTATTACTATTGTAATATATATATTGTCATGTGTGATTTTAATACTCATATAGAATATTTTATTCTTTGATCACCTTGTGTTTAGTTGTGATTTTGGATAGTTTTATTCCATCCACTTGTTGGCATTACTTATAACTTTTGGTTGTGCTTATTAGTATTTTAAAATTTGTTTCCATATTTTTATTTTTACTTGGTGTGTAAAGGATTTTAAAAGAATAATAAAGAAGGTGTAAATGACTTTCCATTAAAATAGTTTATTGGAAATTCTTTTGAAATGTTTTAAAACATGTGTGGGTTTATATTTAAAATTCTAGTGTTTTTAAAGTGAAATAGTTGACACTTGGAAATGGATTGGTTTTTTGAATTTTTTCATGTTTTATTTACTAAAAGTGGTTCCTTTGAGAATGTCCATGTTCCATGATTGGTTTATTCATATATTGTGAAAAGGAAAGAGAAAACCATTTTTTATGAATTATTTTCTAACTAGTAAACTTAGTTTCTTTTACAAAAGGAATGAATTGGACTCATGGTGGTATCCTAATTGCTTTAGCTCACACCCTACATACTCATGATGGTGGGTATGCATTCTTGTTGTATTTTATATCTATATTCAGGTTGGCATGTGATATATCTCCATTTGGAATTATGTGTCTTATGGGTGACTGTGTTGACTGGGGAGCCACATAAAATTGGTGATCAAACCATGAATTTTGTGGAACCAGTTAGATAGAGATTTATATCAGATTATTTGGTCCATTTTTTTGTTTTATATTATATTCTTGTTATGTAAATTTGATTGGTTGTTTATTTATTTGAAATTTATTTTTGGAATATATCTAGTCTCAATATCATTATTTCTTATTTAGTTGTTTATATTTTTTACTTGAGGGTGAAACTATCCTCAACAGTCATGTTTGATGACCTTGATGCTCGTTGTCAACCTAAGGGGATTAAGGACACACCTTAGGTATGTGGAGGAACCAATCAGGGGTCTACTTTATGGATGTACCATGTTGGTTCATTACAATATTTGAAATTATAATTTAAAATTAATCCTGAAAAATGTGTTGGAAAACGAGTTTTTAATAAATAAATTCTCATGAAATAGATTATATTATATTAACTCCATGGCTAGTAATCACTAGTATATGAATTTAAATTAATATAAATAGATGTAAAATATATTGAGTTAATTTTAAAATTTCCTTACTAGGGGATATTTTAGTTAATTAAAAATGATAAACATTATGCTTTTAAAAACAATTTAAAGAAAACCACATTTATAAATATAAAATTACCTTAACCAAACATCATGAAAATTGATGATTAAAATAAATTTAATAAATTTATTATTTAAAAAATGGTTCATATTTTACTTTATTATAAAATAAACAAAATATAATTGAATATTTAAATCACTTTATATAATTCAAAAAATCTTAGTATTTTAAAAATCAATAATTTTCACTATTCACTAAAGAATCAAACATTTCAAAAACAAAATCCCAAAAAAACACTGTAAGTTAATTTTGATGTGATGATTTAAAAAATGATATTATTTTTATTTAATAAGATTTCTAAAATTTCTATAAATTAATTATAATATTTTATCACAAAAATTAATAAAAATCATTTGTGAAGGAAACATATTTTTGTAGAATAAAATATCTTTATTAAATGATGAGTTCTTATTTATTAAGAATTTATCTATAAATTTATATTTTTTAGGAATTTTATAATTATTTCATAATTTAGTTAATACTATTCATACCCACAAATTTAACTGCCATGTAATATCGATAATATATTTTTCAGGTCGTTTAAGCTTCAAGTTATGTGTCGTATACACTATTGAACATTTTGTTCTTATTTTTAAATATCGGGGTGTTGAAATTGTGTTTTATCTTAATAAATTCCTAATTATTCTATAAAATAGAACAATATTCATTTATTTCATCAAAATGATGATTTTTAGAATCATATTCATATTAATGGCTCGAAGAATAAAAGGATTTTTCTTCTTCATTTTGGGTTATAAAGTATTTATTTTCTTTATAATTTGATTGCTCAACTTGTAAATAAGATTAAGTGTTATTAGAAGAGTATTCTAGAGCACTCCATGTGTCCTTCATAGATTTATTCATTTTAATCTCATAATCATATTTGTTTTGAAATTCATTTCAGATTTCATTTTCACTTTCAACTAAGGTGAATCAAGTTTGATATATCGAAGCTACTTGAATTCATAACATATGAATTATTTTTTCCTTCCATTAATTTTTTTACTTGTTAATGTATTTCCTAAATCCTATTCTCTTATTATAATTTTTTTTAAATTTTCTTGAAGAATAAGAATTTTTTCCAATAGAATCTAAGAATCTTGATTATCCCTCATCAGATGAGTCATATAATGATTTTTATTTGAATTCACCCTTAATATTTGAAGTAGAAATTATCAAAATATTATTTCTTTTCTTGATCAGCTTGTGATCATGAACTGATTATTGAATCTCTAGCTTACACATCACAAGATTTCCAACTAGGTACTTTATTTTTAGATCCATTACAGGTGTGGATTATATGATAAAAGTAGATATTCCACTCCATTTCAATGGTAAAACTTTGAGTACTTTTGAGGCTTGATCTGATCTAGGTATAATAATTCTCAAGGAGATAATTTCATTGATAATATCAATGAGTCTGCCATTAATTTGAGTTATTCTTTCACTATCTATAATTATAAAGGTGTCAAAATTATGATTAAAATTATTGTACCTTTGTTCTTAGAAATTTTCAATTTCCTCATAATCTACAATAATAGTTTCTCACATATAATTTCTATTAGGGAATTATTAGGCCCGATTAACCTCATCGGTCCAAGAACATAGATAATAATATTAATTTCTCCTAAATTAAAATAATATTCTTCTTATTTATTATAAAAAATTACTTTGGTTCACCTATGGTATTTTTGTAAGGTTTGAAAAATTTCAGGTACGCTTTTGGACCAAGGTTCTTAAAACAAATAATAATTATATCCTTCCAACATATGTATTTCTCTCCATTAATTTCGATATTTATTTCTATATACATTACTTATTTTATATTTTCCATTGTAGAAACATTAGAAATTGATATTTAGGCTTAAAATGGTAACGTTTGAGAACACAAAATTTACATGATTTTATACTAATTATTGTCCTAGAGAGTTTCACAAAGACTCAAGATGGGGATAAATTGAGTTATTTAAACTTTTTATAACTTAAAACCACTATATTAAAATGATTCAAACATTTACCATTCTTCTACACTAGATATTAAGTAGAAAAAATAAAGTAAATACAAGAAACAAGAAATAAGAGATTTATTGTGGTTTTTGATCACAAAAATATGCAAGTACACTCCACAAAAACTCTATCAGTGATCTTGGTGATTTTCATTAAGAAAATAGTTTTTAAAATGACCTGAATAGTTGAGTGGAAGTAAATTAAACCAATTAAGAAGGTTTTAAGAGCTTTCACTGGGCTATCCATTCACATAATACATATCTACAAACATCACATTTCTCAATAAAAGGAGTGCAAACCTTACAAAAAAGAGATTTATAAAATTTTTACAACTTTAATGCATAGTTTGAAGTAGAAATAAGATGTTAATAAAGAACTATTCCTGAGAATTAAAAATAATTAAATGAGTATCATCGAAGTATATCTATTTTCTGTAGATTTAACTATAAGGAACACAAAAATAGTATATTTTTTTATTTCAGTCATGCAGTAAGAATATCTTTAAAAATGGATCATACATAGTATATTCTTAATAACCATATATCAATATGTCAAACCCCTTTATTTATATTTTATAAAACTACCACTTTAATTAGAATGGTCAATTGTAAATAATATAATACTAAAAAATGAAAGCTATATTATTTGTGCATTACTTTATTCTATGTAAATATTAAAAAAAGTGGTATCTGTTTGGGAGTAGGTATGATCTTCATTGGAACTACATTATTTATTAGAAATAAAAATTTTAAATAACTCATTATTTCTTTCTTCACACATCATTACATTTGATAAAATTAAATAAATAGTATACTTTACTCAAAAAACTTTAATGGTGATAAGCTCCTTGGAACTATAAAAAAATGTCCTGAAAAATACCAGTCTTAAAAATTCTTCAGTTTCTTAAGTCATAAAATTTATTAGGTCTTAAAATTTTATAAGACCTCATCTTTATAAGTATTCTATATATACATAAGAATTTCTTTTGATCATATATCTTTATTATGATCATATGAATTATCTTATAATCATATGAATTTGACTTGAACATAAATCTTTAACTCAATTGTATGGATTAAGCCTAAACATAAGTCTCTATAATGATCCTAAGTCATCATCATATGACTTTCAATTGGTCATATGACGTTATCACAAGCCTTAATCACATTCTTAAGACTTTATCATAAGTCTATCCTTATGATTTTAAGTCATCATCTATATCAAAAGACTTCATCATATGTCTTTCCATATGAATGTAATACTTTATCATAATACTTCAATTCTAGAATATGTATTTGGAACATGACTTGCATAATTCATAAGTCTAATAGACTTAGAGAAATTAACTAAAACTGAAACATTTTAGGTGTTTATTAAGAACATATGTCATGAACATATTAATTGTATAATTATAAAAAATTTCATTCTCCAGAGTAAAAAGATCTTATGAAACAAATTTAAAACTCTATAATATTGATCTACACACATCAATAAAAGTCATTAGTGATAAAAAGAAGGTTTTTTGAGCATCGAAACTTTGGAAAAAGTGGGACATGTTGGATCATCATTATCATGATAAAAAATATTTCTTTATTGTTTTTTATGTTGTTTTAGTATGTTACCGTAGTATAAATGTGCATGAATATGGTAATGTTTATGTGAGTTTGACATACCGATATAAACCACATAAACACCATGATTTAAAAGGGGAATAATAAGTTGTGAATAATGTGTGAAATTTCACATCAATGGGTTCCCCCAAAAATTATCATTTCAGTATGAGAGTGACACACTAGTACCTAACTAAATTAAATAAAATGATAATATAAATAAAAAATCATACACAACAGGAATTAAAATGACCATATAATGATTACAAAGTTGAATATTTATATTTAAATCAGGTTCCCCCTGAGTGATCATAAGGATCTTAGAACTACATTAAAGAGGAAATCATATGTTGGATGAATGAATGTCACAAGCACTATACTCTCTCTTTCTTATATATATTCCCTTGATAATTAGGGAGGAGTGGAATTTTATTAACATTTTAAACAAGATAATGATAAAATAAATTAATTATCTATGGGTAGAGGTGAGTTATCCATGTCATAATTTTCCATCCAAATTATTATCATGGATGAAAAAAATTATCCTCTAAATCCTAGATTTAAATTTAATAGAGATGGGGGAATTTGAGACATTTTTCCAATTTCATTATAATTATTCCAATTTTAATTTTATATCCAATGTTATATCTTGATTATATAACATTGGTCCAATCTAACTTGACCATATTTTCTTTTAATTGTGGTCTCTATTGGGCCTCTTTTCTTTTCGTCCAACTCAGGGTCCATTTGAATAAATTTTATCCCACTGAACAATTGTTTTTACAAAAAATGAATTTTGATGTTTGGATTAGTGTAATAATTTTTTATATTAAAATACTCTCATTCTATACATTTATACCATAAAGTAATTTTTAAATTTTTAATTTGTTTTCAATTAATGAATAGGAAAATATATTTATTTCAAAAGGATTTAATAATAGGATACTAAGACCCATAAACAATGTAAAATACAATTATAATGGTGAAAATAATCAATATATCCATGCGTGATCACACCGCCACACATAATACTTTACACTACTAGGTGAATTTATATATCAATATCAAAATAAAAATATAAATCAAACGTAAGTAAATTTCCGAGATTCGTTTCAAAGTAAAATCCATTATGTATATTTTTGAATTTTTTTTTTCTATCAATCTAATTATATCAAATTAATTTTTTTTCAACTTCATTCATTTACACATGCATCATTTCACAACCTACCTCATAATGAATCACTCATATCTTAAGTTTAAAATATATGTAAAGTCATAATTGTCTACAAATTATGCAATTCATACCATATGTCTGGTTAAATCCTTACTCTACAAACTTTAGATAAAGAATCTTATACCAATACTTAGTATTTTTATGTAATTCCATTGATTTATAGGGTTGGTAATTTTGATGTGAAATACATAAGCTCTTAAAGATGAGGGTTTTCTCTTAGAATATAATTAATGATCAATCATTAAAAAATAATGATGATTCCTCGCTAAATTTACCCAAATAGGAATAACCGAACTCAATTTACCCTTTTCAAAGAAAAGTTGATAACTCAAATAAAATAAATTACATTTAAATACTTTTTATTTTATTTTTTTAAATATTTTCTTTAAAATTATTAAAGTTAATGTTTCAGGAAAAAACTATATTGAATGAAAAATGACTCATTCCCTCTTTTTTTATTAGGGTTATGAGTCATACAACTGAGTCTAATGAAAAATTCAATCCCATTACCATGTTTTTTTCATTCATTTAAGATGAATCAGATGAATTATAATGAAATAAACATAATTTGTGGACCTTCACTAAAATACTAACATCTCCCTACATCCACCAACAAGCAACTCAACAACAAAAAAACTTGAAGTAAATTGATTTCTACAAACTCATTTTAAATAATAATCATGAAATCTAAAAATGAGTGAATATGATGATATGAAGTGTATGAAAATACTAAAAAGGGTGAAATATCAAACAAACATATCAATCACACCAACAGAATTCATTTTTCTCAAAAAACTGATAAAGGACAAGACCATGTTTTATATGAAAAATAAATATTTATTCCACTCAAGAAAATATTCTAATAGGATGTGTTTGAAAAAATTGGTTTATACCACCTCCTTGGATTGAGAAAATTAATAGTAGTTAGTTATAAAGAAGCACGAGTTTCAAAAATATATTATGTTCCAAAGAATGATTCAAAAATATAAAGTCTAATGAAATATTTAATATCAAAATTCATTTGAAATAATTATTGAAAAACTAATAAAATGGCCTCACAATTGACTCAAGTATACAAAATGACTCTGGATATTTCATTTAAGATCAATGTTAATCTAAATATTTAGAAAAATAAAACTAAATACAATATGGAAACAAAATTATATATATATATATATATATATTGTTTTTTTAATTTTTTTAAGAAACTAAAATCCTAACTATATTATATCTCCCTCCCCCAAAACTAAAAATTACTTTATCGCTAATGTAATAATTTTTTTTAAAAATAGGCTAGTAATTGTCGGGATAATGGATATATTATTAAATGGGGTCATAGGTGGAATCCTACAACAAGAGTTCCTCCACCAGATTATTTTGGAGAATTCTTGTAGAAGTGTTTATGGTTCTTTCCATTTATGGTAATTTTTTTTACTATACGTAGAAATATCATTATTATACGAAAATGATAAACATAATAATAATATAAGGATATAGCTATCGATAATTGGGATTTCATGGGAGGAGCTTCATCCTAGAGTTATAAAAAAGGAACTTCTCACCAATATTTTTTTTTCACGATGACTCATATAATCATAGAGAACCATTTTCTTCTCTTTGAATATCCGATAGTTATTTTTTGCATCATGTCAAATTTCATCCAACTCCTAAATCTATAATTTTCTATCCTCACCTACATATAAGAGATTCATATTAAATTTTTTTAGAAACCCAATATCTATGGTGCTCTATGTCTACATAGAATTGAAAATAATTTATAATGATAATCTTATAGGGTGATATTTTTATGGGGTTTTTAAAATATTTATTGAAAACCCAATGGTTATCATCTAATTTCAACCTCTAATATTTCCTTTTGGGTTGTACCATTTTATCAAGATTTACATAACTTTATAATTTAAGAATATATATTATCTTTTATTTTAGGGATGATTTGAATTATAGAGTTTATGAAAGAAAAATTAATTATTTATAAATGTTTACATGTTTCTATTACAAAAATGGGAAACCCAACTTTGTCTCATATCCATACGGTCATGGAAATTACCAAGGGAATTTAAGGTTTTGAGTTTAGTGGATAGGTAATTTTGATAACCTGGGTTCATAATTTAATTATGAGTGTTAAAATAGAAAAAAAGTATGTTTTTATATTTTTTTGAGTCTTGATAGATATACCAGGGGCTCAAAGGAGCATCGGGCTAGGTAAGGTTGGTTGTTGCCTCCAAAACTGTAGCAGACCACCAAACAACAGGTGGCCTCCACCAGCTTGCCGATGGAATTTAAAATAAGAATAATTATATTTCTAATCATATATAATTTTAGAATGTGTAATCCCTATTATAAAATTGTTTGACTCATGTGGATGGGGTATAAATTTACACACACTCTCCCTTCTCCTTCTTGGTGTTGGGGTGTTCTGAAGGGTGTTTTACAATGATTCAATGTACATGTTTTCCCACACTGGTTCCCTCCTTTATTATTCTCCAATATTATATAATTTTGGTTTCTATATTTTGTTATTTTATACCAATTCCACAATATAATGGTGTAAATGGACATTTCTAATGGGGATTTGGTTCATCCTATCTATAAGATTCCCATGATGATATTCGGGTACCGTCACTGATTGTTTCATAAAAGGTACACCACCGTGGGAAATTTCATGGTTTTTATTTTTGATTAAATTAATTTTTTTCTTCAATTGGCATTGGTTTTTGGGAATTTTTCTTATATTAGAAATGAGGATGTGAGATGGTCCCTTGGGGTGTCATTTTATGTGAATCTAGTTCGACAGCGGTGTTCAGTGAAAAATTATGAATTTTTGTTTTTGGTTAAAATAGTCTATAAAATATAAAGGATTATAAATAATTATGTGTGATGAATTAGGGTTAATTATATTCTAGGAAGATGGTTGGTGATTAGTTGATCCGAGGAGATCCCAGATGAGGTCGATAAGTGAGTTTTCGGGCGGTGTAAAATTGGAAAGGGGCTTCAAAATTAGGTAAGTGGTCTAGCATGCTAGCTATATGGATCCTTATGATATTTATATGTAATAAGGTGTGTAGGATTTATATTATAGGTGATTATACCTAAATTAATGTGATTAATTAATTTTATTTTTTTTAATTTTAAATTAAAATGCGAAATTGATTGTACACGATGAGCTGACAAAATTAAATGCCAAGAACCATTTGGGTTCTTGTTCACAGGCCTGATTCCTCCACCAATGATGTATATGACCTTTAAGCCTAAGATGAATTGTTTTTTTTGAAAAACTAAGTTGGTTAATCATACCTTATGAGATATAATGTTCCTCGAGTAAGATCTTTATTTTCCTCTTGCGAGAGGTTTGATGTGACTTATGACAACCATTCAAAATGGGCCAGGTGAAACCTTTTTAACCCCTACAATAAGGATGTGAGGATTGAATTAGATACATTGGAATAGTATAGGACATAGAGGACCATGTGTATACCTCTCATCCTTTTGGATTATATCATTGTATGAGAGAGATCATGAATTTTTTCCTTAGTATTGACTTAGTCAAGGTGGATGACCTTAGGCTAGTTTGGGATTGGTTTGTGTAAGTGAGCCAATTGAGTGGTAACCTAGAACTGAGATGGGTACTAGGAAATATCTTTATACCAATTCATATGTGGTTTACCCTTGATTCAAAGAGACCATTTTGTTTTTGAACAATTTCCGAAAGTGTGATTTCCCTAAGTGACTGGCATTGACCGGAATGAGTAGTTTACAATGGAGGATACCAAGAGGGATGACTATATGTATGAACTAACCTAGGGGACCTAGTTGGTTCCTTGTTGAAGTGTTGAACCTATTAATAGGGTATGATTGGGTATGGATAGTGATTGTGGGTTGAGGAATTAATCCATAACTATTCCTTATTTTATTAGTGTTTTCACTTAGTATATGCCCTCAGGATGGTTTTGTTCTGAAGTGGATAACACTTATAGGGGTGGTATTTTCCTAATGTATGGTAAATGGCCTTGGAGTGGTTATGGTTTTTGGTAGTTAATAATCCCACATGGTTGGTCTATGTTTCTTGTGGGGTTATTCCCTTGGTTGAGAATACACCCATAGGGGAGGTTTATTATTCTATCAATTCAGAAAACAATGACATGGGTGGTATGTTATTCAATTAGTGGGGATTCCATGGATTTGTATCCAGAAACTAAAAAAACAAAAATTATCTATGCTATTTGTTTTGCATTAGTGATGTTTATAAATTTCTCTAATTCATTTACCAACATTTCTGAGAAAACACCATTAAATGAGGTGTCGCTAAATTAGTGATGTTTATGAATATTTCTAATTTGGGACACCTCATTTTATGATGTTTGTTTTAGTAATTTACATAAATGAAATATTATTTATTGATTTTTCTAAAAGTAAATTGGTACATTTATTTGATTTTTTGGAAGCTCCTATTTTTTTTAAATTTGAATTATTTTTTAAATTCTGTGGGCCCTTAACCTAATCCCCTCCCCTACCCAGCAACCTACCCCTGCACGCGGCCTCCCATCCCACAATCCTATGCCTTTTCTCTTAGTTTGGACTTGGACATGACCCCCCACCCCACGCCATGGTAACCACCAATAGAAAAAATTGAACCATGTACCTCCTATATCAAATCCAAACACCCTACCTTCTCAACTATTACAATTTTGAATATTTAGTTTTATTATGTTTTATTTGTTTATTTATATATATTAAAATATATTTTAGTATTTAAAAAATTAATATATATTATATATATTTATATATATTAAAATACATATATTAATATATATATACATGTTTATATTTTATATTTTATGTTTATATATATATATGATTATATTATATTATATATTTATGCTTATATTTTAGGTTTATATATATGTTTATATTTTATGTGTGTATATATATGTTTATATTATATATATATATATGTATATGTGTTTATGTTATATAAATATATGTGTTTATGTTTTATATCATACATATTTGTTTATATTTTATGTTTATTTATATTTTTATATTATACAAATATGTGTGTGTGTGTGTGTGAATATATATGTGTATGTATACAAATATATAATTATAATTAGAAATTAATATTATATATAATCATATGTTTATATATCGGTTTATATTTTATGTTTATATATATACATCTATATTATATCTATATGATTGTGTTTTATATTATATATATATATGTTTATATTTTATGTTTATATATTATATATATATTTATATATTATTTTTATTTATATGTTTATATTATATATATATGTTTATATTATATATATATGTGTGTGTTTGTGTGTATATATATGTCCTCCAATGGCCCGATGGCCTTCATTTTTTATTGATATTTGATACTCTACCTTTCAAGGGGTGAGGTGGAACACTTACAAGGCCCGTAGGAATAAGTATTACATGGCATGTAGGCCTTAGAGGAATTCATTGCCTGTAGGCCTTAAATATTACATACAACCCAGACTAGCTACTCAGAACTGCTCCTCCCCAGCATCTTCATCATGAAATTAGCTCTCCACCTTTGCATAACTGTTCAGCTAGGCTTTCCCGTGCATGTACAAGCTTGTCCCAATGACAGGTGCCATACCCTCTCATTCTTACAATCCATTTAGCTTCTACTATGGTGAAATCTCCTTGCTCCTACTTCTTTTGAAGTTTGTTCCTTGTAGGTTGTCTGATTTGTATCTTCAATTAAGGTGGCCCGAAGGCCTTGAGGTGGCCTGAAGGCCTTAATGACCTAAAGGATTGGGTGGGCCAAAGGCCTTAAAGGGCTCAGGGACCAAATTGGTTGCCCGAAGGTCCAAATGGGGGAATATTCTCGGATTCTATAGTGCCAAAAATTTCCTGCTAGAGTTCCCGCTACAGTACCTGCTACAGTCTACACAGTTCCTGCTAGAGTACCTCCTACAGTTTTTCATAGTTCCTACTATAGTACCTGCTATAGTACCTTATAAATTAGCCTTTTCCTGGATTACATCTCGGGTCTCTTGGATGCACTTAAGGATTCCTCACAAACTGGGCTGAGGCTCATGTGCATATATATGTATATTATATATATATATATATAATAAGACAATATTAATATATATATGTCTATATATATATATATATGTGTGTGTGTGTGTGTGTATAAATATATATGTGTACACACACACATACACACACATACTTGGCCACATATTAAAACACTCCTAAAAATGTCACTAAAATAGCAACATTTTCTTAAATATGTTACTAAATTTAAAATATATATGAGTTTTTATATAGAAATATATGTATATATATCTTTACAAATATATATGTGTGTGTGTTTCTATTTATATATAAATATATATAAATATAATTTTATATATATGTTTATGTATATATGTATATCTTTATATATATATATAAAGATATATATAAATATATAGATGTATATATATATAAATATATATAAATGTATATTTATACTGATGTAGGAAAATGGGATATTTATATATATAGAGATATTTCTTAAAAACACCCAAAATTTAGCAATGTTTTCTAAATTAGTGATGTTTTATAAAAACAATTTCCAAATTTAAAAGTAGCGATGGTAAAAATTTCACTAAAAAAATGTCGTTAAATTCAATTTTTTATAGTGAGAAGTTAATCTAATTTACTAGGATGTGGATTTCAAGTATCATTCCTTAGTTCTATGATACTTTTGGGCTCATGTCTGGGCTAGTAAAACTCTGATGGGTAATATCCATGATACTTGATATGTATACCTGGAGACCTATGTCTATTAAAGTTGGAGGGGCAGTCATCGAAATGTTCTCAGAGACACCCAAGAATTGGTTGAAGTAGGTATAGTCGATCAGGGTCATGAACCTATGGATCGACAACATGATGATACACAGTTCATGGATTAGAATGGTCCATGAGACAATCTTAGAGACATTTCAGCGGCAAGTGGATGAAAGTATTTTTGGTAGTTTTATGTATTTACAATAATTAGTTTATTTGTTTATATCAACAAATCATGCCACATGAACATATGAAAACATGTATCAGTTTTCATGGGACAAATTTAGTGGTGCCCCACTGAGTTATATACTCACACCCTACTCGAGATACAATTTCACATGGACACCCAACTAGTTTTCACTTAGTTACAAGTATAAGTTGGGTTGAGGTTCAGTATTGGGTGTTTAAACTAGAGTAGCTTGAGTGGGATCAAGGGACTATTGATGATTCAAAAAACACAGGGTGGGACATCTTTTCTAGCCTTGCCTATTTTCTTTATTTACCGCGTATATGTAATCGGCCTGGTGGGTTGTTTGTCATGTATGCCAGTATGATTATTTGGGTCTGTATTACTAATGAATTCATTTATTATTTATAGAAATGTTTATCTATTCTGTGTACTCTAATGTTTTTATTTGTATGCTATTGGGTTATTTATTTAATACTGTGTATTTTGATAAAAGTGGGTATAGTCTCCCTATGACACCATCATAAAACCCCACTTCTTGTTTGCATCCTCTAGTGTCCAAGGAGGTGTGCTTGAATTACAATAGTGTCCATCGGTTTGAGCACCAATTAGTGGTTTAGGGTGTTGGGATGTTTCAAAACCAGACCACTAATGATAAACATAAACTAACTAAACTTGCAAAAAATGAGATCTGATTGATTTGAAAATCACTCAAGAGTCATCATTCGTATTTGTCCCTACTTCCACCCATTGATAGACATAGTTAAAAACCAAAAGGAGAAAGATAAATCCAAATGAATTTTGGAAGGGACCGATGAAGTTAATTCAATATTCATTAAATATCTTATAAAATAAGATTGGTTTTTAGGGATTTCATTCCTCGTCATGATATTTATTTTGAATTGAAATTTTTTACATGAATTACAAAACTGATGGGCATATATATATATATATATATATTATTTTCCAATAAATTCCATAGTAAATGTAGTTTTGAGTTGTATGTTGAGATCCAAAGTGGTATCTATAATAAAAGGTGTATTATAATCTAAAATAAGTTGTGAACTCAGGGCCTAAAAAACCACAATAAACAACATGATCACTACTATTGCACCACAAGTATAGATGATCCGAAATATAATAGCATGCATCGTGCATAATCCTCTAAGATTGTGTAGTGCTAAAATTAGTGGGGAACCTTGTAAAAAAGTTACTAATATCTTCATACTAAAGGGTAAGTACATAATATATCAAACATTATAATTAGGTAAGAACTCTCTAATGGGATGGGATGAATCGACATTGTGGTCTAATGATGGGAAATGTTATTAATGTTACTGATTAAAAAAATTTCTACTACCCTCATATCTTCAATCATTAGGTAAAAATAATAGAATATTATTATCCACTGTATGTGATGAGGATTATCCTTGAGATTCTTAAGGATAAAACAAAGTGCAACATAATCATAAAACACAATTAATTTTAACCCAAGTAGATATGAAAGGAATTTTTATGGGTAAAATGAAATTGAAAGAAGCTCTTTTTTAGTGGTGGTGTAGTTTTACTGGGTATGGTCTAGGGTATGTGAGGCATATGTAAGGAAATTATAATCCATCTTAACCCTTTCGGATAAAACATCCATTATATAGAAGTTAGAGTCATCAAACATAAGTTCAAAGGGGAGATATCACTTTGGTGTTCAGATGATGGGAGATGGAATGGGATTCCTTTTTAGTGAATTGATAGTATCCATGCATTTATTATAAAACAATTTTTTTTTTAATAATTGTGATATGTGAAGTGTGATTATACAAATTTCCTTAATTATTCATTGGTTAAAACCTGTATAACCAAAACATACCTCACCTCATGAACAAATTTTGGATATGTAAGGGAAAAAAGTATTCTAATTTCTGAATTATCAACTTGAATTACCTCACTTGAAATGAAATTCCCAAGAAATTCCTCCTCTTTACCATAAAATGAAATTTATCATAATCTAATATGGGATTTTTTAAATAAAATGGTTGATGTTGAAACCTATGATTCCACAAATATCATCAATTTAAGATCCATAAAACTGTAAATCATCCATGGTTATTACGATGAAATGCTCTAGGTTCTCATATAAAATTCTGAACATACAATACTAAAAGGTACTAGGGGTTTTACATAGACCAAATGAAATCATACTACATGATAATGTATCAAATATGTAGGTAAATATTTTATTTTCATAATCCCTAGGGTCTATATGGATTTCAAAATTACTCGAATAGTTATCAAAGAAACAATATTCAGAATTATGCCACAATATTTATAACTTTTAATCAATGAAAGGTAGAGTAAATTGGTACTTTGATGAGTCTTTATTTATCTTATGTTAGTAAATACATAATCAAAAAATATTTTTCACATGTTTTGGAACCTATTAGAACATTTCTTTTTTACACTAATGTTATTCTAGTTTTCTTAGGATTAATTTTCGTTAGTAAAAACCATTTACTATCATATATAGGTAAGATGATACTATAAATAAGTAATTTTACAACCTCCATTCTTACAAATTCAAGGAGGGAGGGGTTAAAATGGTATTGATCTTGAATTATAAGGTTATTCTCACCCTCTAAAAGTTTGTGATGCATCAAAATAAATGGTATAATCCTGATAATATAATCTAAAGTCCATATGTTTTCTTATTTACACCCTCTCAAAAGTTATAAGAATTTTAATTCCAACCACGAAGAGATGTTATTTTCAATATTTTTTTGCAACTAAAAGAATCTTATATTAATTTTTTATACATAAATATTCATGTGTTTTAATTTCCATAAACACTGGTTTTAATACTTTTTGTTATTTGAGCATCATTTCAAATCATTGTGAATTTAATGTTTAAAGTGTATCAATTTGAACCCAATTAATCATAAAATTGTGGACAAAATTGCTTCAATTATTTTGATTTATTATTTCAATTTATTATATGTCAAATTATGTAGAACATTATATATTTTATGATAAATTTATGATTCATAAAGGGGGAGATGAGCATTTTTTTCTTGAATGTAGAAATTTTTGGACAAAGCAGATTCAGCCTTGGGCACATAAAATAAATGTGGACCCCACAATTTAAGACAAATAAATCTCATATATTAACTATAGATATAGAATATTATTGGAAAAATTTCAATCAACATTGAAAATAGAAAATGCATACGTTTTCATGATGATCCTGGTGGCCCAAGTTGAAGTTAAAATTACGGGCTAGATTTCAAGGCCCATAAATTCAACCCAAAAAATTAATCATAACTATAGAATAAAATATACGATTTGGATGAAAGTTCTAATGAAATTATTATACATATATAATAACATATTTTTTCTGCTCTGACTTTCTAAAAATTGGCTATATTCAGATTCAATTTTTCATTTCAAAAAGGGGCATGAATCTGGTTCAATTTTTTGGTAAATGCTAAAATTATACATTCCTTTTTTCCTACCCACCTTCTACTGTCCTAATTAAATTTAATGAAAGAGAATTATTTGGAATTTAACCAAGGATCATAAAATTAATATTTAAGGTGGTGTTGGTGAAGTAATTAGGGGTTCATATTTTTATTTCAGTTGTAATGTTATGTTGCCATTTTATAATTCCTTGATCAATTTATCTCATTTATGTTGTTCAAATCACCACTGTTTCATAATAAAAATTATTCTTATTCAAATTTTATATGATTTTTCTTAACATTTTTAAACCATTTCTTCAAGGTGTTAATTTATTCATATAATAAAGTGTGAAATTATTTTCCAAATAGTGGATTGTTTGTTATTTAATTGTTTTTACCTCTTCAATCCTGCTTCATTAAGTCAATTTCAATATTCCGTTGAGATATTTGCATCAATTGGACAATAACCCTATTATGGTTTGATCCTAGGGATTTTCTTTGGG
Source organism: Viscum album (assembly GCA_963277665.1). Lineage (NCBI taxonomy): Eukaryota > Viridiplantae > Streptophyta > Magnoliopsida > Santalales > Viscaceae > Viscum > Viscum album. Next base: position 1,516,824,536 of record OY728139.1, on the reverse strand, counting down.
GTAAATTTAATATTATTTAATGTACCTTAATATTTTAATCAGTTCATTATTTTAATAGATATATTCAAAGATTTATTTTATTATCATATTTTAAATCTTTAAATATAAAACATTATTAGTGATAATATGTTCCAATTCCTTAGATATATCATTAAAGTGATACTCTTAGTGAATTTGTTATTATACTTTTAATTTTGTAGGGATTTAATTGGTTTTTGATTTTTGGAAATTGTCACATTGTTTTGATACAACTTGAATCAGCGATATGAAATTTTATAACAAAAAAATACATCCAATACAACACTAGTGAAAACCTAGGATTTACTCATCATTCTTGATTGATTTAAACTAAAAATTTGTGTATTGTATTTTATTTATTTATATAAATTAATTTTTTATTAAAATATACTAAAATGAAATATTTTTCCACTTCATATCCAAACCAACCCAAAGAATGTATGTGTCTTTAAGTTTCTTCATAGGACATTATAGATTAGACCCAACATATACTACAATGACCACTTCTACCATTAGGGTAAATTTAGGCAGCACCAAATTATGGAATCGTTTTTGGGGTCCCAAGTAAGTATAATTTTATCATATTGTTCTATTCTCATCCATTTTTCTATCCTCAACCCTTTTTTCATTCTTTTCTAGAACATGTTTTCCTATACACGTGACAACAGAAATAGACTTGTTAGGGTTGAAACATGAGGGGTGGGGAGTTCTATAAATCTTGGGTAATCCTTCACTTAGATCCTAGTATTCCTAATGTTTTTTATTCTAAAATTGAGTTCAATATAATGGCTAATCTTCCACGCAACCCAATCATAAAATCAAGTGGTAACCTAAATAGAAACTAAAATGGGAAAGCCTATAACTTGGGAACTTTTACAGACCATACCATGAATGACTACCTTAAAACATTATAGATTGATGAACCCTCAATAATTAGTAATTATTCCATAGTATCTTCACAATATTTATTCAAATCCTATGTCCTAAACCACCTTCAAAACGTTCATGGGATAAAGTTTGGGATGCCTTACTTTCATGTTAAAGAATTAAATGACATTTTTTAACTATGTTCCCAACAAATAAAATTGAATCAGATAAAATGAGACTCTTTTACTTTTATTTGTAGGATCATGAAAATAATTGGTTAAATTATTTGAGACCATCATCAATTCACTACTTGGTTCAATTTCAATATGAATTCTATAAAAAAACTCCCCTATCACAAAACAATTACACTTAAAGTTTTATGTAAAAAATTAAACTTTATATAATAAAAGGGAAATGTTTAAAGACACTTTAAACATGATACCACACCATGGGTTCTCAGTCCTAGAACATGTGAAAATTTTATATGAAGGGTTAGGGCCATGTATCAAAAAGTTTATTGACATGATGTGTAATACAGCTTTCAAAAACAAATCCCCAAATGATTCTTATGAATGTTTTGAAAATCTTGCTGAACATAACCAAATAGGGGAAAATCAACTTACTATGAAAATATATATAAATATATTGGAATGTAAAATCTTATATAATAATTAATTATTAGGAAAAAACTTATTTCAATCACTTAGAAAGTCAAGGAAATTTATAATAATAAAATACAAGAAATTAAAACTGTTGAAACATTTTTTACAATTTGTGGCCCTAAGGAAAACAAATTCCCAACCAATACTTATATCAAGGATGTTACTTTATGAGGACCACTAGAAGAGGTCAATTATTTGATCTTTCAAAATACTAATTACCAAAAAACAGACACTTTAAGGTATAATGATAATCAAGGATTTAATTGGTAATAAAATCAATAACCAACTCAACAATAGTGTATCGACCCCTACCCTCAACAAATTTTTAAAACACATAACCTGTTTCAATCCTAACTAGTCTAATAAAAACATACAACAATCTAATTCTAGAAACCTATTTAATAATAATGTATCCTTTTAGGGTACAACAACTAGAAGAAATCCCCTTCCCAATGAGTCCCTCTCCAAATCCTTGAATAATTATTAAATAAAATGAAAAAATTAATTCATAAGTTTCATCAATTAAACATTAACTCTAAAAACAATAAAAACTATAATTTTACCAATTCACACTAAAATTGTTCCTCCAAAAAAATTGAGGCGAGAATCTAGTTACACAAAATCTTAACTTGAACTAATAAAATCAGTTACAATATTAAGAAGTGGGAAATCCATTAAAAACCCAAAAAAGAATTCTATAACCATTAAAAGTTCCATATCATGTGAAAATGATGAAGAAAATCCCTCAGATTCCAACATATTCAATAAGAATGTGAAAGAACCACAACCTCAATAGAAATGAAAACAACATTCTCCCATTCCTCAATGCATGAGAGGAAAATCTAAACTTGAACTGAATGATACTTTGATGGAAATATTCTATCAATTTAAGTTGAATATACCCATTATTAATGAAATTAAAACCCCACTTACCTACTCCAAGTTCCATAAAGAATTGTACACTTTTAAAAGAAAAAATGTCACTTAAAAACCATGTATTGTTGGTTAAAAATGTGAGTAATAACATTAAAGGGACAATTAATGAAATGTTTAGAGAACCAAGATGTCCAAACATCAATGTTGAGTTAGGAGATAACAAAGTTTTCAAATACCTTTATGATCTAGGAGTTAGTGTGAACCTCAATCTATATGTTGTGTGTTGTAAAATAGGTCTTGAATGGCTTAAAAAACTTAATCCACAATCCAAATTATCAATCTATGTATTCAAGTTTCTAAGGGTATATTAAGGTATTTCATTGTAAAAGTCGAAAAGTTAATATACCATGCCAAATTCATTACACTTGAAATTCATTCAAATCTTGGAACTGGGGAACAAACCCCAATCATCCTTGGTGGTCCCTTTATCACAATAATCATGTTAGTCATCTGAGTATGGAATGGGAATATAACCATTAATTTTGGAAACATGATCTTTAACCTAATCATCTATAATGAAAACTCACAAATAAGGTATGATGTGGAAATTAATGTAGTGAATTGGATATGTATGGTTGAAATTAAACTAGAGTAACATCAAAGAATTATTAAAATATTTTTAAGTCAATATGTGATTGATTTACATAGTTCACATGATGGAAATTTGTCTCCATGGATTGAATAATTTTAAGATAGTTCCATTGATAATTTTTTAGGACCATCCATCAAGGAGAACATTTTAAAAATTCAAAACATAATGAAATACCAATTCCTAACACTAATCCGTCCAATTAGGTGGTTGAAACATCTATTCAAAATGAACTAGTTCTATTAATAAATTTTCAAAAAGAAACTCAATTTGATACAAAGTACCAACCTAAGATAAAATTTAAGGTATTTCCTTCACCACTCATGTATGAATTCCTATGGGAAAGTCAACACATCTTATTTCAATCTATTAGTCTCTCACGGAACATAAAGAGACAATGATTCAGGATATCCTGTATGGGCCTAAAATATAAATTGGATAGGCCTATTGTGACATTCCTAGAATTATACCAATCATTGGAACCCATAGGATTATTCTATAATCTGATTATAAACCATGTTAGAAACCACGATGACAAATCAATACTAATCTCATGGATATGGTAAGGAAATTACTTCTAAAGTTTCTAAAAGCTGGTATCACCTACCCCATTGTTGAGTGGTAGTGGGTAATCCCAATACAAGAAGTTCTTAAGAAGGATTGAATTACCATGATTACCATAAATGATGGTGATCTTCTCCCCACAAGGATAACTAGTGGACTAAGAGTGAAAATTTACTATATGAAGTTGAACTATTTCACCATTTAATACTATTCTTTGTTACAGTTCATTGTTCAAGTCCTTGAATGAGTGGTAGGTCATGAGGTAAAATACAACACCACTAAGGAAGAACTAATTTATATTGTATTTTCCTTAGAAAAACTCATTTATTATCTCTTAGGATCCTCCATCGCTATCTTCATAGACCATTTAGCTCTAAAATACCTTTTCCAAAAACAAGATACCAATGTTAGGTTGATTTTGTGGGTCCTTATTCTGTAAGAGTTTGGTATAGCCATAAAAGAAAAAATGGTGTTGAAAATGTTGTAAAAGATCACACATCTAGGTTATAATTCAATGATAAATCATCCCATATTTATATTTCTGATTCATTCCTTGATGAGAATATGTATTTTGTGGGTGATTCCCCATGATATGATAACAAAGAAAAATAGTTGGTTATGGGAACTATTCCAAAATTTGTACAGAATAAATCTAGGAAGAAAATATTTTTTTTTATTTCAAACACTATGTGTTTGATGATCCATAACTAAATAAGTTTTTTCCTAATCAATTAATTAGGAGATGTGTTCGTGATCCTGAGAAAAATTATATTCTTAAATTATTTCATGTGGAGGCCTGTGGAGGCCACTTTTCCACTAAGAAAACCATTACAAAGGTCCTTAAATTAAGTTTACTATAGACCAACCTCACTAAGGATTCATTCATATTCTTCCATTATTTTCCTTGATGTTAGAAATTAATATCCATAACAAAAAGAAATCAAATTCCCCTTACTCCAATTCTAGTTGTTGAGATATTTTATTGTTTGATAATTGATTTTATGAGACCCTTACTAATATTTAGGGGATATATATACATCCAATAATCAGTTTATTACATCTCTAAATGGGTTGATACCATTACCACCCAGTCAAATGACCATAATGTTGTGATCTTATTCCTTTATAACATTCCATTTCTAGATTTATAATTATCAGGGCTATCATTAGTGATCGTGGAACCAATTTCTGAAACCATCGAATCTTATCACACATGTCAAGTATGGGATTTCTCACAAAGTTTCCACTACATATCATATTAAAACCAATATTCTATATGAGTTAAAAAATAGAGAAATTAATAAAATTCATTAAAAAAGTGTTAATTATTCAAGAAAATATTAGTGTGATAAACTATTGGATACCCTTTGGTAATATCATACTATATTCAAAACAATCTATAGAATGTCACCATATAGGATGGTTTATGGAAAAGCACTAAATTTACCTATTGAAATTGAATATAAGGACTTTTCAGTAATAAAAAATGTAATTTTTAAATTTCATAAATAAAACAAATAGAAAATTAATCCTTAAAAACATTAGGAAATTATGGTGGAGGGTCATGAAGATTCCAGAGTTAACAGAGCTAGAGTTCAAGCCTACCACTATAAGAATCTTAAATTCAAATAACTAGAATTAAGAAAAATATGTTCTTTTGTATAGTTCTAAACTTAACATACACTTAAAAATTTATGTTTGAGGTGTTTAGGACCTTACAAAAAGAATTATGTTTACCCAAATGGGGAAGTATAAATTCAAGATCCCACTAGTGGTCATATCTTCAAAGTAAATGGTTATAGGATAGAACCATTCGCTGAATCATTTAATAAAGAGGAAAATTGGGTGGATTGATAGAAAAAATATTTCCGATAATTTTAATTTTAATATCAATGTTTTTAATCCCAAAAAAAGTTTATTTTAAGGCCAATTGTCATATTTTATGGTTTTAGTGGAATTTTTTAGCTTAATTGGAAAATATGGACAATTTTGGATTTTGACTTCTTTAAATTATTTATATATTTAGGACATAAAATTTTCTATACTTATCCAAATCATATAATTATTTATTTTTATTATTTTATACAACCTAGTATAAATTTCATTCTTATTGACCCATAGATAAATCCACAATTTGGAATCCCAAAACCATCTAACAAGTTGGACTTTAGGAATTGTCAATAGATGTGGATATTTTTGATATTGGGACCATAGATACTAATTTGAAAAACCAAATATGCTTAAATTTAGAGGTAATACATACATGACATTGAAGACTTTCATGAAGGTATTCATGCATAGATCTTTCATTTTCAAGGCCATTAATGCATAAGAAACTGGAGATATCGAATTTGGAGAGTGTGCCTAGGAAGAAAAAAGGTACAGAGTTAAACATACATAACTATCTATAAACATGGTAAAATAAGCTACATTCTGGAGAAGATATGTTTAAGACATTTCTAAACAACTTTTATGAAAACAACATTTCTAACTTCCACCATTTAATGGGGTTAACAGACAGAAAATTTCGAAGGAAAATTCTGGACTATAAAAGGAGGTAAGCACCTCCTTTCAAAATCATCCCATACCATTAGTCAACCATAGAGGAGGAGGTATCCACTAAGGATCCACTCTCCACAATACTTTTCCTCGTCCATTTATTCATATGAATTTTTATTATCTTTTTTTATTTGTAGATTTTATTTTAAATTGTAACTTGAATTTGTATTTAGTTTTACTAAAAATAATTCATGCATTTCTGTTAAATTGTTAATCCATACATCTATATTTTTAATTTTATTCTATTAATTATTATTAGTATTGGTAATAATTTTAATAATATTATTAAATAATAATAAAAATAAAAATAATTATTAATATAATATTCTTATTTTAAAATTTTATTTTCTTCTATATCTCCTTATTCTCCAAATAATATTTGTTTCTTAATAATAATAATTATTATTTTAACTTTCTTTATAAATTATATATTTTACTTCTTTTCTTTCTCCTTATTTTATTTTATTTTCTCTATCTCTCACTTATCCCAATTTTATTCTGTTTTATTCTTTTATTCCCTCACCCTCATTCTTTTAATTTATTCTTTTATTTTCAATCACATTCTTTTTAAATTTATTATTTATTTTATTTTATATATTTCTCATTCTCCTCCATCCATCCCACCAAGTGATATCTTACACTTGTAAATGAGGTGCTAAACCTGAGACTTGAACCAGGGTCAGGTTAAGGTGTTCTTGAATTTTATTTAATTTTTATTATATGTTTTTAATAGATTTGACTAGCATGTATGTGTGACGCGAATGTCATTGATGTGGTGACTACCCACCAAAGAAATAAAAATAAATCTACTATATTGTTTTGTTCAATTACGTTTCCCTATCTCCATTGGTTATTTATTCACACGTTTGAGTTAAACTAATCAATGGATAAACAACATGGATTGAGATTAGTCCTGGAAGATGGAACCTCCATGATCAAGAAGTGTCATCAACCATGATTAAAGGAGGAAGAATAATTGAGAGTGTTTAGTCATTTGATGATATTCTACAATTTCTAAAAATATAATAGTATTTCAAACATGAGATTTCATGTCATGAGCCCCTCCCGACAAAGTGTACCCCTCTTGGGCTGGAAATGTTATAAGGGAGATAATGACTCCCGAGTCCCGCCTCCAGTCGGCCCCAGGTTGGCGACTATCACTGAGGGAATAGTAAACACTTAGATGAGATGCATTGCCCTCTAAAAGAACACATGTGAAAGAGAGAGATAAGACAGACACCAACCAACTCCAAGTCAGACTGAAATATAAAAGAAATTCTACATACACATATGTAATGTCATGCAAAACTACTACAAGTGAAGGGGAAAAACTACAAGCACCCAAAAGAATGTAAAAAAAACAGCAACCACAAGCCCGAACAGCTCCTACAACCCCAAGATAGTAGAAACCATCTTGATCTCCAACCTGTTCCAAGTGACCTAAAAATAGTTTATATATACATAGGGTGAGTATAATAGTATACTGAGTAGCATCCTCCCTAAGTCCTCTCATGAAAAAGTAAAGCAATCATGCTAAAGCATAGTAAAAAACAAGTGAAACTAACTTGTCAACTAAACAGGTATACTAAGTTCCCATCCTCACCATGGATACTCTCACCAAGTAACTCATACAAGATTATATAATCTAATAATGAATATCAGCGGTACCCCGCTATAACTTCCCCATGAGTTTTCTTCTTTTCCATAATATCGCACGTCCTAAGCATATCTCTCTAAATATTCTTTCCCACAGACCCCTGGGTGATGCACTACAATATGCACCTCGTGAAAAACAAAAAACCACCACGTCCATATACGAAAAGTAACCAGGTAGTTTTTCGGAGTCACCACAGCTTGCATAGCATGTACCAAACGTTGGTTATTAAACCTCAAGACATTATTTCCTATACACCGAGTAAGGATCCTCAAGCCATCACAACCTATACATGTTAGACCTATAGTAGTCCATAGAAAAATCTATCTAGAATATATGTGTGTGAATAACCACAATCTATTACAGCCCTCTGCACACATATATGGAAAAAACTAACCGTTGTTCCTACCGGCAAAAGTAACTACCAGGAAAAGAGAGCGGGGCCAAAGGGGGTAGTCAACCATCCATCCTCCCACCAGAATGTTGGGAAAAACACCCCCAAGGCTCAGAATCCCTGGTGTTTTAGTTTCCCTTACTGAAAGGGCGGAGTAACTTATAGAAACACAAAAAGTACAGAATATACTATAGCTCACAACCACACTATGGTCATAACAAAGTCTTACTCTCAACTGCAGCTAATGCCTCTCGGACTCCCATATATAACTTCTAAGACAAGTTATCCTATAATAACACAACCATTTAAAGATATTTACTACATTAATTCATTCTCTTTTTATCAATTTCACTCTATGTTAATTAATTCTTTAAACATTAATTAACCATCAATAATTTCCACACTATGTTTCATTAGAATCACACCGAAAGTTCACTGTTACTTAAACTTAAAACCTCAACATTGCGCCCCAAAATTCTCCAACCCCATTGGTTAACATTATTTATTCAATTATCTATTTATAGAATTACTTTACCATATTCCTAGGCTTTATAGAAAAACATTCTATGCTACTAAAAACAAGGTGGCTCAACAGGGTGAGTAGATAAACTACCCGTCGAGTCTTTTCCACCTATAGAAAGAGCGTAGACTCATCCTCCCTTGAGAAGCTAAACACGGAAATCACGTGGCATACCCCATGCGTCTTCACCCCTTTAGGAGGAAGGGTAAACAGAACTATCTTCCTTGAGCAGTGCGGAATGTAAAGCAGAGAAATAACCAATAAGAATCAGCAAGCATCCAACATTCACACACAACTCATCTCATCATCCCCGATGTCATCCCGGACACCCACATGCATAAAACGATGCATCTCGCCACTCTAGGGATCAACTAATTCCGCAAAAAATAGACCTCCCTACCCCAACATATCATAACATCCATCCAAGATCACCTCACAACACAAGCAGCAGGAAAACAAACATCATATCAACTGGGATCTTAGCCCTTAAGTAAGAAAGAGGATAACTCAGAACCGTTCAAGGAATTATCAGACAACCAGTTCTTTAATCCATCTTGAATTAATCAATTTATTATTTCTAGGTTCCAACTTTGGGAAACCTAAATAGTAATCTATCAAAAATTGTTTAAACATGCTTACTCCCTCAATTTTATTAGAATAAAATTACAACAACAACAATCAGATTCATTCACATGCCTCTATAACTTTATCCAAACAATTACCAATTAATTCCAGAATTACATTCTTTACAAATTTACATCAAGAAAAAAAGCTAAAAAATGCAAGCATAGATATCACACTATCTAGAAAAACAAGAGGCAATAACAAACGATCGATATCAATTTATTTATCTGGTTTAAATATTTATTTTTTCAATTCCATTATGATCTAGTGGGATGAAACATGAAAACTCTATAGTTAAATGTAAATGAAAATTGAATCAATGAAACCCCTACCTCAAACGGTTCTTGACGTTCTTTATATGAGTATGAGCCACTCAATGGGTTACGATCGCCTCCGCCCATGACAACTGTATCTCCCCGAGGATGTAGAGACACCACCACACCGGTCAACACCCAAGAAAATCTTATTAGGAACATGGATATAACATTCCAAAAAAAGGGGAAGGAGAAATATATGGAGATGAAACCAAAATAAAAATGATATATCATTCCTTATATCAAAGATTGATTGATACTGGTTGCTTGCATCAAAATAGAGTGGAACCAAACCAAGGAGGAAAGTTGATTATGAAACTCTTACGGGATAGAATGAAAGGTTCAAGCATCTGAAAACCAAGAACAAGGATGATGGACTAGGGAGGAATATATATCATCCCATTAAGAGATTTAATGGAGAATTGGTTTAATATACACTGAATTTTCTATTAAAAACGGATCGTATTGAACCACACAGTTTGACCAAGTAAAAGCATCTTGAGCCTTAGGGAAATTAATATAGGAGTTATGGCCTTTGAATTGGACTTAGAGTCCTTAAAATGAGTCTTTAAATTCATTTTACGTCAATGGAAATGTTAAAAGGGAGAAACTGTAGGAAGATGCAAACACAGTTCACGAACTCAGAATTTGGAAAAGGAAAAACATTGTTCATGAACCTCACCATTGGAACCTCATAGTTATAGAAACACTATTCATGATATCAAAATTTGGATAAAGAAAGACATTGTTCATGAAACTCACCATTGAAACTTCATCATTGGAACCTCACTGTTCTGGAAACACAGTTTATGAACTCAAAATTTGGCAAAGGAAAGAGGCTTCTGTTGGAACCTCACCGTTCTGAAAACACTGTTCATGAAACTCACAATTCTAGAAACATTGATCATGAACCTCACCATTGAAACCTCACTGTTGGAACCTCACTATTATGGAAACATTGTTCATGAACCTCACCATTGAAACCTCACCATTCTGGAAGCACTATTCATAAACTCAAAATTTTTCAAAGGAAAGAGGCTACCGTTGGAATCTCACCATTCTAGAAACACTGTTCATGAACCTCACCATTGAAACTCACCGTTCGGAAAACACTGTTCATGAACATAAAATTTGGAAAAGGAAAAACACTATTCAAGAACCTCACCATTGAAACCTCACCGTTGGAACCTCACTATTCTAGAAACACTATTCATGAACTTGAAATTTGGCAATGGAAAGAGGCTACCATTGCAACCTAACTGTTCTGGGAACACTATTAACATAAGGCTACTGATGACACTATTCACGTCAACCTCACCAATGGAACTGTTCACATCAACCTCACTGATGGAACTATTCACCTCGACCTCACTGATGGAACTGTTCCCATCGACCTAACCGATGTAACTGTTCACATTGACCTCACTGATGAAACTGTTCACCTCAACCTCACTGATTGAACTATTCACATCGACCTCACCGATGGAACTGTTCACATCGACCTCACTAATGGAACTGTTCACATCGACCTCACCGATGAAACTGTTCACAACAACCTCACTGATGGAACTGTTCACCTCAAACATCAGATTTCAGCAAAGGAATGGATCTGAGAGGTCCGAGCCACTACTTCATATACCTCTCAAAACATTCTCATCCTCGAGAATTCAAAACCAACCAAAAAGGGAAGAGAAAAGAAGTCTGAACAACCACCCATCAAGACACCTCTCAAAAAAGATCAGGCCACAAGAAGCAACCAAATAAATCCATCTCATAAACACGAATGTTCTACAACTATAAAGAAAATTTCGTTACATGAAAAGAGTTAAACATCAAACAACTCTAGGTAATGGGAACATATTTGTGCCTCATGTTCCCAAGTACTCTCTTCCACGCCCCCATGTCTCCACAAGACATGAACCAAGGGGATAGAATTACCCCACAACACCTTCTCTTTATGGTCATATATCTCCACAGGTTTCTCCTCCAAGGTCACATCATCATCAACATCAATCTCTCACATATCGATGACATGAGAGTCATCATGAAGATAAATATGGAGCTGTGAAACATGAAAAACACCGTTTATCCAGCTCATCTGTGAGGGAAGGGCTTCTCGATATGCCAGAGCTCCAATACAGGCTAACACCTCGAAAGTCCCAACAAACTAGGGAGAAAGATTACTCCATTGACCAAACCTTCACTGCCCACGATGGGGAGTTCCCTTAAAAAAACACGATCCCAAACATCAAACTCTAAGGGTATCCTCCTTTGATAGACATATGATTTATGATGATCCTGTGCTGTCTTCATCCTATCACAAATCACCTGAGCCATCTCTATTGTATTCTGCACTAGATCTGGTCTGAGAATTGATGACTCTCTGAGCCTAGTCCATCACAACGGAGAATGTCAAGGCCGACCATACAAGGCTTCAAACGGCGACACACCGATGGTGGAGTGAAAACTATTGTTGTAAGAGAACTCCACCAAGGGTAAGTGCCTCAACCACAATCCTCAAAAATCCAGGACACGAGAGAGTAACATGTCTTCAAGAGTCTATATGGTCCACTCTGTCTGACCGTCCATATAAAGTTGAAAAACAGTAATAAGGCATAGTTGAGAACCAAAAGCATGATGGAGACCTCTCCACACCATGGAGGTGAAATGAAGATCTCAATATAAAATGATCATCCTTGGGAGTCCATGAAGTCTCACCACCACCTCCAGATACTGCCTTCACAAAACATCAACTAAGCATGACTCCTTGATTTCTATAAAGTGGGATGATTTATTTAAATGGTCCACTACCACCCAAATTGCACCATGTCCTCCCAAAGCTCGAGGTAAACCAACAACAAAGTCCATTGAGATGTCCCCCCACGACCACTAAGGAATATCTAATGGATGGAACAGACCACCAAGTACACTGTGTTCAACCTTCACCTTATGGAAGACCAAACATCAAGACACAAACTCCGCAACCACACGCTTCAACCAAGGCCACCATAACTGGCTCCTAAAGGATCGGTACATCTTTTCCACGCCAGGATGCACCGCTAAAGAAGAACAATGGAACTCTCTGAGAACCGTCTCATGAATTGTCAAAGGATCAAAAATCCTTCCATGATATTACACTAAATGTTGTTCATCCTCAGACCAACCGTCATGGGCCTCAACACAAACAACTCAGTCTCTCTAGACCTCCACCTCAAGATCCCCCAACTTGGACTCTTCCACCTGCTACACTAGAGATGACTGCACTGTCACCTAAAAAAGACAACCTCTACCCCAACTTCTCTCATATCGAGAAGTTAAGATGACAGTTCTTCCATTACTCTCCATGAATCACCAGATTCATACACAACATCACCACATGACTTCCTACTCAGCGCATTAGCTACAACATTCCACTTTTCAGGTGTATATAATATTTAGAATTCATATTCCAATAAGAACACCATCCACTTAAATTCATGTTGGGATAAAACATACCTCAGGCTCTTATGATTGGTGAAAACCATAAAGCACTCACCAATGAGTTAATGTATCCACAACATCAGAGAAAACACCACGGCCACCAACTCAAGATTGTGGGAGGCATAGTTATGTTCATGGGGACACAACTACCAAGACCCATAAGAAACAACTGATCTCTCCTACATCAGAACACAACCTAACCCCAGACGTGAAGCATCACATAAAGCATCAAACTGAACTCCCTCAGCTGGAAGACAATGAACCAGAGCACTTAATAACTTATCCTTTAGATACTCTAATGCTGCCTGACCCTAATCGATCTATATGAACACCTGATCATTCTTGGTCAAAGATGTCAGAGGAGTTGCAACTCAAGATAAATCAACTATGAACCTCCTATAGTAGCCTGCGATACCAAGGAAACTTCGCACCTCTAACACTGTGTCGTGGGATTCACAAAAAACAATTTCTTCCATTTTCTATGGATCTACATCTACTCCCTGTTGGGACACAAAATTCCCCATGAAACGGACTAATCGAGCCCAAAACTCACACTTCAACAACTTCCCAAATAGATGATGTTGACGAAGAACTCCCAAAATAGCATGTAGATGATCTGCATACTCCTCCTCATATGTGGAGTACACAAGGATGTCGTTGATGAAAACCACCATGAACTTGTCTAGGAACTCATGGAATACAATGTTCATCAATACCATGAACATAACTAGAGCATTTGTCATGCCTAACGACATTATAACGAACTCATAATTACCATGATGACAACAGAATGTAGTCTTCAGGATATCCTCATCCTTTACACGCATCTGATGATATCCTGAACACAAGTTGATCTTTGAGAACCAACATGAACCATTCATTTGATCGAATAAATCATCAATTTGTGAGGATATCTATTCCTTGCTGTCACTTTGTTTAAGTGATGATAATCGACACACAACCACAAACTACCTTGAGCCTTTTTTAAGAAAAAAACCGATGCACCCCACAGTGACACACTCTACCAAACAAAGATGCACTGTAACATTCCATCAAGATCTATACATAACTATAATAACTCGTAAGGGGATATCTTATATGGAGACATAGAAATAGGAGACGCACTTGGTTGTAGCTCAATCCCAAACTCGATTTCTCGTCGAGAGGGTAATGCTATAACATCTTTAGGAAAGACATTAGGTTACTCTTCTAAGAACGTAGGAAATTCCAACTGTTGTACCTCTGAAGAACTCAGCATTAGCTCAACCATCATGGATGATAAGGATGGATCACACCTTTGTCCCTTCTGAGGGTCTTGCTCGCCAACGAACACCACTGGCTCTCCATCCGCATCGAAGAACAGAACCTGCCTCCTGAAGCAATCCACAATATCCTGTACTAAATAAAACCAATCCATTATAAGGATGAAATCATATGGTTGTATTCGTAAACATAAGAAATAACCCAAAAGTGGTGCTTCCCCAATGCTCACAATCTATACATACTTTAAACAAGTCAGCTCTTCCTCCAACTAGTGTAGTCAACGCCAAGGGAACTAGAAGCCTCTCTATCTCAAGTACCAAAGCATGGAAAATAGTAGGTGATATGAAGGAGTATATATCTCTTGAATCAAACAAGTCATAAACCAAGTTATATAACAAGCAAAGGGTACCACAATCGACGTAGGACTCTCCTAAAGCTGCCAATTCTAAAGCATGAAGCTCACCACAACCTCCTCCACGACCTCGATGACGCTGATGATGACCACCACCACGACTGTGCTATGCTCTTTGTGGAAAGGGAGCATCACAGGGTTTTCCTATGCTTTCCCCATCTACCCTCTTCTGATCCAAAGCTGGTGCATCCTGCTGCTGCTGCCTTAGCTGGAACTACCTCATCGGAAGAACCTAGAGTGAAGAACTTAGTGGACAATGACTTCTATGAAAGGTCAAGAACTCTCGCTGCTGATGACCCCAACCACCATAAGAAAAAAAATCACATGATCCCTTGGCATAGGTCTGAGATATTCCACTCATAGAGAAACGAGATGCCGAGTGATGGGACCTACCCTCGGTCGAACATAAACTCTTCTACCCTAAAAACCGGGAGCCCCAGACCACAACACTACTTCATGATGAATCATGACGACTCCCCTCTCATGATGATTTGATTCTAGAAAATGTATTCACAATTACCTATTCCATTTAAATCACCCTAATATATTTTTTCATCATAAATGGGGTTACTTGGCACTGGAGCTCTGGACACAAAGCATCCTCAAAATGCCTCGCCCTGACCTCCTCATCAGGAAACAGGTCCGGAGAATATCGTAAAATGTTTCTAAAATGGATTCCAAACTCTTGGACACTGGAGATCCCCAGTTGAAGTGTAAGAAGATCTTGGAAACTAGATGCATTCGCAGTCTAAGAAAGAAACACAACTCTAAACTTGTCTTGGAACTCCTCCCATGAGATCACTGAGTCCTCGAAATCCCCGAGGAATAGGAACCACCACTACCTCACTGCTCCACACAGAATCGTCACAACCAAAGACACCTAGTGCTCCTTCTAAGAATAGATCGAACTGAATCCTATATCAAACTCCCCCAACCAGTATTCCATGAATGCATCTGAAACGGATCCCTCATACTTCTATAGATTCTGGCACTGAAACTCTCAGAGTGTCCTCCTCCCAGTGTTGTCGTCGTCAACCTCTACATGACGGCGATATGATGGAACATCCTTCTGGACATATTCTATGCAATCCTAATGAGGATGTCGACCTAGATCCATACCTATAAAATAAAAAACAGTTAGATCTCCTAGACCCAGAATATAGAAGACTCAACATTAATTAATTATTTAATTATTTTCTTTTATTCATTTTAGGTTAACCTATCAGAAGGTCTACCCATTCAAACATAAGAACAAAGAAGAATGATGCATGATCCTTTCCTTAGTCTCTACCCTGAAACTAGTATCACCTCACTTAGTATCCATTGTAAACTTAAAGGTCCATACATCAGATCATAGGGGGACCTAAACGCATATTTCTCATCCGATCTTCAGTGTTTACATCAATTTCTAAACATGGATGACACCGTTTCCTTACCAACACATGCAACCTCGCCTGTGCCTAACAACAAACTCCATCATATCCCTCAACCGTACCTCTGATACCACTGTCTCATGACCCCCTCCCCACAATGTGTACCCCTTCTGGGCTAGAAATGTGAGAAGGGATATAATGACCCTTGAGTCTTGCCTCCAGTAGGCCCCGGGTTGGAGACTAGCACTGAGGGTATAGTAAACACTCAGATGAGAGGAATTACACTATAAGAGAACACATGAAAAAGAGAGAGATAAGAAAGACACCAACCAAATCTAAGTCAGACCGAAATATAAAATAAATTCCATGTACGCATATGTAATGTCATGCAAAACTACTATAAATGAAGGGGGAAAACTGCTAGCACCCAAAATAAATTAAAAACAGCAGCAACCACAAGCCCGAATAGCTCCTACAACACCAATCTAGTAGAAACCAGCTTGATCTCCAACCTACTACAAGTAACCTAAAAACAATTTATATATACATAGGGTGAGTATAACAGTATACTCAGTAGGATCCCCCCTAGAGCCTCTCGTGAAAAAGTAAAGAAAGCATGCTAAAGCCCAGTGAACAACAAGTGAAAGTAACTCATCACATAAACAAGTATAGTAAGTTCCCAGCCTCATCATGACCACTCTTACCAAGTAACACATACAATAGTATATAATATAATAAATAATATCAAGGGTACCCTGATACTAATTCCCCACTGTGTTTTCACTTTGTCCCAACATTGCACGTCCTAAGCATCTCTCTCCAAAAAGGCTATCCCACATACACCTAAGCGAAGCACCACAACATGCACCTCGTGAAAAAAAACCACCACATCTACGTAAGAAAAGCAACCAGGTAGTTTTTGGGAGCCACCACATCTCACATAATGTGTATCATATGTCGCGTATTAATCCTCAAGCCATTATAACCCATACAATGAGTAAGGATCCTCAATCCATCACAACCTATACACGTTACACCTATAGTAGTCCATAAGAAACTATATCTAGAATATATGTGTGTGAATAACCACAAGCCATTACAACCCTCTGCACAAATATATGGAGAAAACTAACCTCTGTGCCTACCAACATAAGTAAATACCAAGAGAAGAGAGAGGGGCCAAAGGGGGCAGTCAGTCATCAATCCTCCCACCGAAATGTTGGGGAAAACACCCCCCAGGGCTCAAAATCCCTGGGGTGTTAGTTTCCATTACTGAGAGGGTGGAGTAGTGTATAGAAACACAAAATGTACCTAATATTCAATATCCCACAACAATACTATGGGCCTAACCTAGTATTAGAATCAACTACAGCTAAAGCCTCTCGGACTCCTGACTGGCACTTCTAAGACCAGGTATCCTATAAGCACACAACCATTTAAAGATCTTTATAACATTACTTAATTCCCTTTTTATCACATTCACTTTATGTTAATTAATTCTTTAAACATTAACTAACAATAAATAATTTAGACATTATATTTAATTATCATCACACCCTAAGTTCATTGTTCTTTCAATTTACAACCTCTTCATTGCGCACCATCAAACTCCATCCCCATAGGTTAACATAATTTATTCAATTATTTATTTAAAACATTACTTTCCCATATTCATAGGAATTCTATAAAAACATTATATTCTAATAAACACAAGGGGGATCAACACGTTGAGTAGATGAACTACATGTCGAGTATTTTCCACCTATAGTAAGTGCGTAGACCCATTCTCCCTTGAGAAGATAAACACAGAATGTATGTGGAATACCCTATGCGTCCTCACTCCATACAGAAGAAGGGTAAGCAGGACCAGTTTCCTTGAGCAGTGGGGAATGTAATGTAGATAATGAACCAATAAGAATCAGAAAGTATCCAACATTCACACCCAACCCATTTCATCATCCCCAGTGTCCTCCCCGCACCCACATGCATAAATCGATGCATCTCTCCACTCTATGCGTTAACTATTGCCACAACCAATAGGGCTCCTTGCCGCTACATATCATAGTAGCCATCCAGGCTCACATCATAACACAAGCAGCAGGAAAAAAACATCATATCAACTGGGATATTAGCCTTTAATCAATCAAGATGGAAACTCAGAACCCTCCAAATAATTATCAAACAACTAGTTCTTCAATCGATCTTGAATTAACAAATTTATAATTTGCAGGTTCCAAATTTGGGAAACCTAAATAGTATTCTATCACAAATTGATTAAAAATGATTACTTCCTCAATTTTATTAGCATCAAATTACAAATACAACAATTAGATTCATTCACTTTCCTCTATAACAATATCCAAACAATTATCAATTAAATACGGCTTTACATTCTTTACCAATTCTCATCAAGAAAAATATCTAAACAAATAAAGCATAGATATCACACTATCTAGAAAAACTAGAGGCAATATCATTTGATTGATATCAATTTAATTATCCGGTTCAAATATTTATTTTGTTAATTACATTATGATCTAGTGGAATAAAACAAGCTAACTCTATAGCTATATGTAAAAGAAAATAGAAGAATTGAATCCCCTACCTAAAATGGTTCTTGACGTTATTTATACAAGAAAGAGGCACACAATGGGCTATGATCTCCCCCCTCGTGACAACTATATCCACCCAAGGATGCAGAGACACCGCCACACCAGTCAACACCCAATAAAATTCCATTAGGAACATAGAGATAGTATTCCTTGAAAAGCGCAAGGAGAAACAGAAGGAGATGAACCCAAATTAATGACGATAGATCATACCTTATACCGAAGATTAATCGATACTGCTGGGTTACATCAAAACAGAGTGGAACCAATCCGAAGAGGAAACTTTAATTGTGAAAATTCTATGGGATGTAATGAAGGGTTAGAACTTCTCATTGCTGAGAACAAGGAGGATTAACTAGGGAGAAATATATATCGGCCTTTTAGAAGATTTAATGGAGCAATGGTTTAAGATATGCTGGAGTTTATATTAAAAGGGAATCGCATTGAAACACATAGTTTGACAAAGTAAAATCACTTTGAGCCTTAGGGAAATTAATATAGAAGTTATGGCATTTAAATTGGCCTTAGAGTTCTTAAAAAGAGGATTTAAATGAATTTTAAGTCAAAGGAAACGTTAAAGGGGAGAAACTGTAGGAAGCTGGAAACACTGTTCACGGAATCAAAATTTGGCAAAGGAAAAGCACTGTTCATGAACCTCACCGTTAAAGCCTCACCATTCTGGAAACACTGTTCATAATCTCAAAATTTGGGAAAAGAAAGAGGCTACTGTTGAAACCTCACCGTTCTGGAAACAATGTTCATGAACCTCACCTTTGAAACCTCACCATTCTGTAAACACTGTTCATCAACCTCACCATTGAAACCTCGCTGTTGGAACCTCATCATTCTAGAAACAATATTCATGAACCTAACCATTCTGGAAACATTGTCCATGAACTCAAAATTTGGCAATGGAAGAACCTTATTCATGAACGTCACCATTGAAACCTCACCATTAGTACCTCACTATTCAGTAAACACTATTCAAGAACTTGAAATTTGGCAATGGAAAGAAGATACCATTGGAACCAGACCTTTCTAGAAACATGGTTTACATAAGGCTTCTAATGACACTGTTCACATCGACCTCACCGATGGAACTGTTCACATTGACCTCACCGATGGAACTGTTCACCTTGACCTCACCGATGGAACTGTTCACCTCAACCTCACTGATGGAACTATTCACATCGACCTCACCAATGGAACTATTCACATCGACCTCTCCGATGGAACTTTTCACATCGACCTCACCGATGGAACTGTTCACATGGACCTCACCGATGGAACCTTTCACCTCAACCTCACCGATGGAACTGCTCACATCGACCTCACCTATGGGACTATTCACATTGACCTCACCGATGGAACTATTCACCTCAAATACTAGAATTCGACAAAGGAATAAACTTGAGAGGTCTGGGCCATTATGTATCATGTTTGGATTATCGAAATAAAATTGAACATATAAATTAAAATAATGATTGAATCTAAATCCAAACCCAAAACTATGTTCTTTATCCTTAAATAATCCCAATTATATTATCATGTCAGTTTAAATTATAATTTCTTTACATTCATTTCATTAATCAAAAACCCAAAAATATTGTCATTGTTTTACTTAAGAACATAAGAACAAAAAAAAGTGACATGTTAGGTTATTAAAAGAAATAAGTGAACAAACTGAAAGGCTACTCAACTGAGATAACCATGGTTAGCTACTATGTTGTATTTGGAAAGTAATTTTCGTTTTCCCCACCCCATGAGAGACATATGTCAAAATTGGCATTGTTTCTATGGTTCCAATAATAATTTTATTCACGTTTTATATTCTCACATTTTTGATAGATTTAATTTCTTTTGTAAAAAAATAAAAGCAAAAAGAAATTCATGATGTTTTCAAATAATAATTTCTTCAATTCATGGAACAATTACTCATAGGTACTAGAGCCATATGTTGAAGCACCATGGTCTGAAGAATATGGTGTTTCATTATGGGCTAGATAGATCAGGGGATCATGATGACAAATTTGAAAATAATAGGAATTCAAGGACCTCATATAGGATATGAAGGAGGCCCTAGATCAATTAGTGGTTGAATGATTTTTTAGAGTTGTCCCTAAATTCTAGTAATACTTCCTAGAATTATATCAAGAAGTGAAAAACACAAGAATGGTTCTCTTAATTTCCTCCAATTGTTATTGAAGAAGTATCCTTAGAATATTTCTAGGAGAAAGTAAAAAAATACCATATCAAGTATGATATTAATGGGAAAGCATCATCAAAATAACCTGAACCTATGTCTGAACCTAAACCGTATGATGATCCACTTATCCTACCTAAGGACAAAAAGGAGGAATAATTTCTTACTGATATACATGTGGGATATCAATAATAATTGGATGTATTCTATAACTAATGTGTGGAACTACTTGATCTCCCCACACCTAGAAAAGTAGAAGAGATAAATCATTGAAGGAAGACACCACCCATGTTGTGGAATTTGAATTCAAGATGGAGTAACCTGACTTCTTACCTCCATCCACTAAAAATATTCTTCAAGAGGAACTTACCCCTGATGAATTTATTGAATCTAAAATAATCTAGGGAGTTTATCTTTTCTTATAATATATCTCTTCTGATTTTATTTAAACTAAATTTTCCATAAATTCTGATTTTTTTTTTGAATTTTTAGATTCAAATAATCATTTATATTCTTTATTGGAGGATGAAGAACCTGGACCTGAACCTGCTAAGGAACACATGGAGCTCCTTGAATTTGATGAAAAATAATTTGTAGATCCCCATAAAAATATTCAAGTTGCTGTGCATGAGGAAATAATACAAGAGGCTATTTATATGAAAGGGGATAATATAATTTTTAAAAAATTTATTCAAGTGAAGATACTTGTTTACTTTACCTTTGATTATTAAATTCATTCAGACCATAAAAATACATCACTAGAAGGGAATAAGGAGGTTTAAAAAGTTTAAACTAAGAAAGATGGTGATCCATAATTCATCCTTGTCCAACCGTACATGCTATACCAAATTTCGAGGGGTGGGGTGGGGGGGGAGAACTGGTGTACTCTATCCATGGATCATTCCTCACCCAGAAGGATGAATCATAAGTTAGGAAAATCCACAAGTGATGGTTCAAATAAAATAAGCTTCATCAACCATCAGACTTTGGATAACATATGGTAATACCCTATGGAGGTAGTAAAAATTATGGATCCACTTGGGGTATCATACCAAGACATATCTCTTTTATTTACTTTCTATGAATTTAGAATTCAATTTCTATCTTAGGAAGTAATCTACGATGAATCCCACTACCTCTTATATTTTTTTCTTTAATAACATGATTCATGTTATTAACTATGTGATTATGGTTTATAGGATAATAATGGAAGAAGTAAGCCTAAAATTAGTGATGGATAAGGACTAATATTCATGGGAAAGGGAGCTCACTTTTTGTTTTTTAAAATTTTAAACTCCTTACATTTTGTTTCGAATCTTGTTTTGAGGTTAAAGTAAAATTTCATGCCAATGCTTGAATTACGCCTTACTTAACTAAATTAGGAGACATGAGTTTATTAGGAATCCTATCATGTTGTGTTTTATATTTCAATGATATTGAAATTAAAAGAGTAAAATGGAAAATTGGATGATTAAAATGAATCATGAATATTAAAATTAGGAATCATGGTTTAAGGAAATTTATTGATTCATTTTAATGAAATTTTCCAACCATTCTTAATGCTTTGAATTTCTAAAATCTACGTGAATTGATTTGTTTTTGTTAATCATGACTTGAGTGATTATCCAATATCCTATTTCAATTCCTAAATGTATTTATAGGCCAATTACTTATTATTTTATTCTTGAGAATTTTTTTTAGTGATATTGGTACATTCCACCTATTAGAACTTTCATTTGAACTTGTCAAAATAATTAATATACAAAAACACAATTAAAATGAATGGGAGATGTTTTTAAAAGAAATTATAATTAAAATAAAACCTTTACATAAAACCTTCTTTATCCCCTAAAAATCATGACTGACCTTGTCAGGTATGAGACATGTTTAAAGCCATTTTTATATATTCATATCCCACTCTTAAAATTTTCATGATATTTTAAATTTGAAGTTTGGGGGTGAAGGGAGTGATGGTGCATGATATTAAATTCATTGTATGTAAGAAGTGTCAGGGATTTTATTATGGGAACTATAAAAGGTTGTTGAATAATTCATTATACTTTATTATTTTTCCCTCTTGAATATAAATCAAAATGAAAATGAAAAAAAGAACCCAAAAAATGATAAAATGGGTTATGATTTAAAAAAAATCCGCATTACCAGACCTATGATTTATATCATACATGGTTAGGTGGTTGAGTTAAGGTTTATTCTAAAAACATAACTATCAAAAAATAAGGGGGGGGGTATAAAAATAAAAACATATTTTCAAGAGTGGAAAAATCATTCATTTTTCTTAAACTGATCGTTAACTTCGCTTTGAGTTTTGAGGAAGTTGGGAATTGTTGCAATTTGGAGGGCATAATGCCACAGAACATTTAATTTGAATATAATTCACTATTATTTAAGGGATAAAACCTCCTCCTGGATATTTATTTTTAAAAAATTAATTCCCACAAACATTAATCCTCATAGACATTTGAACCTTAATTAAAAACCCTCATGATTTTATCTGCCTTGTGTCTTTTCAAAGTAGAGAATGTAGTTATTTTTCAATATTATGGATAAGAATAATTTTATCATGATATGAGAATAAATACACATCAATTTTATCATGATAGATGAGTGAAAAAATTTTATGTGAGGTAAATCATGATTTCTGAAGTTTAATTATAATTAATTGAGGAACTTGAATGAATAAGAAAAGAAGTTCCATCTTTTTTCAATGGGAAAAATTAAAATACATGATTTTATTACTTCTTTGAAAATTGAGAAACTAAATTAAGATTTTATTCATATTTTTGACAATTTGGTTTGACATTAATTTTTTTTTGATTTTATTGATTTGGAATTATAAAATTGGTGACATCAGTATCCTCTTTAACTTAATGTTGAGACTTTATGCTTGAGGAAAAGCATAGTTTAAGTGTGGGGGAATTGATAGAAAAAATATTTTCAAAAAGTTCACTTTGAATTTTAATGTTTTCAATCCCATAGATGTGTTATTTGAAGATAAATTGTCATATTTTATGATTTTAGTGGTATTTTGAGCTTAATTAAAAAATGACCTATTTTTTATTTTAACTACTTTTCCTTATTTCTGTATTTAGGCCATAAAATTTTCTATACTAATAAAAAATGTGAGATTATTTATTTTTCTGATTCTATATATCATTTTATTAATTTCATTCTTCTAGACCAAAAGCTAAATCCACCATTAGGAAATCCAAAACTATCTCATAAGTTGGGCCTTAAAAACTGTTCGCATATCCTGAGATTTTTCATGTTTTTAACATATCTCTAGATTGGACTAACCAAATTTGATGAACTTTATATGGGAGATGATAAATATTTTTATGAAATAATTTCATGTAGGATTATACATTTCAATCAAACTTTTCCATTTCCATTAGTGGATGAGAAACTGGCGATATAAAATACGCAGAGTCTGCCTGGGAAAAATAAATTCTATGTGTAAAAAAACATAACTCTCTATACACTTTGAAAAATAATAAAAAAAGTTGAGGAGATATTCTATGTATATTTATGAACAACTGTTATCATGATATCATTTCCCGATTCAGCAATTTAATGGGGCTAACACATAGAAATATTTGAAAACAAATTATGGCCTATAAAAGGATGAAAACAACTGATTTAAAAATTATCCCATACCATCAGTCGAACACCAAGGAGGAGATATACACCAAGAAACCACATTAAACCATCTTATTCCTCAAACATTTTTTCTTACTCATTTTTATTCACTTATTATTTTTTTAGTTTTTGATTTTATTTTAAATTATAATTTCAATTTGAATTTTTTAATAAAAACAATCCCTGCAGTTTTATAAAATTTTTCATTCATCCATCCATCCATATTTTTTTAATTATTACTACTAGTACTAATATTAATATAAGTATTAAATTATTATTTTTATAATTATTATTATTAGTATAGATATCTTATTTAAAAAATGTACTTTCTTCTATCTATCCTTCTTATCCAAATAAAATTATTTTCTTAATAATAATAATAATAATAATAATTTTTTTATTATTAATTTAAATTTATAAATAATATGTTTTATTTATTTTTTTATTCAATATTTTATTTTATTTTAATTTCAATCTATATCATCCCAATTCTATTTTATTTTATTATTTTATTCTCTCACCCCTATTCTTTTTAATTTATTCGTTTATTTGTCATCACATTATTTTTAAATTTATTCTTTATTTCATTTAATTTTATTTCATCATCATTCTCTTCCATCCATTCGACCAATTGATCTCTTACTCTTGGAAATTAGAGGTTGAACCTAAGGATTGGACCAATGGAAGGATAAGGTGTTCTTGAATTTTTTTCAAAGTTTATTTTAAGTTTTTAATTGATTTGAGTGCCATGCATGGGTGAGGCGAATGTCCCCAAGTGGTTAATGAACACTAATGGCATGAAAATCAATCAATTGGCGTATTTTTTTAATTACATTTCCCTCTCTCTATTGGTTATTTATTTACACATTGGAGTTGAACTAATCAATGGATGAAACAACATCGATTGAGATGGGTCTGGGAAGATGACACCTCCAAGACCAAGGAGTGTCATGAAACTTGATTAAAGTAGGAGGTAGTATTGAGAGTTTTTAGGAATTCAATGATATTACAAAATTTATAACTAAATAATAGTATTTTAAACATGATATTTTGTGTATGTATTATCAAACAAAAACTGAACATATAAAGGGAAAATAATAGCTGAATCCAAAACTAAACGAAAAATCAAGTACATTATCATTAACTCATTCTATTTAGATTTTAATGTTAATATAAAATAGAATTTCCATTATGTCATGAAAATAATCACAAACCCAAAAATATTTTCATTTTTTTAAATAAGAACATAAAAAGAACAACAAGTAATAACTTATGTGATTTAGAAGAAATAATTAAACAAACTGAAAGGTAACTCAAGTGAGATGACCTTGGTCATCCACTGTGTTGTATGAGGTAAATAATTTTCTTTTTCAACCCCCCTGACAAGCATTCATCCTGGAGGTTTCTGAGGCAACCTATAAACCAAACAAAATTTGATAGATTTAGGGTCCAAGTTTAGAGAACAAAATTAAACTAAGCACTTTCTGCATGGAAACTTGTCTTGTGCATTAGTTTAATTTAATTTAATTTTGTTTATTTGTTATTTTTTAAGTGACCCATTGGGGTGTTCAATGTGATTTAATGTTTCTTATATGTGATATTTAATAGTTGAAGCATTTTATTCTTTTAAAATGAAACATTTTCCTTCTAGAGTTCAAACCTAAACTTCAATAATCCATGAGGAGTATAATTGGGACATGAATCTAAAGTGATCAATTTCATATTGATGGGTAATCAACTTCAAACTAGAGAATTTTGTTCCATGATTTATTTTCAAATTTAATTCCCCCTCTTTCATCCCAATTCTGATCTCTCTATTCTTTTATCTTTGAAATATTGAGGGAAATTTCATTCTATGTTGTGTGCGGGGTGAAAATAGATACTCGAAATATTTTTGGTATTTTATGAAAAAAATTAATTCATTATCCTTGCATGCATTAATGTACATTTTGAAACATGAAAACTGAATTTCAAATGATTTTTAATGCCTTGATTCTAGTCTTTATACAAGTTCAAGTTCATGAGCATAAATTTTGGAATGTTTGGATGTATAATGTTATTTTTCAGCATTTAAAATTTTAACTAGCTAATAAAAATATCTCAATGCACATCCATTTCATTTTGGGATTAAGTTTGAGTAATTGGGTCCCTTTCCTCATAGCATAGGGTTTGGTTTCACTTTAAGTTTAAATTGAGAATAAAAAAAACCATGTAGAGAATTGTTTTTTCCAAACGAATGGGGTTCATCACTGGGGGATTATGACTCCATAGTTCTCCTTCCTAGATTTTGGATTTACATCTCTATTATAGAGCATGTAATTGGTAAAGTGTGTGGTGTTTGAAACTTGGGGATCATGACTCCATAATTGTCGTTCCAAAATTTAGTCTTTTCACCTCTATAATGGTTAAAAAAAATAGAAAAAAATAAAAAAAAAAAACTGGGTACTCATGTTATGTTCTAATATGATTCCCACCAAGTGCTTCAATTTTTCCCCTTAAACAAAAAATGGGTCACATATGTATTTTGATGCACAAAAAACCATCCTTCTAAATTGAAATTAGGTGAAATGTGTTGACTAATTTGAAAAAAGTAATGGGATTGAACTTGGGAGACAATTTTGAATCTATCTTGTGTAAAATTGTTTTGATAGGTTTCATGATTTATTTGAATGGATTTTATTAGTGAGAATAACATATTAATTTTTTCTGTAAAAGGGAATTCCATTTTCATATTTTAGAGATATTTATTTCTTAGGAATATAAAAACTAATGTTGTGGGAGGTGACTATCCACTATAAGAGGCTAATATTAATAGTTTATATTTTATTATTCATGTGTTTATTTTTATATAAACACTGATTTTAGATTGTTTTTTTAATTTGAAATTCATTTCACATATTTCTACAATTCATGTTTAATGTGTACACATTTCATCCCAATAAATCATCATATTTTTAGAATACATTATTTCAATTATTTTAATTTGATGTTTCATTATATTAGGGATCAATTTGTGTTGAATGTTTTTTTTTTTTGTATAGATGGATGATTCATAGGGGGAGATGGATATTTTTGGAATGAATGTATAGATTTCTGGAAAAATAATATTGGGACTTAGGCCCATATAATAAATGTGGGTACCATGATTCATGACCAATAATGATCAAATTTTAACTATAGATATAGAAAATTATAATGAAAATTTCATCCAAATGTGACTAGATATAATTAAGAGATTTCTATGGTGATAAATGTGACCCAAGTTGAAGTTTAAATTATTGTCCATATTTTAATTACCATAAATAAATCCCACCAATTTAATCATAACTTCTGAAACAATATGAAATTGGGGAGGAAATATCTAAAGGAATTAGATGAAATATGGATGAAATTATTTTTCTTCTTGGAACATCAAAAAATTGGCTATATTAAAGGTTTAATTTTCAAGTCGAAAAGGGGTATGAATCTTGTCAGATTGTTTTGGAAAAATTTTAGAAGCTCAATTTCCCTTTTTCCCACCCACCTTCTATTATCCTAATTACATTGGATTAAATTTAATTATTAGGTATCAAAAATGGGATCCAAAAATTTCTATAGAAGGTTGTGGTGGTGAAGGAATTATGAGTTCATGTTTTTTTAATTTTAATTTTATGCTATCATTTTGTAATCACTTGTTCAATTTATCTTATATAAGATGTTCGGATCACTATAGTTTCTAAATAGAAGTTCTTCTTATTCACCTTTTTTATCGTTTTATTAACACATTGATATCATTTGTTCATGTTTTGAATTTATTCATATAGTAAATTGTGAAATTCTTTACACAATGGTGTGATGTTCATTTATTCAAATATTTTCACTTCTTGAATCCTGATTATTTAAGTTGACTTACATTATCTATTGATATATTTTCATGAATGTAAGGATAAAACTTTTATGGGTTGATCATAGGAATTTTTGGGTGGGTGGATTGAATTTTATTTCATTTTCCTTAATATTGAAATCAGTTCATTATTTTAAGAGTTCAATTCAATGATTTATTTTCTTTATTGTCTTAACCAACTTTAAAAAAGACACATTTTTATTACTAGTAAGATACATGTACTTAGATAAATCATTAAATTTATCCTACTAGTGAATTGGTGATTAGAATTTTATTTTTATAGGGATCAAATTTTTGAATGATGTTGGGGAATTATCTCATTGTTTGGATACATCATTAATTAGTGATTTGAAATTTTCAAAGAAAAGAAATAAAACAAATATATCCCTAATGAAAACCAAGTATCAAATAATTTTCCTTTAATGAACTAATATAAATATTTGTTTATATTTTTTCATTTATTTAAATAAATTCTGTTGTTCTTGTAATCCACTAAAATGAAATAGTTTTCCAATTCATAGCCAAATCACCCCCATAGAATGTTTTTTTGTTTATTTTTAGGTATCTATGGATTTGACCCCTAAATATACTACAAATACCACTGATAGATATAAAAAACATTGGAAACACCAAATATTTATCGGAAAATTTTTAATACCCATAAGATATTTATATTTTAAATTAGAGAGAAGTGATTTTTATTCTAACATTGGTGTTTTCTTAATGAGGAAAGGTATTTTTGGAGAGTGATTTCAATGAAACCCTAAATCTTATCTGGTATATTATTTATAGAAACTGAATAAATTAAAATTATATTTATATAATGATTGAATATCATGGGTACCTAATAATTAACATGATCATCAATTAAAATAAAAAAAAATCAGACATTTACAAACCCACACAATAATCAATACATGACTTAAAACCTATTGTATCAAAGAGTGACTAAAATTCAGAATAAGGGTCAAGATAAGAATATAGTGTGTGTTCATCAATGTGGATCACCTCTGTTGAATATATGGGTAGTGTAATACTCCTCAATTGGGTGTTTAATTACATAAAGCATATTGAAACATAACTTTTCTCACCCAAATTCTATGAAAAAATTATTATTGTGAACATGGATGATCATGTTAACCATTTAAAGAAATTATATCTTGAGTATGAGAGAAGTATTTCCTTGGGTTCATGTATATTCTATCCCAAGCATGTAGATGTTTTTAGAGAAGATGATATTGTTTCCTCACACAAGGACATCCTCGATCACTCTAGTTAAGTGTGTTGTGATTAAGTTGGAAAGTCTCAGCATGATGACCATTAGTTTAATATATCCTACCTATAAATATGTATACAAGGAGTGAGTAATTAAATTAATTAATGGACCTAAATTAGGAATTTAATAAGAAAATAAATTCTCCCTAATTGTGAAAAGGATTGTAAATTTTATTGAATTCTTTTATTTGGTTGATATTCCTAGTTGTATAAAGGCAACAAAATTCATTACAATATTAACTCCCTCCTTCCTCTTTAGTCACTGACTATGGGTGGAATGATCTTTTATAAATATCTCATAGTGATGAATCTATTTAAGTGCATCCAAGAGATTAATTTTAATGTGTACATGTTTATATGTATCCATAATCTCTTTATCAATTTTATTAGAATGTTTTCTATTATTGAGAAAGACTTTTGAGAGAAGAGGGAGGAATAAATGAATCCGGGGAATCATGGATGATAAAATACTTAACTTTTTAGTTCTATTTATCTTGACATTGATATTTTGAGGATTGATAGTGGTCGTTTTTAAAAGGATGGCATACCTGTTGTGTAGATTAATTTGAATAAGAATGTTTTTACCACTATAAAGTGTAGTTTCACATAAAATCCCTTTATCTTTGGTATTATTTTTAGGTTGAGATAGTAGTTTTCTAGAACCATATATCTTGATATCAGTAATGGTGTTTTATAGTTTTTCCACACAATTATATACGTATTGAATTATTTATTGAGTAGCCTATTAGAAATAGTGGTTTTGTGATGCCATTTGTTTTACCATTTCCTAAATAATAGGTTGTTATTTTGATACAAGAGGATGATCATTTTGAAAAACTTAAAGGATAATAAGGATAAAAACCTTGGACTGGTTGTTACTAGTTCATGTTGGGCATCCTGGGTTTCCTTTTTATCGATACTATGGTTATTCTTTCAACCATGGATTACAGTTTTACCTAAAAAACTTTTTTCTTAAAATGGGGTGCTTATTAAAATTAAATCCCAAGAAATAAAACCATACAAGACATAGTTGAATCCTGAATTTGGGTGGAATTGATAAGAAAAATGGTTTTTATAAACACAAATAATATAATGTAAATGAATAATTAGAGATTGTAAATTAACTTGATATTGAGATAATTTCCTTAAAAGTTTATGCATTTCATTAGGTTTATTATCCTCTTTATGTTCTTGGTAAGAGTGGTTTACCCTATTGTTTCAAAAAAAATTACCAAAACCTCTTAGGGAACCCTTATGATAGAAAAACTATGGTCTAATGGTAAATGGGTAGTCAATCATTTATATTTTTTTAAGGAGATGTAGTGGTTTTAAATGAGTTAGGACTAGGTTCTCCATCCCATGTTCTATAGAAAACATGGTGCATTTGGCTTGGCCTGACTGTTGATTTTGTGGGGGGTTCAATAGATCACAAATTCATCAATACTGGATCATTATTGTTGTTCTTAACGAAAAACCCCAAAAATCTCCCACATCCATAACTGGGTATAGAACTAATTTCCAAAGGTAGGGGGATAGTTGGGGTTCCAGACACAATGGCACTTAGAAACTCACATTGTCCAAGAGGATGGGAGGTCAGGCTCATCACACTCTTTTGGGGGGAATTGTTTCTTACTCAAGGAATCTCTTATAGATTTAATATATAGTTTTGAATCTCTTCATTATATCAAAATAGGACCAGTTACCTTAAAAAAATTACCATACGTTAAATCTCTTTTATGACCTCAATATAGAACCAGTTACCCTCACATCTAAGAACTGAGCAGAAATAACAGAATGCACAAAAAAGGTATCATATAAAGAACTAGAAAGCATGGAAGCTACAAGAATCATACCTAGAATGGTAGATGATCCTACCTTTCTATCTTCAAGTGTAGACTAATCTACATGAATATGACCTTCCCCTCTACCCTTGGCTACAAACCGAGTGCCCTACACTTTACATCTTTTTTGGTATGGGTGATATGACCCTGGAGATCCACTTCCACCACCCTTACCTGTACGACCTATGGAGCTTCAACTACCTGCTTGATATGGAGTCACTAACCCTCTACCTACACTAGGAATTATCCTATAACCTCCATCATTTCCCAACTGTTGTGGGTTCCGGCAGAACCTGTGGTCATGACCCATCTTGTCAAATGCTCGACACTCGATTGGTGTTTGGGGACACGGACCCCACATGTTCCCCGTTCTACCACACTGGTAACATAACACCTAGTCACCACCCTAATATGTTTCCCCCTCTTTTGGTTCCTCTGTGAACTTTCAAATAGATAGAGATTTCCAAAATGGTACTTCCATATCTCATAAGCTCCACCACTTTCCAACCTAACTAACACCACAATTCCATCACCTAAATATCCATTCAGGTTACCTTATGCGATAAGGTCCTCATCCACAAATTCGGAAAACATTTTCAAATGGAATATGTTCACCTCAAACTCAATATCATATCTTAGTCCATATTGAAAATGTTTCACCACAGCTTCCTCATATCTTACCAGCATCACAACAAAATTTCATATATCAGTGATATAACTAGAATAATCCATCACTCACATTATCCCTTGGGTAAAACTCATAAAAATCACAACCTTCTCCTACCTCAAGGTTTCTATATAGAATTGTTTAAGAAAATTATCTTGGAACTCTTCCCATATCATTCCTTTCGCTTTCACGATTTGAACCATCTTGTATCACCAATGCTTTTCTTGGGCACACAACATATAGTTGACTAACTTGACTCTACTCTTGAGATGCGTCTGTAGATGATCAAGAATATTCTAGATAGAATCTATCCAGAACTCATATGCTTCTATAACAACCTGTCTGGTAAAGGTTTGATGGTCCTACAGCTGAAACTCCTAGGTCAACACAAACATACTCGGTGTAACCCACACTGGGTCCTATTCCATTATCTTTATAAAACAAGTACATTTATCATATAACTTATCTTCCCTATTTTCATGGATCACCACATTCTCTTTTTATACTATGGGAGGAGTGTTCTCAGCAGAATCCTTTTTTCTCCCTAACTACACATGCCTTCATGGTGGCATTTCTATACAATGCCAAACATGATATTTAGAACACATACCATAAATATTTAATAATATATAAGGAAAGGATCAGCACTAACCTTAAACAAACCATTTTTCGTACACTACCTGAACATGCCCGAGCATACTTGGAACACTACCCTCAACCATCCCCATAAAGGTCATGACTAACCCAAGATAACCAACTCACATGGTTACAAACCTTATCTTCTATACCATTTCAAAAATAATTTCCATTTAACAAATTACTCCAACAACATTTTAATTCAATTACTTCCCCTTATCAAGAACAATTATTTAATTATTATTTAAAATTTTATTTCCCTTTCTACATGTTTTTATCATCTAATTAGACACAATTTTCAATTGCATTCAAGAAAATCAAATGCATACTACACTTTATGCTTCACACACCCATCCCATGTGCGTCTTCTATGTTGAGTGTCTCATATATACCTAAGTTCTTATAATGATGCATGAATGAAAAATACCTTTATATTTCATCCACAAGAAAAATATTTTAAAATAGTCACATCACACCACATGTGCATTACCCAATGGTGAAATATAATCATCTATGACAATGTATAACAATGAAAACAATTCCCACCATGAGTGACTTTGGTTTTCCCTCATACTTGGGTTAGCTACTCCCAAGAACAGACTCATTTCCAAGGCCTAAAACATTCATAACCTCATGTCTACCACTCCCAAATAGTAATTCATAGATAATACCTCATATGATACCAAATTTTAACATACCTGACCTAGGATGCACTAATAGGTTCCCCGAGTCGGGTCACCACATGGCCTCAAGCACAACTCCCTATAATCCAAAGGTTTCTGACTAGTAGTAAGGTTCTGGAAGCCTTATGGGGAGACTCTACACTCTTTACTAGAGTAATCCATAATAGAAAATATATAGAAAAATGAGAAGCAACATATAAAAATAAATGAAAATTTATGAATAACCATCAACCAAATTGGGTACAAACCACAATCAATAGAAAATATTTCATGTTAGTCTACAGTAACAAGTAGACAAAATCCAAAATAAAGATAAACAAAGGAATCCCCAAAATAATCCCGAATTTAAGTCTGTAATCTCATACAATCACATCCCAATCTGACTCAACTCCTGAGTATGGGATCTTTAACCTTTACCTAACCTACAACCACGAAATATGCTTGAGTACCTAATAACAACATAAGAAGTGTGTGAGTACAACTAAGTAGTCCACTTGTAAATAAAGCACAGTTTATGTATCCATTAGTAGTAATGTTTATCCTAAGACAAGCCAACATTAAATTAAGATTCAATACTAATAATATATCTGTGACTAATTCAACATTTCATGTTTTTAATTTATTAGACATGTTCAATAATCACTAGTTATTTGAGAATAAACCAAGTTTTATCTCACAAGGGAAACAAATCACTAAAAAAACATTATCCTCACCTTGAAACCTCAGTCTAAGTGGAATGAAACCATTAGGGGAATGGAACTTCATCCCCTTCCCTAACCTATGTATTGAAGGTGGAGTCTAGATCCTTGGTCCAACTTAACCCATCGGCATAGAACCTCATGTCTATACCCCGCTCTAATAATCCATGTGAACATGCATATTTATTCGTTCATCACAAATATCCACATTACAACCAAACATAGACAAAAAATTTAGTAATATAGAAAAAATAACAACTAACATTGGAATATATATTATGACACAATACATTGACACATTTACCATTTATATCACATAACCATTATCCTAATTCCCATTCCCCATGCCTAAATCACTTAGCAAATTCAACTAAAAAACATGATTCTTTGACAATTTCCCATTAATCCCATGTAACCCATTCACATTCCAACCCACACAACCCCTAATCCATTATCCAAAAAAGAGAAACATCTACCGATAATCTATTATTAAACATTACATTAACCCATTTACACTTTAACCAAGGACTCTACAGAATCTCAAGTAAATTTCACACTTTTCAATCTTATTAACCATATTTGGGAGGGTCGGCACACCCCATGGGTGGCGCTAAACTGGTCAAGTCATACTCCATGTATCCCAAAAGGATCATGAGGGGGTTGAATTTTTTATTTAGACAATAATTATATCAAATATTTCAAATGAAACCAAGAAAACATCAAGGAAAGAACAAGAACATACCCCACATGCACAAATCCATGTAAAAACCCCAGAATATAACTTGTAGAAAAACTACCTCAAATAAACTGATGTACACGCTCATAAATTAATCCTTATATCTTGATTCAACCTCCCTTTGAAACCTCAACCTAGATATCACCAGAATATAATGGGTTTAGTGCTTCAGGTGGAGATAAGGGAAGGATGCAAACCCTAAACCAAAAAGAGAAGCAAGAGAGGGATTAGAATTATCCAGATCTTCGACCTCAATAGATGAAACTACAAATGGCATAGGGATAAATTAAAAATCACACTTGGAAGCCCTTGGGAGCTCTTGTTCATCGCTAGGGTTGACAATAGGTAATGAGGGTTGAAAATTAGGTGAAGGTTTAAAATACCATAATGGTAATTTTGTAATTTTTTTCCATCTTTAAAGGGGAGCACAGTTAACCCACATGGTTTTACAAACCATGTTAAAACTGTGTGATATCCATTATCCAAGGGAATCAAGGACACACATTCACTCGAGCATGCAACGTTGTTTGACAGACTACCTGTTAATCCTCTGTCTATGGCTACATGGTTACCTCGGAATTCTATATGGTTTTCTTAACTGTGTGGTGACTATTAACCTTGCAAAGATTGGCATGGTTATCCCCTTTTTCATGTCTCAAACCTATGGAACACCCCGAGACCCAATATACTCTTTAGAAACATTACATTCACCAATAACAATATATTGGGACCAAAATTTAAATATAAATATACCTCAATGAAGTCTAGGATTTTACACCAAGTCATTACATATGTCCCATGTTGAGGTAGGAATCATCCAATGGGATATCTAATGGTTGGGTGGGATATCCCATCTTAGGGAGATTCACAATGATTTCCTTCCATATATAAATGACTTGTATGACCCCTTGAAAAATCCAGTCTTAGGAAGGGATATTCTCAACATCATGAAGTTAAAGATAAGAAAGGAGATAAATATATGATCACTCATCTCTTTCAAAGATTGGGTCAACATTTTCATTTATCGCAATGGAGTTAGGATAACTCTTATTCTCTCTCATTGGTTCTCTTCTCAGTAGGTTCATGACAGCTTCAGTTCATACAAGGCCATTTTTAGAAGCCAATGTTTATACTACATGGGGATATTGGGTGGGGCTAGAAGTAACCCCACGCCTTAGGATGGCAGGCTTTGTAGCTATGTTCTTGAATGTATATATCTTCCTAACTAGGGATATACATTTGGGAATCCAGGTTAGTATGCTATTGATGGAAGCATGACTAGATGAGGTACAACTTCTAAATACGGTGATACCAAATCTTTCAAATCATACCAACTCTTGGGCCACATTCAATAAATAAATATTCCTTATAGGATCAACATTCCTTTCCATTTATTAGTTGGCTGGATAGGGGAAATTTTAACTGATATAGACATTAAACAACCATCAGGATCCCTAGTGACTTATTTTGTCCCAGGTTGCTGAATATATCTATGGTTGAGGACATGTCGTTAGGCCCTAATGAGGTTACCGATTAATTTATCTGAACCAATCACTTCAATTTCACACCTTATCCTTCACCGACTTGAACAATCATTAATAATGGTGGAGAAATGTTTGATGAAAGTTCATATAATATCTCCCATTAGGATGGGATTATTACAACCATGATGGATGAGATAATCATTTGTGAGTAGTATACTCCATACCAATTGGATCGCTAGTTCAAATCTGTGAAAATCGTTTCTCCTCCCCCTTCATCTTTTGTGCGGGGAGAGTGACCTCCTGGTTGTTAAATAATTTTGAATGATGTTAACAGATGATGATTTTAATACTAATATTATCCTTCTACCTATTAGTGCCTCCATCCTTCTATTATGTTATTATGTTCATGCTTAGATGGATGCCTATACGGGTGGAGTGTTGAACATACCATACTTTCATGTATATAGACTACGTTCCTTATCCACACCTTTATCCATAGTAACCATGGAGCTAGTCTAGGATTTGAGTGAGTCATTGAGGATGAGTTCTCATCCTGGTGAAAACCATCCTATTAGTGGAGAATAAGTTTTTGAGGAGTTGTCCTTTCCATGTGAGAAACAGAAGATGAATATTTCAAGTGAGTTGTATATAGAGATTCCCCTTTTGCATCTTCATCAACTCGGTTGGGTGTTCAATCATCTGTTATACCCATTCCATAAGCTATAGAGGATCAAACATTAAACAAGATAGTCTTTCAATAAATCCACACCCTAATTACTGAGACTCCTATATGAATGTTTGGTGACCAAGAAGAGTTCATTCATCAGCTATTTCATGATTTAGTGGTCAGAGGATTTGACCACCAATCATTATATGAAAGCATACAACAAATAATTATGAAAAGAAAAGATATGGAAATATTAGGAGATCATGGATTGATCAAAGTGAAACCTTTCAATTTCATCCTCATTATTAGTAATCACTCAAAAAAGGGTTCAAAAGACATATACATTGATTGAGAATCATCATCCATGGGTAGAAGAAAAAGATGTAGGGAAAGTAGCACTTTAGATTTAAATTGACTTTTCTCGCTAGAATCTTGTAGAATGGACTGGCTCCGCCAGTTGAATCTAATTGTAGTTCTATCATTAATATGTATTTTTATGTTATTATTATAGAGAATATGAAATGTATAGATTCCTCCTTTTTGATGCTATAAATGAATATATCTGCTGAATATTATATGTTGTTTTATTGTTCTCTTTTATTCATGATGTTCATGGAATTTCATTGATCTGATGTTTCAAGAATCATATATGACACCCATCCTTTTCATAATATCAAGTAAACCTAAAAATTTGAATCAGAATATTTAAATCATAATATATTCTTCTCAATAAATTCTCATGAATTCCCGCCAATATAATATTTCTCATAAACACATCTTCTCCAGCTATCTTGAGATTACCTAGTTCAAAAAAGGAAAATTATATAGAATATATATCCCAGAGGTTGAGTGATCTATCATTTTCCAAATACAACGTACTTAATGAGAATAGATTTATTTTTTCTAAGGCCATATGGTGAGCCTCACAAGATTTTTATGACTCTAATTTTTATAAAGTAAATCAATAATGTGATTATTTTAGGGTAATTTAGCTCGGAACATCTATCACTGTTGTTTAGGGTCTTTGATCTTGAAACTTCTATCACTGGATTTTATGTTATTTTAGCCCAGATCGTTTATTTTTGTAGTGTATGGTCTTTTATATCATACCTTCTATCATTTTAGTCTTAGGGTATTTTATCTCAGACCTTCTATCATTGTAGTTTAGGGTCTTTTATCCCAAAACTTCCATCTCTTTAGTTTAGTTCCTTTTTTCTCAAACTTTGTATTACTGTTGGTTAGATTCTTTTAGCACGAACCTTGAGATTCCACGTCTTTTAATGTATTTATACTAGGACTTGATCTATGATCATGGAATATTTTGTATACATGTTAGGAATTACCCAAAACACTCTAGTATGCTATGTTTTTCTATGGTGTTGTTGAGGATCAAAAGGATTAGAGCTCCGTTCCTAGAAGGAGGAGATGCCTCTTGTTGGTAGGTCAAAACCCTTATGAATCAGTACCATTTTCAAAATAGAGGTGTATCCACTATTTTAAAAGGTTCATGGAAGATTTATGTTTGTGATTTTTGAGGAGGGAGAAATACTAGAGATGCTTGGTCTAACTGGATAATAGGAATATGGATGTTGTAAGTAATAACCCAAAAGTTTGAGTTTATGAATATGGGATGAGGAAAATATTCCGAGGATGACCCATAACAACATGAGGTTCTAGGTTCTTCCAAGATGTTTCTAGGGATCATATAGATCAGGGATACATTTTTGAAAGGAGGATGCCCCTATAGTTGGTAGGTCAATGACCTTATGTGTCGATAGCATGGTAAAGAAAAGATGATCTCCAATCCATTATGAGGGCCATGAAAGATTTTTTAAGACTCAAACATCTAGATCATGAGGTTGGGTATGGACCAAAGGGATATATAGGGAGTGTTATGAAACCTCAAGGAAGTTTATCACTTTAATTGTGAAGGTAGGTCCCTATTACATGTGGTTTTGAATCATGAGATATGGGCTATAAAATGGTAAGGAATGGAGTTTAACATTCCTACTTTGAGAAAGGGTACAAAACATGGTGATGTAACATCGAGGATTTTTAATCCACTTGAATAGTCTTGTTATGGGGATTTTAAATCATGGTCTAAAGTTTTAGGGTCAGGAGGATGATGTGGGACAATTGTGATGGAAATTGGCCAAAACACACTAAGGTTATGAGTTCTAATTTGGTGGTGTTAGAGATAAATGGGATCAGAAAGCCTTTTTTACAAAGAGACACATTCATTTGATGACCATAGGACCATAAAAAGGTGCCATAGGCATACACACATAGTCAGAAAAAGGTTCTCTGGAAGCTAGGTATCCTTTTCCAATGGCCATGGGATAGTTTTGCGATCTTAGACACTTAAATCATGATGTGTGATTTATGTAAAATGTATGATTCAAGGAGGGTTTGTGTGAAATTAAAGTTATTTCTCAACTTAGTGAACACGTTATCATGGTGAAGAGATAGTATAAACCATTATTATATCTTTTTCTTGTACTAGCGGTTCTAGCGAGCGTGAATCATGTTTTACTAGGTCCACAAAGTAGATGCCATGAGATTTATACCTCATTTATTTATGTCTTAATTTTTTCCTAAATTCTAGAGATGAAGATTTTCTCAAGAAAAGACTTGAATGTTTTCCTTGGATTCCCTTTCCGGGTTATTAATATTACTGGTTTTGTGACTCTTTCTCTAGTAGTTTAAGGTCTTTAGATTTGGACCATCAAGGCCAACATTTTAAGGTCTTATAGATTCGTCCAAAGAGTAGTAAATTTAAGGTCATGATTACCTTGAACCTAATATGAGTGTAATGTTACAGAAGATCCCAATTAGGATACCCTATATTAATATTTTTCCAACGTTTTTTTAGTTGGAGATGAAAAAGTTTTAAATCAGGGCTCAAGGTTCTCAGGTCATGAGAAATGATATAAGACATTCATGCTGGGAATGTACTAGAACACTAGGAGGTACTAAGTCATGCCATGGTGATGTTAGGATCACAAGAATCATAAATCAATTTTTTACATATTGACACATTTGTGTGATGACCATAGGTGCATATTCAAGAGACACAAGAACACATTCATAGTCAAACCAAGGGTCCCTTGAAGATAAGTATCCTTATACAAGGGCCATGGATTGTTTTTAGCATCCCAAGTTGCTAAAATCATGAAGTGTGATTTTTTGGGATTAGGGTATTAAAAGATAATATAAGCACTCCGTACTCTAGTTGATTAGGGTTAGGATCTTATGGTCCTTTAATAAGGGATGAAAATGGGTGACGGTCTGCACAGTTTAACATTATGTAGTGGGGACATATTTGTATCCATACTTTTTAACATCATGTTGTAAGGATGTGGGAATCAACATGGGAAATTGTGAATGTAATATTATGTGCACAAACAATCAATATATAGATCTGAATTGTATGTGGGTAAAATGAGCTTATATGAATCAACCCAAATATTATTGTTGAAATTTCCATGGTCATGTTTGACCTATATTCATGTATAGGGGGGTTATTTTTTTATGGATGGACCCAATAATCAAGGATTCAATCATCAATACGTATCCTACAAGGACAGAAATAAAGACACATGTTTTCCTTGAATGGGAAACACTATATATTGGTCTGACCCATATGCAAAGGGGGAATTTTTCTCATTTATTTTTTAGCTAGTTCAGGGATTGGAGATTCGAGAATAACTACACATCCCATGATGGATAGAATCAAGCCACATGTAGTTCTTCAAAAACCATTTAATTTAACATCATGTAGTAAGGACATAGGCTCACTAATGTGGAAAGGTAATTCTGCAATGGGGACCAAGGAATAAGGGTATGGAAACCACTAGGTATCCCATGATCATAGAAATCAATCCACACATAGTACTTAAGAAAAATCCCTATATATATCTGACCTATATGAAGAGAGGAGGGAATTTTTTATACATATTGTTTTGTGACTGGATCCAAGATTGGAGATCTTGGGGTCATTGCATATCCTTTGATGACAGGAATCAAGACACACATAGTTCTGGAAACCTGTACAGTTTTGTGTCATGAAAAAAGTACATTAACAATGTAATTTAAAGTCATTCATCAAGGACTCATGGTGTTATTTTTAAGGTCTTTCATTCATGAACATGATAAATGTGTTGTGAATTGAACACAAGAGAAGATCCCTTAGGAAAATTCCTAATATCACATGAGTTATGATCGGTGTAAGAAACAAGGAATGAAAAAGGTTCTTAGTATCAGGGAATACATTTTGAGAAAGTATGGGGGTATTTTTTATCATTTGGAAGCTGGGCTAGGATAAAGGATCTTGAAATCCCAACATATCTCATTATAATTATAATCAAGCCATACATAGTTCTGAAACCCGGTATAGTTTAATGTCATACGGTTAGTACATTAGTTGTGTATTTTAACATCATGTGATAAGGATGTGGGTGAATTGATGTGAAATAAGGTGATTATTGGGGATTTGTATAGTTTTATGTCATGTGATACAAATAACATCAATTTAGTTTAACTTCATGCAGTAAAGAATATTGTCACCCGATGTGTGAGAAAATAAATATCACATTTGGGCCCAATAAATTTGGTTTTAGAATCACTATGAAGCAGGTTATGATAGAAATAAAGGAACTAGTAGTTATTGGATAAAGATATCCCTTATATGGGTTTGAATCTCAAATAGGTCTAAGTGTAGTTCCTCTTTCGTTCACACATATCTCTCTCATGTGCAGTGATTTTTTTTGGGAGACGATGCTTACTGTGCATTTTAATGTCATGCTATGAGTAATTTAGTTGTGAATTCTATTGTATTTTGGTAAGTACTAGGGCCACTAACATGTATGGAGATGAATACTGGGGATCTATATAGTTTCAAAATTGTTTGGTTAACATAAAGGATTCTATTTATTTTATCATCTTGCTGTCAGGATGAGATCCACACATTTTAACATCATGTGGTTAAGATGTAGGGTGTTGTATAGTTTATCATCTTTCTACCAGGATGAGATCTGTATAGTTTAATATCATGTTGTTAGGAATAAACTTTGTAGTTTAACATCATGCAACTAGGATGAGATATTCTTTATGGAAGTTAGGAAAATTATTTCATGAGGAATATTGATTTAGTGGTGTGTGTGAAACATTCTCCATCCATTGTGACTAGTGAGTAAAATCTATTGTGATATACCATATAAATGATATAAATCCCTTTAAATTTGGGTTCCATCTTTAGAGGCTTATTTCATGGTATCATTAAGGTCCTGAGAGCCAAATCCAGTTCTCCTTGGATGAATTAATATCGGATAATCTTTTTATTTAAGGCTCATGCGATCCAATTCTGATGGACTTCAAGGCTGTGTAGTGTATGAAACCTATTCTCATCAAGATACTACAATTCATCCAGCTATTTTTGTGATTTCTTATAATCTCATAGTTGTTTGAAAATGGATATTCAGATGGAAGACATCTGGGATGATATGGTGAACACTTCCTTGGTCCCATACACTAATGAATATGGTGTTTCCTATATAGAAGTACATGTGGTAGTATGGTAGGACCGTAAATCATAGTGGAGCTTGTATAACCACGAATTATTCTTATTATTAACTATATTATAGAGTATATTTGAAATATTCATATTTAAGGCCTCTATCTATCCATTTTCTATTGTATGATAGTGAGATGAGTGACCGGGCTCAATGTGGCACTCCTGGTATAGTTTTTTTCAACTCTTTAGAATAGAAGTTGGTTACATTTTCTATTAGTATCATATAAGTGACTCTAAACTTAGTGAGGATATGTGACTTTATGAAGTTGATGACGTTCTTCTTCTGTACTTCTTTGAGGGTTATTTCATTATCCCATTTGGAGAAGAAGTTAGTAACAGTAAGGATGTACATGAACTACGTAGATGTGGATGGGGGATACGGTCTCACAACATACATACCCCTTATGATAAATGGTTTGAAATATTTATTTGTATGTCACAATTATAGGGGTTGATGGGTGAAGTTTCAATGGACCTGTAATGCCTGAAATTTCCTAGTGAATTCCACACAGTCCTATATCAAGGTTTTCCAATAATAACCCAGCCTCCTTATTGGATGGGAGAACCGGTTCCTAGGTTGATGAGCACCATAGAAGCCTAATTGGACTTCTTATATTAAGGTGTGAATATCTCCTTATACTATTCATATAAATAGGATTCTATCAAATACACACTTGTAGAGTGATTTATTCTCATTTAGACCATCCCATAGGGTAAATTTCACTACTCTTCATTGAATCTATTCTCTTTCGAAACAGTATGTCAGGAGGATACCATTTTGGATATAATCAATTATGGGTTCTGTCCATCTAGGAAAAAATACTAGTTCATCATGCTTCGGGAGAGTTATTACTTGTTTTATTTCTCACAAGAAGTGATTTATGATTCCATTATTCTATTTTTGATATGGAATATTACTTTCCCTTGATCATGGTTTTCCTAGACTACAACTACATTATCCAACCCATCGACATGAGAATTTTTTTGATAGGGGAACTTGATGTAATGTGGTCTAAAAAGGTAAATATTCCATTAGTCCCCTAACGTAGCTAGTGAGAGGGGCCAAATATTCCTTTTTTATAGAATATTTTTCTTTGATCTACTTTATCCCTAGTTTTTAATCACCTTTGCTATTCCGGTAGACTATTTGTAGCTGTTGGAAAAATTACAAGACAACGATGAGGGCCTGGTAAATATCCTCATTATTCTTCCAGTGTTCTGATAGTGTGAAATATTTGGGAATCATTTTTTATCATGATAAAAAAATATTATCCCTAATCTTAATTGATTAAGTATTGAGTTTTATCTTACCTATATGACTTAGATAGGTTCCATAAGAATATATCTCCCTTGTAGGAGGAGTGTAATGAGCATCAAAATCCTATTCATTCTGAAGTTTGGTGCCTATTGGTGTGCTTTCTAGATTTGCATGTTCCATAAGGAAATTAGTTAGCTCCTATCCTTTCATTGAATTATGCAACATAAACTGAATATAATA
The DNA here is from genome assembly GCA_963277665.1 of Viscum album. NCBI lineage: Eukaryota > Viridiplantae > Streptophyta > Magnoliopsida > Santalales > Viscaceae > Viscum > Viscum album. Next base: position 1,516,780,198 of record OY728139.1, on the reverse strand, counting down.
CTATTTTAGAATGGCCTCCCATTGATTCAATCACCTAGTCATCACAAGATATCCAATGATATAATTGAGTGGGTCAACATGAGAGACTGGTTGGAATTTGTGGTGATTCAAGTAATGCCTCAGCTTCTGCATTATAAAAAAGAGTGCGATGAAGTTCTTCTCGACATCAGATTATTGAGTCTCAATACATAGCATCATTCAACTAAGGTAGTAGAGACGGTTCTCACTTCCTACATCATTATTCTGTTTTACGAGGGTTCCTAGTGATAATTCCATGGATTTCGGATTTAATATGAGTTTATTTCCTTCCACTGGTGGCATAAATAGTAATGGGTATAGATGGTACTGCTTTTGACACTTAAAGGTTTCTTGACAATCCCGATCCCATTGATAGATGATTACATTTTTCATTAGATTGGTGAAGGGGGGATATTTACCAACCAATTTGGATATGAAACATTTAATGTAAGATATTTTCCTTAAACCCCCCCACTGTTATTTGTGATTCTGAAGGGGTGGCATTTGTAGAATCGAAGTAGTCTTTCTGGGTCAATCTCAATGATGTGGTGGCATAGCACAAAGTCAAGAAACATCCCAAATGATACCCTGAAAGAACATTTTAGCAGATTCATATTCAGAATGTGAGGTCACAACAAGTTAATGTCTGTGTGAAGAACCATTAAGTGATCACATTATTGTGGGGATTTCACCACAATATCATCAACATGTCATTCACCTATACTACCCCAAGAAGGGATTAAAGATATGATGTATGGAACATTGATATGTAGCACCTGTGTTCTGTAATAAAAATGTCATGAATTGATAGCATAAGAGCCATTGAGGTGATCTGAAGAAAGTAGATTCATCATCTTTAGGAGACATCCTTATATTGTTGTACCCTGAGTACCCATTTATAATGGAATGGGTTTGGAATCTAGTAGTTGCATCAATCAAGAGTTATGTGATCGGAAATGGGAAGTCATGCTTTGGGAAATATGAATTAAATTCTATGAAATCGATGCAGATTCAAATCTTTACATTATTTTTATTGATAAGGATGATATTGGTAATCCATATTTGGTATTTCACTTCTTAGAAAGAAAATTCTTTGATCAATTTTTCAACTTATGCCTCTACATTGGTATCATGATAAGGGTGCATCCTCCTAGATGCCTGGTTGAAATCCTTATTGTCTTTGTGTAAGCTGAGATGGTGCATAACCACATCTAGATTCAATCAAGTAATTTCTATATAATTCCACCTGAACACATATCAGTGTTGATTTTGAAATGTGATTCCTATCTCTTTCTCATAGAGAGTCATGGAACACTAATCAATATATTATATAGGTATTCTTTTATTACCATATCTACCTACTTGAGATAATAAATTGTGATAGAGATTCATTCATCAAATGTAGTAGGGGTGTTCTTGAGGTTATCCTCATCTTCATTCACCTTTGAGTTGTAGAAACATTTTCCAATGATGTTTTAAATATAGGGTCATCTCTTTCACTATCGAAATGAGAGAGGTCATAAGAAAAGACATTATAATCCCCTACTACCACAATCATTAAAAAGAGATTCTAGAGTTGATTGTATTTTAAAATTTCACTAGATGAAGAATGGTCTTGGACATCTAGGATTAGGTATATTACGCCAAATATATTAATGGAGAGTACATAGTCATTATAAAGCATACTACAAGGATTTTTAGGGGTGGTCACCAAGCTGTTGGGGGCTCCAACCTATATATCATTATACACGATTGGTTGTTTGGATTCCCTTTTTTAGAAACCAACTTTAGAAGATGTGGATTTACATGTCTCGAAAGATGAACTGACAGCATGTAGTATGGAGACCTTTCCATCGATGGGTTATTTCAAACATTAATGGAATGTTGAGGGTACCACCCCAAGGCTATAGATCCATGTACTTCTAAGAAGAAGAGTGTATGCATTCTCTGATGAGATAACCATAAACATATCATTAGATATGAGATCCAAAAATTAAGTTTTGAGATTGATATTTGAATAATTCTTTGATCATGCTTATCAAACCATTGAATGGCCCGCTTTGTGGGATACAAATCCTGTTCACTATACCCTAAATTTCGAAGGGCTAAAATCAGGATGATGTTGATACAAAAACAATTTTTAATCATATCCCTTTAGATGTTGAAATTTTTTAGTATGTCAGAAATATATTGGGGGCATTATGTGTCCCTGTATGACCTCCTCCTGATCATAGTCTATGAACGAGATGGCGATATGGAACTCTGGTGTCATGGTATACAATCGATAGACCTTGGATGTAGAAAATTATGCCTTTAAATTATGTGGGATTTGGAGGGCTTAAACTAGTGCCTACTTGTGTTCTTTTTAAAGATGGATTGCATCTAGGATTTATAGATTGGCTGGGAAAACTTACAGCTCTATAACAATTTCATATGTTTTCCCATATGTTAGTGCTTCCTCATTTTTATTTGGTTTAGGAACTGAGGAATTTGAGTTAAATGGGACTGGTTCTTATTCAGAGACTGGGGGAGAATTTTCTTCTAGTGTTAAAGTTCATGATAAACTTACCTATTTTCTAGTTTGATCAGATAATAACACCCATGTATGGAAGTCATATAATAAAATTGGGTATGTACACTCATTTTAGTGTTCTAGGACACCTACATGTATCTTTTAGGATTTATAAATCACTTTTCCATGAGTCTTAGCTATATATATGTCCTCCATAGAGATGTAACCAAAATATTGGGTATGACCATGCTCGTGTTTTACCATATATCCTCGATTCTTGTGCACGAGGAATCCTATTCCACAGTTAGGTGCATGGAACTCATATTCAGAGGCATACTCATCTCCATAGATGGGGTCTAACAGGTGTATCACATTAATAGAGCCAAAATGATCTCTTTAACTGATGAGGATTTCATTTGGTGGGGGTGGTTCCCATGCATCAGATTCTATAGGGAAGAAATATGAACGAGTAAGATCTTGAATCATAATAGAATATGACTATTATCTTTATGCCTCTTCCTGTGTCTGATGGTCATGTCCAACTTCAAGATATATATCTGATTTCACCTCCCTAGGCAGAAGAACTATTTCAGGTCTATGAAATTCTGCTCTCAGGGTAGAATGATCTCAGTCAACTATCTTTAGAGTCATCCAGTCGTTTAACATCTACCCACTCTTGGATAGAACTTTTTGGAAATCACCTTCTTCATATTATTATGAGATGGTTACGGAAGTCACATTCTCAAGGTAGTTATCCAACATCCCATGTCCAAAATTGACCATGACGTGGAGTACATCATTTGAGATTAAGAAATATTGGATTTTATGACCTAGCCTCCAATAAAAAGTGAAGTATTCGGGAAGGTCGTTGATACTATCCTCATTGGGATTCCTGGGCTATGGCAGTTTGAGAAGGTAATTGTCCATGAATGTCAACAAAGAATTAGGTACTTGTTCATTTTAGAATAAGTATGTTTTATTAATCAATTCATCAAATCATGGGTGACTGTGGTTTCTCTGTACTTCTGAAAAAGCGTGATTTTGATGTTTTTGTCACTCGATAGGAGGCATTAGGAATTTTAGGGCATGCTTATGTGATTGAATGGGAAATGATATTAGTTTAAGAGAAATGACACTAATTTCAACCCTAAAAAAGCATTTTTACCTATGATGAGGGAATGAGTTGAGATTTGGATCGGGTTAACTGAATGGAATATTCTTGCTGTTGTTATATTTCTATGAACTAATGAAACACTATGGATACTTCATTGGGATCAGAGTTGTCTAAAACTCCTCCTAGAGATTATCAATATAGATTTTATGAAATATTTCATATAAGAGATAGATTCTAAGTGGATAGGATAAACCTTTCCATATTTCTATGAAGTCAATAAATCTATCATTTTCATGTTTCTTGTAGTTTTTTAGGTCAATAATTGTCATTTTCCTCAGTGTGAAGCTAAACTGGTAAAGTAATTGATGATTAAGGTCTTCCCATACTACAAAAGATCTTTCTAGAAGTCTATTGTACCAAACGAAGGTTGTCCCAACAAAAGTTTATACAAACCACCTTATATTGGTCACCTCTTATTGATCTTGAGGGACCATCAACTTAAAAAATTAAGATAAGAAGTTTTTGAGATGTTGGTCATTATATCCCATGCTTTCAAAAGTACAAAAGGTTGGATTTATGAAATTGGGTGTGGGAAGAGTTCCATCCACCCATTCCATATAAAGATTTCTCTTAGGCTGCATAGGTGCACGTCTCCCTACCATGGATTCAATTAAAATATCTTGGGACTTGGTGACATTGAGTAGTTATATAAGTACTACTATTTGAGCATCCATCCATCTACATGGAGTGGGAACGGCCTAATGAGGTAGCCCTATTTTCATTTCCCACAAATTCTCAATTCATAAAAATACAGAATGATTACCCTATCAAGGGAGAGTTTATCAACTTAATGGAGGGAATTGCTGATCATTTTTTACTTACTCATTTAAGTGGACTAACTGCATGGATCTAAAGTTAGTCTAAATCTAAAATACTTCTCTTATATGTGAATCAACTATGGGATGGATAATATTTATCTCTACCTATAGATGATAACCAATATGAATATTTCCCCTGAGTATCTCCTCATTGCGTTGTATAATATTTTTTATTTCATTCTCATGTTGTTACAACCTATACTATTTGGAAGGAGTATCAATTATCTTAGCAGGTGATTGGTATGTAGCCAAAATATTCCCTTTATATTTAGAATTGTTCTTTTATAGAGGTGGAAAATTGATAAATAGAGGTTCCAGGTTTGGGATCCTTCTATGATTCTGGGTGTGTAAGCCTCAGTGGGTGCATCTAGATCCTCCTCTTGGGGTAAAATTTCAGTATCAAGATTCTATGCTTCTGTGTCTTGATCCAAAATATATGTGTTATTGATAGTGATGACATTTAGAGAGGAATTTATTGAAATGGGGGTCATCCCATTACTTTCAACACAACAAGATGATTCTTCATCACCTGTATCTGTGTTGTTCCTAAAACCATTTTCCATATTGGGCCATTGTGTCTTGTGAACCCAGTGGGGTTTTATTTTTGTTGTCATATATTCGTCATGTATTAGCATGTGAGTAATGATTTTGAGGTAGTTTTTGGCCATGTCTGCCAAAAAAATCCCTGAATAGAATACGTTTGCTCTGTGGTGGGAGGAATAGATGGGATTCTGGCTGTCGATATTTACCTCCCAACCTAGAGAAGACTAATTCCACATGCGGTGATGATAAGGATGAAAATTCCCCCCTCTATTGGTTGGGGACTATTTGGGGCCTCAATGGGAATTGATTGATCCTTTTTGTTGAGGATTAAATGATTATAGTCTGTTATTTTATGACTCTTGGGATGGGTATTGAGATATAAGTACCCGCAACCTAGTGGGATGAGGTTAATCTAGAACTATAGTTGATTTCTATTAGATCCTCTCTAAGGATGATGAAAATAATGATGGTGATTGAGATATAAAATCCCCTAGCCTAATGGGATGGTTTTTTGCAGCTTCTACTAATATTTACTAAATCCTGTCATGAAATGATGATCCTGAAGGGTGTATGTGGTTGTTGATATCCCCCCAGACTAGGGGATGGGTTCGCTCATGGATAGATTATACAACAGCTATTACTGTGACTTGTTTCAAGTGGCACATTTGTGATCATTTAGAAGCTGGGCACTATAGTGACATAACCGTTGTAATCTGGGAGGTAGTTCCTATTACCATTATACTTGAATTATAAAAAGGAATCAAATCTAGGATGATTGAAGACATTATCAGTATTGGCAAACCAAATACATACATGAGTCTTGTATTAAAAATCAATACTCTAATTAAAACATAATTTATTTCATTCTTGGATAATCACTTTATTCAATCTATCGTATTCTTTCATATATTTCTTAGTACACTTATTTGATTCATGGGAAAAGGAAAAAAATAAGGGTGATCTCAAATGATCAGTAAAGGTATGTACAAAAAAACAATAATGAATCAATGAGAATAATAAATATATAAACATAAATAAATGAACTCACAGTCAATGTAATCAATAAACTGAGGGGGAGTGATTAAACAAAATGGAAAGGTAAATAATGAAACACACATTCTATTTAAAATAAATTTTTAAAGAATAATCAATATAGAATGTTAAATAACTAAAATACATTCGATTTAATCAATAATCTGAGAATAAAATAAGTCCCCAGATTTTTTCACAGTGAAAATATATTGGATAATAATAACTTAATCAAAATGAAGTAAATGCTTAATTATTATATGTCATGTTTCCTAAGTACATGGTACCTTTACCATAAATACCTTTCACAAGATACTTTATAACATATTGGGTGAAAACCTAATTATCTTTTTCTAGAAAAATGATTTTTCCCATGATACTATCAATGCATCGAGGGGATATTTATAACCGGGACCCACCTATATTGTACCTGTACAAATAATTCCTGATATATTAAATAATCAATTTAATTCATGAATATTTTTCTTTATCAAATATCCAAATTGAGTAAAAGATGCAGATTTATCAATATTTTCCCAGATATCAAATAACATTCAAAGTGAACACCATTTGTATAAGTGGTATATAGTTTATGAAATAATAATATCCATTATAAATTATATGGATATTTAGAGGAAATTTAATTTTCAAAGATCATAGAAAATTTAATATTTAAAGGGGACTAACAGAGAAATCATGGTATTGAATGTCAATACTACCCCTGGTCAAAGGAATTACAAACCATCCAGGGGAAGAATAAGGATACAATCAATAAAATATGTCCCACATGAATTAAAATAAATCATTGTTGTCATTAATGAATGAAAATACCATAAAAATTCTTTTTAAAAACATTATTAAGGAAAATATCCTTTTCATTATGTTTTTTATGAAAATATATTTTTTGAAAACCTCTTCTGAAAACAGTTTCTTTAAAAGTGTAACCTTTTAAACTTAGGAATGAAGATTCTAATAAATGACTATGGGTAAATTGGAACATGTCATACAAGGAAAAAATAACATTTCTTTTTGCAAGGTAAAAAGGATGGAAAAGTGCCTTATTATGAAAGAAACAAGAACATTCCATTGAAAAAGTTTGTAATAGAAAAAAGGTTAAAAAATAATTTAATAAATAATTTTTAAAAGGTTAAAAACATTTTTGAAAACCGTTTTAGAAAGCATGGGTCTTAGAAGAAAATAGGTTCTCTGACTAAAGGAAGAAATGAAGTCGGGTTTTCTGAAAAAAAATTCTAAAATATTTTGTGTAACAGAGAGTGGAAAATGGTACTATTACATAGAAAAGTTCATGAATAACTAGAGGAGAATAAAACTAAATTATTTATTAAAAAATTATCTAATAAGTTTCTCTGATGGAAATTCAATTGTAAACTATCCCAAAAAAATGAGATTCTGATGTAAATACTTGAAAAGACCATAACATTGATGCGAGAATCAATAAAAAAATACCTTATGTGTGTCAAATGAAAATACACATATAAAAATTCTAAATAAAAAAATAAATAGTAAAAATATATTACAAACATAATAATATAATATTAATGATAAGGAAGAAGTAATATAACCCAAAGAAAATAAATTGTGTTATGAAATTATTTTCCACTTGGTAATTCTTAATTAAAATACCCGTAGATGAAATAATTAAATTTGAAACTAAAAATATAACTAATAATGTGAAAATCAAGATATTACACTTCAAATTGTTAGTATGTAAACCATACATAATAAACTAGGTGCACAATAATAAATTATGAATCAAAGAATGGAAATTAAGATGAAGTCCCTTACTAGTTAGTATCATTTGAATAATAAGCCCCATTAAAGAGATAAATTCAAATTAAACCTTAAATACCAAAAATATAAAATTATTAATGATATAATATATCTAAAGGGTCTCTAGGTATATCACAAAAAGGAAGTAATGTGTGAAAATGGCATATGCCTCACATAAGGAAAAGCAAGATAAGAATACATTTCCTTGAGTTTCTTTTCAAGTGAATGTCCTTTAAATTACTATATAAATTTTTAAAACATTTTAATAACTTATACTAGAATCATAATAATAATTAAAATATCATACATTATATTATTATAAAATATTATGCACCATTTTTTAATAATCAGTAGTTATTTTCACTATTTCAGTTGTTAAATGCCCGGTTTCCTTGGTACGTTTTAACTTTTTATTTTTATTCATTTTAATTAGATCATGATTTCATCATATATATAATTTAAACCATGTTTTAAATGTTATATATATCTAGTATATATTTATTTATAACAATACATAATATTTAGAGATAAGAAATGAAATGCACCGTTCATGGAGACGGTGGGTCGTACGTACGCATGAACGCTACTTCTATTTATTTTTCATATTTTAAACTAATTTGACTTAAATGTTATAGATATTAATATTATAATTAAATTATAATTTTTATTCCATATATGTCACATATTTTTATTTAAATAATCCTTCATACATTCTATTTATAACATGAATGAATCACGTCGCTTTAAAGTGGTGGTAGTCCACACTTCCATAAACGATGTTATTGTATTCCCACAAAATAGAAATAATAGAGGTACATGTTATATAAAAAATTATAAAAGAATAAATAAATTATAAATATAACATATATTATATATAAACATTTTTTACATCATAATGCCTAACCATGAGAGGTGGTAAATGAAAAATGAACAACATCGTTTTGTGAGGAAATAATTTGTCGTAAATGAACGGTAATTTCACTAACCATTAAATGGAAGTGTGAGTAGGTGTAAGTTGAAATATTATAATAAAACAAATATCAATATATTTAGGGAAATTATTTTATTATATAATAATCAAATAAAAATAAATTAAGGAGTGGATAATGAAATAGAACTAAATGGACATTGAAGAATGATACATCTTTTTTAGTTACCTCCTTTTGGTATATACCAAAATCCTTACTTGGTTTTATTTATCCAAAAACTGAAGATTTGCGGATGAGGGTAGGGATGTTGGGATATTTTTTGAGAATAGTTTTTGATATCTAAATGGCTTTAGAGGTGTGAATAAGTGGGAGGGGTGAGTTCCTTTTTATAGTGGAGGAGTTCCAATCTTGTGAATTTTTGATAAGGGAATTCAACCCATGTTTTTCCCATGTCATGTGGCTCCAATAGTGAAAATCATTAGATAAAAGGTAAGATAGGGTAGCAATATGGCCATACCATGGTTTTTGGATAGGTTTCTTAGTCTTTTTGGCTCTTAAGTTTAAGGTTTAGTCCCTTGTTAAGCTAATTTCATCTTAATCATTGTAATTAATTTTAATTCATTTCACTAATATTTTTGGTAAAAAAATATGTTTAACTTTTTATAAATTTTAAATTATGATCATTAAAAACATTTAAATAATTTTTCCAAATTCCAATCACGTAAGTCGAATAAATTAATTTAAATTTAATCCCACTAACATGATGCCAAAGATGGTTTTTAAAGTTAAAATGTTCAAAAGATTGAAATGTTTTTATATTCAATTTCAATGTGAAATTGATTCAGATAAAATAAATTAAATTAAATTATATAAAATTTACCTAATTAATATTTAAAACTGAAGAATAATATAATTTATCCATATGAATAAATTAGATGAAAAATCTATTTTGAATAAAAATTTAGTTTGTTCACTATTCATCAAAAAACGAATCTTCTCAGAAAAGTACCAAGAATTAACCATAAGATTATTTTGATGTTATTATTTCTAAAATGAAGTTTATTTTGATATATAAAACTTATAAAATTTTAAAATATTTTATTTTAAATAGGTTCTTCATTAAAACGCGGTAAAATTGTGTTTAGAAAAATATTTCTTTTTATGAGTAAAATTGGGTTTTTTTCTTATTCATATAAAATATATTTAATGAATGTAAAAAATATTGAATTGAATATTTAATATATATATATATATATATTAAATTAATATTACTCAATAATTTTAATTAATGTAATTTATTATGATAAGACACCTTTTGGAGCATAAAAACATTTCCTTTATATCCAATTTGTTTTTATATTCATTTATAGTTAATTGGTAACCTATGAATTAATATTACATTTATTTAAAACATACATTTTCTTAAATTAATTAATAATATTCATAATCTATAATTTAAGATCTAGGTTATACTTTATTATATTAAATAATAATATTTTTTTAATATATTAATATTCGGTAAAACTCTATCTTGCTTGTAACGCAAACTACCAAACATAGCCTCTCTTGCGTATAATAAAAGATAACACATTGTTGAATTAATTATAATATATAGAATCTATTGAATCTATTTATAATAGTAAATATTCTATAATGTCTTGGGAAATTATTTTCCCTTACGCACTTGGTGATGCTTGTCATAAAAACTATCAAATACAATGTTTTTAATTTAGAATATTGGAGACATTACATTCTCCCCACCTTAAATAAATTTTATCCTCACAATTTAAACTTGATTATGGAAATAAATTGTTTGATATTTTCTATCTTTAGATCCCACATCTTGAGTAGGGTTTATAAAACATCCTATAGAAAATAGATAATGGGAAGTAAAAAAGGTCACACAGAATACCATATAACTTGGTCTCTAATTAGGAGAACATTAGTGAAAAGTGGAGATAGATAAATGGAGGAAAAACATAAATATTTAAAGGGGTTTATTGATATCATCTATCATAAATATGTGAATGATCGATGGAAATTGTGGGTCTCAAAGACATAAATTTGTGATGATTTAAAAGACCAGCAGTGCAACAAAAATTAAGTTATTAATATAACATTTTATTTGAGGATACTTTTCATAATGTAGAGGAATTGTTTTATTAACCAAGAGTATAATGAAATATACTTACATGATAGGATTAAATTTTTTTAGAAAAATTACATCTTTTAGTTATCCTTTGATAAAGTTTTAATTCATCCTCTACTCCATGAAATGGATATCCTAGAATAAATACCTTTTTAATGCACTAATTTTTTTAACGGATCGAAAGACCCACAAAAGAGTGAAATTTATTTCCAGATGTCTCTAAATATTATCCAAAGCCAATATGGTTAATACATAAATCACTAAACCTAATAATTTCCACTACTGTTTTATCATTAAAATTTAGTTATCAAATTGTTTAACTAAAAACAGTGACTTTTTTAACCAGGAAATCGCGTAGGAAAATGGTAAGCATGAAAACTTTATCATCCTTTGGTCATGGGTTCATGTCCCAAAGTCTGACCAAACATCTGAAAACAAAATCTTTAAAAAGTAAAATTTTAAACTTGAAAAGGAAGATTAAATGAAATGATGGTGGGTAAATCTGTATAGGTTGTACACGGTAAAAATAACATACCTTTTTAAAGGTAAAAAGGTTAGAAAAATTCATTATTTATAAAGAGATTAAAATATTATTTTAAAAACTTATTTAAATAAAAAAGTGAAAAAATTATTTTATAAATAATTTTGAAAAGTTTAAAATCATTGTGAAAAACTTTTTTAGAAAATAGAGTTTTTATAAGAAAACATGTTCTCTAAATAAAGAGAGAAATAAAGTTAAGATTTCTTAAACAAATATCTAAAACATTTTTAGTCAAATAAAATTAATGTATTTATTAAACAACGAACCAATAATTTCATCTAATGGAAATTCTAGTGTAGAAAATTCCAAAAAAAATTAGATTGTAAAGTAAACCCTTGAAAAGAACATAATTTTGATGTGAGAATCAATAAAGAAATATAATATGTGTGAAAAATGTAAATGAAAATAAAAAAAATTGGAAATACAAAAATATATATTAAAAATTGATTTCACACATAATATTATAATATTAATGATAATTAGGAAGTAATAGAACCCAATGAAAAAAATTGGGTTGTGAAATTATTTTCCACTTGGTGATTCTTAATTAAAATCCCCTTAGATGAAATAATTCAAAATGAAAATCAAAATATCATGAATAATTAATTAATTATCATATTACATTTAAAATTTGTATTATTAACTTCATATATAACAAATTTGGTGCACAATAATAAAGTATGTCTCAAATAATGGAAATTGAGATGAAGCCCCTTACTGCTTGGTAGATTTTGAATCATAAGCCTCATGAAAGAGATAAATTCAAATAAAAAATTAAATAACATATAAACAAATAAATTCATTGTATAATATATCAAAATGGGAATTAAATACACCACAAAAAAGAAATAAGTGGTGAAAATGGAGTCTGCCTCACAAAAAGAAAAGTGAGACAATAATATCTTACCTTGCATTTCCTTTTGGGTGGATATCCATTCTATCTATATATAATGTTTTCAAACATGTCAATAATTAATAATATAACCATACTAATATTAATAATATCATATATCAATTTATTATAATATCATATTCACCATTTGTTAATAATCTTTAATTATTTTCACTATTTCTGGTTTTAATTACATAGTTTATTGGGTATATTTTAAATTGTTATTTTTATCCAATTACTTATATCACGATTTCCTCATCTAAAGAATTCAAAAAATTATTTAAATTTTATATATATTATTTATATATTTATTTATTATAATCTATAATATTTGGAGATAAGAAATGAAATGCACCATTTGTGGAGACGGTATGCCTTACGTACGCATGAACACTACTTCCATTTCATTTTTTTATTTTAATATAATGAAATGTTAATGATATATTTATTTATATTATTGTTATAGTATCATTTTTATTTCATATATGTGACATATTTTTTACTAAAACCATTTTTTATATATTTTATGTATAGCATCAATGAATCACATCACTTTGGGGAGGCGGTAGTCCACACTTCCACAAACGATGTTATCGTATTCCTACCAAATTTAAATAATAAAAGTATATGTTATATTAAAAAGTAAATATTAAATAGTAAATTATAAATATCATATACATAATATATAAACAGTGTTTATATCATAATTCCCAATCACGAGAGATGGTAAAAGGAAAAACGAACAACGTTGTTTCACAAGGCAGTAGTTTTCGGTATAAGAATGGTATATTAGTTACCCATTATATTTAAGTGTATGTAAGTGTATTGGAACCATTAAAATAAAAAAATATAACTATATATAGAATAATAATAATATTATATAAGCCTTTAATAGTAATAAATGATGGATTGGATAAAGAAATAGAAGTAAGGTGTTTGTTGAAGAATGTTACTGCTTCTTTGTGTAACTCCTTTTCGTTTATAACAAAAGGCTTCCTTGGTTTACTTTATTCTCAAAGTGAAGATTTTACAATGATGAGAGGGGTTTTGGGAGATTATTTTATAATATTGTTTGGTGAGCCAAAGGTCTTGATAGGCATGAATAAGTGATAGGGTGAGTGCTTTTTTTACAGTGGGAGAGGAGTGACATTCTTGTAAATTTTTGAAAAGAGAATTCCACCCAAGATTTTTCCATGCCATTTGGATCCCATAGTTATCCGAATTCTATAATAGGGGGTATATGGTCAAAAAATTGCCATAAAATGGATTTTGGACAATTTCAAAGGTTATTTTGTCTATTTATTTTAAGGTTTAGTTGCTTGTTAATCTAATTATCCTCTTAACTATTGTAATTAATTTTAATTACTTTCACTAATATTTTTTTTGTAAAAAACTAAGTTTAACTTTTTAAAGATTAAAAATCTTTATGATTCAAAATATAAAATAAATATTTATAAATTCTAATAACATAACTAGTATAAATTAATTTATATTTAATCCTCTAGGCGAGATGACAAAGCAGGTTTTTATATTAAAAATGTTCAAAATATTAAAATCTTTATATATTCAATTGAAATGTTAAATTGATTAAAATTAACTAAATATAATTAAATGCTATAAAATTTAACAAATTAATATTAAAAACCAAAAAAATATAACATAACCTCATAAATAAATTATAAGAAAAAAATTCGAAATAAAATTTTGTATTTTTCATTATTAATCAAAAAATGAAACATCTTAGAAAGATACAAAAAAATAACTTTAATCTAATTTTGATGTTATTATCCCAAAACGAATATTTATTTTGAAATATAAAATTTATAAATGTTCCAAAAAATAGATTTAAAATTGTTTCTCCATTAAAAGGTGGTAAAATTTCCTTTAGTAAAATATTTCATTTTATGTATAAAATTAGGTTCGTTCTTATCAAATGAATGTAAAATCTATTAGATGAATGTGAAAAATATTTTATTGAATATTAAATATATATATATATATATATATATATATTACATTAACATCACTCTCTAATTTTAATTAATTTAATTTATTATAATAAAACACCTTTGTGGCCATAAAAATATATCCTTTATATTCAATTGATTTTTATATTATTTTCAAATTAATTGATAACCTGTGAATTCATATTATATTTTGTAAATCTTATATTTTAATAAGTTATTTAATACTATTCCTAAACACTAATTTAATGTCTGGAATATTTCTGATTATATTAAATAATATATTTTTATTAATATATTTTTTTCGGTAAAACTCGATCATGTGTGGAACACAAACTACCAAATAAAGTCGATCTTGTGTGTAACACAAGATAAATCAGTATTGAATTCATTAAAATATATAAAATATATTAAATCTACTTAAAATAATAAATACACTTTAATGTCTAGGGATATTATATTCCCTCACATGCTTGATGATTCCTTTTTTACATTCTATCAAATACAATGTACATACTTTCAAATTTTAGGGAATTAAAGGTGAAATAGAAGCCGATGACGGGAGTCAATTTCTATGAGAAGTTGTTGAGATAGTCATACATTCATCTTTTATGTTTGAGATTTATTTATCTTTCTTCAAGGGGATCATTTCTAATCTCCAATTTCCATCCTCTACCTCCATTCCGGATGTCTTGCCATCATTGAAGAAAGGGAATTATATTATAGTGACAAAAAAGCTCGCAAGTTACCTGGTCCTCTAATTTTTCTAGAGGATATTACATTACAAGATTCTGTATCTAAAGGGTTTTATTATTCTCAGTACATAGTTAAGTAAAATCCTCCATATTTTCCCCATCTTCAAATACAACAGTTTGGTGATCCTCTTCTATTTAAGTCGACAGAGAGTTGTTGGGATGCAAAGAAAAACACTATATAGGAATTTTTCATGATCCTCGATTATTGGGTTTCAGGATTTGGAAAAGGAAACACTATATAGGAATTTTTCATGATCCTCGATTATTGGGTTTCATTAGGTTGTATTATCTTATATTACATAACCTAATTATTTAAAATAATAAATATTTTATAATGGCTTGTAAATATTGTGTGATTAACCAAAGCATATCTCCCAG
The DNA here is from genome assembly GCA_963277665.1 of Viscum album. Classification (NCBI taxonomy): domain Eukaryota; kingdom Viridiplantae; phylum Streptophyta; class Magnoliopsida; order Santalales; family Viscaceae; genus Viscum; species Viscum album. The sequence continues at coordinate 1,516,764,705 of OY728139.1, read as the reverse complement.
GAGAGTCTATCCATGAATGTAGTCTTAGGGACACTCATCCTGAACTAGAGTAAAGATTGATTTGATACTAAACTGACTTTTGTCAAGGTATGTTTCCTAGGTTCATTTATACCATAGCCTTATCCACTTTCTATTATCTATACATGAACTTAATTAATAGGATAAACATTAAATATCAATATTAAAAAAACCTTGGGATGTTATCATATCATTATACTTATCCATTAGGGTTATCTAATGGGGTTTCGTCAATGTTATTCTATCATAATCCCTAAAATATTAAATATTACATAAACTACCATAAATTTGTATCTCTAACATTTAATGTTTGGTCAATATGAACATAGAAACCCTTAAATTATCATCAAGTAACATTATGAACCCTGATGCTTTGGAAACCCCTCACTGATACAAACTATCATATCTTAAAGATGTGACTTTCAAAATTAAATGACTTTAATGAAAATATTTCGTTACAAAGCATTAATTTTTTTTTATAGTCTTATATAATTAGAACATATTATTTACTAAAAAAATCATGTATTTTTCAAATGATATTTTTTTCTACTCTATAATAAACTGTTTAATCCAGAAAAAGTCTTATAAATCTCCCACTAATTCTTAACATATGAAATTCTTTAATTCATTTCATACCTTCTTTATCATCACAAACTAGGTAAATAGAAACATAATAATTTTTTGATATTTTATTCTTATTAAGGGTAAATAGAAGCGATAATAATAAATGACCATAAGTGATAATAAAGTGAGAATATGGGTATAATCACGATACATAATAAATTTATAACCAATAAATACTAGATAAAAATAATTTCATGAGGCGTGTAATAAGAAAAATAGGTATAATATCTTATAAAATATGTATTAATATGTAATTTTTTCATATATAAGGTCGATTAAATCCACCACTATAGAACACAATGCAAGGAAATAAAATGCAGTAAACACGCAGGACTGGGGACTTGACCCCATGACCTATCCCTCACCCCGCTAAGCCCTTACCACCGCACCACCAACTGTGGGTTTAGGAAGTTTATAATATATTGGTAGTTGAAATTATCATATAAATATGTCATAACATGAAAAAAAACATAGAGATGTGGAATAAACATAAGAATAGAATAACCCTTGCGAGAAAACTCATTATGACCACACCTATGCGAAAAACTCATTATGCCCACACTTGTCTGTATCAAGAGATATAAACTTAGACAAATGAATTTTAGGATGATATAGGACCACACTTGTCACCATCCTTACATATGCGTGCCTCTTAAAATGAAATATCATCATATCTTAAAGAACCCATGGAAAAAAATGATTTTTTTAAACCCATAAAAAAATAACATAACATAAACACTAAATATCATAGGATATCAGGAATACAGTTTTAAAAATTAAATGAGATCATAATAAAATATATATGGTGACAAAATACAACTTCATGATAGATAACCGTTGGATTAGAAATAAATTTGGAAATATAAATTTTTTGGAAAAACCTTTTAAAATTTGTTTTAAAATTTCGAGTGATATTTTTTTAAAATAGAAGTGAAATATAAAATTTTTTAAAATATAATTATAATGAGTTTTAAATAAAGGATCCATTAAAAGAAACAAAACATCAATCTAATAAATATGTAGTGGTAAAAAAATGAAAAGAAATACCTTTCTTAGTATTTTTAAAATTTTAAATGGAAACCCCACATCAGAAAAATTATGAAAGACATCAAGGTCATAAAATTGGTAAGGTAAATAAGAAGAATATAAAATGATAAAAATATTTTAATTTCATTAAATAAAAAAAATTTTATAGATAAAAGATGGATTTGGAATAAAAATATTCATTGTTACGAATGAGAGTCATTCTTACCAAAGTTTTACTTTTATTTCCAAAAAAATGTTTTATCAAATAAGTGGTTATTAATGTTGATAAGTAATTCACCTAGAGAAAAATATGAAATACCACATAAAATAGGGAATTGGTATTATTAAATAAGGATTTAAATTTATATTCAAGTAAGCAATACAATGACCAAATGGATCAGAAATTGAGTCTATGAAACCCTTACATTATTCCCATACTTAGTCGAATGCACTCTAAGTCCCTATATAAAAAACTTAAATATTAAAATATTCTATTTCATAAACTTATTCACATAAATTAACATTTATAAACATCATTCATTATTTCTTTTTGTAATATATTAGTTACTTATATCTTATTTTTACCATTGGGTGTAGGAAACTGTAATTCTTTTATTCAAGCTTTATGATGTCAACTTTGATACCAATAATTTGATTTGATGTTTATAATTACTAAATTATTAAATTAAATTTAATATATATAAAAAATTTATTTATAAATCTCTTATCTCGTTCCATAAATGTTTTTGTTATTTTGAGGGAAAAATTAATTGGTGTCGTCTTATTTCAAAAAATTTAGCGAAAAAAGATGATATTTTAATAATAAGTCAAATACAAGATATAAGATTTAAAAAAATATAAAAATTGTTATTTTTTTATCACTTTATAAATTTTTTTTTATTTAAGTTCACATTTTCATCTATAATATAATTTTATTATATTGTTCTGTTAGCATATTAGAACGAACCAGACATGAACATAACATAAATAATGAATGATTATTGTTATGAAAGTGGTTTATTGTTAAATAATATCATTATTACATAATAATAAAAAATTATTCATATTTTTAAGTCTTTTAATAATATTCTATGGGATTTTAATAAATAATAAATAACTAGATAAAAAAGGAGATCTGTTACTTTGTGGAAATGGTAGTCTTGGAAGAAAAATATTTAGAACAAAAATTAAGGATTAAGTAATTCCCACATTGGTACCTTAAACATTATTTTTCAAGTCTTCTTTGAAATGAATAGATTAGGACAAACTATTTTGACCATAGAAATTAGGTTATTAAAAATAATTATATTATATATAAATTGTTCAGGGGTTCAAGGAGGTTTTTAGGGTATTTAAAACTTTTAAATGGTTGAATTGATTCCCTTTTATAAGTGAAGAAAACAACGATTTTGTGAACACCCATTTTTTTCAATAATGAAATGACACTATTCAAGGATAAATCGTTATAACATTGAGATATAATTTTTTTAGGTGATATAATGCTGATAAATCCTAATATACTCATTTTAACTCTTGTTTTGAACATGTTTTAAGCCTTTTACCACTTGTTTTGAATATTTTACCATTTTGGGTTTTACCTTGGAAACTTGTTTTTAACTAAGTATTTCATATTTTATTAAATAAATAATATATTTTTTACAATATTTAGAAGTTATGAACCTTAATTTAGTCTCTAAAAAATCTAATTCACACTCTAAAAAAATATAAAATTAATTTTTAACGAAAATCCATTATATATATAAAAACTATTTTGTGTAAAGAAATGATGTTTTAACAATTATGTATTCCTAATATTTTTTTGGCATTGGATATAATAAATGTGTTTTGACATAAAAATATATTTTTTTAAAAATAATATTAGATTCATTATTTAAAATATATTAATTTACTTTATTAGATAAAAAAGTAAATAATGTTAATAAAAAATATATTAAAAAGACAATAGTTTAACTAATATTAGAGTAATTAAATTTACTTAATTAATCTCATTTTTATTCTTGAAAAATAAATTGATAATATTACATAATAAAAATATTAGGATCTAAAATATGAAATATATTTTTTTTAGAATTAATTTATACAAGACATAAATCTCATTGTTAATATAAGTGAATAAAAAAACATTTTAGAGTATAATATTACTGATGTTTCAAAAAAATTTAACATATAAATTATAAATTCAAGATATTATTTTAAAATTATTTATATTACTTATTATATATATATTTTTTAGAAAAAAAGATTTTCAAGTCATTATTTGTAATGTATCATTTTTCCCTTTTCAATCATTAAAATGTATCTAAAAATATTTTCGGAGTTAGGCATTGAGGTAGAGTGACATTATTGTGTCCATTGAGCTTGATGTTAATATAATAAAAATAGTTGATATATTAATATCATTCACCAAAAGTTTTACTTAAATATTGGAATAATTCTCATATAGGGACTTGTATAGGAAATCTTATATCACTGTTGAGTTTGTAATGAAATTTTTACCATAATCATCACATAATAATTGTCAGTGTTCAGAATTTTAATAATGTGTTTTTGCTGGTGAAAATATTAAAATAAATAAATAAATTTATTTATTTTGTTATGCTTAAACATAGAGACCTAGTATCCTCAATAAATATACTATATATCTAATTCTCATGGCTAACCACATAACCCTGATATTGAGAAGAGTAATTAGAGGATAGATATATGAATAGTGATGATGAATTGGGGATCATTGTCACTAATGTAGTTTAAAGATCATACCAACAATGAAGACATATTTTCATTATTCATTAGTAAGTGATCCAACCTGAGGTAGGGAAATTTTTAGGGTTTATTTCACTGATTGATTATTCCCTGATGAATGCAAATCCTATCAAATAACATATTGATACACAGATCGATCATGTTGCGGTTGCGATTTTATTTTTCTAGGATTTTGGGAAATTACTATTCATTGTTTATGTTTCTCGTCATTTGTCATTATATTGGAAACAAATCAAGACCAACCTAATCAATGGTAGAGTTTCATTCCTCATTGTGAATTTTTATTTTATCCCATATTTCCTTACATGATTTATCACCGATATTTCCTTGTATATTGGTTTGACAATGACACAATATTTGATTATTTCATGAACGTTATTTAGTTCAACAGATCTATAACACCTGATTGGTTCACGATAGAGGGTGTGATTGAGTTGTGATGATGATGGTGTATGATCAGAGGTAGTTTGGGAAGAGATAAAATTAGAGGTTTCCTGATTTTCAGTTTATCAAGAGACATGCGACATGGGGTGGAGGAGGTGGTTCCTGATCAGGTTGGAGATCAAAATCATAAAATAAGTGAGGAGAGGAATCAGTATGGTTAGGTCAATGATCATCAACATAATTCATGGATGTATCTCAGGAAAAAGGTGTGGGTGAAAAAGTATAGAATATACTTGAATTTATAAGAAGTTCTGAACTACAGAATGTGTAATACTAAGAACAAATGATGCGCGGTCCATCTTTTTTGGTGCTAGGGTTTTGGTTTATAGAATAGTAATACATTCCCTATGACATGTTCACACACAATTTGATCTAGTTTTGGAATCTTGGAATGTACCCCAGTGGGTACGTAGACATAGACATGACTAGGCACATGAGAAAAAGTAAAGTACACAAGCACGACCCAAAATTCTGATATGTGCATGTATATGAGCATATACACAATGCACAATCGCAACTAGGTGTACATGGTCACTGTTATAGGAACATGGGAACATTAATGATTAGATCTGTGATTAGAGGTACACACTATATACCCGCTATACATGCATTGTACATCCTATGAAATATTTTTCAGACCTTCATTTCCTGATAATAGACTATGTGAAATTCTAGTGTATTGGTAGGTTTAGTTGTCTATAGTTGTCTAGTCCATTCCAATGAGGGTACAATGTGGAATTATGTCCTTATCATAGTATTATGATCCCCTAAATAGTTTTTTTATTGTATTGATTTTAGTGTATCCCTCTATGATACTAGGGTGGGATCCTCTATCATTCCTTCACAATCCTAGGTGGGGTTTATGTCATCAGCATGACCACCATGTACATGGCATCAATACCCTATCTAGGAGGTTGATCCCTTAGTTTTAGTGGTTCTACCTTCTGTTCCTAGATATGATCCCCAATTTGAATATTGATATCTTTATAAATCATAAGAGTACTTATATGGGGAGGCTTGATGAGGATGACCTCTTAGATGAGAGATAACAGGGAGAACATGGATCATGGAGTGAGTACTCCTAGAATGAGTGTTACCTTGAAGCTTCAAACAAAATCATGTGGCTAATAGTGGTTGGGACCCCTTAATAATTGGATTCTGTAATGAATATATCTAGGTTTCAAATTATTATTATGTATCATATCTTAACTGAAATACTTGTATATTGATGATATGAATACTCTTAATGCTTTATGATAAGTGATTTTTGTGTGTCTTAATGGTAATTGTTATACTGACCCCTATATAAGATCTTCTAGTACATGTCATTTCATATGAAAATTAAATTCATTTTTATAGATTCTAGGGAGGATCAAGAGTAGGTGGATCACAATTTTGGACTAGATAGACCGAGGTTCACATAGTTGTTACATTTGATACCAATACCCTCCTCCTAAATCAGTTGGAATCTTTTTTAGTTTTTGGTGGGATTGTATTTGGCAGTTATTATTTCCAGTACTTATTCTTTACTATGATTGTGGGATTTATATGTATGTAAGCATTGATATTAGTTATAATTTACTTTCATAATTGTATGATCTTAGAGATGTATGCATGTGTATAGGTACATTATGGTAATACCTCTCATATATGTTATATGCCTACTCTCCACCAGTAACCAGCCCATGACCTATTGGAGGCAGGCTTGGGGTCATCAAAATTGGCTTATCGATATCCATGAATGTCCTGATGGGTCGAGGAATGAAATAATGATATGATAGCCAGTGCGTTCTACCTAAAGACCAGTTCCTGGAGTGTTTTATAGCTATGAGGTTTTGTTTGGGATTTATATAAACAATTTTAATGTGTTTCAAGTCGATATTTTAGGTTTAGGACTCCAATGTTGGTGTGGAATCCAATTATCTATTCACCAAGACTCTGAAAACCTAATTATAGACTCAGTACATGTAGGAACTAGTTTCCTAGAAACTTTTTCTACATGAATCATATAATAATGGGTTTTTTTCCATTTCCTTTTTGAGTTAGCTCCCCAGATATACTCTTTGATTATCGTATGTCCTGATTTTATTTTAGGCTTCCTTTGTGAAGACATCTATCCATGATTCCACTTCATGTTCACAAGGATGATCTTCTGAGTGGTGAGGAATTAGTATAGGGTTATGTATAATGTGTGGTACCATTGGGTGTTTTTACAATTCTTCCACCACCTTTGAGACGTAGTTTTCATAGGCAGTACCTGTGGAGGATTCCACAGGTTGAACGGAATCCATGAGTTTCAAATGCAAACAAATACTATGTTTTATGGAAAACTAGATCTGCATGATGATGAGGGATGGCTAGAGGCATTCACCTATGTTTTCAACCTTCCTAGGAAAACTAGGAATTAGATGGTGTTCCTAGAGGAGAGTCTTCTTTAGGAGTCCACTGGGTGATGGTGGAGTCTAGTGACTCAGTTACATGATGATAAATCTTTATCTTGGTCATATTTTTAGAATATCTTTAGGTAAGATTTTAACAATCCATTTTGTGATCATTGCACATTTATGATATTTTTCAGTTGTAGTAGGGAAACATGTCCATGGAATAATGTTAGGTGAGGTTCACAAACCATTTATGATAATCAAAATATTTATTTCGAGAATTGTTCTTCATATCCTAGACATAGAGTAGATATTATAGAAATATATATAGGATGGAATTATATCTCATTGTATTAGCACCCATGATGGAGTGTATGAGTGGGATTTAGTAGTTGAGAGATTATTTGTTGAGCAGAAGTCGACATTGGGTGCTAATATTGGGATCCTGTGAGTTGAGACCTAAGTAGCGAGAAGCTGATATTATTTCACACACATCTGGGGGAATGATACACTTTAAAATATGATCCCCAAATAGAGGGACTGAAATTTTAGGATATGAGTATGGTTCCAGTATTACTAGAGAGAGTAAATGGATCTATTGTGATTATTGGGGACATATCACATGTGATTGTCTAACCTGTTGTACAGTTGATATGAAGACAATTTATGAACTTCCTACGAAGAGTCATCAGTTTGAGAAAGGATGCCCGCATGGTGGAAAACATTATAGAATAATGGGTAGAGCTGTAGGAGGTGGCATGTATTTTGAACTATTACCATCTCCACCCCAAGGTGTTCCAAACTAGGCTCACATAGTAGGTTGACAGGGATGGGGATAACTAGAGGCAGTGGAGGCTATGATCCCAAGGTTCATAGGATAATTAGAGCTATGATTTGTGACATGACCCATCCTCGGGGCCCGTGCCGTGACTACCCCAAGCCCGCCTTCCATAGGCCAGGGGCTGGCGACTAGCACCAAGGCGTAAATCCTGGTAAAAAGGGTAGGCATTGACTTTGGAAAGTAAACAATCACACAGAGTACAAGCGGAAGAAGTAAAAACTAAGTAAAAACTGAGTACAACAGTAAGTGCGGAAAGTAAAAAGGGGTCGGAAATACAAGCCCAACTGTAAAGTACAACCTGAAAGGGAAAATTGCAACTGAAAAGTAAAGCTTCTACGCCGAGCTGTCCATTGGAAATCCCACCTGAAGGGTGGGTACAGACAGCTCCTCTGCTCCTCGGGTCCCACCGTCCGCTCCGAGTATGTCCCGCCCAGTGGTCCACCTCCGGGTACCGCCTCGTCGTCACGTCCACCTCTGGGTACCGTCTCGTCGTATAGTCCACCTCCAGGTACCGTCCAGTCCTCGAACACTCGTCCTCTGTCAGTACTGGCCGTTGTCTGCAACCAACACAACGAGGTGCAGGCATATCCCGTGCAGGGGTGAGTATAACGATACTCAGTAGGGACCCCGAGACCCTCAAGGTCTCACTAAAACCAACAAGGATAACCACATAGAAGATCTCAACAGATAACCTCTACTTAGGTATATGCCCATACATATACCTAAGTTGTCAAGTAACCCATCTCAATCATGAGGAAACACAAGGATTGTGAAATCAACGGATAACTACTACCCAGGTATATGCCCATACATATACCTAAGTTATCAAGTGACCCATCTCAATCATGAGGTAAACACAAGGTCAAAAGTCTCAGCTCAAACCAGGATTTTCATTATCGAAACCGTAACTGCTGAAGAGCTCCGTCTCTGGAGTTTACAGTGGTCCTGTCACGACTCCGAGGTACTGCTCACTAACCTAAGACTGCTGAAGAACTCCACCCATCGAGTACTGCGGGCCAGCTTCTACAACCAAGCGCTCCCATGTACCGCTACAACCAAGCGCACCTCTGTCGTGGGTCTGCCGCTACAACCAAGCGCTCCCATGTGCCGCTACAACCAAGCGCACCTCTGTCGTGGGTCTTCCGCTACAACCAAGCGCTCCCATGTGCCGCTACAACCAAGCGCACCTCTGTCGTGGGTCTGCCTCTACAACCAAGCACTCCCATGTGCCGCTACAACCAAGCGCACCTCTGTAACACACCGAGTCGTTCGATCAGCAGTCGTCGGGTCTCAGCCAGCTACACGGTCTCCGTACTCCGCATGCTCGTCACTGGGAGGGTCCGCTTCACGAGCTACAGGTCGATACTCCAAGTATCTCAAAGTCCCATGAAGAAGTATCTCAAAGGACCGCCTCGTCATAGGGGTCTCAATGCAACAGACGTCGCGTCAATCGGACGCCCGGTCTGTGAGTTATTAGCCTTTTCGTCACAGGGGCCCGGTTGGTTTCGTGAGCGAACCAAACCCGGCCGTATCTCAACTGTACCCAGAACTCTCATAGGGTAAACTCATAGGGACCGTTTCTCAACGCGATCACCAACGCCGCTGACGGTTCGTCAAACGGACGTTCTGTCAGAAAGATATCAGCTTTTCCGTTCTACGAGCCCAGTTGGATTTTGGTGCGATCCAACCCGGCCACTATCCATCTGCATCCAAAACTCGGGCGGATGATGCCAAAAGTTCCGTATCGTCAACAGGAACTCAACGCAACAGACGGCGCGTCAATCGGACGCCCGGTCTGAGAGTTATTGGCTTTTTCGTTCCAGGGGCCCGGTTGGATTTCGGTGCGATCCAACCCGACCGCACTCTGTCGGCATCCAAACCTCGAGCGAAGTAAGCCAAAAGATCCATCTCACTTAGAGGAATTCAACAAAATAGACGGCGCGTCAATCGGACGCCCGGTCTGTTATTTATTGGTCTTTCCGTCTCACACCCACCCTGGAAAACTTCCCAGGAGGTCACCCATCCTGATCACTACTCTAGGCCAAGCACGCTTAACTATGGAGTTTTAACCACGTAGGATCCCGAAAAGGAAGGTGCACCTTGAGTATAGTGTACCGAAACAACCGTCTCAATCCAAGGATCGCGTTGCCGCTGACGGCGAGTCGTTTGGAGGCTCGTAGCCCAAGATACGGGCATTTGACCAAACCGCTCGGTAACGGGGGTTTCGGGCCCGGGCCGTCCAGGCCCGAGACCCCCCGGATGGCCCGAACTGGGTCGACCCGCCCCGGACGGGGTCGACCCAGCCCGGCACAGCCTGGCCCGGCCCGACCTGGCCGGCCGGCTTCTTGTCAACAGGACCGGCAAGGGCCGGTCCTCTTCCGTCTTCCGGCACCGGCGGCCCGACTAGCCGCCGGTCATCACGATCCGCCGCGACCCGGAACCGGCCGCGACCTTCGTCATCCGGCGCGGTGCGACGACACTGCACCCCTCCGCCGCGGCCCCGCTCCGACCGCGGCGTCTTCGGTTTCCTTCGACGCGGAGGGACGGCGTCGCGTTCATGATAATTCTTTCCACGGCGCGGCGCGACGGCGCCGCGCAATAATTTCCGTGTGATTCCCGCGTGGTGCGACGGCACCACGCTATCTCGTTTCATCCGCAAGAAACATTCAAGAACAAAGGAGGGGGGTTTGGCCGTGTTTGTGCGGTCCGGTCCCCCTCTCGTTAGACGATAACACTTAAACGTTCATCCTCAAGTTTGTCATGCTAGAACCAAGAACGGAAAATAATTAAATAAAGCAACAACAAACCCCTACTTGGATATTTGACGTCGCACGTCGGGCGTCGCCGAGAACGGCGTCGCAGAGATCGTACGTCGATTCCATGGATGTTGGGGTACGTCGGAGGAGGAAACGACGTCTCCTCACTTGTTGCGGAGATGAAGAAGGAAGGCGTGTTGTCGTTGGAGAGTTCCCTACGTCGGTGTCTTCTCCCTTGCCATGGAGGAAAAAGAGGATGAAGAACCGTGATCACCGAGTCGTTCTAAGTTGAGGGATCGATGTTCTTCATCGGAGAAGAACCGTTCTTCACGGAGAGGAGGACGTTCTTCAACGAAGAAGGAGCTTCCTTCTTCTATCACCAAAGGCTCTTTCTCAAAAATCCTCTCACCACAATTCAACCTCCAAATAAAACAAGGTTTCCCCTTATTTTATTTTAACCATGCCATGCATTGTAAGTTTAAAATTCAAACACTTAATTGATTAATAGATTCAATAACTTAATTTAAGTGCTAGTTGGCATGAGTTATGAGGGAGAGAGGGAGAGAAGGAGTTTCGAAATAAAGAGGGAGTTGAGGAGTTTCAAAATAAAGAGGGAGGTGAGAAGTTTCAAAAATAAAGAGGGAGTTAGGGGGTTATGGGAAAATTGAAGTGGTGGGGTTCGTGTGGGCCCCACCTCACCTTAAATCCTCCCATGGGTAGTTAACTCCAAGTGGGTCCCACCCCTAACTCCCTTACATAGGTTAAAACCACTTAAGAGAGGATCATGTGTTGTAACATAACATTTAATCTACTTAACAAGAAAATAAAAATTGTAGATAAGTTATAAATTAAACTTCCACAATTTTTATCATCTTCCCTCAGATAAACGCAACTCCAAAAATGGCGTTATTAAGAAATTACTGGGGCTGCGGTTCCATCGGTGCCCTCGGAATTTAATTCCCGGCACCGGTTCAAAAGATAGAAATTCCCGCTCGCTCGTTCACTGAACGTACCCGAGCCAAACTTTGGAAATTAATTCCGGGCACACCGGGCCTCGGAGTCAGGCGCCGTCAGAAACTACGTTCTTGTAAAATTTCAAAGAAAATTAAGAAAAAAAGTTTCCTTGAAATTTCCGGATCTTTACATTACTCCCACCTCAGGGCTTTACGTCCCCGTAAAGCTTCAACACAAACTAGGGTTACAAAAGCGGTACCGAGCACGCATCTGAGCCTTCCGCTCCTATGTGCTCACCTAGTGGTTTCGTACAGCCAAGGAAAGTGAACCCGAGGAATCGATCATCCTCCTAGGATATGCTCCTGTCGATCCTCGATCCCCACTGGAATCTATGTGAAAGACAGCCCATCGCCATCATCCAGCTCCTCATGGTCGATGGTATGCGAAGGGTCGAGCACGTATCTCCTCAGTTGAGATACGTGGAAGTCATCGTGCACCTGGTGCAACTGCGGTGAATGGGTCAAGCAGTAAACCACCCCGCCTACCCAGCTGGGGACCTAAGAAGGTCCGCTGAACCCCGGAGATAACTTGCCGCCTTGGCCACATCTCCGTAAACCTCGTCGAGGTGAGACCCGTATAAGGACGTGATCGTCATCCTCGAAATCCATAGGTCTCCATTTTCTGTTAGAACTGGAACTCGAAAGGCTGTTGTCCCAAGGGTAAGGTTGACCGACTCAAGAGTGATCGGTCGCACCCTCCTGTGCAAGAGTTACCCTGCGCTGTCTGGGGTTTCCTTTTCTGCCGACCAAGGAAAACCCATCCCGACGTTTTCCTAAAACTGTCAATTTGAGTATGAACAGTTATTGCCCATTCCATACTCAAACTAACGTCGTAAGGCCTCGACGCTGACACCAAGAGATTCCAACTGAAACTCTCGCCTCGAGGGTCTGACCACACCATCGGTGTAAGTGTTATTATCGAGTCTCCTCCCAAGGTATCTTCAGACGTGAGGGTAAAGTCCACGGCTTACCGGAAACCCTAGGTCTGGAACAAGATTTGTGAAAGCAAGGAATGATTCACATCGACGTCCGTTACTACAGTAGCCAGTAGTGGACCCAGACTGTCCCTTGAATCATTTCTAGAGCCATTGGGTCACACTCCTTGACCGCATGCAGCCACACTCTTCCTCCTCCCTCCAGCTCCCTGAGCCTGGCAGGAATAACTAAGGCGGGTGGTTGTACAAAGTTAGGATGTACACCACCTCATGCTGCTCTCCTAGCTCTGCCTCCACGTCTGCTGCTTCGTAGACTCATCTCTCCTTTAAGCTTCCTCTTCTTTAACACGCCCGAGTCTCTAAGACTGGCACCAGTTTCCTGTTTCTTACTGTACTGTGCAGTCTTCATCCTCTCTTGGATGTCCTGGACCTCCTTTAGTCTCACAAGAGCTTCTATGATTTCTTCTTTTCCGATAAGAGAAATTCGGTCTCATCCCCTGGATGAACCACATTCGTTGCCTAATACAGTCAATTCCAACATGAATGATGCATTCATGCCATGGATGACGTTATAAGGCCTCGATGTAACTACCAAGAGATCCAATTGTCACTCTCGCCTCCAAGGGTAGAGTCACACTGTCGGCATCAGTGTGAGGTCACTGGGTCCCCTCCAGTTGAAATCTCGAAAGTGAGGGTCAAGTCAACAGTTTAACTGGGACCACTCAGTATCAACCAAACAAAAGGAAAGTAAACCAAACAAATATAAGTGTCTTTTTATTATTGCAGATCATAGTACAAGACACAAATACAATAACAAAATGGAACTAGAAGTACAAGGGACGTATCCACTAGTTCCTCTCCTGTCCACCTGCTCTCGGAGCTCTACTGCCTTGTCCACTGCTCGGTTGTTGCTCAAGCACTCGCCGCTGCTTCTGTCTCGGTGGCTCCTCCAACACCCGCTGATCAATCGTACGAGGAGTCGGACAGTCACGTGCCAGGTGACACTTTCCTCCGCAGGAGTAACATTGTCCGTTTCTGGCACGCCTGGCTCTGACCCCACCTCAGGTGCCCCGCACCACCGGTCCTAAAACCCGAGATCGTCCAACTGCTAGTCCGGTCCTCCTGGACCTCTGCATCATCGGTCTACTGCCCACAGATGACTTGGCTACTGATCGAAAAACACCCGGCAAAGGCAGACGCTCTTGTACACGCTCGGGGTGTAGAGCTACTGGCACAAACTTCACCCTGAAGAAGGTCTCGAAGTCTTCCCATGCGAAGGTCATCCCGTCGCAAAACTGAAACAAGTGGATCCACCACCTGCCTGCTGCTGCCTGAAGGAGGCTGGCAGCAAAGATCACCATGAAGTCTGCCGGCGTCCCCACTAGCCTGAAGACTCCCACCACAGCCTCCAGCCAATTCTCAGCCTCCTGTGGGTCCATCTCTCCCCGGAACCTGGGTGGCCTCTGGCGCTGGAACTCGTGCAGCGCACTCAAGTGGCGTGCATCGCCTACTGCTGGGGATGGTGGAATCGGTGGCCCAACGTATGGTAGTATCGCTGGTGCCTCAACTGCAAGAGGGCCCTGTACCGAAGCCTCGTCGCTCAACAGGCTGTCAGTACGCACATCCCTCTGGGATCTAGCTGGCCGTTCGTGAAAAGGCATCCTGAAAGAAACAAAGTAACACGGTCAAACGATTATACCTGGTGAGCTGACCTGGTTTGAGCTGACATTTAAAAACTTATGGAAACACACACGCAATCAGTGTTTTTGTGCACAAAGTCGGAAATCAGTTGTCAGGGTCCTGGTGTATGGATACGTCGGCCGCCCGCACCAACACTGGACTCCCTGAACTGAAAACCACACTCGGTACCCTTAACACTATTGCTTCACAGAAAGAAACATCAGAGTTATTAGTTCTGCGGTAGAACCGAACTCCTCTGATACCAATTGTCATGACCCGTCCTCGGGGCCCGTGCCGTGACTACCCCAAGCCCGCCTTCCATAGGCCAGGGGCTGGTGACTTGCATCAAGGCGTAAATCCCAGTAAAAAGGGAAGGCATTGCCTTTGTAAAGTAAACAATCACACAGAGTACAAGCGGAAGAAGTAAACACTAAGTAAAAACTGAGACAACAGTAAGTGCGGAAAGTAAAAAGGGGCCGGAAATACAAGCCCAACTGTAAAGTACAACTTGAAAGGGAAAACAACAACCGAAAAGTAAAGCTGCTACGCCGAGCTGTCCACTGGAAATCCCACCTGAAGGGTGGGTACAGACAGCTCCTCTGCTCCTCGGGTCCCGCCGTCCGCTCCGAGTATGTCCCGCCTAGTGGTCCACCTCCGGGTACCGCCTCGTCGTCACGTCCACCTCTGGGTACCGTCTCGTCGTATAGTCCACCTCCAGGTACCGTCCAGTCCTCGAACACTCGTCCTCTTTCAGTACTGGCCGTTGTCTGCAACCAACACAACGAGTTGCGGGCATAGCCCGTGCAGGGGTGAGTATAATGATACTCAGTAGGGACCCCGAGACCCTCAAGGTATCACTAAAACCAACAAGGATAACCACATAGAATATCTCAACAGATAACCTCTACTTAGGTATATGCCCATACATATACCCAAGTTATCAAGTAACCCATCTCAATCATGAGGAAACACAAGGATTGTGAAATCAACGGATAACTACTACCCAGGTATATGCCCATACATATACCTAAGTTATCAAGTGACCCATCTCAATCATGAGGTAAACACAAGGTCAAAAGTCTCAGCTCAAACCAGGATTTTCATTATCGAAACCGTAACTGCTGAAGAGCTCCGTCTCTGGAGTGTACAGTGGTCCTGTCACGACTCCGAGGTACTGCTCACTAACCTAAGACTGCTGAAGAACTCCACCCATCGAGTACTTCGGGCCAGCTGCTACAACCAAGTGCTCCCATGTGCCGCTACAACCAAGCGCACCTCTGTCGTGGGTCTGCCCCTACAACCAAGCGCTCCCATGTGCCGCTACAACCAAGCGCACCTCTGTCGTGGGTCTTCCACTACAACTAAGCGCTCCCATGTGCCGCTACAACCAAGCGCACCTCTGTCGTGGGTCTGCTGCTACAACCAAGCGCTCCCATGTGCCGCTACAACCAAGCGCACCTCTGTAACACACCGAGTCGTTCGATCAGCAGTCGTCGGGTCTCAGCCAGCTACACGGTCTCCATACTCCGCACGCTCGTCACTGGGAGGGTCCGCTCCACGAGCTACAGGACGATACTCCAAGTATCTCAAAGTCCCACGAATAAGTATCTCAAAGGACCGCCTCGTCATAGGGGTCTCAACGCAACAGACGGCGCGTCAATCGGACGCCCGGTCTGTGAGTTATTAGCCTTTTCGTCACAGGGGCCCGGTTGGTTTCTTGAGCGAACCAAACCCGTCCGTATCTCAACTGTACCCCGAACTCTCATAGGTTAAACTCATAGGGACCGTTTCTCAACGCGATCACCAACGCTGCTGACGGTTCGTCAAACGGACGTTTTGTTAGAAAGATATCAGCTTTTCCGTTCTAGGGGCCCGGTTGGATTTCGGTGCGATCCAACCCGGCCACTATCCATCTGCATCCAAAACTCGGGCGGAGGATGCCAAAAGTTCCGTATCGTCAACAAGAACTCAACGCAACAAACGGCGCGTCAATCGGACGCCCGGTCTGAGAGTTATTGGCTTTTTTGTTCTAGGGGCCAAGTTGGATTTCGGTGCGATCCAACCCGACCGCACTTTGTCAGCATCCAAACCTCGAGCGAAGTAAGCCAAAAGATCCATCTCACTTATAGGAATTCAACAAAACAGACGGAGCGTCAATCGGACGCCCGGTCTGTTATTTATTGGCCTTTCTGTCTCACACCCACCCTGGAAAACTTCCCAGGAGGTCACCCATCCTGATCACTACTCTAGGCCAAGCACGCTTAACTATGGAGTTTTAACCACGTAGGCTCCCGAAAAAGAAGGTGCACCTTGAATATAGTATACCGAAACGACCGTCTCGATCCAAGGATCGCGTTGCCGCTGACGGTGAGTCGTTTGGAGGCCTGTAGCCCAAGATACGGGCATTTGACCAAACCGCTCGGTAACGGGGGTTTCGGGCCCGGGCCATCCCGGCCCGAGACCCCCCGGATGGCCCGAACCGGGTCGACCCACCCCGGACGGGGTCGACCCAGCCCGGCACAGCCCGGCCCGGCCCGACCTGGCCGGCCGGCTTCTTGTCAACAGGAACGGCAAGGGCCGGTCCTCTTCCGTCTTCCGGCACCGGCGGCCCGGCTTGCCGCCGGTCATCACGATCCGCCGCGACCCGGAACCGGCCACGACCTTCGTCATCCGGCGCGGTGCGACGGCACCGCGCCCCTCTGCCGCTGCCCCGCTCCGGCCGCGGCGTCTTCGGTTTCCTTCGACGCGGCGCGACGGCGTCGCGTTCATGATAATTGTTTCCACGGCGCGGCGCGACGGCGCCGCGCAATAATTTCCGTGTGATTACCGCATGGTGCGACGGCACCACGCTATCTCGTTTCATCCGCAAGAAACATTCAAGAACAAAGGAGGGGGGGTTCGGCCGTGTTTGTGCGGTCCGGTCCCCCTCTCATTAGACGATAACACTTAAACGTTCATCCTCAAGTTTGTCATGCTAGAACCAAGAACGGAAAATAATTAAATAAAGCAACAACAAACCCCTACATGGATATTTGGCGTCGCACGTCGGGCGTCGCGGAGAACGGCGTCGCGGAGAACGACGTCGCGGAGATCGGACGTCGATTCCATGGATGTTGGGGTACGTCCGAGGAGGAAACGACGTCTCCTCACTTGTTGCGGAGATGAAGAAGGAAGGCGCGTTGTCGTTGGAGAGTTCCCTACGCCGGTGTCTTCTCCCTTGCCATGGAGGAAAAAGAGGATGAAGAACCGTGATCACTGAGTCGTTCTAAGTTGAGGGATCGATGTTCTTCATCGGAGAAGAACCGTTCTTCACGGAGAGGAGGACGTTCTTCAACGAAGAAGGAGCTTCCTTCTTCTATCACACAAAGGCTCTTTCTCAAAAATCCTCTCACCACAATTCATCCTCCAAAGAAAACAAGGTTTCCCCTTATTTTATTTTAATCATGCTATGCATTGTAAGTTCAAAATTCAAACACTCAATTGATTAAGAGTTTCAATAACTTAATTTAAGTGCTAGTTGGCATGAGTTATGAGGGAGAGCGGGAGAGAAGGAGTTTCAAAATAAAGAGGGAGTTGAGGAGTTTCAAAATAAAGAGGGAGGTGAGGAGTTTCAAAATAAAGAGGGAGGTGAGGAGTTTCAAAAATAAAGAGGGAGTTAGAGGGTAATGGGAAAAGTGAAGGGGTGGGGTTCGTGTGGGCCCCACCTCACCTTAAATCATTCCATGGGTGGTTAACTACAAGTGGGTCCCACCCCTAACTCCCTTACATAGGTTAAAACCACTTAAGAGAGGATCATGTGTTGTAACATAACACTTAATATACTTAACAAGAAAATAAAAATTGTAGATAAGTTATAAAATAAACTTCCACAATTTTTATCATCTTCCCTCGGATAAACGCAACTCCGGAAATGGCGTTCTTAAGAAATTACTGGGGCTGCGGTTCCATCGGTGCCCTCGGAATTCAATTCCGGGCACCGGTTCAAAAGATAGAAATTCCCGCTCGCTCGTTCACTGAATGTACCCGAGCCAAACTTCGGAAATTAATTCCGGGCACACCGGGCCTCGGAATCAGGCGCCGTCAGAAACTGCGTTCTTTTAAAATTTCAAAGAAAATTAAGAAAAAAAATTTCCTTGAAATTTCTGGATCTTTACAATTTGTGTCTTATATAATTTATTTTTAGTACTAACAGATAGAGTTGTATGCCAATATTTTCTTACTATTTCTCTTATTTGAGACTTATTGATTCTAGTTGAGCCCTTGGCTTGACCCCTGCACTTCCAGACACCCACCATATAAGATTCAATGACTACACACATATTCCAAAATAATGACCTAACTCTTAGAGGAGAGAGAATATTACCGGATCTATTTTTAGTAGTAATGATTACTTATGATGTAATATTAGATATGGACAAGTAATCAACATTTACTTCATAAAATGACTATTTCAGGTGGATGATTTGATGCATTCATGGTGGTGGAAAGAGGTTCACTATCATAGGTTAGAATGAAACCTAGCCATATTAGGATAGACTTTTCTGTAGTACGATACAAATGATTAATCACTAGTTGAATACTATTTACGTCGGAAATGTGGATTTTTTTTCTTTTAGCTTTCTGCAATAGTGGAAACGTTTGAGGGAATATTTCATGAGGACAAGATGAGCTTATCTCCCCACCAAGGGATAAAATTTTATAGTGAATGTCAACTAGGGAATGCCTCAATATATATTCCCACATTTCAGATGGCTTCCGTATAGCTTTTTGAGTAGAAGTTAAAATTTGAGAACATGAAGAGGAAGGTATTTTTTAGACCCAATATGTCACCCTAGGAATCCCCAAGGTTGTTTGAAAAGAAAGAGGATAAGAGATTCTGGTTGTTTGGTGATTATCAGCACTTTCACCGGGTGACCATGAAGAATAATTATCCTCTAATGAGGATTGATGACCACTTAGATTAGTTGATAGGGGTGAGATGGTTCTTGAAGGTTGACCATAGATCAAGATATCCCAATCGTTGAGTAAGGTGTGATTATATTATGAAGATGACATTAATATATTTCTATGGTTTCTATGAGTACTTGGTGATGCGTATCGACATAATAAATTCCATATGGTGTCTATGAGACTCATGAACTATATCTGTTAGCCTTTATTAGACTAGTTTATGGTGGTCTTAATCAATTAAATTCTAGTGTACTCAGCATCAAAGGACGATCATGAGAGATATTTCAGGATGATCCTATACCTACTCTACGACAACCATCTTTATATAAAGATCTCAAAATTTCAATTTTGGATTTAGGAGTTACACTTCTTGGGACAAGTTATCTCTGCAGCGAGTGTCATAGGGGACCCTACGACAGTTGATGTAGTGTTAGATTGGGAGCCACCCAAGAGTGTGATAGAGGTGCATAAGTTCCTGGAGTTGGTAGTTACTATAGGAGATTCGTGCCTAATTTCAATAGGATATCGGCACATTCGACTTCTTTGACCCAAAAGGGGAAACCTTTTGTGTGGATAGAAAGGTTCTAGTAGGATTTACAAGTG
Source organism: Viscum album (assembly GCA_963277665.1). NCBI lineage: Eukaryota > Viridiplantae > Streptophyta > Magnoliopsida > Santalales > Viscaceae > Viscum > Viscum album. Next base: position 1,516,744,650 of record OY728139.1, on the reverse strand, counting down.
CCACCCCATATGTTGTTGAGAACTCCCATTTTGATATTTCTAGAGGAGGGTCTTAGGTAGGTAGTGTTCAGTGATGCCTCTGGGACCATCCATTGTTATGTTTTGATGAATAGGATAGAAGTAACTGCCTATAGATCTCCGTAATTCATACCATGTGATAAGATCTATGTGCACAAGATATAGAGTTTTCCATTACATTCTTATCCCTAAATATTTTATGACACTAGTTTATGGGTGGGAGGTTTATTGTCTATTCTAATCACAAGAGTCTCAATTATATCTTTTTTTCGAAAGATCATAACTTGTGATAGAGATGATGTATAAATTGTATCCTTAATTATAAATTCAAGTCAGTCTATACTATTTGGAAGGGGAATTTATTGGATAATGGCCTCAGTGAGAGATCTTATTCATTGTCGTTGACTGAGGCTTCAAAGCATTTTCCATCATTGAAGCTGTTCTTAGTGGACATGGAAGGTTCAACATACCTCTATTATATTTTTTTACCTCACCAATTTTACAATTTGTTAGGGAGGTGCAACATGGACATACGGACTATGAGTCCTTATGTGTTAATATATCTAATATACAGGATCCAAATGAATTTTCTGAAGGCGGTAAGCACACCATTATTTTTCGAGGAAAGATGATGGTGCCAATGATGCTGTGAGAGGAGGTGATGAGGGAGTTTCATAAATACCCTTTGGAGCTGCATCCAGGAATGGAAAAGATATACTTGGACCTTTGGTATCAGTTCTAGAGTCCAGGGATGGAGAAATATTTTGTATATTTTGTCTCTCAATTCCTCACTTGTCAGTAAGTGATTTCTGAGTATCAGGTTCCTGTCGGTTGGGCCTAACCCCTTGAGGTTATTAAGTGGAAGTGGGATAATATATATATGGACATCGTGAAGGGGTTTCCACAAAAATTTAGAGGACACGATTCCATCTAGGTGACTATAGATTGATTGAAATTTTTTTCCCCTTTCATATCTATCTAAGAGTGGATTCATTAGAGAAATTTGGAATCCTTTACATCAAGGGTATATTATGGCTTCATTGAGTTCCCTCAATGATAGTTTATATCCCTGATGATTGCTTCATGTTATGATTATAAAGAGTATTGTATGAGGTCTTTGGGACTGAGTTGCATTTGAGGATTGAATCTCAACCCAAATATTAGATTGACCGAACCATATTGGTGTTGAAGGACATGTTATAAGCTTGCACTTTCTACTTTGGTCGTAGTTAGGAGGATCACCTACCCTTGGTGTAGGTTATGTACAACCAAAACTACCATTCCACCATAGGTATAGAACCATTAAAGGCCTTGTGTGAGAGACCCTTCAGGTCACCACTATGTTCAATTAATATAGGTGATTCTATGATCATGGGCCTAGAGTTGGTGCGATCTATGGTATAGAAAGTGATGATCATCCAAAAATGTATGAGGATGACACATATCCCTCAAAAGTTCTATGTGGATAGACGATAGAGGCCTTTGGAGTTTGAGGAGGGCGACCATGTTTTCCTGAAGGTCTCAACTCAATGTGGATTATGTATATTTATCAAGTGTATAAAGTTATATTTAATATTCATTGCATAACGCCCCGAACCTAGTTACCTAGAGTCGGTGCATTATTACATAACATTGGCATTATAACAAGGAAATCATGTCTCGAAAGATCAACCAGTTTAGTATTATTGGGAACCAGATTCATACATATGTTCAACTTTATAGATTGAAGAGAAATACAACGCAAATATATTTCATTAGGAACATCCAAGCCTCCTAGATTATGCCTGTAGTTCACTCATAACTAACTTCTTCATATCTTGGGTAAATGAAACAAAGTAAAGGAGTGAGCTCAAACGCTCAGTAAGGGTAAGTAATACAACAGAAAATGACATAAATATTAATCATGGTGAATAATTGAAACCACATGCCTTTACCAATAATAAACATGAATAATTTTATGTAAAGAATATGAGATGAGTAAATAATGCCATAATAAAACATAATCATGGTTATTCTACTAGTCTAATGATCACATGAACCAACAATATTATTTTTATAATGAGAGAATGTATAATGCCAGACATTCTGAATCATTTTTTTAAGGCCTCAGCCAAGACGTCTAAAAATGATTAAGGCCTCGGCCAAAACCATAAAAAAATTGGGAAAGGGTCTCGGCCAATTCCACGTCTAGTTGTCTCATGAGACCTACTGATGCATCGAGGAGCTATAGCGGGCTCCACCCATCACATACTAAGTCAAATACATTCCTTATATGAAAAGGTTTAAACATATCAGAAACATTCGTATTAAAACTAGCATACGAAATGTCAATTCTTTAACCATAAATCATGAATGGTGTAAAAACACCACATCCACAGTAAAAAAATCACAAAACTTTCAATATAATATGGAAGTTTTGTATCATAATAAATCGACTCTAAAAAAACTTAAAATCATTCAAAGGATGTTAACATAGATGAATTAAGAACCCTTTTTAGAGAAATATCTCTTTCTATTTTGAAATCATTTAAGAGTCACTTAATTATAAAATAAAACATTTACTTTGAAAATACAATTATAAGCTTGTATGGGAAGCTTCAACAAGTTTATAACGGTAGAAAATAGCCGCACCCGCCACATAAGTTAAAAAAACATTCTTACCTTAATTTAGTCGAAAAGGTTAAAAAAGACCTTGTTTGGAAAACGACAGAAAGATTCCTTTAATAAAAATCTTATAAAAATTCAACAAGGGTATAAATTACTTTAACCCATAGTCTATAAAATAGTAAGAATTTTTTGAAATACATTTTTAAGAAACATGTATGTGGATGATAAAGAGGACCCATTAGATAATTACGTATAAACAACCTCGGATAATAAAGATATTGTGAAATAAACCCTTACCTTGTACTATTCCTTGGTTGAGGGTAGGTTATAATTCTGTATAATGGTGAAATAATTGTTATTAAATTATTCAAGAATAATATACATTAATATGATATCATATATTATCTTTTAACATTGCTTTGTTAATAATATCTTAGTATTATCGTCGTTTCAGATGTTAACTTACTCATTTTCTTTTATATGTTTTGTTACATAAGTCATGTTTGTTATAGATATGTTGTATCTTATTCATATCCAGAATTATATCAAGTCATTAAAAAAAATTTTAATCATCAAATGAGAATTATACTTGAATGGATACGATGGAGAATGAATCTCATCGCGTTCTTGGAGACGGTAGTACGTACGTACGCACAAGCGACAATATCACTCTTTTGATATTAAAATAATATATAATTGTATAGTATATCATATATACTGAATCATTATCATGTTATATTTATTATTTAAATGAATTAAATATCATTATTATACCCATCCAAATAATAATGTTTTGAATAACAATTACACCACGACGTGGAGACGACAAGCCATACGTACACACATATGGTGACATGTCATTCAAAGGATGGATATAATACTGAATATGGTTGTACCATATTTATAATAAAATCATAGTATATATAAGATAATAGAGTTATTATTTTATAATGGTAATAACAAAGAAAGAAGAAGTTGAAGAAGAAAGAATCTTGAAAGAGGGTGGTGAAAACATTACCTCTTCTTCAGGTTCTTCCTTTTAATTTGATAAAATGAACTCTTTAGGTTGGCTTTATGACTAAAGTATGTCCTCTAGGATTAAGGGATGATAGTTGAGAGGGTATTTGGGCAGAGTTTGGCCAAACCAAAAGGCTTTGAAGGTATGAATAATTGCTTAGAAGTGGTTCCCTTTTATAAGGGGGAGGAGGGTCTCTTTAGGAAAAACATAAAGTATTAATTCATAATAAATTAATATTAGGTTTCTAATGGATCCAAAGTGGATTATTAAAAGTATAAGGTTGGTATGGGTCAAAATATGTTCAACTAATAGATTTTAGACAGGTATGGGTCACTAAATTAACCTTATCATTTATATTTAATTCTTAGTTAAATAGTTTGACATTTACCATGTCTCTTTGTATTTTTATATTTTATAGTTAATAAACTTACCATATACATCCAAAAGAACCCAAAGTGGTTCATTAATGATAAAAATATCATTATATAAGCCTCTTGGCCGAACCTTAGATTTTTAGGAATTGAATATCAGTTAATAATATAATATTTCTTTCAAAAACTCTTTTATGTCTATTTTGACACTATTTGGTAATTGATTTTTTTGAACCTTATAACAGAATTATTACTTCAAATAAATATAAGTAAATAAATTAGAACATGTCATATTAACCTATAAAATTAGTGTAATTTATAAAAAGTCTCAAATTACATTTATTTGGGTATTTATATTATCAATTATTTTAATATTTCATTAATTAGGTAATTACTGCATCACCATTGTGTCATAAATAAATTAAATTATTTAATGTCTAAAAATTATAAATAAACTTCCATTATGTATGAAATCTTTTTATCTTTCTAATTAATATTTATAATCGAATTTATCCTATGTATAACCCAATATTAAAAATGTTTTAGTTAATAAATGTTGATTTTAACTCTTTTAACACTTCTTTAAATTAAATAATAATAAATGTCCTAATCTAATCCATGTGGACCTAAATGATAATATTTTATTCCTAAGGTTGTTTTTGGTGGAGGTATTCTTGCCCAATAGAAATAGGGCATGTGTTTGGATAATATTAATTCCATTTTTATCCTTAATTACCCTTTTTTTAACCATGGTAAATAAAAGTAAAACATTACTATTCACTGGTAATTATTTTTATATTATTGAACCACATTTTACTCCTGGATATTAATCGTGACTCTTGGATTTTCGAAATTTCACTCACAGAAGCGGTAAAAGTATGTTTTATATGAACTTCTAAATTCTCCTAAGAGAGGTGGGTAAAAGACGGTGAAAAGTTTAATAAAATATTTATATATCTAAAAATTATTCTAAACTAACTCCAATGAATTACATTGATCATATATATGTATTATGCATATATTTTGACCTTAATAAAATTTAAATAAAATAAATAATTATTTAAATAAAAATTCAGTTTTAAACTATAACACAGTGTTTTTTCACTATTCATCAAAAATTGAATGTTTTCAAAAAAATACCAAAAATTCACCCTAAGATAATTTTGATATTTTGAATCCAAAAATGAAGTCCATTTTGAAAGATAAAATTTATAAAATTCAAAAAGTGGGTATTACTATTCATAACAGCAAGTTTGATTGGTTGTGGTGTGTTTTAGAACTCGAAGTTGCGTACAACACACGCTGCTGTATTATTCAAAGAGAAGCGTACCGTGGAAGCTTGGGGTGTTAAATTCTCCCCTCATTCAAATAATTTTGTCCACAAAATTTCTATAATATTATTGCATAAAAAGACTTGGGTGGTTCTTCATCATAAGTTCCTCAGGTTCCCACGTTGCCTCTTCTATCTTATGGTTTTTCCATAGACCTTTTACCAGACGAGTCGTCTGGTTTCTCATCACTTGTTCTCTTGTATCAAGAATCCTGATAGGCTCCTCTCAATAAGACAGATCGGGTTCCAGTTCTAATTCCTCATAAGTGTGTACATGCGTTGGGTCAGGCATGTATTTTCTCAACAGTGATACGTGGAACACATCGTGAACTTTTGGGGGACTTGGTGGTATTGGCAAATGGTAAGCTACAACCCCAATTTGTTCTAGAATTTTGAAAGGTCCTATGTACCTGGGACTCAATTTACCTTTCTAACTGAAAATTATAACTCCCTTCCAGGGAGATACCTTCGAGAAAGCATGATCTCCTACCAGAAATTACAAATCCTTCCTTCGGTTATCGGTATAACTCTTCTGCCTACTTTGAGCTACTTTGATGTGGGTTTGGATTACCTTCATATTTTCCATAGTTTCCTCCACCAGTTCTGGGCCTACATGTTTTCATTCACTAACGTCATCCCAACAGGTTGGTGTGCGACATCTCTTTCCGTATAATGCTTCATATGGTGCCATCTGAATACTCGAATTGAAGCTATTGTTATAGGAAAATTATACCAAAGGTAAATATTGATCTCACATTCCCTAAAATTCAAATGAGAATGATCTAAACATGTCTTCTAGGGTTTGAATAGTCCGTTCTTATTTTCCATCAGTTTGGGGGTGGTAAGCAGTGCTCAAACGAAGTTCAGTATCCAGGGATTTCTGAATACTTTTCCAGAATCTCGAAGTAAAACAGGGATCACGATCAGAAATAATTGATAGGGGTACTCCATTAAGTCGCACAAATTCATTAATATATAGTCTTGCTAGGTGTTCGAGTGGTAAATATTCCCTTATAGAAAGAAAATGTGCTTACATGGTAAGACGATCAACAATGAACCATAATGCATCGTTCTTTCTAGGAGTCTTTGGTAGTCCCATGATAAAGTCCATCATAATATTATCCCATTTCCACTCCGGTATGGGAATAGGTTGCATGAATCCTCTAGGCTATTGCCTTCCAGCTTTCACTTGTTGACAAACCATACATCTTGACACAAAATCAGTAATCTCCCTCTTCACGTTGTCCCACGAAAAATGTTCCTTCAAATCTCTATACATTTTTTTCTCCCAGGGTGTATAGAGAAATTGGATATATGAGCATCATCCAACAACTCTCTTTTTAGATCAGGTATATTGGGAATACAAAGTCTCTTCCCAAATCTCAAAATTCCATCTTCATACAGAAATTCACTCAATCTCCCATCATTCACAGCTTTAATCTTATTTTGAAAATCTTCATCACCGGTCTGCGAACTCTTTATCCTTTATTGTAAAGATGGTTTTGAAACCATTTGAAAAAGTATTGAGGATTCACCTTCCATGGTGATTCCCATATCCATCTTTACTAGATCCATGCATATAGGATCCTTTTCAACTCTCATCTTGTTCAAAAATCCATGATCCTTTCTACTCAAAGAATCTACCACCTTATTTTCCTTCCCTAGGTGGTAGTGTATTGTACAATCATAATCCTTGTGTAGTTCAAGCAATATACTTTGCATCATGTTGAGTTCTTTCTGTGAGAAAATATAATTCAAAATCTTGTGATCAGTATAAATATCATATTTTTCACCACAGAGACAGTTTCTCCAAATCATCAAAGCAAATATTATAATAGGTAACTAAAGATCATGAGTAGGATAGTTTTTCTCATGAATTTTTAGTTGTCATGATGCATAGGAAATAACTCTATCATTCTGCATAAGGACACAACCATGTCCTTTCATTGATGGATCACTATAAATAACAAACCCGTCATTTACTGATGGTAGAGTCAAAATAGGAGCATTGAATAATCTTCTCTTCAGTTCTTCAAAACATTATTAACACTCTTTTGTTCAACCAAATCTAACCCCTTTACGTGTGAGCTTCATTAATGGGTTAGCCAATCGGGAAAAGTTCTGGAAAAAACGTCGATAATAACCTGCTAAACCAATAAAACTGCATACCTCAGTTATACTCATCGGTGTAGGCCATTCTTGGATTGCTCTTGTCTTAGAAGGATCAACAGAGACTCTATCCTTAGAGACAATATGGCCAAGAAAATAAATCTCCTGAAGCCAGAATTCACACTTGCTAAACATCCCATATAATTCATGTCTTTTTAGAGTCTTCAGGATAATGTGAAAGTGATTTTCATGATCATCGTAGCCTTTTCAGTATACCAAGATATACTCAATAAATACTACCACAAAATCATCGAGATATTCCTTGAAATCTCTATTCATTAGATCCATAAATACAAAGGTTGTATTAGTCAATCAAAAAGAAATTACTGTAAAATCAAAATTCCTGTACCTGGTTCCAAATGTTGTCTTCGGAATGTCTTCCTTCTTCACACATAACTGATGGAATCCAGATCGAAGGTAAATCTTTGAAAATTACTAAGCTCCATGCATTTGATCAGATAAATCATCAATGCGAGGTAGGGGATACTTGTTCTTTATTGTTATAGCATTGATTTCCCTGTAGTCGATACATAACCTCATAGATCCATCTTTCTTCTTAACAAAAAGGAAAGGGGCTCCCCATAGAGAAACACTATGGTGAATAAATAACTTATTACTCAATTCCTCTAGTTGTTTCTTCAGTTCAACTAATTCCACAGTGGCCATTCTATAAGGGTTCTTAGATATAGGCCTTGAACCGGGAATTAAATGAATGGAAAACTCAATTTATTATTCTGGAGGATGTCCAGGTAAATCTTCCGAAAACACATCAACATATTATATCACAATAGGTACATCCTCTATTTGAACATTCCTTTCCTCACCCACAATTATATCATTCTCTTCTTCCCCGATAATTTAATTTAGTTGAGCTACTGGGGGTGGATATAGATAAGAATTAGGTGGTGACGATTCATCTCTAAAGATAAGGTGTTCCTTATCATCATCATCATAAATAGTAACCTCCATCTTCTTACAATAAATGTTTGTGTCATGGTCTGAAATCCAATCCATACCAAGGATTATATCAAATTCAATCATAGGTATGACGATTAGATCCGCATATAAAGAAAATTTATGTGCCCTAATGGGAAGGGATACACAAAAATAGTGTAGAAATGATACATCCCTTAGGAGTTTTAACTGACAACTCCCTTGTTAAATAAAATGGGAAATATCTAATTTTCTTAGCAAACTGGGAAGATATGAAACAATGCGATGATTTAGAATCAAATAAATCATTTTCTAAAATTGAGGAAACCATTAAATTACCTGTCACCACGTCTTTCGGGGCTTCAGCCTTAGCATTAGTGATTTCATAAGATTGGCATTTATCCCATGGCCTTTTCGAAGGTAAGTTTCCCTGATGCTTAGAACATTCATTTTCATAATGTCCCATCTCCCTGCAATTTTAGCATTGAACATTGGCAGCCTCTTTATTTCCTTTACAATCACCAGCTAGATGGCCTTTCTGTCCACATTTTTAGCATACTTCTTTTCCTTTTAGACATGCACTAGGGTGATTCCTTCCACAATTATCATAGGGTGGAAATTCAATTCTACCCTTCTTCCCTGTTTCTTTATTTCCTTTCCCAGAGTGTTCACCAGCTCTCTTCTTCTCTTGCTTTGATTTAAAGTCATAAGACTTAGAGAATTCCTTTTCTGTCTTGATAGCACACATGACAATATCTTCATATGACGAGAAGGATTGTGGTACTAATTCTAGACGGAGAAATGGTTTTATCCCATAAAATAAATGATCAATATTACTTCTTGGGTTACGTATATAATCTGCAACATGCCTCCCTATCCTTGTAAAGTTAGCCTCATACTTTACAACATTCTCGTCCTCCTTTTTCCTCAGACTCAGAAATTGTCTTTCCATATTCACTCGATGGTCATGAAGAAAGTATTTTTCTATGAAAATTTCTTTAAATTCCCTCCATTCCATATTTTATACTTCCTCGTCATCCTTTGTTTTTTTAATCAAGGACCACCGTTGATCAGTATCTCCAGTGAGGTGGTAAACTGCCATGACAACTTTTTCCCTTTTGCTACTCCCAAAAGCTTGGAATATTTTCTCTAAAGAGTTTATCCATTGCTCATCCACTTATGGATTTGTACTCCCATTTAATGTTGGTTTTTGTTTACTCATGAAGCGATCTAATATTGATCCTCCACACTATGGGTCTGGGTGCTCCATACGGGTAAGGTTATTATTCATAACCTGAGTGAGTTGTCCCAGTATAGTGATTATCTATTCAGCACCAGTTGCATCACTAGCTCCACTATAAATATCTTGAACAGGAGGGAAATACCTAAATGGAGTGCGTACATTGATACGGTTTCCATTCCTTCCACTAGGCTCCATTTATAAACAAGGGCATAAACTAGATTACTTTATGAATCGAAATATATAATTCCAAATTTCTAAAACACTTAACATAAATTCAACAGTTTATGGATATAACCCATAATCATAAAAAAATATTTTCTTTGAGGAATTATATACTCATAAACCCTTCATAATGGTCTTTAAATAAAATGAGAATTATCCTAAGCATATCCCCCTGGATTGTCGTAACCAAGAGTGAAGCAAGGCCCGTTGTCATGCACCCGTTCCCATTCGAGTCTAGCTAAAAGTGATGTTTTCAAGTTTTACCCCTAGGTACATTTGTGCCAGAGCCACCTCTACCTACTCATATCTAGACCGGGATGTATTGCTCAGAAAACTCGCAAAATCTCAAAAATACCAAAATTATAGGAAGTTCTTCTATACTGATCCTCAAAGTACATGTTAGGGTTATGTGTTCTAATCAGAGTTTATCTAAATCTAGTTTCCAAGGTTTGTACTAAGATTTCTATGTTACCAACTGTAATGCACCGACCTTAGTTACCCAGAGTCGGGGCATTATTACATAACATTGGAATGATAATAAAGAAATCATGTCTCAAAAGACCGATTATTTTAATATTATTGGAAACAATTTTCATACATATGTTCAACTTTACATCTTGAAGATAAATACAACACAAATATATTTCATTAAGAACATCCAAGACTCGTAGATTATGCCTGCAGGTCACTCATAACTAACTTCTTCATATCCTGGTAAAATGAAACATAAGAAAGGGGTGAGGTCAAATGCTCAGTAATGGTATGTAATACAGCAGAAAATGACATAAATATTAATCATTGTGAATAATTGAAACCAACATGCCTTTACCAATAATAAACATGAAAACTTTTATGGAAAGAATATGATCTGAGTAAATAATGCCATAATAAAACATAATCATGGGTATTCTACTAGTCGAATGACCACATGAACTATCAATATTATTTCCATAACGAGGGAATGTATAATGCCAGACATTCTGAAACATTTTTTCAAGGCCTCGGCTAAGACGTCTAAAAATGAGTAAGGCCTCGGCCAAAACAATAAATCAAATTTGGAAAGGGCCTTAGCCAATTCCATGTCTAGTTGTCTCATGATACCTACCGATGCATCGAGGATATATAGCAGGCTCCACCCATCACTTACTAAGTCCAATAAATTCCTCATATGAAATGTTTTAAACATATCATAAATATTTGTATTAAAACAAGCATACGAAATGTCAATACTTTAACCATAAATCATGAATGGTGTAAAAATAGAACATCCACAGTCAAACATATCACAAGACCTTCAATATAATATGGAAGTTTTGTATCATAATAAATCAACTCCAAATAAACTTAAATTCCATCAAAGGTTGTTGACATAGATGAATTCAAAACCCTTTTTAGAGAAATATATCTTTCTATTTTGAAATCATTTAAGAGTCACATAATTATAAAATAAAACATTTACATTGAAAATATTCTTATAAGCATGTAAGGGAAGCTTCAACGAGTTTATAACGGTATAAAATAGCCACACCCGCCGTATAAGTTAAAAAGACATTCTTACCTTAATTTTGTCGAAAAGGTTAAAAAGGACCTTGTTTGGAAAACGACGGAAAGATTCCTTTATAAACATATTATAAAAAGACAACAAGGGTATAAATGAATTTAACCCATAGTATAAAAAATAGTAAGAATGTTTTGAAATACATTTTTAAGAATCATGGATGTGGATGATAAAGTGGTCCCAGTGGATAATCACGTATAAATAACCTTAGATAATGAAGAGATTGTGAAATAAACCCTTACCTTGTACTTTTACTTGGTTGAGGGTAGTTTAACCTCTTGTATAATGGTGAAATAATTGTTATTAAATTATACAAGAATCATATACATTAATATGATATCATATATGATCTTTTAATATTGCTTTGTTAATAATATCTTAGTATTATCGTCGTTTCAGGTGTTAACTTACTCATTTTCTTTTATATGTTTTTTTACATAATTCATGTTTGTTATGGATATTTTGTATCTTATTCATATCTAGAATGATATCAAGTCCTTAAACAATATTTCTAATCATAAAATGAGAATTTGACTTGAATGGATACAATGGGAAATGAATCTCATCGCGTTCTTGGAGACCGTAGTAAGTACGTACGAACGAGTGACAATATCACTATTTTGATATTAAAATAATATATAATTGTATAGTATATCATATATACATAATCATTATCATGTTATATTATTATTTACATGAATTAAACATCATTATTATACCCATCCAAATAATATTGTTTTGAATAACAATTATACCACGACGTGGAGACGGTAAGCCGTACGCACACACGTATGATGACATGTCATTCAAAGGATGGATAGAATACTGAATATGGTTGTACCATATTTATAATAAAATAACAGAATATATAAAATACTGAATTTATTATTTTAGAATGGTAATAAAAAAGAAAGAAGATTTTGAAGAAGAAAGGATCTTGAAAGAGGGTGGTGAAAACATTACCACTTCTTCAGGTTCTTCCTTTTGATTTGATCAAAAGGTCTCCTTAAGATGCCTTTATGAATAAAGGAAGTCCTCTAGGATGAATTGAGGATAGTTGAGAGGGTATTTTGGCAGAGGTTTTCTGAACCAAAAGGTTTTTAAGCTATGTAGAAATGGTTAGAAGTGGTGCCCTTTTATAAGGGGAAGGAGGGGATCTTTAGGAAAAACTTAAAGTATTAATTTATAATAAATTCATATTCGGTTTCTAATGGCTCCAAAGTGGATTATTAAAAGTATAAGGTAGGGATGGGTCGAAATCCTTTCAACCAGTAGATTTCATACAGGTTTTGGGTCACTATATTAACATTATCATTTATATTTAAGACTTAGTTAAATAGTTTGATATTAACCATGTCTCTTTGTATTTTTATATTATATAGTTAATAAACATACCATATACATCCAAGAGAATCCCAAGTGGTTCATTAATGATACAAATATCATTATATAAGTCTCTTTTCCAAACCGTAGATTTTTAGGAATTGAATATCAATTAATAATATAATATTTGTTTTAAAAACTATTTTATGTCAATTTTGACAGTATTTTGTATTTGATTTTTGTGAAAATTATAACAGCATGATTACTTAGAAAAAACATAATTAAATAAATACAAACATGTCATATTAACCTTTAAAATTATTGTAATTCATAAAAAGTCTCAAATTACTTTTATTTGGGTATTTATATTATCTATTATTTTTAAAATTTCATTAATTAGGTTATTACTGCATCACCATTGTGTCATTAATAAATTAATTTATTTAATTTATAAAAATTATAAATAAAATTACATTATGTAGGAAATATTTTTATCTGTCTAATGAATATTTATAATCGAATTTATCTTATATATAACCCTATATTAAAAATGTTTTAGTTAATCATATTTGATTTTAACTCTTTTAATTCTTCTTTGAATTAAATAATAATAAATGTCCTAATCTAATCCAAGTGGTCCTAAATGATAATATTTTATTCCTAAGGTTGTTTTTGTTTGAGATAAACTTTTCCAATAGAATTAGGACATGTGTTAGGGTAATATTAATATCATTTTTACCCTTAATTACCCTATTTACATTTAACAGTGGTAAATAAAAGTAAAAAGTTACTATTCAAAAAAATTATTTTTATCTTATTGAACCACATTTTACTTCTTTATATTAACCGTGTCTCTCAGATTTTCTAAATTCCACTCACAGAAGTGGTAAAATTATGTTTTATATGAATTTTCAAATTCTCCTAGGAGGTGGGTAAAAGACGGTGAAAAGTTCAATAAACTTTTTATATATCTAAAATTATTATAAATTAACTCCAATGAATTACATTGAACTTATAAATGTATTATCTGTGTATTTTGACCTTAATTAAATTTAAATAAAATAAATAATTATTTAAATAAAAATTCAGTTTTAAACTATAACTCAGTTTTTTTCACCATTCATAAAAAATTGAATGTTTTCAGAAAAATACCCAAAATTCACCCTAAGATAATTTCAATATTTTGAATCCAAAAAATGAAGTCCATTTTGAAAGATAAAATTTATAATCTTTCAAAAAGTGGGTATTACTATTCATAACGGCTAGTTTGATTGGTTATGGTGTGTGTTAGAACTCGAAGTTGCGTAAAACACACACTACAGTATTATTCAAAGAGAAACATACCGTGGAAGCTTGGGGTGTTACACATTGTCCCTTTATAGATAATGCTTAGGGTTGGAGAGGTGTAGTACTACTTAAACCTACCACAATAATTAGACTGAGTGCATGACGTCTTTTACGCATCGCAACCAAGGAGGCATGTCCACCACTCCTCACATGTTACTAAATTGGGAGAGCTAGAAATATATGATGGTGATACAATTTTAGAGTACATATTACAGATCGAGGATGAGTAGGAGAAGATACACCATGGATGAGAGATTACCTTGGTGCATGTCCAACGGTAGGATATGAATCTTTAGGAGAGAACCTAGGAGCGGGAGACCTAGGTGTGAGTTTAGTACCAACATCATTCTGAGTAGTATTTTTCACTTTTATTGATGAAAATATCTCATGTTGGGAGATTTTAAAATCTCTATTTTTTCCTTGTAATGTGTTTGAATATATCAAATAATTGTTTCAGAGTTAGGCGTTGTGACAAGATGATATTTTGAGGACTGGTGATTATGGTGTTTATATAATAAATTATTAAATATATTAATATCAAATTTATATAAGTTTCAAAAAATACTGGAATAAAACCCAAACAAGGACTAGGATAAAGAATATTATATTTACATTAACTCCAAAACATGGGTTTTACTATAGGTGTGACATAATCTTATTTGGTGTTCATAATTTAAATAAAGTGTTGTCGTGTGCACAAATAATATCAGAAATATTTATTTATTTGGTTATTTTTAAACAAAACAACCTAATATCTTCTATACATATGTAGTTATATCCAATTTTTAGCATTAGAATACAAACCATGGGATTGAGCGAACCATTGGAGGAGGTCTTAGAGAATGATGGTGATGAATCGAGAATCATTTCATCCAACATAGTTTGAGGATATTTCCAATGATGGTGATGTAGTTTCATTACTCACCAGTGATTTATTAAACATTAGTTAGGTAATTTTTTTTTATTTATCTATTTCATTATCCCATGATGAAAACGAATCAAACCAACTAATAGGTTTATTCTTGTGTTGATAATGTTGTGGGTGTGAGTTTATTTCTATCGGATTTTGGGAAATTATTATTTGTTGTTTATATTTCTCTTCATTCATCATTCTAACAAAAATGAATTGATGATAACTTAAAAAAAGAATGACGTTCATCGTTCATTTTTTAGGTGTCATTATCTTACTCGTTTCTATACATGTTTCATCATCAGTATTTTGTGGGATGGTGTTTCAATGAAAACCCATTATTGTATCATTTCCTGATTGTTATTCATCACAAAAAATCACTACCATGGTTAATGTTTTCAATCGAGGGTGTGCTCTAGGTGTGATGAACATGATGGATGATCAAATGCAGATAAAGATCATATCGGATTAGAGGTGACACTTTTTCTGGTTTAGTGTGTGACATGGAATGTGGTGTGGCATAGGCGACTCTTGATTAGGTTGGTTACCAGAATATTGAAAGTGGTGATTGTAGGACTCAACCATGCCAGATACATGGTCATATAAATGATTCATGGATAGATCAAAGAACAAATTCATATGAGAATATGCATAGAACAATATGAAATGTATGATAAATTCCCAACTACAAGACATGTAGTCCAAAGAAGAAACACTATGTAGTTCATATTCTATGATGCTAGGGTTTATGTGTAGAGATAGGTACCTCATTACATGTGAAACATGTCAAATGCTGTGTGAATCAGTGCTAGTGCCTCAGTGTGTACTCCAAAGGGTACACAGTCACAAACACAGATACAAACATGGGCACGGGTAGAGTACAAAGGAACACCCGGTACTCAGACATTTCCAAGTACATGGGCATGCCCATAGTACATGTACACAACCATGTGTACATAATAATGGGTAGAGGAACATGGGAATAGACATGAGAAGGATTGGAATTAGATTTACATATCGTGAATCTTCTATAAATGTTGTGTACTTACTCTGAGTCAGTTTTTAGCCCTTCATTTTCTCAATATAGACCAGGTTTAGATATGTGTGGTTTCTTGGTCTGTCCTTATTATGTTACAGTGTGTAATTACCTCTTTATAATAATATTTTGATCCCCTCTATGGGGTTTTTTCAGATAGAGTTTCATGTATCCCTTTGTGAGACCATGGTGGATCCTCTATCATTAATTTATCATTCTTGGTGGGGTTCATGGAATCGATGTGACCACTATTCATAGGGAGTCAATACTATATCTATAAGGATAACCCATTAGGGTTTTTGGTTTTCTACATTGCTCCAAAATGTGATCCACTATTTGGAAGTTGAGATCATTATAGTTCCATTGAGAACTTATGTTGTGAGACCTGATGAGGAAGACCTCTTGGATGAGTGCCATCAGTGGTTGGATATGGATGATAACCCTTGAGACTTGGAGTTTATTATGAGTATATCCAGGGTTTTTATTATCCTTATGTCTCATATATTGAGCGATATACCTGTGTATTGATTAGCTAACTACTCATGATTCATTATCATCAGGGATTTTCGGTTGTCATATTGGGTATTATTATACTCGCGACCGTATGGAATTTTCATATACAAGTTGTGTGTTATGTATAAGAATTCCATTTGACAGAGTCTTGGGAGTACCAAGAGTAGGTGGAAACTAGTTTGGGAAAGATAGAATGAGGTTCATACAGGTGTTTCATTCGATAGTAGTCCCATCCTTCTTAACAGGTCGGACTGTTTTGAGATTCTTGATGGGATTTTATTTGGTCCTTATGGTTTATAGTACTTATATCATATTCTGATTGTGGTATTTGGATGTATGCATGCATTGATATTTGTTTTAATTTACATTCGTCATTATATGATCTGGGATATGTGTCCATGTGTACATGACCTTAGGCTAATGCCTCCCATATATAGGATATGCCTACTCGACACTAGTTATCCGCCCCTAGCCTATTGGAGGCAGGATTGGGGTTGTTACACTCAACTTATCACCGACCTGAAGGTCCCTAATAAGTCGCAATATGACCTAATGATATTATAAATAGTTGGTTTTACCTCAGGACTTACTTTTATTGTTTTGTTTTACTATGAGGTTTGGTTTGGTATTTATAGAAATAATGATAAAGTATTGTGAGTTTGGATTTTAGGATAGGGACACTGGTATTGGTGTGATAATTGATGTATCTATTCAAAAGGATGCTAAAACCATTTTTATTGACTTGGTACATGTAGGAACTTATTACATGGAATACTTTGGTACATTCATCATAAAGTAATGGATTGTGGTTTCCATATCCTTCTTGAGTTAGCTCCCTAGATATACTCTATGATTGTGGTTTATATTCATTTTTTAGGATATATATACAAAGGTAGCCATATAAGATTCCACTTTGTGATCACAAGGATTATCATTCAAGTGAAAATTATTTAATAAAAGATCATTTACTAGAGATGGTACAATTGGGTGGTTTTCCAATTCTACCACCACCCGATGAGCTATAGTTTATAATTATAATATAGGCTAGGGGTAAGCACATACTGAGTGAAATCCATGATTTTTAAAGAAAGATAAATCCTATATTTCATGTAAAATGAGACCCACTAGTTTCTAAATAATATACATAAGTGTTCAAATGATTTTTCCACCATTTGAAGACAATTACATATCAGACAGTGGTCATAAAATGGACACTTTTTTAAGGATTTGATGGGTGAGGGTGGAGTCTGGTGAATTAGTCAGAGGATGATACATCTCTCTCCTGGTCAAATTTTTATCATATATCTAATGATATGTTTTGTCCAGGGATACTATGATTTGGTCAGATTGAGGAGCTTTTTTAGTTGCATTAGGGTATCATGACCATGGAAGAATGTTTTGCAAGCATTAATGGCCTATTACGATACTCTCTAGATATCGTTCAAGATATGTTCTTTAGAGATATATCTTTTGAGAAAGGACTACACTGATATATAAGGCTTGGAGTGATATCACTTTAAATTCACAGCTATTATGGAGTTCTTAAGTTGCATGCAGTAGTAGATAACTTCTTAGAAGAGACGAAGCTAGCACTCAGTGATGGTAAAGGGAAACCAAAATCTGAGACCTCTGAAGTTGTTAGCTAACAACTACCATAGTGATCCATGAAAAAGATATTCTATAGGAGATGATCATAGGATAGAGGTTCTGTATTTTAGGGATCTTAGGATGGCTTCAGTATACCTAGATAGAGTAAGTGTTTCTCTTGTGATGACCAATGAAATCTCACTTAGGATTTTCTAACTTGTCTTACATCTAACAGGAATATGATCGATGAACCTATAACACCCCATGCTTTTACGGTACACTTCTCCTTGAATAATGCGATAGCGTGTGTTGTATGCAACATCGAGTTCTAACACACACTACAACCAATCAAACTAGCCGTTATGAATAATAATACCTAATTTTTGAAATTTTATAAATTTTATCTGCCTAAATGGACTTCATTTTTCGATTCGGAATATTGAATTTAGCCTAGGGTGAAATTTTTTAACTTTTCGGATAACATTTATATTTTTATGAATAGTGAAAATTACTAAATTTTAATTAAAAACAACTTTTTTAATCGAAATAATTTATATTGATAAATTATGAATTTGAGTGGTTTTACAGTATATTTAGAATATATTTTTACCATTTAATACAATGTTGGTAATTTTTCATAATTTCACAATTAAACCGGACATAAAAAAGTGTCAATCTTTTGTAGTTATTATCTCCTAAAACACGCTTTTGGTTTTAACAACAGGAATTAATTTTAAATTAATTCCTTCCACTTCTGTGTTTTGAATTTGGAAAAATGGATTCTATATTTGGAATCAGGATGTCCAAATTGTGCAGATAGGTAACTTTTATTTTTAGACATTTTGAATAATTATTTCGGTAAATATTTTATTTACCGTGGTTAAAGGGTAAATCCGGTAAATAAGGGTTAAACAAATAATATTATAATAATAAATAACTACCCTAAAATGTGTCCTAACATTATTTGTTGATTCATGTCTGACCATGTGCATCTTTGGGTTTATTTTTGGACCCCATGGAGCCACTTGTCAGTGATAGGGACACTTTATTTTAATTAAGCTAAAATAAATAAAAAAATGACATAAGCATATATCTTTTAGAAAAACAATTTTTACATTGGGTTATATAAGTTTGATTTTAGACTATAAATATTCATTAGAAATCTAAAACTATGTAATAAATAATGGTATTTTATTTATAATTTTTAGACATTAAATAAGGTAGTTTAGTTATGACACAATGGTGATGCAGTAATTACCATAACAGTAAAAAATTAGAATAATTGATATTATAAATACCCAAATAAATTTAATTTGAGACTTTTTATAAATACCAATAATTTTATAGGTTAATATAGAATATTAGGATTGATTTAATTAACTTATTTGGAAGTAATAATTCTGTTATGAGTTTAAAAAAACATTTATTGAATAGTGTCAAAATGGACATAAAAGAGTTTTTAAAACAAATATTATATTATTAATTGATATTAAATTCCTAAAAATATATGGTTCGGCCAAGAAACTTATATCATGATAGGTGTATCATTAATGGACCACTTGGGGGTCTCTTGCATGTATATAGTATGTTTATTAACCATATAATATAAAAATACAAAGAGACATTGTAAAAGTGAAACTAATTAACTAAGAGTTAATACTTAAAGATAAGGTTAATATAGTAAACCAAACCTGTCTAAATCCTATTGGTTGAGTGTTTTTAGACATATCCCCACCTTAACCTTCAAATAATCCACTTTGGAGCCATTATAAACTGAATATGAATTTATTATAAAATAAGGTTTCTAGCTTTTCCAAAGGTTCTCCTCACCCCTCTTATAAAAGGGCACTCCCCCTTCTCATTAATTCAGACCTTCAAAGCCTTTTGGTTTCTGCAAAAACCAGCCCAAATACTCTCTAAACTTCCCTAACTTGATCCTAGAGGCCTCCATTAGTCAGAAATCCATCCTAAGGAGCCCTTTTGATCAAATAAAATGGAAGAACCCGAAGAAGAGGTAATGATTTCACCACCCTTTTTCAAGTTCCTTTCTTCTTCCACTTCTTCTTTATTTATTATTACCATTCTAAAATAATAACTCCAGTATATTATATATACTTTTATGTTATTATAAACATGTTACAACCATATTTCAGTATTCTCTCCATCCTTTGAATGACATGTCACCATACGTGCGTACGCACGACTTACTGTCTCCACGTAGTGGTGTAATTGTTATTAAAAACATTATTATTTCGATGGGTATAATAACGATGTTTAATTCATGTAGATAATAAATATAACATGATAATGATTCTTTATATATGATATACCATCCAATTAAATATTATTTTAATATCAAAAGAATGATATTGTCACCCGTGCATACGTACGGACTACCGTCTCCATGAACGCGATGAGATTCATTCTCCATCATATCCATTCAAGTCTAATTATCATTTGAAGATTATTAATAATGTTTAAGGACTTAATATCATTCTGGAGATTATATACGTAACCCAAGAGGTAAGATTGATCATTTCTTTGATGGTTTAAAACCATTTCTTCATCAAGCATTAGTCTTACAATCCTTCTCGTCATACGAAAACATTATCTCATGTGCTATCAAGACAGAGAAAGAATTCTCTAAGTCATATGACTTGAAAGAAAAGCAAGAGAAGAAGAGATCTGCTGATCAATATGGGAATGAAAATAAAGGGAATAAGGGAAAAGTTGAATATCCATCCTATAGTAAATGTGGGAAGAAACACCCTGATACTTGCTTAAAATGAACGAGAGTCTGTTATAAGTGTGGCGAAAAAGGCCACCAAGCTCGTGATTGAAAGGGGAAGAAGAAAGCTACCGAAGTCCAATGCTACAATTGCAGAGAGATGGGACATTATGCAATTTAATGTCCTAAGCGTCAGGGGAACTTACCTTAGAAAAGTCCAAGGGATCAAGGCCAAGCTTATGTTATCACTACTGCTGAGGTAGAAGCTCCAAAAGACGTGGTCGCAGGTAATTTAATGGTTTCCTCAAGTTTAGCAATTGAATTATTAGATTCTGGATCATCGCATTGTTTTATATCTTCCCAGTTTGCTAAGAAAATTAGATATTTTCAATTTTATTTAACAAGGGAGTTGTTAGTTAAAACTCCTAAGGGAAGTATCATTGCAACAAGGTTTTGTGAATCAGTCCCCATTAAGGCACATAAATGTTCTTTATCTACTAATCACATTGTCATGCCTATGATTGAATTTGATATAATCCATGGTATGGATTGGATGTTCAGACCATGATGCGAAGATGTATTATAAGAAGAAAGAGGTTACGATTCTTGATGATGATGATAAGGAACACCTGATCTTTAGAGCAGAATCGTCACCACCTAATTCTTATCTAGATCCACCCCTAGTAGATCAACTAAATTCAATTATTGGGGAGGAAGAAAATGAAATGATTGTGGGTGAGGAAAGGAATGTTCAAATAGAGGATGTAACTGTTGTGAAATAATATGTTGATGTGTTTCCGGAAGATTTACTTGGAAATCCTCCAGAATAAGAAGTTGAGTTTTCTATTGATTTAATTCCTGGATCAAGCCCTATATCGAAGACCCCTTATAGAATGGCCACTGTGGAATTAGTCGAACTGAAGAAACAACTAGAGGAATTGAGTAATAAGGGATTTATTTGACCTAGTGTTTCTCCATGGGGAGCCCCTGTTCTTTTTGTTAAAAAGAAAGATGGATCTATGAGGTTATGTACTGACTACATGGAGATCAATGCTATAACAATAAAGAAAAAGTATCCCCTACCTCACATTGATGATTTATTTGACCAACTGCATGGAGATCAATACTTTGAAAAGATTGACTTTCGATCTGGATACCATCAGTTGTGTGTGAAGAAGGAAGACATTCCGAAGACAGCACTTCGAACTAGGTACGGGCATTACGAGTTTACAGTAATGCCTTTTGGATTGACAAATGCACCCTATGTATTCATGGATATGATGAATAGAGTTTTCAAGGAATATCTCTATGAATTTGTGGTGGTGTTTATTGATGATATCTTGGTATACTCCCAAATCTATGAAGATCATGAAAATCACTTGCGCATTATCCTGAATACTCTGAGAAGACATGAATTATATGGGATGTTTAGCAAGTGTGAATTCTGGCATCATGAGGTTTATTTTCTTGGACATATTTTTTCTAATGATGGAATCTCTGTTGATCCTTCTAAGACCAAGGCAATCCAAGAATGGCCAGCAGCTACGAGTATAACTGAGGTATGCAGTTTTATTGGTTTGGCAGGATATTATCGACGTTTTGTCCAGAATTTTTCCCAATTGGCTAACCCATTAATTAAGCTTACATGTAAAGGGGTTAAATTTGTTTGGACAAAAGAGTGTGAAGAGTGTTTTGAAGAACTGAAGAGAAGATTAGTCAATGATCCTATATTGACACTACCATCGGGGAATGATGGGTTCGTTATTTATAGTGATGCATTGATGAAAGGACTTGGTTGTGTCCTTATGCAGAATGATAGGGTTATTGCCTATGCATAACAACAGTTGGAAATTCATGAACAAAACTATCCTACTCACGATATCGAGTTAGCAGCTATGATATTTTCTTTGAAGATATGGAGGCACTACCTTTATGGTAAAAAATGTGAGATTTATACTGATCATAAGAGTTTGAAGTATATTTTCTCACAAAAAGAACCCAACATGAGGCGAAGGAGATGGCTTAAATTACTCAAAGACTATGATTGTAAGATACACTACCACCCGGGGAAAGAAAACAAGGTGTCAGATGCTTTGAGCAGAAAAGATCATGTAGTTTTGAACAATATGAGAATTGAATGGGATCCAATTTTCATGGATCTAGTGAAGATAGACATTGGAATAACCAGGGAAGGTGAAACATCAATGCTTTTTCAAATGGTTTCCAAACCATCTTTACTAGAAAGTATTAAGAGTTCTCATACCGATGGTGAAGAATTTCGAAAGAAGATTAAAGCTGTGAATGATGGGAGATTGAGAGAATTTGTGTATGAAGAAGGAATTTTGAAATTTGGGAAGAGCCTTTGTGTTCCCGATATACCTGATCTAAAAAGGGAATTGTTGGATGATGCTCATAGTTCCAATTTCTCTATACACCCTGGGAGCACAAAAATGTATAGAGATTTGAAGGAAAATTTTTGGTGGGACAACATGAAGAGGGAGATTGCCGATTTGTTTTCCAGATTTATGGTTTTTCAACAAGTGAAAGCTGGAAGGCAACAGCCTGGTGGAGTATTGCAACCTCTTCCCACACCTGAGTGGAAATGGGATAATATCACGATGGACTTTGTCATGGGACTACCAAAGAATCCTAGATGGAACGATTTAATATGGGTTATTGTTGATCGTCTTACCAAGTCAGAACATTTTCTTATTATAAGAGAAGATCTACCACTGGAACGTCTAGCATGACTATATATTAATGAAGTTGTGAGACTTCATGGAGTACCCCTAGCGATTGTTTCTGATCATGATCCACGTTTTACTTCAAGATTATGGAAAAGTCTTCAGAAAGCCTTGGATACTGAACTTCATTTGAGCACTTCCTACCACCCTCAAATAGATGGAAAATTAGAACGAACTATTCAAACCTTGAAAGACATGTTGAGATCCTGCTCACTTGACTTTCAGGGTATGTGGGATCAACATTTACCTCTGGTAGAATTTTCCTATAACAATAGCTTCCATTCGAGTATTCAGAGGGCACCATATGATGCGTTATACGGAAAGAGATATTGCACACCAACCTGTTGGGATGACATTGGTGAAAGAAAACTTGTAGGCCCAGAACTGGTGGAGGAAATGATGGAAAAGGTGAAGGTAATCCAAAACCATATCAAAGCATCTCAAAGTAGGTAGAAGAGATATGCCGATAATCGAAGGAAGGATTTGGAATTTCAAGTCGGTGATCATGTTTTCCTGAAGGTATCTCCGTGGAAGGGAGTCATAAATTTTGGTAAGAAAGGTAAATTGAGTCCCAGGTACATCGAACCTTTCAAAATTATAGAACGAATTGGGGTTGTAGCTTACTGATTGGCAATGCTGCCAAGTCTTTCCAAAGTTCACGATGTGTTCAACGTATCTCTATTAAGGAAATACATGCCTGACCCAACGCATGTACTCACCTATGAGGAATTAGAACTGGAACATGATCAGTCTTATTGCGAAGAGCCCATCAGGATTCTTGATACGAGAGAACATGTACTGAGAAACCAGACGACGCGTCTGGTAAAAGTTTTTTGGAGAAACGATAAGATGGAAGAGGCAACGTGGGAACCTGAGGAACTTATGATGAAGAACCACCCAAGTATTTTCATGCGGTAGTATTCTAGAAATTTCAAGGATGAAATTATTTTAAGGAGAGCAGAATGTAACGCCCCAAGCTTCTACGGTACGCTTCTCCTTGAATAATACGATAGCGTGTGTTATACGCAACATCGAGTTCTAACACACACTACAACCAATCAAACTAGCCGTTATGAATAGTAATACCTACTTTTTGAAATTTTATAAATTTTATATCCCAAAATGGACTTCATTTTTGGATTGGGAATATCAAATTTAGCCTAGGGTGATGTTTTGGAACTTTTCAGATAACATTTATATTTTGATGAATAATGAAAATTACTAAATTTTAATTAAAAACAACTTTATTAATCAAAATAATTTTTATTGATAAATTATGAATTTGAGTGGTTTTAAATTATATTTAGAATATATTTTTACCATTTAATACAATGTTGGTCATTGTACATAATTTTACAATTAAACCAGACATAAACAGGTGACAATCTTTTGATAGTTATTATCTCTTAAAAAGATGCTTTTGGTTTTAACAATGGGAAATAATTTTAAATTAATTCCTTCCACTTCTGCATTTTGAATTTTAAAAAATGGATTCCATATTTGGAATCAGGATGTCCAAATTGTAAAAATAGGTAACTTTTATTTTTAGACCTTTTGAATAATTACTTCGGTTAATATTTTATTTACCGTGGTTTAAAGGGTAAATCTGGTAAATAAGGGTTGAAAAAATACTATTATAATAATAAAAAGTTCCCATAAAACGTGTTATAAGAATATTGGTTGATACATGTCTGACCATGGGAATGTTTGGGTCAATCTTGGGACCCCATGGAGCCACTTGTAAGTGACAGCGACACTTTATTTTAATTAAGTTAAAATAAATAGAAAAATGACATAAGCATATATCTTTTAGAAAAACAATTTTTACATAGGGTTATATAAGTTGTATTTTAGACTATAAATAATCATTTAAAATATAAAACTATTTACTACATAATTGTATTTTATTTATATTTTTTAGACATTAAATAATTTAATTTATTTATGAAACAATAGTGATGTAGTAATTACCATAACAGTGAAAAATTAGAATAATTGATATTATAAATACCAAAATAAATTTTATTTGAGACTTTTTATAAACACCAATAATTTTATAGGTTAATATGAAATGTTAGGATTGATTTAATTAACTTTAATGAAAGTAATCATTATATTATGAGTTTTACAAAAAACATTTGTTGAATAGTGTCAAAATGGACATAAAAGAGTTTTTAAAACGAATATTATGTTATTAATTGATATTAAATTCCTAAAAATCTATGGTTCGGCCAAGAGACTTATATAATGATAGGTGTATCATTAATGGACCACTTGGGGGTCTCTTGGATGTATATATAATGTTTATTAACCATATAATATAAAAATAAATGGAGACATTGTAAAAGTGAAACTAAATAACTAAGAGTTAATACTTAATGATAAGGTTAATATAGTAACCCAAACATGTCTAAATCTTATTGGTTGAGTGGTTTTCGACCTATCCCTACCTTAAACTATAAATAATCCACTTTGGAGCCATTATAAACCGAATACGAATTTATTATAAAATAATGTTTCTAGCTTTTCCAAAGGTGCCCCTGACCCCTCTTATAAAAGGGCACTCGTCCTTATCATTAATTCACACCTTCAATACCTTTTGGTTCGGCCAAACCCTGCCCAAATACTCCCTCAACTTCCCTCACTTAATCCTAGAGTCCTTACATTAGTCATAAATCCAACCTAAGGAGCCCTTTTGATCAAATCAAAAGGAAGAACCCGAAGAAGAGGTAATGATTTCACCACCTTTTTTCAAGTTCCTTTCTTCTTCCACTTCTTCTTTCTTTGTTATTACCATTCTAAAATAATAACTCCAGTATATTATATATACTTTTATGTTATTAAAAACATGGTACAACCATATTTTAGTATTCTATCTATCTTTTTAATGACATGTCACCATACATGCGTACGTACGGATTACCGTCTCCACGTCGTGGTGTAATTGTTATTCAAAACATTATCATTTGGATGGGTTTAATAAAGATGTGTAATTAATGTAGATAATAAATATAAGATGATAATGATTCTGTATATATGATATAACATCCAATTAAATATTTTTTTAATATCAAAATAATGATATTGTCGCTCGTGCATACGTACGGACTACCGTCTCCACGAACGCGATGACATTCATTCTCCATCATATCCATTCAAGTCTAATTCTCATTTGAAGATTAATAATAATGTTTACGGACTTAATATATTTATGGATATGAATAAGATACAACCTATCCATAACAAACATGTCTTACATAACAAAACATATAAAAGAAAATGAGTAAGTTAACACCCGAAATGATAATAATATTAAGATATTATTAACAATGAAATGTTAAAAGATCATATATGATATCATATTAATGTATATGATTCTTGAATAATTTAATAAAAATTATTTCACCATTATACAGGAGGTTAACCTACCCTCAACCAAGGAAAAGTACAATGTAAGGGTTTATTTCACAATCTCTTCATTATCCGATGTTGTTTATACGTAATAATCTACTGGGATTTCTTTATCATCCACATCCATGTTTCTTAAAAATGTATTTCAATTTTTTTTACTATTTACAAGAATATGGGTTAAAGTCATTTATACCATTGTTTGAATTTTTATAAGAGGTTTATAAAGGAATCCTTCTGTCGTTTTCCAAACAAGGTGCCTTTTAACGTTTTCGATAGAATTAAGGTAAGAATGTTTTTTTAACTTATATGGCGGGTGCGGCTATTTTCCGCCATTATAAAATCTTCAAAGCTTCCCTCACAAGATTATAAGAAAATTTTCAATGTAAATGTTTTATTTTATAATTATGTGACTCTTAAATTATTTGAAAATAGAGAGAGATATTTCTCTAAAAAGAGTTTTGATTTCATCTATGTCAATATCTTTTGATGGATTTTATGTTTATTTGGAGTTGATTTGTTATGATACAAAACTTCCATATTGTATTTATGGTTTTGTGACATGTTTGACTGTGGATGTATTATTTTTACACCATTCATTATTTATGAAGAAAGTATTGACATTTCGTATGATAATTTTAATACGAATGTTTATGTTATGTTTAAACATGTTCATATGAGTAATGAATTGGACTTAATAAGTGACAGGTGGAGCCCGTTATAGCTCCTCG